>OU744340.1:121071891-122271891 GCA_916610165.2 Gymnosoma rotundatum
GGTAACTAAGCGTCCTAGGAGGAAAAGGGCTTTAATCTGTTATCACTAGAAAAATTAAAATAATTAAAAAATGCAATGTTAGGCCAAAAAAAATTATTTTGTCCCTAAAAAATGATTTTTTTTACTTAGAAAACTTAAAACTCATTTATCTCGGTAACTAAGCGTCCTAGGAGGAAAAGGGCTTTAATCTGTTATCACTAGAAAAATTAAAATAATTAAAAAATTCAATGTTAGGCCAAAAAAAATTATTTTGTCCCTAAAAATTGATTTTTTTTTACTTAGAAAACTTAAAACTCATTTATCTCGGTAACTAAGCGTCCTAGGAGGAAAAGGGCTTTAATCTGTTATCACTAGAAAAATTAAAATAATTAAAAAATGCAATGTTAGGCCAAAAAAAATTATTTTGTCCCTAAAAATTGATTTTTTTTACTTAGAAAACTTAAAACTCATTTATCTCGGTAACTAAGCGTCCTAGGAGGAAAAGGGCTTTAATCTGTTATCACTAGAAAAATTAAAATAATTAAAAAATTCAATGTTAGGCCAAAAAAAATTATTTTGTCCCTAAAAATTGATTTTTTTTACTTAGAAAACTTAAAACTCATTTATCTCGGTAACTAAGCGTCCTAGGAGGAAATGGCTTTAATCTGTTATCACTAGAAAAATTAAAATAATTAAAAAATTCAATGTTAGGCCAAAAAAAATTATTTTGTCCCTAAAAATTGATTTTTTTTACTTAGAAAACTTAAAACTCATTTATCTCGGTAACTAAGCGTCCTAGGAGGGAAGGGGCTTTAATCTGTTATCACTAGAAAAATTAAAATAATTAAAAAATTCAATGTTGGGCCAAAAAAAATTATTTTGTCCCTAACAATTGATTTTTTTTACTTAGAAAACTTAAAACTCATTTATCTCGGTAACTAAGCGTCCTAGGAGGAAAAGGGCTTTAATCTGTTATCACTAGAAAAATTAAAATAATTAAAAAATTCAATGTTAGGCCAAAAAAAATTATTTTGTCCCTAAAAAATGATTTTTTTTACTTAGAAAACTTAAAACTCATTTATCTCGGTAACTAAGCGTTCTAGGAGGAAAAGGGCTTTAATCTGTTATCACTAGAAAAATTAAAATAATTAAAAAATTCAATGTTAGGCCAAAAAAAATTATTTTGTCCCTAAAAATTGATTTTTTTACTTAGAAAACTTAAAACTCATTTATCTCGGTAACTAAGCGTCCTAGGAGGAAAAGGGCTTTAATCTGTTATCACTAGAAAAATTTAAATAATTAAAAAATTCAATGTTAGGCCAAAAAAAATTACTTTGTCCCTAAAAATTGATTTTTTGTACTTAGAAAACTTAAAACTCATTTATCTCGGTAACTAAGCGTCCTAGGAGGAAAAGGGCTTTAATCTGTTATCACTAGAAAAATTAAAATAATTAAAAAATTCAATGTTAGGCCAAAAAAAATTATTTTGTCCCTAAAAATTGATTTTTTTTTTTACTTAGAAAACTTAAAACTCATTTATCTCGGTAACTAAGCGTCCTAGGAGGAAAAGGGCTTTAATCTGTTATCACTAGAAAAATTGAAATAATTAAAAAATTCAATGTTAGGCCAAAAAAAATTATTTTGTCCCTAAAAATTGATTTTTTTTATTTAGAAAACTTAAAACTCATTTATCTCGGTAACTAAGCGTCCTAGGAGGAAAAGGGCTTTAATCTGTTATCACTAGAAAAATTAAAATAATTAAAAAATTCAATGTTAGGCCAAAAAAAATTATTTTGTCCCTAAAAAATGATTTTTTTTTACTTAGAAAACTTAAAACTCATTTATCTCGGTAACTAAGCGTCCTAGGAGGAAAGGGACTTTAATCTGTTATCACTAGAAAAATTAAAATAATTAAAAAATTCAATGTTAGGCCAAAAAAAATTATTTTGTCCCTAAAAATTGATTTTTTTACTTAGAAAACTTAAAACTCATTTATCTCGGTAACTAAGCGTCCTAGGAGGCAAAGGGCTTTAATCTGTTATCACTAGAAAAATTAAAATAATTAAAAAATTCAATGTTAGGCCAAAAAAAATTATTTTGTCCCCAAAAATTTATTTTTTTTACTTAGAAAACTTAATACTCATTTATCTCGGTAAGTAAGCGTCCTAGGAGGAAAAGGGCTTCAATCTGTTATCACTAGAAAAATTAAAATAATTAAAAAATTCAATGTTAGGCCAAAAAAAAAATTATTTTGTCCCTAAAAATTTATTTTTTTACTTAGAAAACTTAAAACTCATTTATCTCGGTAACTAAGCGTCCTAGGAGGAAAAGGGCTTTAATCTGTTATCACTATAAAAATTAAAATAATTAAAAAATTCAATGTTAGGCCAAAAAAAATTATTTTGTCCCTAAAAATTGATTTTTTTACTTAGAAAACTTAAAACTCATTTATCTCGGTAACTAAGCGTCCTAGGAGGAAAAGGGCTTTAATATGTTATCACTAGAAAAATTAAAATAATTAAAAAATTCAATGTTAGGCCAAAAAAATTTTTTTGTCCCTAGGAGGAAAATGGCTTTAATCTGTTATCACTAGAAAAATTAAAATAGTTAAAAAATTCAATGTTAGGCCAATAAAATTATTTTGTCCCTAAAAATAGATTTTTTTTACTTAGAAAACTTAAAACTCATTTATCTCGGTAACTAAGCGTCCTAGGAGGAAAAGGGCTTTAATCTGTTATCACTAGAAAAATTAAAATAATTAAAAAATTCAATGTTAGGCCAAAAAAAATTATTTTGTCCCTAAAAATAGATTTTTTTTACTTAGAAAACTTAAAACTCATTTATCTCGGTAACTAAGCGTCCTAGGAGGAAAAGGGCTTTAATCTGTTATCACTAGAAAAATTAAAATAATTAAAAAATGCAATGTTAGGCCAAAAAAAATTATTTTGTCCCTAAAAAATGATTTTTTTTACTTAGAAAACTTAAAACTCATTTATCTCGGTAACTAAGCGTCCTAGGAGGAAAAGGGCTTTAATCTGTTATCACTAGAAAAATTAAAATAATTAAAAAATTCAATGTTAGGCCAAAAAAAATTATTTTGTCCCTAAAAATTGATTTTTTTTACTTAGAAAACTTAAAACTCATTTATCTCGGTAACTAAGCGTCCTAGGAGGAAAAGGCTTTAATCTGTTATCACTAGAAAAATTAAAATAATTAAAAAATTCAATGTTAGGCCAAAAAAAATTATTTTGTCCCTAAAAATTGATTTTTTTTACTTAGAAAACTTAAAACTCATTTATCTCGGTAACTAAGCGTCCTAGGAGGGAAAGGGCTTTAATCTGTTATCACTAGAAAAATTAAAATAATTAAAAAATTCAATGTTTGGCCAAAAAAAATTATTTTGTCCCTAAAAATTGATTTTTTTTACTTAGAAAACTTAAAACTCATTTATCTTGGTAACTAAGCGTCCTAGGAGGAAAAGGGCTTTAATCTGTTATCACTAGAAAAATTAAAATAATTAAAAAATTCAATGTTAGGCCATAAAAAATTATTTTGTCCCTAAAAATTGATTTTTTTTTACTTAGAAAACTTAAAACTCATTTATCTTGGTAACTAAGCGTCCTAGGAGGAAAAGGGCTTTAATCTGTTATCACTAGAAAAATTAAAATAATTAAAAAATTCAATGTTAGGCCAAAAAAAATTATTTTGTCCCTAAAAATTGATTTTTTTTACTTAGAAAATTTAAAACTCATATATCTCGGTAACTAAGCGTCCTAGGATGAAAAGGGCTTTAATCTGTTATCACTAGAAAAATTAAAATAATTAAAAAATTCAATGTTAGGCCAAAAAAAATTATTTTGTCCCTAAAAATTGATTTTTTTTACTTAGAAAACTTAAAACTCATTTATCTTGGTAACTAAGCGTCCTAGGAGGAAAAGGGCTTTAATCTGTTATCACTAGAAAAATTAAAATAATTAAAAAATTCAATGTTAGGCCAAAAAAAATTATTTTGTCCCTAAAAATTGATTTTTTTTTACTTAGAAAACTTAAAACTCATTTATCTTGGTAACTAAGCGTCCTAGGAGGAAAAGGGCTTTAATCTGTTATCACTAGAAAAATTAAAATAATTAAAAAATTCAATGTTAGGCCAAAAAAAATTATTTTGTCCCTAAAAATTGATTTTTTTTACTTAGAAAATTTAAAACTCATATATCTCGGTAACTAAGCGTCCTAGGATGAAAAGGGCTTTAATCTGTTATCACTAGAAAAATTAAAATAATTAAAAAATTCAATGTTAAGCCAAAAAAAATTATTTTGTCCCTAAAAAATGATTTTTTTTTACTTAGAAAACTTAAAACTCATTTATCTCGGTAACTAAGCGTCCTAGGAGGAAAAGGGCTTTAATCTGTTATCACTAGAAAAATTAAAATAATTAAAAAATTCAATGTTAGGCCAAAAAAAATTATTTTGTCCCTAAAAATTGATTTTTTTTTTACTTAGAAAACTTAAAACTCATTTATCTCGGTAACTAAGCGTCCTAGGAGGAAAAGGGCTTTAATCTGTTATCACTAGAAAAATTAAAATAATTAAAAAATTCAATGTTAGGCCAAAAAAAATTATTTTGTCCCTAAAAATTGATTTTTTTTACTTAGAAAACTTAAAACTCATTTATCTCGGTAACTAAGCCTCCTAGGAGGAAAAGGGCTTTAATCTGTTATCACTAGAAAAATTAAAATAATTAAAAAATTCAATGTTAGGCCAAAAAAAATTATTTTGTCCCTAAAAATTGATTTTTTTTACTTAGAAAACTTAAAACTCATTTATCTCCGTAACTAAGCGTCCTAGGAGGAAAAGGGCTTTAATCTGTTATCACTAGAAAAATTAAAATAATTAAAAAATTCAATGTTAGGCCAAAAAAAATTATTTTGTCCCTAAAAATTGATTTTTTTTACTTAGAAAACTTAAAACTCATTTATCTCGGTAACTAAGCGTCCTAAAAGGAAAATGGCTTTAATCTGTTATCACTAGAAAAATTAAAATAATTAAAAAATTCAATGTTAGGCCAAAAAAAAAATTATTTTGTCTCTAAAAATTGATTTTTTTTACTTAGAAAACTTAAAACTCATTTATCTCGGTAACTAAGCGTCCTAGGAGGAAAAGGGCTTTAATCTGTTATCACTAGAAAAATTAAAATAATTAAAAAATTCAATGTTAGGCCAAAAAAAATTATTTTGTCCCTAAAAATTGATTTTTTTTACTTAGAAAACTTAAAACTCATTTATCTCGGTAACTAAGCGTCCTAGGAGGAAAAGGGCTTTAATCTGTTATCACTAGAAAAATTAAAATAATTAAAAAATTCAATGTTAGGCCAAAAAAAATTATTTTGTCCCTAAAAATTGATTTTTTTTACTTAGAAAACTTAAAACTCATTTATGTCGGTAACTAAGCGTCCTAGGAGGGAAAGGGCTTTAATCTGTTATCACTAGAAAAATTAAAATAATTAAAAAATTCAACGTTAGGCCAAAAAAAATTATTTTGTCCCTAAAAATTGATTTTTTTTACTTAGAAAACTTAAAACTCATTTATGTCGGTAACTAAGCGTCCTAGGAGGGAAAGGGCTTTAATCTGTTATCACTAGAAAAATTAAAATAATTAAAAAATTCAATGTTAGGCCAAAAAAAATTATTTTGTCTCTAAAAATTGATTTTTTTTACTTAGAAAACTTAAAACTCATTTATCTCGGTAACTAAGCGTCCTAGGAGGGAAAGGGCTTTAATCTGTTATCACTAGAAAAATTAAAATAATTAAAAAATTCAATGTTAGGCCAAAAAAAATTATTTTGTCCCTAAAAATTGATTTTTTTTACTTAGAAAACTTAAAACTCATTTATCTTGGTAACTAAGCGTCCTAGGAGGAAAAGGGCTTTAATCTGTTATCACTAGAAAAATTAAAATAATTAAAAAATTCAATGTTAGGCCAAAAAAAATTATTTTGTCCCTAAAAATTGTTTTTTTTTACTTAGAAAATTTAAAACTCATTTATCTCGGTAACTAAGCGTCCTAGGATGAAAAGGGCTTTAATCTGTTATCACTAGAAAAATTAAAATAATTAAAAAATTCAATGTTAAGCCAAAAAAATTATTTTGTCCCTAAAAAATGATTTTTTTTGCTTAGAAAACTTAAAACTCATTTATCTCGGTAACTAAGCGTCCTAGGAGGAAAAGGGCTTTAATCTGTTATCACTAGAAAAATTAAAATAATTAAAAAATTCAATGTTAGGCCAAAAAAAATTATTTTGTCCCTAAAAATTGATTTTTTTTTTACTTAGAAAACTTAAAACTCATTTATCTCGGTAACTAAGCGTCCTAGGAGGAAAAGGGCTTTAATCTGTTATCACTAGAAAAATTAAAATAATTAAAAAATGCAATGTTAGGCCAAAAAAAATTATTTTGTCCCTAAAAATTGATTTTTTTTACTTAGAAAACTTAAAACTCATTTATCTCGGTAACTAAGCCTCCTAGGAGGAAAAGGGCTTTAATCTGTTATCACTAGAAAAATTAAAATAATTAAAAAATTCAATGTTAGGCCAAAAAAAATTATTTTGTCCCTAAAAATTGATTTTTTTTACTTAGAAAACTTAAAACTCATTTATCTCCGTAACTAAGCGTCCTAGGAGGAAAAGGGCTTTAATCTGTTATCACTAGAAAAATTAAAATAATTAAAAAATTCAATGTTAGGCCAAAAAAAATTATTTTGTCCCTAAAAAATGATTTTTTTTACTTAGAAAACTTAAAACTCATTTATCTCGGTAACTAAGCGTCCTAGGAGGAAAAGGGCTTTAATCTGTTATCACTAGAAAAATTAAAATAATTAAAAAATTCAATGTTAGGCCAAAAAAAATTAGTTTGTCCCTAAAAATTGATTTTTTTTTACTTAGAAAACTTAAAACTCATTTATCTCGGTAACTAAGCGTCCTAGGAGGAAAAGGGCTTTAATCTGTTATCACTAGAAAAATTAAAATAATTAAAAAATTCAATGTTAGGCCAAAAAAAATTATTTTGTCCCTAAAAATTGATTTTTTTTACTTAGAAAACTTAAAACTCATTTATCTCGGTAACTAAGCGTCCTAGGAGGAAAAGGGCTTTAATCTGTTATCACTAGAAAAATTAAAATAATTAAAAAATTCAATGTTAGGCCAAAAAAAAATTATTTTGTCCCTAAAAAATGATTTTTTTACTTAGAAAACTTAAAACTCATTTATCTCGGTAACTAATCGTTCTAGGAGGAAAAGGGCTTTAATCTGTTATCACTAGAAAAATTAAAATAATTAAAAAATTCAATGTTAGGCCAAAAAAAATTATTTTGTCCCTAAAAATTGATTTTTTTTTACTTAGAAAACTTAAAACTCATTTATCTCGGTAACTAAGCGTCCTAGGAGGAAAAGGGCTTTAATCTGTTATCACTAGAAAAATTAAAATAATTAAAAAATTCAATGTTAGGCCAAAAAAAATTATTTTGTCCCTAAAAATTGATTTTTTTTACTTAGAAAACTTAAAACTCATTTATCTCGGTAACTAAGCGTCCTAGGAGGAAAAGGGCTTTAATCTGTTATCACTAGAAAAATTAAAATAATTAAAAAATTCAATGTTAGGCCAAAAAAAAATTATTTTGTCCCTAAAAAATGATTTTTTTACTTAGAAAACTTAAAACTCATTTATCTCGGTAACTAATCGTTCTAGGAGGAAAAGGGCTTTAATCTGTTATCACTAGAAAAATTAAAATAATTAAAAAATTCAATGTTAGGCCAAAAAAAATTATTTTGTCCCTAAAAATTGATTTTTTTTTACTTAGAAAACTTAAAACTCATTTATCTCGGTAACTAAGCGTCCTAGGAGGAAAAGGGCTTTAATCTGTTATCACTAGAAAAATTAAAATAATTAAAAAATTCAATGTTAGGCCAAAAAAAATTATTTTGTCCCTAAAAATTGATTTTTTTTTACTTAGAAAACTTAAAACTCATTTATCTCGGTAACTAAGCGTCCTAGGAGGAAAAGGGCTTTAATCTGTTATCACTAGAAAAATTAAAATAATTAAAAAATTCAATGTAAGGCCAAAAAAAATTAGTTTGTCCCTAAAAATTGATTTTTTTTACTTAGAAAACTTAAAACTCTTTTATCTCGGTAACTAAGCGTCCTAGGAGGAAAAGGGCTTTAATCTGTTATCACTAGAAAAATTAAAATAATTAAAAAATTCAATGTTAGGCCAAAAAATATTATTTTGTCCCTAACAATTGATTTTTTTTACTTAGAAAACTTAAAACTCATTTATCTCGGTAACTAAGCGTCCTAGGAGGAAAAGGGCTTTAATCTGTTATCACTAGAAAAATTAAAATAATTAAAAAATTCAATGTTAGGACAAAAAAAATTATTTTGTCCCTAAAAATTGATTTTTTTTACTTAGAAAACTTAAAACTCATTTATCTCCGTAACTAAGCGTCCTAGGAGGAAAAGGGCTTTAATCTGTTATCACTAGAAAAATTAAAATAATTAAAAAATTCAATGTTAGGCCAAAAAAAAATTATTTTGTCCCTAAAAAATGATTTTTTTTACTTAGAAAACTTAAAACTCATTTATCTCGGTAACTAAGCGTCCTAGGAGGAAAAGGGCTTTAATCTGTTATCACTAGAAAAATTAAAATAATTAAAAAATTCAATGTTAGGCCAAAAAAAATTAGTTTGTCCCTAAAAATTGATTTTTTTTTACTTAGAAAACTTAAAACTCATTTATCTCGGTAACTAAGCGTCCCAGGAGGAAAAGGGCTTTAATCTGTTATCACTAGAAAAATTAAAATAATTAAAAAATTCAATGTTAGGCCAAAAAAAATTATTTTGTCCCTAAAAATTGATTTTTTTTACTTAGAAAACTTAAAACTCATTTATCTCGGTAACTAAGCGTCCTAGGAGGAAAAGGGCTTTAATCTGTTATCACTAGAAAAATTAAAATAATTAAAAAATTCAATGTTAGGACAAAAAAAATTATTTTGTCCCTAAAAAATGATTTTTTTTACTTAGAAAACTTAAAACTCATTTATCTCGGTAACTAAGCGTTCTAGGAGGAAAAGGGCTTTAATCTGTTATCACTAGAAAAATTAAAATAATTAAAAAATGCAATGTTAGGCCAAAAAAAATTATTTTGTCCCTAAAAATTGATTTTTTTTACTTAGAAAACTTAAAACTCATTTATCTCGGTATCTAAGCCTCCTAGGAGGAAAAGGGCTTTAATCTGTTATCACTAGAAAAATTAAAATAATTAAAAAATTCAATGTTAGGCCAAAAAAAATTATTTTGTCCCTAAAAATTGTTTTTTTTTACTTAGAAAATTTAAAACTCATTTATCTCGGTAACTAAGCGTCCTAGGATGAAAAGGGCTTTAATCTGTTATCACTAGAAAAATTAAAATAATTAAAAAATTCAATGTTAAGCCAAAAAAATTAATTTGTCCCTAAAAAATGATTTTTTTTGCTTAGAAAACTTAAAACTCATTTATCTCGGTAACTAAGCGTCCTAGGAGGAAAAGGGCTTTAATCTGTTATCACTAGAAAAATTAAAATAATTAAAAAATTCAATGTTAGGCCAAAAAAAATTATTTTGTCCCTAAAAATTGATTTTTTTTTTACTTAGAAAACTTAAAACTCATTTATCTCGGTAACTAAGCGTCCTAGGAGGAAAAGGGCTTTAATCTGTTATCACTAGAAAAATTAAAATAATTAAAAAATGCAATGTTAGGCCAAAAAATTATTTTGTCCCTAAAAATTGATTTTTTTTACTTAGAAAACTTAAAACTCATTTATCTCGGTAACTAAGCCTCCTAGGAGGAAAAGGGCTTTAATCTGTTATCACTAGAAAAATTAAAATAATTAAAAAATTCAATGTTAGGCCAAAAAAAATTATTTTGTCCCTAAAAATTGATTTTTTTTACTTAGAAAACTTAAAACTCATTTATCTCCGTAACTAAGCGTCCTAGGAGGAAAAGGGCTTTAATCTGTTATCACTAGAAAAATTAAAATAATTAAAAAATTCAATGTTAGGCCAAAAAAAATTATTTTGTCCCTAAAAAATGATTTTTTTTACTTAGAAAACTTAAAACTCATTTATCTCGGTAACTAAGCGTCCTAGGAGGAAAAGGGCTTTAATCTGTTATCACTAGAAAAATTAAAATAATTAAAAAATTCAATGTTAGGCCAAAAAAAATTAGTTTGTCCCTAAAAATTGATTTTTTTTTACTTAGAAAACTTAAAACTCATTTATCTCCGTAACTAAGCGTCCTAGGAGGAAAAGGGCTTTAATCTGTTATCACTAGAAAAATTAAAAAATTCAATGTTAGGCCAAAAAAAATTATTTTGTCCCTAAAAATTGATTTTTTTTACTTAGAAAACTTAAAACTCTTTTATCTCGGTAACTAAGCGTCCTAGGAGGAAAAGGGCTTTAATCTGTTATCACTAGAAAAATTAAAATAATTAAAAAATTCAATGTTAGGCCAAAAAATATTATTTTGTCCCTAACAATTGATTTTTTTTACTTAGAAAACTTAAAACTCATTTATCTCGGTAACTAAGCGTCCTAGGAGGAAAAGGGCTTTAATCTGTTATCACTAGAAAAATTAAAATAATTAAAAAATTCAATGTTAGGCCAAAAAAAATTATTTTGTCCCTAAAAATTGATTTTTTTTACTTAGAAAACTTAAAACTCATTTATCTCGGTAACTAAGCGTCCTAGGAGGAAAAGGGCTTTAATCTGTTATCACTAGAAAAATTAAAATAATTAAAAAATTCAATGTTAGGCCAAAAAAAATTATTTTGTCCCTAAAAATTGATTTTTTTTTACTTAGAAAACTTAAAACTCATTTATCTCGGTAACTAAGCGTCCTAGGAGGAAAAGGGCTTTAATCTGTTATCACTAGAAAAATTAAAATAATTAAAAAATTCAATGTTAGGCCAAAAAAAATTAGTTTGTCCCTAAAAATTGATTTTTTTTAATTAGAAAACTTAAAACTCATTTATCTCGGTAACTAAGCGTCCTAGGAGGAAAAGGGCTTTAATCTGTTATCACTAGAAAAATTAAAATAATTAAAAAATTCAATGTTAGGCCAAAAAAATTATTTTGTCCCTAAAAAATGATTTTTTTTACTTAGAAAACTTAAAACTCATTTATCTCGGTAACTAAGCGTTCTAGGAGGAAAAGGGCTTTAATCTGTTATCACTAGAAAAATTAAAATAATTAAAAAATTCAATGTTAGGCCAAAAAAAATTATTTTGTCCCTAAAAATTGATTTTTTTACTTAGAAAACTTAAAACTCATTTATCTCGGTAACTAAGCGTCCTAGGAGGAAAAGGGCTTTAATCTGTTATCACTAGAAAAATTTAAATAATTAAAAAATTCAATGTTAGGCCAAAAAAAATTATTTTGTCCCTAAAAATTGATTTTTTGTACTTAGAAAACTTAAAACTCATTTATCTCGGTAACTAAGCGTCCTAGGAGGAAAAGGGCTTTAATCTGTTATCACTAGAAAAATTAAAATAATTAAAAAATTCAATGTTAGGCCAAAAAAAATTATTTTGTCCCTAAAATTTGATTTTTTTTTTTACTTAGAAAACTTAAAACTCATTTATCTCGGTAACTAAGCGTCCTAGGAGGAAAAGGGCTTTAATCTGTTATCACTAGAAAAATTAAAATAATTAAAAAATTCAATGTTAGGCCAAAAAAAATTAGTTTGTCCCTAAAAATTGATTTTTTTTACTTAGAAAACTTAAAACTCATTTATCTCGGTAACTAAGCGTCCTAGGAGGAAAAGGGCTTTAATCTGTTATCACTAGAAAAATTAAAATAATTAAAAAATTCAATGTTAGGCCAAAAAAAAATTATTTTGTCCCTAAAAATTGATTTTTTTTACTTAGAAAACTTAAAACTCATTTATCTCGGTAACTAAGCGTCCTAGGAGGAAAAGGGTTTTAATCTGTTATCACTAGAAAAATTAAAATAATTAAAAAATTCAATGTTAGGCAAAAAAAAATTATTTTGTCCCTAACAATTGATTTTTTTTACTTAGAAAACTTAAAACTCATTTATCTCGGTAACTAAGCGTCCTAGGAGGAAAAGGGCTTTAATCTGTTATCACTAGAAAAATTAAAATAATTAAAAAATTCAATGTTAGGCCAAAAAAAATTATTTTGTTCCTAAAAATTGATTTTTTTTTACTTAGAAAACTTAAAACTCATTTATCTCGGTAACTAAGCGTCCTAGGAGGAAAAGGGCTTTAATCTGTTATCACTAGAAAAATTAAAATAATTAAAAAATTCAATGTTAGGCCAAAAAAAATTAGTTTGTCCCTAATAATTGATTTTTTTTACTTAGAAAACTTAAAACTCATTATTCTCGGTAACTAAGCGTCCTAGGAGGAAAAGGGCTTTAATTTGTTATCACTAGAAAAATTAAAATAATTAAAAATTCAATGTTAGGCCAAAAAAAAATTATTTTGTCCCTAAAAATTGATTTTTTTTTACTTAGAAAACTTAAAACTCATTTATCTCGGTAACTAAGCGTCCTAGGAGGAAAATGGCTTTAATCTGTTATCACTAGAAAAATTAAAATAATTAAAAAATTCAATGTTAGGCCAAAAAAAATTATTTTGTCCCTAACAATTGATTTTTTTTACTTAGAAAACTTAAAACTCATTTATCTCGGTAACTAAGCGTCCTAGGAGGAAAAGGGCTTTAATCTGTTATCACTAGAAAAATTAAAATAATTAAAAAATTCAATGTTAGGCCAAAAAAAATTATTTTGTCCCTAACAATTGATTTTTTTTACTTAGAAAACTTAAAACTCATTTATCTCGGTAACTAAGCGTCCTAGGAAGAAAAGGGCTTTAATCTGTTATCACTAGAAAAATTAAAATAATTAAAAAATTCAATGTTAGGCCAAAAAAATTATTTTGTCCCTAAAAATTGATTTTTTTTTTTACTTAGAAAACTTAAAACTAATTTATCTCGGTAACTAAGCATCCTAGGAGGAAAAGGGCTTTAATCTGTTATCACTAGAAAAATTAAAATAATTAAAAAATTCAATGTAGGCCAAAAAAAATTAGTTTGTCCCTAAAAATTGATTTTTTTTACTTAGAAAACTTAAAACTCATTTATCTCGGTAACTAAGCGTCCTAGGAGGAAAAGGGCTTTAATCTGTTATCACTAGAAAAATTAAAATAATTAAAAAATTCAATGTTAGGCCAAAAAAAATTAGTTTGTCCCTAAAAATTGATTTTTTTTACTTAGAAAACTTAAAACTCATTTATCTCGGTAACTAAGCGTCCTAGGAGGAAAAGGGCTTTAATTTGTTATCACTAGAAAAAATTAAAATAATTAAAAAATTCAATGTTAGGCCAAAAAAAATTATTTTGTCCCTAAAAATTGATTTTTTTTACTTAGAAAACTTAAAACTCATTTATCTCGGTAACTAAGCGTCCTAGGAGGAAAAGGGCTTTAATCTGTTATCACTAGAAAAATTAAAATAATTAAAAAATTCAATGTTAGGCCAAAAAAAATTAGTTTGTCCCTAAAAATTGATTTTTTTTACTTAGAAAACTTAAAACTCATTTATCTCGGTAACTAAGCGTCCTAGGAGGAAAAGGGCTTTAATTTGTTATCACTAGAAAAATTAAAATAATTAAAAAATTCAATGTTAGGCCAAAAAAAAATTATTTTGTCCCTAAAAATTGATTTTTTTTACTTAGAAAACTTAAAACTCATTTATCTCGGTAACTAAGCGTCTAGGAGGAAAAGGGCTTTAATCTGTTATCACTAGAAAAATTAAAATAATTAAAAAATTCAATGTTAGGCCAAAAAAAAATTATTTTGTCCCTAAAAATTGATTTTTTTTTACTTAGAAAACTTAAAACTCATTTATCTCGGTAACTAAGCGTCCTAGGAGGAAAAGGGCTTTAATCTGTTATCACTAGAAAAATTAAAATAATTAAAAAATTCAATGTTAGGCCAAAAAAAATTATTTTGTCCCTAACAATTGATTTTTTTTACTTAGAAAACTTAAAACTCATTTATCTCGGTAACTAAGCGTCCTAGGAGGAAAAGGGCTTTAATCTGTTATCACTAGAAAAATTAAAATAATTAAAAAATTCAATGTTAGGCCAAAAAAAACTATTTTGTCCCTAACAATTGATTTTTTTTACTTAGAAAACTTAAAACTCATTTATCTCGGTAACTAAGCGTCCTAGGAGGAAAAGGGCTTTAATCTGTTATCACTAGAAAAATTAAAATAATTAAAAAATTCAATGTTAGGCCAAAAAAAATTATTTTGTCCCTAAAAATTGATTTTTGATTTTTACTTAGAAAACTTAAAACTCACATATCACGGTAACTAAGCGTCTTAGGAGGAAAAGGGCTTTAATCTGTTATCACTAGAAAAATTAAAATAATTAAAAAATTCAATGTTAGGCCAAAAAAAATTATTTTGTCCCTAAAAATTGATTTTTGATTTTTACTTAGAAAACTTAAAACTCATTTATCTCGGTAACTAAGCGTCCTAGGAGGAAAAGGGCTTTAATCTGTTATCACTAGAAAAATTCAAATAATTAAAAAATTCAATGTTAGGCCAAAAAAAATTATTTTGTCCCTAAAAATTGATTTTTTTACTTAGAAAACTTAAAACTCATTTATCTCGGTAACTAAGCGTCTTAGGAGGAAAAGGGCTTTAATCTTTTATCACTAGAAAATTAAAAAAAATTATTTTGTCCCTAAAAATTGATTTTTTTTACTTAGAAAACTTAAAACTCATTTATCTCGGTAACTAAGCGTCTTAGGAGGAAAAGGGCTTTAATCTGTTATCACTAGAAAAATTAAAATAATTAAAAAATTCAATGTTAGGCCAAAAAAAATTATTTTGTCCCTAAAAATTGATTTTTGATTTTTACTTAGAAAACTTAAAACTCATTTATCTCGGTAACTAAGCGTCCTAGGAGGAAAAGGGCTTTAATCTGTTATCACTAGAAAAATTCAAATAATTAAAAAATTCAATGTTAGGCCAAAAAAAATTATTTTGTCCCTAAAAATTGATTTTTTTACTTCGAAAACTTAAAACTCATTTATCTCGGTAACTAAGCGTCTTAGGAGGAAAAGGGCTTTAATCTTTTATCACTAGAAAAATTAAAAAAAATTATTTTGTCCCTAAAAATTGATTTTTTTACTTAGAAAACTTAAAACTCATTTATCTCGGTAACTAAGCGTCTTAGGAGGAAAAGGGCTTTAATCTGTTATCACTAGAAAAATTAAAATAATTAAAAAATTCAATGTTAAGCCAAAAAAATTTTTTTGTCCCTAAAAATTGATTTTTTTACTTCGAAAACTTAAAACTCATTTATCTCGGTAACTAAGCGTCTTAGGAGGAAAAGGGCTTTAATCTTTTATCACTAGAAAAATTAAAAAAAATTATTTTGTCCCTAAAAAATGATTTTTTTTACTTAGAAAACTTAAAACTCATTTATCTCGGTAACTAAGCGTCTTAGGAGGAAAAGGGCTTTAATCTGTTATCACTAGAAAAATTAAAATAATTAAAAAATTCAATGTTAAGCCAAAAAATTTTTTTGTCCCTAAAAATTGATTTTTTTACTTCGAAAACTTAAAACTCATTTATCTCGGTAACTAAGCGTCCTAGGAGGAAAAGGGCTTTAATCTGTTATCTAGAAAAATTAAAATAATTAAAAAATTCAATGTTAAGCCAAAAAAATTTTTTTGTCCCTAAAAATTGATTTTTTTACTTCGAAAACTTAAAACTCATTTATCTCGGTAACTAAGCGTCTTAGGAGGAAAAGGGCTTTAATCTTTTATCACTAGAAAAATTAAAAAAAATTATTTTGTCCCTAAAAATTGATTTTTTTTACTTAGAAAACTTAAAACTCATTTATCTCGGTAACTAAGCGTCTTAGGAGGAAAAGGGCTTTAATCTGTTATCACTAGAAAAATTAAAATAATTAAAAAATTCAATGTTAGGCCAAAAAAAATTATTTTGTCCCTAAAAATTGATTTTTTTTACTTCGAAAACTTAAAACTCATTTATCTCGGTAACTAAGCGTCCTAGGAGGAAAAGGGCTTTAATCTGTTATCACTAGAAAAATTAAAATAATTAAAAAATTCAATGTTAGGCCAAAAAAAATTATTTTGTCCCTAAAAATTGATTTTTGATTTTTACTTAGAAAACTTAAAACTCATTTATCTCGGTAACTAAGCGTCCTAGGAGGAAAAGGGCTTTAATCTGTTATCACTAGAAAAATTCAAATAATTAAAAAATTCAATGTTAGGCCAAAAAAAATTATTTTGTCCCTAAAAATTGATTTTTTTACTTAGAAAACTTAAAACTCATTTATCTCGGTAACTAAGCGTCTTAGGAGGAAAAGGGCTTTAATCTTTTATCACTAGAAAAATTAAAAAAAATTATTTTGTCCCTAAAAATTGATTTTTTTTACTTAGAAAACTTAAAACTCATTTATCTCGGTAACTAAGCGTCCTAGGAGGAAAAGGGCTTTAATCTGTTATCACTAGAAAAATTAAAATAATTAAAAAATTCAATGTTAAGCCAAAAAAAATTATTTTGTCCCTAAAAATTGATTTTTGATTTTTACTTAGAAAACTTAAAACTCATTTATCTCGGTAACTAAGCGTCCTAGGAGGAAAAGGGCTTTAATCTGTTATCACTAGAAAAATTCAAATAATTAAAAAATTCAATGTTAGGCCAAAAAAAATTATTTTGTCCCTAAAAATTGATTTTTGATTTTTACTTAGAAAACTTAAAACTCATTTATATCGGTAACTAAGCGTCTTAGGAGGAAAAGGGCTTTAATCTGTTATCACTAGAAAAATTAAAATAATTAAAAAATTCAATGTTAAGCCAAAAAAAATTATTTTGTCCCTAAAAATTGATTTTTGATTTTTACTTAGAAAACTTAAAACTCATTTATCTCGGTAACTAAGCGTCCTAGGAGGAAAAGGGCTTTAATCTGTTATCACTAGAAAAATTCAAATAATTAAAAAATTCAATGTTAGGCCAAAAAAAATTATTTTGTCCCTAAAAATTGATTTTTGATTTTTACTTAGAAAACTTAAAACTCATTTATCTCGGTAACTAAGCGTCCTAGGAGGAAAAGGGCTTTAATCTGTTATCACTAGAAAAATTCAAATAATTAAAAAATTCAATGTTAGGCCAAAAAAAATTATTTTGTCCCTAAAAATTGATTTTTTTACTTAGAAAACTTAAAACTCATTTATCTCGGTAACTAAGCGTCTTAGGAGGAAAAGGGCTTTAATCTTTTATCACTAGAAAAATTAAAAAAAATTATTTTGTCCCTAAAAATTGATTTTTTTTACTTAGAAAACTTAAAACTCATTTATCTCGGTAACTAAGCGTCTTAGGAGGAAAAGGGCTTTAATCTGTTATCACTAGAAAAATTAAAATAATTAAAAAATTCAATGTTAAGCCAAAAAAATTTTTTTGTCCCTAAAAATTGATTTTTTTACTTCGAAAACTTAAAACTCATTTATCTCGGTAACTAAGCGTCTTAGGAGGAAAAGGGCTTTAATCTTTTATCACTAGAAAAATTAAAAAAAATTATTTTGTCCCTAAAAAATGATTTTTTTTACTTAGAAAACTTAAAACTCATTTATCTCGGTAACTAAGCGTCTTAGGAGGAAAAGGGCTTTAATCTGTTATCACTAGAAAAATTAAAATAATTAAAAAATTCAATGTTAAGCCAAAAAAATTTTTTTGTCCCTAAAAATTGATTTTTTTACTTCGAAAACTTAAAACTCATTTATCTCGGTAACTAAGCGTCCTAGGAGGAAAAGGGCTTTAATCTGTTATCTAGAAAAATTAAAATAATTAAAAAATTCAATGTTAAGCCAAAAAAATTTTTTTGTCCCTAAAAATTGATTTTTTTACTTCGAAAACTTAAAACTCATTTATCTCGGTAACTAAGCGTCTTAGGAGGAAAAGGGCTTTAATCTTTTATCACTAGAAAAATTAAAAAAAATTATTTTGTCCCTAAAAATTGATTTTTTTTACTTAGAAAACTTAAAACTCATTTATCTCGGTAACTAAGCGTCTTAGGAGGAAAAGGGCTTTAATCTGTTATCACTAGAAAAATTAAAATAATTAAAAAATTCAATGTTAGGCCAAAAAAAATTATTTTGTCCCTAAAAATTGATTTTTTTACTTCGAAAACTTAAAACTCATTTATCTCGGTAACTAAGCGTCCTAGGAGGAAAAGGGCTTTAATCTGTTATCACTAGAAAAATTAAAATAATTAAAAAATTCAATGTTAGGCCAAAAAAAATTATTTTGTCCCTAAAAATTGATTTTTTTTACTTCGAAAACTTAAAACTCATTTATCTCGGTAACTAAGCGTCCTAGGAGGAAAAGGGCTTTAATCTGTTATCACTAGAAAAATTAAAATAATTAAAAAGTTCAATGTTAGGCCAAAAAAAATTATTTTGTCCCTAAAAATTGATTTTTTTTTTTGCTTAGAAAACTTAAAACTCTTTTATCTCGGTAACTAAGCGGCTTAGGAGGAAAATTTTGTAATGTAATTTTTTCCCAAAAACTCAATTTTCTTATATGAAAATACTTTTAAATTAACTATCTCTTCTTCTCTACCCAATATTTTTTAGTTGAAACCTTTTAAAATAAAATTAATTTACCATTTTATTCCTTACATTTCATCGAATTTCCCTCTCTCTCTAATATTTAATGGCTTTTGGCTTCTTGAAGTGGTTTTTCATTAAGGGCATTGTAGCTTACTCTTTTATTGTTTTCTATTTTGGAGCATCTCCGTAAGTCATCAATCGTTTACATTATGACTCTTTTGTAGCAAGTGAGAGAACAAAACTAAATAACGAAATAAATTAGATAACAGCACTCACGAAGGTATCTTATACGCAAAATATTACTTAGCAATAAGAAACTGTTCATGCTTTTATTTAAAAATTAACCAAGATATAATTAAAAATATTAAACCCTGTATATATTATAGTAAAAGTTCTTCGTAAAACTTCATACACTCTTAATAATAATAATTTAAATATATACAATGTATGTTAATATATGTATTTTATTGATAATTTTTAAATAAAATTTTGTATTGAAAACATGATGATTTTTTTCCATAAAATATGATTTTTTTCTGCCTATAATGATGATTTTCTTCTCAAATCTTCTGGCAACGCTGGTCATGAATATTCATTCCGTGCTACTTTTGCTACCCCGTAAGCTTCTCTACACCTCTTGCCTACAAACTTCGGCATCATGACTTTTGTAGCTGATACAATGCCCTTAATGTAAACTCCCTCTTATGGAAAACAGTTACATTAAAAAAATAATAATCACCCCTATCATGAATATATTTCCACTCGATTTTTTTCTCTTTTCCCCAAATTGCAATCCTGAAAAATTCACGTGAACAATTTTTTACTTAAAAAAATTCCCCTAATCAAGATTAATTTGTTTACTTTTCCTTAGATTTGTTCACTTAAATTTTGCTGGGGAACTGCATACATTATGCCAGTTTTTATATGTTTTCATAAAAATATTTATTTTTTTAATTCAATATCAGTTACTGCAGTGCAGACTGACATTATGCTTGTCAAAATGCAAAACAATTGGTTATAAATTTATGTAGAATTTTTATTAGAAATATTTTTTAAATGATCAGATTCAAAAATTTATTTTATTGAAATGGGTCAGTAGCAATGTCTAGTGCAGGTTAGACTGGCAACAACAACAATAGACAGGCAACAACGCAATAGCACAAATCATTAATATTTTTTTCCCTATTTATATTTTCTTCTTTCCAATTTGTATTCAGTACGAATTGATGGCGGGAACAAACGTTCCCATGAAAATCACGATAGCAATTTTCCCTTCATGGGAAATAAAAATTTCATGGGAACAAAAATTTCACATTTTGTTCGCGATAAGGGGTAATTAATGATTTTGTTGAAATTGTTCATTATTTAAATAGAAATTCCTAAACATGTTTAGCCTTGAAGACATTCTTTACATAAAAATGAGTGGAAAGCGTTTTTTTTTTTTTTTTTTTTGCTTTCAAAAGTTCTCATGCTAGGACATTTTCTATGTAGCATACCGAATAAACTAGATTTTTTCCAAAAATATATACAAATTCCCTAAATGTTTTAAAAAGAATAACAATTCTGGTTTTTATATTGTGTAAATTGAAAATTTTATTAAAAAAAAAAAACAAAATTTGTTTTGTTCTTTTTTAATTTTTTTTTATTATTAAACGCGTTGTCAAAATCGGATTTTCCAATTGCAAAGGGTTGCCGCCGCGTTATTTCGGTATGCTCCATACAAAATGTACTGGCATGAGAAATTTCGACTGCAAAAAACGCTTCTAGCCCTTGTATAGGTATGGCGATTTTGACAAGGCTTTTAATAATAATAATTGAATAAAAATTTAAATGATTAATTTTTTTTTAATTGTTGAGCTGCGTCCGTAATTTTTTTAATAACCCTGTTTTAATCATTTTGTTCCAGCGTTGACGCTTTTGGTTAGGTATGGCATTACAGCGTTAAAGCTATGTGAAAGAAAATCTTCCGCTTTTATATAGGTATGATTGTAATAGCGCTACATTCGGCTATGCTGAATCTTATGTACTCTTCACCATATACATATGTATAACATCATGTACATATAAATCGGTATAGGAAATTCTTCCCTACTATTAGATTTTTCTGTTTAAAATAAGCGTCAAAAATTTCAAGTTTTGCTTGGGGACGTTGCCCTAAACAACCACCTGCAGGAAAACAAACATAATAATGATGTGGAATAAAGGCAGGCGTGGAGTTTTGTCCGCTGCCTCGAGGGACTGGACCGATTTTGCTAATTTTCAATAGCAAAATTTTCGGAACTATGTCGAATCGGTTGACGTATTTAAATTTTCTCTAGCTCATCTAGTGCCTTGGCAAAGTTGATTTTAACACAGACGGACAGACATCGCTAAATCCACTTCAGAATATATATACTTTTTGAGATCAGAAATAGCAATTTTTCCACCTGTGGTGAATGAAGTGAAATAAATAAATAACTTAAATGTCTGGAATAGCTTTTGCACTTGTCATGCTATAGTAGTACCATTGTATGAAATCAGTAGTATCGCCAACATAAAATATGTAATGTGAAGTCCGCTCAGTGTCCAAAACTCGACCATAACTTTAAATTATCTTATCAAACAACCAAATAACAATATCCCCAAAAAGTTTCTATAAAAATTAATTTTTAAAACAATTACCAAATGTAAGAGATAAACCACTAAACTGGCATTAACAAATTAACTTGAACCTGCGCTATAAAGATTTTAAATGGAATTTCAATCGCAAAACCAATTCTTTTGTTATAAGTAAAGAAATACACTTATTTACTTAATTTTCATTATATATGTTGATATATTGTATTTAAGGGAACTGACACAATAAAAATAGAAATCTAAAAGAATTATTTAAAATACGCAAGTTGTTAAAAAAATATATATCTGTTTGAGTCTTCCCTTTACCATGATCAAGCTTTCGGTATTTCGAATTTTTGAGCTTTTTTCAACACGAACTTCTAAATTATTTAAAATATGTATGTATAGCTAATATTAGTATTAAACTAAAATGGATATATGATTACTTATAGTACTATATAAATGTCTGATTTAAACATATCTAAGCACCTACTAATTATATATTTCATGGAGACGATTGTTTACGAAATGTTATGTATAATGTTTCGAAGTGTTCAAATCGTTTGAGAAATAAAGTTTATATGCGAAAAATAATCAGCAGAGTAACAAAAATTAATCTAATATCACTACATCATCATCTTCTACATGTGGTGAAGTTATTGCGTTTGACCTTCTTGTTGTTGCTGTTGTTGAGGAGGGTTGTTGCATACTGTCTTTGTTTTTCTGTTGTAAAAATTGACTAATTAACTTATTTTTAGCTGGTGTAGAAATCTGTTGACCCCTGGCTACAGACATGAGTAAAGGCACTCGTTTCTTTTCTTTTGATACGGAGGGAATATTTAATTTCGTCTCAGAAATGGATTTATCTGTTGAATGTATATTATCAGCTAAAGGCGTATTTTGTTGCTTCGTTACTTCTTTTTCAGTTGTAAAATCTTTCGTACGTTTTGTTATTTGGGATGCTTCAGAATTATTTCCCTTTTCTGTCTCCACCGTAGGGTTTAACATGTTCTCGCTGTTTAATGTTGCTGCCACTTCATCTGTTTTAAACTTGTCAGTTTTTAAAAGCTTTGGGGGTAGAGTGTATTTCCATGAATTTTTTAACTTCAAGGACGATAAGTCCATTTTATCCAACATTTCTTGTTTAACAACCCAGCACAACCGCCGCTTAACCTTTTTCTTCTTTTTGTCATTGGTTTCATCGTTAGTTTGTACAATTTCATGAATACTCGTAGCCGTTGCATCGACTGCTTGCCATTCGGCTATTTCATCAATTTTATCACGCACCACCGATTTCAGAGGTTTGCGCCAACCACCATTTTTTACAGATTCTTCCGTTTTTTCAACATATGCGATATATTCGTTGATTAAAAAGTTTTTTGCATGATTATTGCCATGTATAAGTCGGGTTAGATCTTTGACCATGTTATCGGATAAACTTATTGGTTTTAATTTATCTGTTCCTCTTTCGGTATTACCATTTGTTGTGCCTGAAGGTGAATTAGGTTCAGTGGATCTATCGGCTTCAGGTTCCTCTATTAATAAGGGATCGGTAAAAAGCATTGCCTTTTTCTCCAATGTGTCCCATAAAATTTTTGCACAATCCGACGGCTGTCTACCGTTTCTATCAGCCCATATACATCCAATTAGACGAGGCTTTATCTTTTCCGTTTTCTTTTTCATTTCTTGAGCAAATTCTTGTTGCAAAATTTGCAATTTAGCTTTTTGTGCCTCCCGTGTATTGTCATCGCCGATACCAAATTCATCTTCATTTTGCAATTCTTCGTCACTTAAATGGCCATGTGGTACGAACCATTCGTTGTCTACTTCATACTCATCGTCTTCTGATTCTTTTTCTTTATCCTCATCACTGCCATCCTCCAATGATTCGCCAGGTTCTTCTTCTTCCCACTCATCATCCGAGTCTATTTCATAATCGAAGAACTTCTAAGAAACAGAAATTATTTAAATTTAAGGGCATGACCTAAAAAACTACTTACCTTGTCCTGTGCAAAAGGTCTTCTTGGTTTAACAACTGAAGATTTTTTACGCCATGTTCCGTAGTAAGGGGGTCTGCGATTATCGTGGAATTTATAGAACTTAACACGCATTTCTTCTCGTACATAAGCAGGTATATCTTCAACAATCGCTTGTCCGACACGTTCTAATTCATCCTCTAAGAAATTAAAACATAAAATTTATACATTAAACCACACAACAAGAACTAGAAAACAATTTATATTTTGTACATACCAACCAAAATGACATCATCTTTAGATTCGGTTGAAGGCCGCCGCCATTTACCAGGCAATATTTTACCAGATCGTAGCTCTGACAAATATAATTTAGATTTAGGGAAACATTCATCTCTTTCGACTTTTTCTTTTAAATCATTATGATTATTACAACTCAGTAAATCATCTAAGCGAGCTTTTTCATCCGCTGTAAAATTTTTGCGGCATATCGGTGCCAGCTTCATATCACCTTTAATTTGAAAGGGTCTAAATGCCAAAATTTTATTTCCATCTCCTGTATTGCTGTCCTCCTCGTTTTTAAGTTGTGTATTGGTGGGGGTTTTTGCTACAAAAAATTTTGTAAAGGCTTGAGCGGCTTTTTTCTTTTTCAGTTCTGCTTCTTCTTTTTCCTGTTCTTTGCGTTTACGTTCTTCTTCCTTTTTTCGTAACTCTTCTTCTTTGGCTACGTTCCGTTTCCTTTTCTCCTCATTCTTTGCCTCAATCTCAGCTAAACGTTTGCGCTCTTTTTCTTCGCGTTCTTTACGTTTTTGTTCATCTTTTTCTTCACGCTCCTTTCGCTTTTGTTCTTCTTTTTCCTCGCGTTCGCGTTTTTTCACAATTTCTTTTTCTTCTTTTTCCTGCTGTTTTTTCAATTTCTCCTCCTGCAGTTTGCGTTCTTTCTCTTCGCGAGCTCTTCGCCGTTGCTCCGTGAGCTTTAACTGTTTGGGCGTTAAGTTATTCGAAGAGGAAACAGAGCTCTTTTTATCCGTTAGCTGTTGTTTTGTTTCTTTAGGTTTTGATTTTAAGTTTTTCTTAGCATTAGAAGAAATCCTAACTGATTTTCCTGCTAAATTATCAGTTTCGTCATCGGCTTCATTGTCATTTTCACTTAGGACACTATCGTCCATATCTTCTTCACATCTTTGTTTTTCTTCGTCTTCCGATGAGTCTTGGACATTTTTAACATCATTGATTTCTGTCTCTTCTAACTTACATGTCAATGTTTTTGGTGATTTTTCTGTTTTAAAAGACTTGTTTTCGTCCTCTTTTTCAGGTTCCGAGTCTAAAGCAATAGTTTCGATTTTCTTTGAAAATAAAAGCAAACATTTTAAATCTTAATATGCAATTTTTCAAAATTTAATTCACAATTTAATACACAAAAATCAAGATTAATAAAATAAGATTGAAATTTTTAAAATTAAAGCTAAATAAACATGCGAGACCGACCATATTGAGAAACGTTATGCAACTTTGGTAAATCTTGACATTTCAATCAGTGCGCTGCATTAGTCAATCAAAAATGCCTTTGCAGTACTAACGCAAATCTGTAATTAATTCTGTACCCGAACGGTACAATGTCTGCCTGTCTGTTACGTGCTTTTTTCCCTGGTACCGCAATAGTTGAATATTTGATACTTTTAAAGATGGCATATTATAAAGGTTGCTACAATAACAATGAACCAAAATTAAACAAAATAAAGGGTGTCCCCATAGTGATCTGATCACCACTTTTAACTGTTAAAGGTAGACAGTTGGAACTATAACAAGTAAACAGACATTAAATTCAACAATTAGCAGTGACCTTTACAATAAGTGACTTTAACGTATACCGCCACAAGCAATGATTTGTCGTTCCCACGAAAATTGTATCACCGCTCTGGAACGACCCGAGTCTATTTCGGCTAGAGATTGTCAACCTAGCAAGAGCTGTACAAAACGGGAGTTTTTTCCTAGAAAAAAAACGGAAAAACTCACACAGTAGCAGATCTGTTACAACAACCATTTAAAATTTGCAGGGAATCTCTGTTCACTAATCACACTAGAATAAAATATAATATTTAAACTTAAGAGTATCCCCATAAAAACCCTGAATTCTCACAGCGTATTAAAAATACATTTTTTAGATGCTAGTTTGCTCTTTAAAAAATTTAGGAAGAATTTTGCTTATTTTGACCAAAAAATCATATAAAAGTAAAATTTAATGTGATTGAAAGGTAGATACAACGTTTATTCAATTGATACTGCGAAGAGTTAAAGTGACACACTGATAAACTTCATTCGCTGAAAAATAAATATAAAAGCACTCACCTGTTCCGAAAGAACAGTGGGTTTTGTATTGGGTTCGTTTGTTTTATCGTTATCAATATTTAATTTTTTGCGTTTTTGAGGATTAAGTTCAGCAGCAATTTCTTCAATATCATCACTTGATACTTCCTGCGTAGAATTATTGACACTTTCGGCCGGAGAATTTTTTTGAAGATTAGATTTTCTACGTTTATTTTTACCAGCACTTAAGGGTAATTTTATTTGTAATTTTGTGGCACTGCCATTTTTATCCTTTTGTGCACTAGATGTTTGAGGCGTTCCTGCACCTTTTCGCTTGTTCTTACCACAGGCCTTGGAAGTGCCGCTAGCTAAAGAAGAATTTGCAACATTCTCAGTATTGCCGTCTTCATTAGTATCATCAACGTCATCTAAAAGTGAAACAACACACTCCAATACGGCATCATTTAGGCTGACTGGAGCCAATTTTTGCTTTTTAGTTCCTGACGTCAGTATGCCAACATTTTCTTTGCTAACATTATCGTCTTTCTTAACAATAACGTTGATACAATCACCGTCTGATTCATAAGACAGTTTACGCTTTCTAAAATCTGCAGAAAGGTCGTCTGTATCGTCTACTTTCGATGTTGTTGTAGTTTTTGAGCCAACAGAAGATGTGCCAGGAGCAATAATTTTAAATGGAAGTCGCGCTTGTTTCAATTTTTTGTCGTTTCCTTTTTCTGCTGTATCGGAAATTTTATCATCTTTAACATTTCTTTTCGGCGTACAACTTCTAGAATTCCGCATAGCTTTTAAAAGTTAATTGTCTTTATATTTTTAATATCAACAAATAATAATAAAAAATATTGGGGGATTATCCACTTTATTTTCCACAAAAATAAATAAAGCTTACGGCAGATAAAAAATGTTTCTGAAATATGACAGAAAAACGCGCGAACTGCTACACGATGTGCTATGATGCCAGATCATCAGAAATAAGTAATACTTCAAGAAACGCTATGGTGGGCGTTAGAAAAATTAATGTTCATTCATTTATTTATTTTAGCTTTATAGTTTCTATATAGTAAAGTTAAGAGGTAAGAAAATGCAGTTTGATATAAAATTAAGCTTTTGTGTAAATAAATAAAAACAAGTAAAATAAAAATAAAGTATGTTAAACGCTCTATTGATGTTATTAGAGTTTAGCATCTCTAAAAACTACTTTTCATGACGGCTTAATGAACAAGGACCAAGCATATCCAGTAAGGTGAAATCAATTATATCAAAAAAGCTGACTGAAATAAAAAGAATCCAAAGGAAAGAACTGTAAACCAATTCGTGAAATAAATATAAAGTACTTTTTACCAATTCTTTTTAAAATTTAAAAATTTTTACAATATTTTTAAAATAAAATTAAACTGTTGGTCTGTTTGTTACACTTCAATAATTTATTTTTGATAAGGTCGTATTCACAGTAGGTGACTGCATTAGGTTTAAAGGTACTTCGCTATTAAAAATTCGGTTTCCTTGTTGAAACAGTTGTGAATTAAAAAAGGCAACTATCTGGAGGCCGCACGAGATAACACATTCATTTGTTATCGATCCGTCTTGAATGAAATTTAAATGGCTTTTGTAACGTAGTGGCATCTTTGTAACTGGGTGTAAACATTCTTTAAGTGCGAATAGAAGCCCGGTGGGTGCATTAGCTCAAGGTTACATTTTTATTGGCTTGTATGAAGTTTGACACCAATGTTACCTGCAAAAATGAACGAATTCGGTTACAGTGCTACCTGTGTCGTACTATAATAAGTATTGTCGTCCGTCCAGCTAATTTTATTACTTACTATTACAGCAAGAGAAACATGGCTTTTTGTTGTTACTTTAATATTTGAAATGTCAAAAGTGTAAATAAATATTTGGTGGTTAACGATTTTCAAACAATTGTCTTCATTTATTTTTTTTGAAATCTTTCAAAGCATTGAAAGCAATGTTGTTTTGTTATAAAGATGTTATCTGAATATTCCCTTATTTCAAAGTTGTTTTTTTTTTGAGGAGTTTAATATTTTATGGCCAAGGTTATTCAACACATACGAACTGCTTGCCGAGCTAAACCTTCGTATAAAAAGTAGTAACTACTGGTATTTACCAGAATTTATTGCTCTCCATCAGTCAACCATAAAATTAGTATGTTAAAGAAAATAAAAAATAAATGTTTTACTTTTTTTTGTAACATCTTAAAGTTATAGGGTTTCACTCTTTTTTGTCCCATTATAGTCCAAATTTTTTGAGATCTTGCTACAATCCAAACTTCATCAAAATATTTTTAGTCGTTTCAATATAAAAGTAAGATAAAACATATTTACGTTCTAGTTACAGTTTATAGATATTAATCAAATTCCCCTTAAACAACTACTTGAAAAATTAATTTTTGGCATTCCAAATTAAATGCAAAAAACAAAAGTTAAATAAAATAGTAACAAAAAATTATTTTACACTAACTAAGCAAATGTACTTTTATTTAAAATTTTATTTTAAATTTTTTATAATTACAGATTTTTAAATATGACTTTTAGATGTATGTATGTATTTATATGTATATTATTTTTATTATACTTTTTATTATATTTGCTTTTATTGTTAATAAATAATAATTTCATTTTTTGTTTCAATAATTTTTTCAAGGCGAATTAAATTAATTCGCCTTAATTTTTTTGTTGTAATTTTGGGAATTTTTTATAAAATAAAAATTTTATTAATATGTAATTGTAATTTTATTATTAAATCATTTTAGATCCGCTTTAGAAATTTTTTATTTTTCTTAATATGTATGTATACATGTAAATTACATATACATATGTATGTATTAATGAATGTAATTGTTTAATTTTATTTTAACATTTAATTTGTTCTGTATATTAATGTTTATGATTGCTAATTGGTTTCAAAAACAAAAATAAATATAAAGATCCAAATCAATAGAACTTAGATTTTGATACAAACTTTAAAAGAGTTCTTAAATTCGGCTTTTGGTTCAAAACATCTGATTGAACATTACTACTTTTTAAAAAATAACTCCGAAAATCTCTTCTAAAGTCCCGAACAAATATTTAAAATTATTGCTTGTGTTGAAACATGGTTAAAATATTTAGTCGAAAATATCGCCTATGTTCTTATAAATACAAATCGCTTAAAATTGGCTATTAAGACTTGAAATGGCATAATAGGTATTTGGAATTCCAAACGTTGAAAATATGATCTCTACTTGTAAAAATATTGTTCTTCATTTCTCACGTCTATTTATAAAAAGTTAATTTTATTTCAAAATTCTTTAGTTGTTTTTAATTATTTTCAATCCTCAAAAGTTTGTGGATGTTGTAAGAACTGACGCTATATAAGACATATTAAACAAATTTTGTATCTAAATTCATTTTATAAGTCTTTTATAAATGAAAGTTTTTTTTTACTATGGACGTACTTCTGTAACTAGACATCATTTCATCATCTCTTTAACCCTATATTTACACATGCAAGAAATTTATTTTGAATTATGAACAAGTATATAAATGAACAGAAAGTTTGAAGAAATTTTACGATCGGTGTTATAGACAGTAAAAAATATTTTTTGACTGACGAAACTATCGCCATGTTCGAACAGTTTGCTGAGCATAATTACTTATTGCGCTAGCAGATAAAACGGAAAAAATTATGTTTTATAAATAAAATAAGTAGTAATGTGTGTCACATAAAATAATACAGTTACAAATAAAGTACAATTACAAAAAAAATTCAAATTCATAAACAATAATAATTATATATAAGCGTACATGTCTATAACAGAAAATAGTATTAAAAGTCGCATTACCGCGTAAAAGTTTAAATGCAATGTTGCAGCTTTAAATTTTCGGTACAAAGTTCATGTGCAAGTACAAACAAACCTAATTTATCAGAAAATCAAAGCTGGCAACACTAATGCATATTAGTAGAACTGGCAATTTTATTAGTTTTGCTACCGTTGTCTTCTCTTTAAACGTTGAAGTTAAAATTGTTAAAAGAAATACCTAATTTATTTTTTAAATCAAAACAAAAACAAATGCACAAATTTTTAAATGCAATACATTTTACTGTTTATTTTAATTCGTAATAATTATTGTGTTTTTTTAATATATACTGCCTTATTCATAGAAAATCAAAATAGATTTTAAATATATTTTAGGACAAATTTGTATGAAAAATTTGTTATAAAACACATTTCAAAGTTATTTTATTTTCTATGAATACGGCAGATAATGTGCGTAGACGGACTTAAGCCAGAGAAGATTCCGTTCTTTTTTTTTTTTGAAAATTCCATTTACATATATTAAAATATTATTAATCTAGCACTTTAGGTAAAGTGGGATTACCTAGTGGTGTTTCCAACCAAATATTTTGATTTAGCCCAACTTTCAAAAAACATTTGTTGTAAAATAAACACTTTTTAGTGCAATGTTTTGCCGTTATCTTTCCAGTGAACTGTGCATTTCGGCACATAAGATCAAACAAATATAAGAGTAGACAAACATACTAATTTAAATATTAGTAAATCAATTTGATTCCAACTACATTTATAAAGACCCTGTTTAATGCTAATTTAATGCGTTTATGTTAGATGTTATTTAAATGAGTATAATTTTTAAATGAGCTTCTCGCTATTGTTTTAGCGCACAACAGAAAATAAAAAAAAAAAAATTAAAAATTTTAACATTAGTGTGTAAACTGAAATTAACCCATTTTAAACAGTGTTATTATTATACTATAAAATAAAAATATTATATTTAATAAAACTTGTGTCAATTAAGGAAGGTAGCGTAAGCAAAGATTTTAAAATAACGCACGGTTTCTAATTTCAAAAAAGAAAAGAAAATTGCGGTGTGTGTGATAAACAAGCTTAAACAAGTTGAGTCTTTATTATTTATATAAGTATTTTTATATAGATTCTAATAATTGCATGCTTAATACTTTTTTACCTTCATTACAGACAGACATATATCGACAGAAGACATCTCTAAAAAGTTAAAATATCTCTTTTTTGTCATTATATATCATGTTGTCCTGTTTTTGCATACACTGCCAAACATTATCTACCTCGGTTTTTATATTAGACAGATGATATCCTGAGTTGCACTGTCCTATTACCAAGACGATACCATGAGTAGGGTACTTAAATTATAACCAAGTACAGTCTTTGCCTTTCTGCATAAGACACACTCGAGAACCTTCGCACCATTCTCTAAAGCTATTCAGGATTCTGATTCACAAGTTTTGGGGGAACAATAATATCCCAAATAAAAATTATTGATTTAAAAATTATTTGAAAAAATTTGAAACAATTGGTAAACATCTGGAAGTAGTACATTTTTACTGTCCAATTTTAATTTTTTTTTAATTTTTAATATTAATTCTTTTTGATATGTCATATATCTTTTTTAAGGACGATTTAAAGTAAAAGTTTCTCCAGCTACAAGAACACAAGCATTTACCAAAGAACTTATTATTTTTGTTTCCTGTTTCCTGAAGATGTCACCCATTTGCATTTTTTCATTGTATATTTTCATTATGCAAATTCTTAATGCAATCGGCTATAGATAATTATTTTACATTTCGTCCAAGGCGAGTCAATTACTAGGTGGTCGCGATGGCGAATTCATTAATTTTCGCCGAAACCCTAAATGCCAAATTTCATATGTAAAAAATATGTATAATTTTTTTTTTTTTATATGGTGTTTGACATTTAGGTTTTCGGCGACAATTACCGAATTCGCCTCAGAAGAAATGTAAAAAAAATTATGTATAGCCGATTGCATTAAGAATTTGCACGATGAAAATATACAATGAAAAAAAAATGCATCGTGTAAATCTGGTAAGCATTTTTCATGACATCGCATTTTAATGTCTGATAATTAATGTGAACTAATAAAGAACTCAAACTTATTTTTGCGCAATTTACAATAATATATTTATTTGCTTAAAATGGGTTAACTTAGTTGCAGTAAACAGAATTTTTCCCTCCATAATAAATAAAACAGTTCTTTATGTATTTTAGTTTAGCTCATATTTGCTAAAGAGGAAATGGATGTTTTGCAGCAAAAACAAATGAAACTAATAAACAAACTAATCTTAAAAAAAAAACAAAAGAAAAGTGTATGTAATTAAATTGTTGTTGTGTACATTTAATGTATTTAACCCAATTTTTATTTTTTGTTTGATTTTAAGTAAAGTTGTTCTGTTGTTTTTGTTGTTGTAAATCATGGGGAATTTCTTTTTTTTTAATAATTTTTTTTTTGCACATATTCTTCTCCTACTATACTCACTTATTTTTGTTATTATTATTTTTTTAATAATTTCTGTTTTGTTTCTTTTTTTAATATATAAATTAAGTTACGTTTAGTTTTTTTTTATATGTACTTAATTTTTAATAAGGATTTTTATGCATATATAAAATTGTTTTATATTTAGTTTTTATTTTATTTTTAGAAATTAAAGATCTTAAATACGAAATATTTTCATTATTTTTATAAAGTTTAAGTATATGATTTTGTTTTTATTATTATAATTAAATATTATATTAATAAATTGTTTTGGATTTTTATAAGACTTAATAAATTATTTATTCATTGTTGTTGTTGTTTTTGAAGTGGTTTTCTTAGGACTTTTTTATATTTAAATAAATTTGCTGTGGTTTTGTAAATGCTTTATCTTCTTCTTTTTCTTTTCTCTTGACTTCTTTAATAATTAATTTATATTTTTAGAATTCTTTTATTTTGGTTCTGTATTAAATAAGTAAGTCTCTTGGAAAAATATAAAAAACAGATTTATGTAACTCATTTTCTACTTGAAAAAAAAAAAAACATAAATTATGATTAATTTTTTGTGATTTTATATTTTTCGTAGCTTTTTATGCTCAGATGTAAATCAGGAGAAAATAACATGAGTTTTATTTAATGACTTTTAAAAATCATATTTTAAAGTAATCCTCGAGAAAAATAAAAACTAAAATCTTTATAAATTAGTTATCATTTACATGTTTTGTTTTTTTTAATTTTTTTTTACTAATTTAAAGATATTCAAAGTTTAAGTTTTTGTTCAGTTTTTTTTTTTTTTTTTTGAGTAAAATATACGTTTTTTCTTTATTAAAAATTAAAAACTTTTGACGGTTTTCGGCTTTCACAAAATCGCCTATTCTCTAATTTATCCATTTTCATGGTTTCGTATTGAATATTGCAAACAAAAAAAACTATCAACACTGTTCTGTAAATCGAGTCGTGTTTAAAACCGGGTTATTAAAAAAAAAAACGAAGCGAATTCGTCTTCTGTAACTTAAAAGCAATTATGTGCGTTCTAATTTAAAAGTTGGATTACAATTTGTACATCCTAAATTACATTATAAATGTGAGTTTTATTTTCCGCGGTATTGAAATAGCAATGAGAGAGAGAGAGGGTATAAAGAAATTTTTCGACAATAATCTGGAATGCCACTAGATTGGATAAAAACTGAATTTAATCGAATTACTTTCAGGTGCAAGAAATAAACTTATTTATTTCTTTAGTGCATATACATAGAAGTCGAACGAAATCACAGCCAGAATTTAGAAATAAATAAATATTTGATTAAACCAATAGATATTACTTTTTATTTATGTGCTGGCGGCAACATTTAAAGCAAAACTAAGGGCCAGTTTCACGATGTCGCAATCTTTCGTTCGTTCGTTCGCACAATTACATTTAAAACAAAACTAATTCCAAAAAATTGTTTTTGTTTTAAATGCAATTGTGCGAACGAACGAACGATTGCGACATCGTGAAACTGGCCCTAATAGTCTGGCTTGATTTCGAACAAGGGACAACTAAAAAAATTAAAAAAAACTTCTTTGGTACTAAAATAGTGGTGTAGTTTTTTCTGCATATAACAGCGAACCGACCTATTGTTATTTGGGGCTACAAAAATGTCGGTTTGCAATTTTTAACCCGATCTGATATTTTTTGTATCTGAGCATATATATTATTGTATGTTATTTGAAATTTATTTGTATGGGTGAGTGTGTGGTTTATATAAATGTATCTATGTATGCATGTGCATTTATTGACCTAATAATAATTAGTTAAAAAGATTTTATGTGTTATTTAGGCAAACCTTTACTTTCTTTCTTTATTTCTATTGTGTAATATTTTTAATACTTATTTATGTATGTATATCGATTTATCTTCCATTTTAATTAAAAATTTCCTATATTCCTTCACTTTCGTAAGTATGTTTATATGTTTATTTATGTTTGTTTTGATTTTAAATATGTTTTTTATTTTATTTTTTTAATGATTTGTAAATTTTACCAATTTTTTGTAGTTTTTTTTTTTCAATAAATTTAATATAAGTTAACTGCATATAATTTTGTATATTGTGTGTGTGTTTTTTTATGAAAGTATGTGTGTTTGTGTTTGGTCGCTTGTATGTATTAACTCAAACAATCGAAATCGAGGTTTAGTCTAATATACGGATCACTAGACCGAACCTCGTATTGTATAGTTAAAACAGAAGTGCGTGTAAATTGCGCGTGTTTTTAAATTTTTTGTAATTTAATTATTATATTTTTTTATTAATTTTCCTTTATATATAAGTATGTATACATAAGTGTGTATATGAACAAGATGTTAAGCTTTTGTATTGAAAGCTAAGCTTGAGGACATAAATATTACATTTTTTAATCATTTTTATATTAATGAAAGGGATCGAGACTTTTATTAATATTCAGGTATGTGATAGAAATCGATTTCGAAAGCGAGCCGACTTAAAACCGTAAACGGTTGTGATGTCCTTACTATTTTCGTTTTTTTAATACTTTTAATTAGATTAGATATTTCAATAACTCTCCATTCAGTTTCTACAATTACTTTGAAGTAACTTCCTTACTTTTGCTCAAAATTTATCTCAAAACGAATCGTTTTCAAATCGATCGATTTCCATCACATACCTGATTATTTCTTTACGTTTCATATTAGTGTACAGTTATTTCTCTTTTTAATGTAAAAGCTATTTATGAGAGTTTTGTTTTGTAAACATACAAACACATACACATTTCAACTTCCCCTTTTATTCTAACACTTAATTTGCCGATTAAAAAAGTTTCGATGTGAAGGGAAAACCTTGCTAGGGTACTTATTAAAAAAAGAGCACCTTTTTATTTTAGATTTTCATTGCAATATAATACAAAATAAAACTTTATTAATAAAAAAAAAAATGATATGAGGTTATCATAAATTAAATCATCGCCCCTCAATTCTTAATACCGATTTCCTTCAAATCTTTAAGGTTATTTATTCTTCGATTACATATTTTATTTACCTTCATTTTGCATTTTCTGTGCACAACCTGTCATCTTAGTTTCCCGGAAATAAAATTCAAGACCATAAAGCATTAAGCGTAATGTAGTGAATATGCTTTTTATGTTGCGCAGTGAAATCAATTAATTTTACATTCACATATTAAAAAATGTGGAGCTGCTTTATATAGAAGAAGAAATGTTTTTGTTTTGAGTCCTTCAACATGACATTGATCAAAAACATACGAACAGAAAAAACTCGTGGTGGTTGTGGTTTAATGACTACAATATTAACATCGTGGAATGATTAGCACAGTCGCCTGATCTAGAATCTTTGGACTGCAGTTAAGAAGTCGTGAAAAAGAAAAGATGTGAAGACTTGGTTGGCTCCAATGTGTTGCTGCTTCGTTATTGCTAACAAATGTCATGCAACAGAATATTAATTTAGTGGCATTATTTTCTATAGTTTGTATTTTACATATTGTAACTTTTTGTTTAATCTGAATAGTGAGTGCTATTATTTTTACCGACAAAATTTTGACTTTTGAGCGTATTTTGTAATTTATTTCAATAAAAGTTAATAAATGTAATAGAAATATTTCTAAAGTGTTTCTCTTATTTCAATTATGTGTTTCTGAAATAATTACATATATCACTAAAAAAGAGGTAAAACTAATACATTAAATCTTTATCTTTGCCTTTAGTGCTATTTTTTTACAGCAATTGTATATATAAAAATTACTTTTAACAATGCAAATTTGTTTTCAAAAAAATGATTTAAATCCAAAATCTAAATCTTTGAAGGTACTAGCAATACTACTAACATTACAGCGCTCGTCTTTGAGGCATTCATTCAACTTAAATGTATGTTGATAAAATATATAATTCCAGCTAAGGATAAAAAAGGCGATTATAACATAAAACAACAATATGAATGAAACACAAAATTTCAGTGTTGTTTCAAATGCAATAAAGGCCACCTAATTAAAAAACTAACGTGTAGATTTAGATTTTTTTTTGCAAGAAATTAGGAACAAATATCGTAATAAAAAGTAAATCCATGTGATAAATGTTACATAAAGAAATATGTGAATGTCACAGTGGGCGTGTGGGAAACGGTAGCAAAGTACTCTTGTAAGTAAAATTTTGACAGTTCTGAGGTGAATAAAATTTCACTAGCCCCGAGGGCTAATAGAATTTTTGACAAAAGCATAGAAATTTATGACACAAAAAATTTTAATACTTTTGTGAAAATGTAAAAAAATAATTTTCTTAAAATTAAAATTGTAACTTTTGAAAATTAATGGACGTACATAGGTTTGTATGAAAAATAAAATATTAAATAACTGCGACGATTTCATTCCGAAAAGAATTGAAATAAGCAAAGGAAAATATTTTTTTAATTAATTCATTTTTAAAATTATACCTGCCATATTCATAAAAAATAAAATACATTTGAAATGTATTTTATGACAAAATTTTCATAAAATATATTTCAAGTCTATTTTAATATTTTATGAATGCGGCAGTGAAAATTTCCTTTTTTCTATAGAAATGTCAAAATTTTATATCGCCAACAAACACGCCCAGTGTAGTCAAGTGATGTGGTTCATTTATGTTTTTGGAAAAATTAAATTTTTTGACAAAAATTCTATTAAAAATTGTTTTGTTTGGACTAATTTCACTTTTATGTTTAAGGGGAAATATGAACCGAAATGATATTTGCATTATATGTTATGAGAGAGTGTTGATATTTCAATATACAACTCATATTAGGGAGTTTGTAAAGATTTAAGCGAATAAGTTTTTTTTTTATTTTCTGTTTGAAAATATAGTCAACCAGCCATGCACGTATTTCAAGTAGATCTTACTATATGTATATGTTTATTATTAATTAATTAACTTAAATGAAAAACACTGCATCGTCGTTTTTTCCTTTCTAAGTTGCTAAAGTAAATAAAAATAATTATTTATAGAAAAAGTTTTAAAAAGAATTATGAGTTTTTGAAGAAGATTTGCTTACACAAAGTTTTACCGTTTTTTTTTTTTTTTTTTTTAATTAATATTAATTTTTCTATGAAATCGAAAATCCTGTCTGACATTAAATATCAAATTATTCGAAGTTAAAAATGAAGTATTCTTTATGTTCTAAATCTTATGCTGGCTTAAAATTATAGTAAATTTAATAATTCAATCGATCGATTGTTTTTTCAACAATTTGAAGTTGGAGCCAATTTAGACAATGAAATTTTTCATGAAGCTAGTATGAATTTTTTGTTTGACGGTAAGAGGTGAAGTGAAGCAAGAGGGGTAAGCAATTAGGCATGGCTTGAATTTTGAGGTTATGTGATTGTTGCTTATATTTTATTTAAAATATCGCCATATCGTTGCAACTTAAAAAAATGGCAAAATAGTTGTTCCCAAACTTCTTCAAAAACATTTGTTTTTGATTTAGTTATTTCATTACACACCCAATAATTTATTTGAGTTAATTGTTAAAATATTTTATTTGTGGTATCAAGCGAAATTATGTTTATATTGGTCCGTTGGACCTGAAAACTAACTTTGATTTATTTACAATAGTTGAAACTAGTATTTAATAAAAATAACTTTTTCTGCATACATTTACTAAAGGGTACTCTTTGTAATAATCAAAAAATCGGTTTCGCCCGTATTTAACTATGCGCAATTGGAGCTCTGTAAATAACAATAGCAAGAAGGTCGGTGGTTTTAAACTGTATTCGTATACTGAAGAGATCTGATACATTTTGCTTTCACAGACATTTGGTGTGAAAATAAAATTTAATATATTCAATTTTATTTAAAATATAAACTAACATTTTCACCAAATTATATTAAAAATATGAAAATAAAAAAACGAAAAATAAAATACTTTCATATTATCTCTTGGTGTTGCCAAGTTTTTTTTACACTGGCAATTTTGTTATAACTGCTTACCTCATATAACAATAATCATATTTGGCGATTAAAAATCGCCTTAGAATTGAGCTTCGAAACAGCTTTAAAGAGTTTGCGGATTTTCAAACAAAGCATTTTATTTGTTGAATTTTAACATATTTGAAATAATTGATCCATTTGGTTGTTTTAAAGAAAATTTATCATGAGTTGCAATAGAAAAGATTTGTAAGAGCATTTTTAAATTAAAACAATTTAATGCAGCTTAAAAAATGATCGCCATATAATCCCAAACATTTCTTGAATATATAAACTACCAGGTAAGTATTTTTTTTTATTTATTTATTTGAAATAGTGTTATTTATATAAATATTAAGGAAATACTGTGTGTTGTGGCTGGTGGTCCAAAATCAAACAAAAAAAAAAAAAAAACTTATATTGTACTTTTTTTTTCCTTATTACAACTTTATGTTTGAAGCTTACACATTAAATGAGAAATAAATGTAAAAATAACAGAAAAAACAAAAAAACAATCATTTAATTTTTGATTTTATAATAAAACAAGATATTGAGTATTTCTTAAGATACACATTTTTTGTTTTGTTGTATATGTTTTTATAATAAGATTTGTGCAAAATTGTACGTACAAATTTTCATTGTAAATTAAATACAAAAAATCTAATAATAATAATAGTAATAAAAATAAATAATTGTTTACCACTTTTGTGCTTAAAATTTGAATTTTAAGTAAAGGAGTAGAATAACGTGTTCTCGTATTAAGCTTATTAATCTTGTTAGCTTGTGTATAAGTTTGGTAACCAGAAATACTCAAAACTTAGACTAGTGTTTATATTAAAAATAAAAAATAAGAATCTATGTTTTATATAGAAATACATATACATACATATATAATAGAACATATTGTTGTTTGGTTGTGTGTCTCTTAAAAAAAAATCCTCAAACCTGACATTTTTTGTATTGTAGAGTGACCACGGCATTTATTGGTTTATACTTTTTAAACTATAGTAGTAAATAGGTTTTTTTGTTGTAGGCTTTTAATTTTTTTTCTTGTGTGTGTGTTGTTTTTGTTGTTGCTGTGTTACTTATATTTTAAGTTGTTATTTAGTTCCATACACGCAAGAAGGAATCCCATGAGCCCGTTGCTACTGCCATACCATTCTCGGTGACACCCAGACAAGATACACGATTATCATGACCGGCGAGTATGCCGGAACGTTCGGCCTTCATTGTATCCCAAACATTGCAGTTGAAGTCATCGTAACCAGCTAACAGCAAACGACCACTCTTTGAAAATGCCACCGATGTAATGCCGCATATGATATTGTCGTGCGAGTACATGGCAAGCTCTTGATCGGCGCGTATATCAAACAAACGACAAGTAGCATCATCTGAACCTGTGGCGAATGCCTGACCATTAGGGAAGAATGTTACGGCATTGATGTCAGACTCGTGGCCAGGGAAGGTCTGTTTGCAGACACCCTCTCGTATATCCCACAGTTTTGCGGATGCATCGCAGGCACCCGACACAAATGTGTGGCAGCCGGGTGCGAGCGATAAAGCCATTACATCGCCGGTATGTCCCAGAAATGATGTTACCTGTTGGCCGGTTTCAATGTCCCACAAACCGCATGTCATGTCGCCAGAGCTAGTGACGATTTGATTGTCGTCCAGAAAACGGCAGCATGACAAATAGCCACCATGACCGGGCAGTTCACGAGAGACTCGTACATTGCCCTCGCGCGTTTTCAGGTTGTAAATTGAACACATGTTGTCTAGACCGCCGCAGGCGACATAACTGCCGGATGGCGCATACGCGCACGTCATAACCCACGACGAACGCAGTGGTATGGCATGGACCTTGTTGGTGGTGTGCGAATCCCAAACAATTAATTTACCATCCTGAGAAGCCGATACTAAATTCCGTGAATCGTTGCCCCAGTGCATGGCGTAGATTTTCGCCAAATGGCCTCTAAGTGTGCGTCTTGTTCGCATCTGTATGCGTCCGATGGGTTCCAACGACGCTGCCGCCTGAACCAGACTTGTGTCGCAAGCCGCTTTACGGGCATCACGTATTGCATTTTTAAGAGTTTCGGCTTCTTGTCTCAAACTATCCAATTCATTCATCTTTGTTCCGTTTTTTTAATTTTTTAAAGTTTTTTTTTTATAGATTTGTTTTGTATAAAAAAGAGTGGTTTTTGTTGCTGCTTTTTTTATTCTCAATATTTTTGTTTATCCAATTTTTTATTACTACTACTGCTATTCCGATTTTTATGATGATGATGAAAATCTCTATATCTTCATAGGTGGTGGTTGGTTGGAAGAAGGCCGCATTTTTTTTACAATTTGTGAGATTGAGATGATGTTCATATTTTGTATCGTATTGTATATATTGTGACGATGAGGTCGAACGAAAGAGGGTGGTAAATGAATAAAAAAAAAAGAAATGAAAGGTGCGGTGTTAGTTAATAAAAATTTTCATATCAACCAATCTTTTCATAAAAACGTCAAAAACACTCACCTAGATTTTATATATTTAACTTCTGGCTGTGTCCTTACGTTTGATTTCCATCCAAAATTTAACCTTTTTCGCAATTGCAATAATGATAAATTTTATTTTTTCCTAATTGCCTAGAAGTTCTCTATTTATTGTTTCGTTATTCTGTTGAAAAAAATAAAAACTGCTGGTTGCTGAATAATTTATCTCACTTTTTTTCTTCGTACGTCGTCGGTTGTAGTCCTCTTTACTTCATGACACTTGTATTTTTGTGCTCTTTACTTTGTCTATTTAAGTGTATGTATATGTATATTTTTCAGTGTTACCACGTTTCCCTTTTGCATTAAACAAAACGGCTAATGACAATTTATCAAAATATTAATAAATTACACTGGCGAAGAAAGTTTAAAAGGAAATAAAAAATTAACTAATAATATTTTTGACTAATTTAAGGCGTTTTATTAGTGAATTATACTCAATGTAAAGAAACTTTTTAAACGAAATTTTAAATTTTTACAAAACAAAATAGCAAAAGGTTATTTTTATGATCAAACTATAGCAACACTGATATTTTTCTAATACCATTTTTTAATTGTTCTACAATTCCATAAGAGGTCAATCGTATTTAAACACAAGGGGTGAAATTTTTCATTATAATTTTTGCATTTCTTGACGTTTCCACGAAGCAATAAGGCTTAAATTTTTAGTGATAAGCACGTTACACACCTTGAACTGGCTTTGTTATTATGATTGAAATTGTTTTCCTCTATTAGAATAGTAGTATAGTATTAGAATTTTGCAAAATAACAAAATATATCACTGGCTTTGATTTTCTTAAGTTTTCTTTCTTTGGTACACCAAAATTGCAAATTGCAGCACCTCCAAAGGGGGAAAACTCTTTGAATAAAATTCAACGAAAATACATTAAACACAACGAAACGAAAAAAAATAAGAGCAACAAAATAAATATTTAACTACACATTTCAAAAATATAAGTATATATATATACGGTTCTTTCTGCCGCACAAACACACACACAGTAACTTTAAGCACAAACAAAAAGTCAGAACGAGATGAATAAGTACATAGAGAAGGAAATCAATTTAGTATTTTATTGCTCTTTTCATTTGTAAAGTTCTCAGGTTTTTTTCATATCTAGTCAAAAAATTTTTTTATATCTATATGTACGATTTTCCTAAATTCACAACAGTTTTTCACACCTTTTTCGTATTTTTTTTCACTTTTCACACTTACGTTTTGTGCAATTTATGCTAATTGTTTTTATTTTGTGCTATTACTATGTTATTTGTTAATTTTATTGTAAACTAATGTTTTTTACAAGCTAAAAATTAATTCTGCTATCAAATTCTTCTATTAAACACACTCAGCGGACGTACAATAAGCCAATCTTGTTTGACAGTTTGGCCAACACCTATAATCTTTTTAACGAAACATTTCTCAGTGTTGTATTACAAAGCGAATTAATTACCAGGTGGCAGCGTACGCGAATTCATTCATTTTCGGGCAATCATTACTTTCAAACTCCATACATAAAAAATGTATACAGATATTTTATGTATTTTATACGCCAACTGGTAGTTTATTTGCCTTGCTCTATACATAAAATATATGTACAGATTTTTCTTCTATGCAGTTTGGCAATAATAATTAGCAGCAAAAATTAATGAATTCGCCACTGCCACCAACTGGTACATGATTTCGCCATGGCACTATCGTTGACAGTTGTGTAAGTTTTTTCTAATAACTAGGACAACGCGAATCAATTACCAAGTACCAGCGTAGCCGAATTCCTTAATTTTTGCCGTGAACACTACTGGCAAACTCCATATATAAAAAATCCGTGTATTTTTTATATATGAAGTTTGACAGTACTCTTTACCAGCAAAAAATAATAAATTCGCTTACGCTGCCACCTGGTAATTGCTTCGCCTTCAACCAGGACAATGTGAATTAGGTATGGCAAATTAAGTATAAGGCGAATTCATTTTAAGGTGGTAGCGATGGCAAATTCACGGATTTTCGCCGTTTCCCTGAATGTGAAACTACATATAAAAAATAGTATTTTGGAGTTTGACATTTAAGCTACCGGCGAAAAAAAATTAAATTCGCCACATCTACTACCTTATATTTGAATGCTTCAATGACAAATTATTAACTCAAATCAAGGCAGATTTATTTTACTAGGTAGTGTCGTCCGCCCAGCTGGTTTGTAGTTGGAATTGTCAAAAGTTGTTTGTATATTCCTTTGTTTACGAATTAAAAAAAATACTAACAATAAGCGTTTGCGAAACAAAGCAAGCATTTGTATTTAAAGCAAATATCTTTTATTTCTCTTTGTATTTTTGACGTTTCCCCCGCACAAAACAACAATAAAAAGGCATGTTGTTCTTGTCAATGTTGTAAAGACTACCTAATGAAATGAATGTGCCTTGAATTCAAATAAGAATACAAAGTATATCTATAACAAGTACATGCAGGAGTTCAGCTGATAGTTTTATTGGTGTGCGTGTATATCATGTTCTGTGTCAAAATTTGTTTAAATTTATTTTAATTTTTATTTTACTATACATTTCTTTTGTTTTTTAGGTGTTTCTTTTCATTTTTATTATGTTCTATCAGGGATGGTAAACGAAATATTCAATTTACACTTTTCCAACTCAAATTGCATTGAATATCCTCTTATTGAATTCTTTTTTAAATTTACATTAATATAGTCGTTAAAAGGTCATTCTCTTACTTTTTTTTATAATAATTAAGTAAAATTAATATTAATTTTTTAGTTAGAAAAATAACAAAATGTTACCCACTTTGCCGTCTCTGAACTGTTTTTTGACATATTACATGATTTTACACAAATGTTGTATTTGTTGTAGACTTGCATATACTTAGGGCCAATTTTTGAGTTCGTATTTAAATACGCATTTAGTTAATTTTCATTTAAATTTAAAATATTGTTCTATCAACGGCTAAAATGTTTGTTTACTTTTGCTTAGCTTTGCGAAACAACAACAAAAAATGCCATAACCATATGGTAAAACTGTATTATTTAAATGAACTTTAAATGCGCAAGATTGGTCATTTAAGTGTGCATTGAAAAACTGAATTTTGTACTTAAATAGAACCAAGCCGAATCAATTATCAGGTGGCAGCGTTAGAAAATTTATTATTTTTTGCTGGTGAAACGAATGTCAAACTTCATATAAAAAAAATGGTAAACAGATTTTTTATATATGGAGTTTGACAGTAGTGTACACGGCGAAAATTAATGAATTCGCCTACGCTGCCACCTGGTAATTGATTCGCCTTGAATAGAACTTAAAGTTAAATGACATTTAAATACGAAGTCAAAAACTGGCCCTTAATATAAATATACTTTGTAAGAATAAGTAGAATGTGAATTTATAAGAGGTGGCAGCCCGGCTACAACAAGAAAAAGAAAAACATGCACCTAAGTGTATGGTAAATTTCAAAACACAATTACTGTACTTCTTTCTGACCCTTTTAAATAATGTTTTAAGCTAGCTTTGTTTTTTAAATTGACTTAAAACTCTTGTTACAATTCTATTTTAAAGAATATTGAAAAAAAAACTCTGCAGTATAAAATTATACACTTTTGACGGTTACTCTACACCTAACAAATTTAAGCACAAAATTGTCAGCTATCGCAACGAAGTCACCAGGTAAAATGATTTCGCCTTAGTTGTTAAGAATATTTTTAAAGTAATAAAAAATATATGACATTTTTGTAATTTTTTATATTCATTGTCAGAGTATGTTTTAAGCATGGTGAAATAATACAGAATGGCGAATTCTTTGATTTTCGCCGTAAACGCTACATGTCAAACACCATATAAAAAAATACATATTTTTTATACATGGAGCAAGGCGAACCAACTACCAGGTGACAGTCGAGGCGAATTTATTATTTTTCGCCGTGAATACAACTGTCAAACTCCATGTATAAAAAATCTGTCTATATTTTGTTATGTATGAAGTTTGACAGTACTTTTCACCACCAAAACAATGAATTCGCCTATGCTGCCGCCTGGTTATTGATTCGCCATGATATGGAATTTGACATTTAGTATTTACGGCGAAATCAAAGAATTCGCCATCGCGACCACCTAGTATTATTTCGCCGTGGTTTTATGCAAATACATTCAGAGGTAAAAAATGCGCTTTGAGATTAACATTTACAAGCAAAGAAAAAGTGGCAATACTAGCATTAAATGTAACGGTAATCACTTTAAGACTGTACTATCCAAGGCGAATCAATTACCAGGTGGCAGCGTTAGAGAATTTATTATTTTTTGCTGGTAGAAACGAATGTCAAACTTCATAAATAAAAAATAGTACACAGATTTTTTATATATGGAGTTTGACAGTAGTGTTCAAGGCGAAAATTAATGAATTCGCCTACGCTGTCACCTGGTAATTGATTCGCCTTGGTACTATCATTACCGGTATTGATTAATAATGGTATCGTTAGCCTGCCTGCATCATTTTTTCGAAGAAACTGACTGTTCCTCTCATTTTACTTATTTGTATAACAAAGAAATACTCTGAAAGAAAAAAAATTGTTTTCTTTTTGATATTTTTGTTAATAATGTACATCAAATAACTATGTATATTTAATGTAAAAAAAAAATTATAAATATTTTTTCAACGGAATTTTTACATTTAAGCCGATCATTGTTGGTTGGATAGAATATACATTTTTTTCTGTATAGTTTTTGTTTTTCTTTATTTAACTTTGTAAAAAAAATCTTTATCCAAAATGTAATTTTTGTATGTTTGATATAAAGCAGTCCGTAATTGCTTGTCGTTAGATGTAAAGAAAGAATCACACCGAAACCGAATAATTATTTTCGGAGTAAATTTGATACGAATTATCTGAAATTAATAATAATAATACATAATTAGTAATTGAAAATTAAGAAGAAAATAAAATAATAATAATAATACAATGTCCTTTTTTAAATATTTTTTGTATGTATATTGTTTTTTTTATCTGATTCAATACATAGATCTCCTTTTTTGGGCGATAATAAATAAAAAAAGAAAAAATTATATTATTAGTAATTTGTTAAAATAAAAATAAACTAATTATTTAAATTATTAAACATTTGTAGTAGTTATTTTTTGAGAATTGATTGGATAACTTTTAATATAATATTGAGAAGGAATTTAAATTTACGAAGTAGTTTTTTTTTTAATTTTACACATTAAGGCTGGTGTTCAACAATTGAATACTTATTAGCGTGCGAATCTAAATATTAGTACCATTTTTCTGATGAAAGGAGAAGAATACGCTCTTTAAGAAAAGAGAAATAAATGCAATAATTCGAATTTAAAAACTTCCAAGTGCCAGTTAAAGAAATAATTCGAAAAATAAAATTTTTTACGAGGGGTATTTGATTGACTTGCCAATCGACTTTCTTATTATACATTATTATAATTAATGAGTAAGAAAAAGGAATAATTAAAATTTTTGTAAATAAAACAAAAGGTAAATAAAACAGATTTTTAATAATCATTGTTAAAAAAATCCTTTTTAACAAATCTATTTGAGTTCAAAAAGTGTTTTAAAATTAACACAAACAAAATGAAAATTAAGTTAATCGATTTGGCTGTTAAATCATTCAATTCTGTGCCCGCAAGCAAAAACATGTTAAATATGGGAATATCAACTTTAGCTGTTTAAGCTTCTCATTTGAATATTAAAAATATGATGTTGGCAATAACTCAACTTTTTTCTAACTCGACTATAGCTGCTGTTGCTGTTGCTATAGTTGCTGTTGAATACAGAATTACCAAAAGTATGAAGGAACAAAATGGAAATAAAAATATATATATATAAAAACTGTAAATTAACAGAGAGCTATGTTTTATTATAATTGTTGTTTGTTTGTTTGTTTTCTTATCCGATTATTTTTCTTATCAATATGGTTTTATGAAAATTCATCGATAAATGACGAACCGGTACTATAATTCGCTATTTTCGGCAAGTTCACCACATCACGACGGAACGATGATAAATTATGAGTGAATCTGTTAAAAGAATATAAAAACATATTTATTTTTGTAAATTTAATTTAAAATTTATTTTATACTTTTCTTTATTTTTACTGGAAACGTTTCGTTCTATGCCGCTCATTAAATCTTCAAACCATTGGGCCATAACTTGTTGTTTGTCTAAAGGTTGTGCGCGTAAAATATTTTCTTTTAGAGATCTGGAAAAAGAATTCGAGAAAACTTTATTAATATTATGAGGCCAATAAGAATAAGAAGTAAAGCCTTGTTTTACTCAAAAAGAACTGTTCTGTGAATTTCCGCAAATAATTTTTCGAGCAAGGCGAATTAATTGCCTGGTGGTAACGCAGGCGAATTCATATATTTTCGCTTGTAACTGAGCTTTAGAGGCGAATTCAAGGCGTATCAATACCAGATGGTCGCGATTGCGAATTTATTACTTTTCGCCGTAAACGCCAAATGTCAAATACCTTATTGAAATTTAGGTTTTCGGCGAAAACTAATGTATTCGCCATTGCGACCACCTGGTATTGATATGCTATAAGTGAATTCATATCAGGTGATTGAATTAGCCTTAAAGGCGATTCGCCTTTATAAAATATCGTTCAGTTGTCAAACATTAACAATACAAAAATAAGCATTTTTGACATTTTTATTAGTACCAAGGCGAAATCATGTACCAGATGGCGGCAGTGGCGAATTTATAAATTTTCGCTGTTGCAGGAAATGTCAAACTTCATACAAAAACATTTGACGCTAATTTTTTGTATCTACATATAAGGAGTTTGATAGTTCTAGAAACGGCAAAAAAGAATGAATTTGCCTGGTACACAATTTCGCCATAAGTACTGTTTCGCAACTGAACCTAATTATGCAACAGCGAATTGCTTTTAAAGTCAATGCAGTCACCTTGGGAATTCGCTTTAGCTTTAAGCAAATAAAATGTATATAAATAATAACTAGTCGAATTCATATGATGTCGTAGCCACGGCGAATTGAATGCTATGTAAAATTAAAATATTCTAAAACAAGACAAAAGTTCTTCTGTGTTTTTTTCATACGTTTTACCACAAAAAGTGAAAAAAGGTCGTATATAAGTTTGACATTCGGTGTGTAATTTCTACAACATGCATTTACGACCCCATAAAGTATATATACTCGTATGCTGACTTCTCTGCTTTTTTGATTGCACTAGATTTACATAGATTTTGAAGGGTATATAAGATTCGGCATAGCCGAATAAAGCACTCTTATTTGTTACATCTTACATCGTACTGCGCCAGAATTTGTTTCCGTTTTATTTGAAACAAAATCAGTTCGTCTTACAGCCTGATGAGATTTTCATTTCCGTAACCGTATTATTTTATTCGCGTTGTATTTATTTCCAGAATAACATTTTTATTTGAAAACTGTTGTTTACAGATAAACAAGAATAAAAACTAAATTAATCTCTCGCCAATTCTAATAATTTATATAAGTTTGTCAATAGTTAACATTATTTTAAAGCAATTGAAAATATATTATAGCTTTTTATTTTATTATTATTATTTTTTTTTTTTTTTTTTTTTGTTAAAATCCCCTTGAACTTTCTTATAAAATACACTCAACTGAATATAAGTTGTGTCCTTATGATTATAATTTTGAACTTACCTAAAGTAATCCTCATACAAAAGTATTAAAACTAATAAAGGTCTTGACATTGACCATTGATTTCGACAGTCTTCAGCCATCACATTGTTTAACAAAGTTGACATCATATTTTGTAACAGTTCCGAATTCATTTTAACAACCTTTAAATAAATTATTCAAAAAATCATAAGATCAAATTACAAAAATAAATAAATAAATTTCAACCTCTAAAAATCTAGCATTTTCTGGAGTTAAACTGCGTAACTTTTTATTTGGGAATGTGGACACTGGAAATAAAAAATTTATTAATATATTTACGTATGTATTTTTTGTACAAATGGAAGCTTACTTTTCAATTGAAGTTGCTTAAATATATAGGATACAATGCTATCCAAAACGGAACAACAGGTTATATAAATAGTCGAGTCTAAAACAGAAGAGAGCGAGAGAGAGAGAGAGAGACGGAATTAATTTATAAAAACTTGAGATATGAGAGCAAATAATATTTTTATTTACCCAAAGCTGTAAATCCTTTAGAAACACTTTCTAGAATGTAAACAAATGCACCAGGTTCTAGACCAGCCAAAAAACTTATATGATCTTGTGATAAACAATTCAACAAATTAAAATATGATGAAGACAATTTCGGATATTCCTAAAATAACGAAAACAAATAAAAAAATTGATTTCCATTAAATAAAAAAAAAACAAAAACAAAATTGTTGAAAACTTGCCAGCAAATCACTTTGTTGTATTGACATAATCATTTTTGCTGCGACATTTAAAACATTATCCAACGTATCGTCACCATACAATTTAAAGACACCAAAATTTACATAATTTCCACCCAGGGCATTCTTAAGTATGTTGAAACATACCGAAATACCTTTTAGACGCATTGGATATTGTTGATCACGTGGCACTTCCAAATGTAAAATACGATTGCCATAAATACAGATAAGTTTTGATGCTTCGCGGAATAATAAAATACCCATGGGACTGGAAACATTACCCTGTAAACGTTGTGTACGACTGTGCACTAATTCAGCAAAGAGTTTAAGGATGGGCGTTGTAACGGCAGGATCATGGGCCCATAGCTCAACAGCTCGTATAAGCATGGGCGTATATTCGGAGTAGTATCTAAAATAAATAGAAAGAAAACATTTATTTTCTTTATTTTGAAATATGTACAGTATTGTTCGAAACCCAAGCAACGTTTTCCTACTAAGTGATAATAGACTCATATCTTTTATATAAAATATATTTTTTATTTACTACTACACAATGTGTCTATAACCTAAAAATAACAACAAAAATTAAATTCCATTTCTTTGGAAGTTATAATAAACTAAAAACGAAATTAACTTAAAAATTCGCTGTTCAAAACCTAAGCAACTTGTAATATTTGGTATGATATCCTTTGTTTCTTACGACCTCAGCGCATCTTTTGGGCATAGATTCAATAAGATTCGATAGAATAGATGTTGGTATAGCTTCCCACTCTGATTTTAGACAGTTCATCAACTCCTGTTTATTTTTAAAGCGTCGAGTTCCATCTCTCCGTTTTAAAATTCCAAAAAGGTTCTCTATCGGATTCAAGTCTGGCGATTGATAACCAATCCTTGACTAACTTCAATGATTGTTTTGGGTCATTGTCATGTTGAAACACCCATCGAAGTGGCATTTTCCACTCAGCATTGTTAAGCATGTGAGTTGCTAAAATGTCTCTGTAAACAAAACGGTCCATTTTTGATTAATTTTCTACAAAGGGACCAACACCACTGGCCGAAAAACAAGTACAAACCATCACATTTTCACCCCCATGTTTTATTGTGGTTTTTGAGTACCGAGAACGTAGCCGCTTTCCTTTTGGAATTTAGCCGCTTTCCTTCTAAATTTAGTAAGTTAAATTTAGATTCATAACTAAACAAAACAGTTCTCTATTTGGATATAGTCCCATCCGTATGTGCTCTAACAAAATCCAACTTAAAACAACCAAAAAGCTGAGATAATCAGAGACTACGTTGCAATCAATCAAACAAACCTTTTTTTAAATGCTTCTTAGTCAGCATAGGCTTCTTAGATGGCATGAAGCTCCTTAAGTTTTGTGTATCTTCACACCCGCAGTTCTCTCTGTCCTTCTCTTCTCCTTATCTTCATTTCTTTTTTCTATATTCTGCCTTAATCTTCTCTCTCCCTTCTAAAAGCAGGTAACACAAAGGGACCAATCAATGGACCCTAGCGGGCCGTGGCAACACGACTGCCTGCCTGACCTAATTTTGATAATATTGGTATGGTTCAATTTTGTAGGGAACAAAATATCGGCCAATTGGCCGCCGTGACCTTGGCGGCACACGTCTATCCGATGCACCACATTTTCGATGATACTCAGGAATAATTGATAAGAATTATCTTATCCTTTAAATCTTGGATTGTTGCTGGCTTATCGACGTACACCTTTTCCTTCAAATAACTCCAAAGAAAGAAGTCCAATGGTGTCTAATCAAACGATCTTGGCGGCCAATTTATATCGCCACCACGTGAGAAAACACGGCCATTGGTTGTGTTGCCCAAAAGAGCCATTTAGCTGTGTGGTAAGTGGCACCGTTCTGTAGAAATCAAATATGGTCCACATCCATATCTTTCAATTCGGGTCATTAAAAGTTCGTTATCATCTCACGATAGCGAACACCATTTACAGTAACTGCCTGACCGTCCTCATTTTGGAAAACATACGGCCAGATGATGCCGCCAGCCTATAAACAGCACCAAACAGTCACTCTTTGTGGGTGCAAATGCGGCAATTTTGTTTATTGACGAATTCACTGAGGTGAAAATGTGCCTCATCACTGAAGATAATTTTCTTCGAAAATTGATCATCGACTGTTGCCATTGCTGGCCACTATTCTGACTATTACACGACGTTTAGAATGATCAAGAGGCTTTAGTTCTTGAGTGAATTGCAGTTTGTATGAAATTTTCTTTTTGCTTTTTGAACACATTTGTATCCATTCTTGTTCTTATGTTTAGTTTACACTCTTTTTTTTAAAAACGTCAAGTGCGTTTAAATTCAAAATTTTTGTAAATGTATTTTATTCGAAATATCTTTATAAATTAATTATTTTATTTTGAAATTATTATTATTTTTTAGTGAGGCATAAGTTTGTTTATTATATTTATAATTAATCATAATTAATAAAACTTAGGCCTAACTTAAAAATTAATAATAATAATATTATTATACACTATACCACTAAAGTCTACAAACGATACATTTTTTTATTATTTTGCTAAAAAAATTAAACGAATTGCTTTGTTTATATCTTTTTTATTAAGATTATGCGTTTGAAAATTAAAAAAAATAAAAAGATTAATTCATTCTTTAATATTACACTTTTGAAAAGAAAAATTAAATTTTCATTATTTTTGTATCACAACAAAAGTCAACAAACGGTTGTAAAAAGTAATTCCTTCTTAATGATTTAATAGCTGCTTGGTCCCCTTTGCACTGAATCACCTCCTTTAGTCTCTTTGGCATGGAGTAAGCTAGTTTTTTTTTTTTTTTTTTTTTTTTGTAAAATCTGGTGATGAGCGACAGATGAAGGATTAGCTTTTACTTCTTTACCTGTTACTTAAAATAAGCCCATAAATGTTCAATAACATTGAGGTCCGGAGATTGAGGAGGATGCTCTAACCTCGAGCTAACGTTATATAATAGCCATTCTTTGACTATCAATGAAGAATGCTTAGGATCATGGTCATGCATGAAGGTGTAGCCGCCATCTAGGTGTAGTATTTCGATGCTAGGAACAAACTCCTCCTTGAGAATATTTAAATACATGTGCGCATTCATTATTTCTTCAATAAGCTTCAGTTTTCTAACACCATTTGCGGACACACACCTCACGCCTCCGTGTTTAACGGTTGCTTGTAAGTTCTTTGGTGCCAAAGAAGTACCTGATTTTCTCCAAACTTTACATATACCGTCACTTCCAAAAACGTTAAATTTGCATTCATCTGTGAGGATAACGCGTTCCCAAAACGTTGGGTCAGAAACATGTATATTTTCGTACTTCTTTGCATACTCCAGCCTTTTCTTCATGTTAACCTGGTTTACAAATGTCCTTTTCCCTGCAACGTGTGACTTCAAATTGTTTTTCTTTAGGCAGCGGCGGATAGTTTCCAGATGAACTTTGATTCCGTTATATTTTAGCACTTCATTTGCCAGCTTAACTGCACTCAATCTTGGCTTTTCGCTGATATTTCGTATTATTACCCTCTCGATACGCTTATTCAGCTTTTTTGGACGGTCCGAACGTGGAGCACTGGCATATGTAGCATTATAATTATTAATTATTGTGTGCACTGTGCATTTGGACAAATCCAACACTCTTCCAATATCTGATAAGGAATTTCCTTCATTCCTTAGCTTAACTACAACTTTTCGAATATCTTCACTAGTCTCACACATTTTTTAATAATTTACTGAAATATATTATTAAAGATGTTTTATATTGCGCTTAAAGTTAGCTATTAAATATAATAGCATAATATTGTTTGAAATAATGCATCCTATTATAACGGTAAACTGCAAAAACAAAGTCGTGTGTAGACTTTTGTGAAATTAAAAAAACAACAAATTAGGCTTCTCATTAAACAACTATAACAATATTACTTTCTAATTTTTGTTTTTTTTTTTGTTTGTGAGAGATTTGTTATTGTTATTTCATTCTGATCTCATGTTCCAAATTTCAGAGAAATACAACAGCAATTACCGAAAATAATGTAAAGTTTGTAATCGTTTGTAGACTTAAGTGGTACAGTACATGTTTTTTAATTGTATTATGAACTGTAAACGGCAATTCTTTAATATTTAAAATGACTGCGTATTACTATAGCTTCCGATAGCAAAAAGTAATACAAAAATAAATTTAAAAATTAAAGGGTGCCCCCATAGGTGATGTAATTTAACTGAAATTGGCCTATCTTTTAAACCATTATAGACAAACGCTTGAAAATTGTACAGAATGTCGATTGCTATGACCGTAATGAGTAATAATATTAAAGATTAAAGGGTGCCCCAATAGTTAACTTAATTTTATGTATATTGCCATACATTTGAACAGTTATAGACACACAGCTGAAACTTACAAAAAACCTGTATTGCTTAGTCCGCTATATTAATAAATTTATAATTTCAATTTAGAAATTAAAGGGTGTTGCCATAATTGATGGAAATTTACTTATATGGGCCTATCTTTGGAACCGTTATAGATAAATGCTTACAAATTGGACAGAACGGAGATTGCTATGACCGTTATAGTCACAAGTATTAAAATCAAAATTATAGGGTGCCCCAATACTTTTGAACAATTGTAGACAGACGCTTAGAATTTACAAAGAATCTGCATTCCTAAGTCTGTTATAACTACAAGTGTGATATAAGAATTTAGAAATTAAAGGGTGTTCCCAAAATTAATGTAATTTGACTTATATGGCCGTATCTTTTAAAGCGTTATCTACAAACACTTGAAAATTAAGACAGAATGTCAACCACTTTACTTAGTATAGTAAGAAGTATAAATGTTTGAGGTTATAAATTAACGGGTATTACAATAGTTGATGTAATTTGATGTATACGGCCAAACTGTTGAACTGTTATAGACGATGGTTGAAATTTACAAAGAATGTGTATGCAAAATCTATTACAACAGCAGGTATATAATTTGAATTTGGAAATCAAAGGGCATCCCAATAGTTGCCGTTGAAATTAACAGACAGGTGAAATCTGTTTTGATGTAAGTTTTTTTTTTTTTGCCAGAATTCATTAAAAAAACATGTATAAAATTTGACGTCATTATTACCATATTTTTGTTCTTTGTAAGGAAGAAATTATTACAAATACTTACAACCATTCAAATAGCATTGTATAAGGAACACGTGATGCAAGAGATTGAGCTAGACCTCTCAAATCTCTGGCCAGCCCAATAATTGCCATTTTTGCCTCTTCATTTGGAAAACTATTAGAATCCATTAACACCGGTCCCAGATTTTCGAATTGATCTATTTGAAAATAATGAAATAAAACAAATAAATAATCAAGTGTACAAAAAAATTCATTTCAAAACAATAAATACTTGTTAAAGGTGTTAAAAAATTATAGAATCTCTCCTCATCTTCCCCCAGATCAAACATCAAGAGACGGCCAAGTGATGTATAAAATACAGTACGACAGCGCAATTCTTTTAGAGAAGAATTCGTGCCCAAAAATGGAAAGTGTTCGCTCTAAAGAAAAATTGTTATAAAATTGAATTTTGAATTTTTTAAATAATTTGTAAATGTGAAGAATTAGGAAATAATATTTGTACCGTATGATGTGTTAGCATAAACTGAACTTCCTCCAGTTTAGCCAATTTGCGTACTGAAGTGAACTGCATGGAAAGATCTGACATCAACGTTAAAGTTTTTGTTATTATTTGCTCTGAATGGCCCCAAAATTTTAGATTTGTTATGCTAAACATCAAATGTATAAGAATATTTAAAAAAATTTTCAAGCATAAAATGCAAATAAGAATAAAAATGTCAAAATTAAAACCTACATTTTGCGATTAATAAAACTTAATAACATTTGTTCGTCGCTAATGCCAAATACTTCATTTAAACGTTTATAAACATTTGCCTTTTGAGTTTGTTCACTGATTAGCATTTTTCGCACCTGCTCCAGAAAACTTAGAATAGCTAATTCAAGTTTCTCACAACCGGCTTGCGGTAGGCGAGCATCCGTTAATCTCATTAATTGAAAAACTCTAATTATAAGCTCAGCATCCATTGTATCTTGATCATCGTTCGGATTAACAGTCAATCTACCGACAATGGCCGAACCGATAATGTACACTAACCACGTCAGTTGCAATTCATGTATGCTAATATCCATGGGATTTGAGTTGGGTGTTTGCAGCAAGTTTTCATATTCACGGGCTTTTTGATCGAAATGTTGTACTAACAACTGGCAGGTTTTATCATATTCACAACGTTCAATAACTGATAACTGTTCCAGCTGTTGTTGTACCATACATAAATCATCCAAGGGATCTTCAATATTGTCACGTACAATAACAGGAACGGCATCGAGACGTGATTCCACATAGGCTTTAATTACCTCGGGAGTATAGGTACCCAATAAATGTGGTTCGGCTGATTTGACATAAGGAACTGATGCTACCATACGTTGCCAAAGGGTAAGCAAATAATGAACACTATTAGGAGCAAATTGCCACATCTGTAATAACAACAACAACAAAAACAACATTTTAAATGAAAAAGAAAATTTATTTTCGCGAATTATGTATCAACCTGTAATGATTGCACCGTAAATTTAGCAATTAATGCAATAGTTTCAGGATAACAAGGCACTGCAATCAATTCGCCCAATTGATAATTGGATTTTAGGCGAGCCAATAGCCGGCAAAATTCATGGTAATTCTCAGAATCACTTAAACCCTTAAAGAAAAATATATTTGAATTATTTTTAAATTTAAAGTTTTTTATTTTAAAAATTTGCAATAATTAATTATTTTTTATTTCAACTTACATGCAAATTAACCAATATATTTTTGACGCCTTCAACCAAATGTGTTAGAAATTTTGTTCGTTCCGAATTATTGAATAAAGAGCGACGTACGGAGGTCATCTTAAAAGAATATTAAATTTAATTCAGAATATTTATTCTGTTGCTTTTTTTTAAGATAGTGAGTTGAATTGTATTTTATTTTATATATTTATTTATTGCTACCGATCTTGTAAAATTAAATTAATTTTTCAAATTTATCAGAAAAAAAATATTTATTTTGAAAATTACTAAGAAATCACAAAAAAAATTTTTTTTTTTTAAATATAATGGAAAATTCCTGTTGTTTAATTTAATATTGCAAGTTGCCCGTGCATATAAATAAATTATAATTTTTCATCATCTTTTAACTGTATAAACGAGCCGAAAAAAAGTCAGCCGTATACAGTGGATAAAAGAAAAATCATAATTGATTATTGTTGTGTTTGCTTAAACTTTGATTTTTGTCTTAACTTTATTGTTTGGAAAAAGATCTTTAGTTTATTTAAAACGTTTGTGAGAAGTTTCCTAAAGAGCTAAGTAAGCGGTAGCGAAATGGCCATCAAGATGTGCTTTCACCCTCAATAATCAATATCGGTGATTTAAATAATAAATCGGGATAATATAAAAAAGCACGAAAAAATATTTTTTTTTTAAATTAATTAAGCAAAAAAAAATCTATTTGCTTAAGAAAGTTCACTATCCTAAACTGTATAAACCAAGTCTCTTAATCAACTTTTATGAATTGCTTCTCTCGGTTCAAATCAATCTTCGAAATTTCTCTCATTATAAACTAAACTAAATTAACAATTTTTATATTGCACTGAAAAACCTGAAATATGATATTTACATTTGATTCTTTTACTCCTGCAAAGATTTAATATAAATAAAAAGACTATTAAAAAATTTGAAATGAACCGTTTATTTTGAAAGTGGCATAAGTCATTTTGTTTTTAAGCTGATACACATATTTAAAGTATAATGTTTTGTTGAAGCTAAATCTCTAGAAGACTTATGAATTATGTCAGTATGCTTGTTCCCCATTTAAATCTTTGGACAACAAAAAATAATAGCAGCTCTTAACATTTTTTTTTTTTTGAAAAAGTGACTTATACCACTTTCCAAATAAACGGTTGAAATATAGTATAATTAATTTTTACATGATTCTAAAATTTATAGAATAAATATTTATTTACCTGTACTAAACAAGCTAAAGAAAAGCTAGCCAAGCCATTGGGTAATATTTGATACAAATCAAAAAATAATTTTAATGTATTTGCATCTAAAAATGCTGGACGCCATGATGTTGGTATTTGAACGCTATTCATATCGTCAGATGATTCATCTGTAGAACTTCCAATAAAATCGAAACTTAAACAGTTTTTAGTTAGCTGCAACACATGAGATACCAGACTATAAAATAAAATAATATACCATAAAAGAAAAACTCACAAAACTATAAAAATATTAAAGTTTTATTTACTTGACATAAGCTTGCTGGGATTCATCCATGAAGTTTAATGTTTTGCTATTGTCACGTGCGGTAACCAAAAGATTACAGGATAACAAAAATATGTCGAAGAGCTGTTGGTCTCGGAATGATGTGGCAATTTTGCGATTTTTTGAAAATGATATATTAGCATCGACCTCTACAATTGAGTTCATCTCTAAAACTAATTGTGATAAAATTTGCACTCCAATTGTGCAGTGCTCTACAGAACCCTGTGAAAAATATATTTAAATTTTATATTGGCAATGGAATAGAAAAATATGTTAAATTAAAATCCATTAAAAATTTTTTTTGAATATTATAATTATTGGTGGGAATGTATAGGAATAGAATCAGATTGCAAAAATCTAGTCATTTATTTTTGTTCATTAAATAAAAAAAAGTTTCTTACCGTAAAAGTAAATATTTATTTACCTGCAAAAATGTTTTAACATCTTGCAACAGATTTTGAAACACAAGCTCATTTTTAAAGGTGTCGAACCAACCATACTTGGTAATTTTAGCTAGTAATGTTATTAAGGCCTGTACCACAAAATGTTGCAAGTTCGGTCTATTAGCCAAATAATTAAGAATATAACTCCTTAAACGAACAGTAAAAAGAAATTATTATTATTCGATCTATCGCCGATTATACTAATAACCTGATATCAATGCGTTGCTCTAAAGTTAAACCTTGTATGAGTTTCGTTAAGGTTGTAGCTGCTAACATCTGAGCATAACTGGAAACGGCACGATCCAATAACATCTGACATTTAGGCAGTGCATCTTGGCTGCTAACAAATTGGAAAAATGTCTTTTCGACATCTGAACGCAAAACAGAATCTGTAGTTTCATATAGCTGTTTACTTAATATCTCCAACTGTTGGATTTCCTATTAAAAATAAAGAAGGTATTAATTTCATTACAACAATAAACAACAATACCACAGAGTGAGGACGACAAACATTGTAGCATAACCTCTAAAAATTGCTTAACAAAAACAAATAAGCAAATCAACCGGTGCATTATATTTGTTTTTTATTTTATACTAAAATAATATTATTAAGGTATTTAACTAATTACACCAATGTATCATACCATTTTCTTTTACTTTTTATGTATATATCGTCGGAAAAAAACAAGATATCCTAATGTGATGGATTCCTGCAATTGAACAAATATTTGTTGTCGTTGAAACTTTGTACTTTTAACAATTCCGCTTAATTTTTTTTTTACATAAAAAAAATTTATAAGTAAAACGCTCTTTGTATTTATATGTTTAACTATTTATTTTGTACTAGGAATTAAAATTTTTTCCAAACAAAATATTTGCAAACAAGCTTCTCCGTAAATTTTGTTGCAATTTCGCAACTCTTCTTCTTCTTGTTTGTATTATTAACAAGCATTCACATTAAGAAGATAACAAACTACAGTACACAAACAAATAATAGGTACAGTATTGATAACAAAGCGCACTTTCTTATTAGAAAGATTGAGGTCCCCTCAGTATTTTCTTCCGCCAAGATAATTATCTTCCATTTTCACAACTTAAATCTAAGCATCTATGTTGAAAGCAGTAATGTTTACTTTTTTCTAATCTATTTTATTTATGGCAATAAGTTAAGCCTTATTTTATTTTCAAAATAGGTAAGATATTTCAAATAACGAAAACAAGCATTGCATTCTTAATATAATTTGAACAAATTAATATCATGCAAAGTATTAAGTTTTTAAATATACAGCAAGCCTTTATCAAGAGGTAAAAATCGAGATATAGAGTAAGGCGATACTTTTGATTAAATAAGTACACTTACAGATATTATACTTCCCTTCCTCAAGCAAATACTGTTGTTATGTTTTTTTTTCCTAAACAAAATAATCAACGTATTATAAAAGCTGTTTGTTTTGTCAAAAAAGCTCGACTAACACCCCGTTTACATTTGACAATGCTGTCATGACAATAATATAATAAGCATTAGTTGTCAAAAATGCCGACAATTGCTTCTTTAGTGTAGGCGTCCGAACCACAGATTAATAATCTGTAGTCCGGATTATGACAAAGCAAAAATAACTCACATTCTTGGAAAATAATAAATAGCTTTCAATATTTTCGCAAGTACAGTTCAACGATGAGGTAAATAGCTCTCTTCTACAAATGCAACACAAATTTTAGTTGTATTTAAGTACAGTTTAGTTTTCCGATTATAAACATTTTTTTCATTTTATTTCTATAATAATGTGGCAGCATTAATAACCATCCAGAAGTTTTTTTCACGCCGTCTTGACCCTAAGCCTCTACTAGCCATCGACTTGGTATAAATATCATTTCGCTCATAAATTCGGTTAATGTCCCTTCGTCTCCGGTTCCATGGCGAAATAATACAAGTTGGTCGCGATGGCGAATTTATTAATTTTGCCGTAAACGTTAAATGCCAAACTTCATATATAAAAATAGTAATAACAGGGGGCAGCGTAGGCGAATTCATTATTTTTTGCTGGTAAAAAGTACTGTCAAACTTCATATTAAAATTATACACAGATTTTTATATATGTAGTTTGCCATCTGGTAATTGATTCGCCTTGAGACCACCTGTATTATTTCGCCATGCCTGCTTCATTATTTCGCTATAATATAAACACTGTAAATATAACATGAGAGTTCTCGACCAGTCTCGGCGGGATCATAGTATTACACATGGGTATGTATGTATAAAAAAAAGTTGGCAATAGTGGCTCTGAAATTTGTTTACATTTTTGTTGCAGCTGAGATAAATCTTTGTTGATGAGATAAATAAAGTGCAACATCTTCATTTTGCCGGTAATCTGTGTTAAGTCGAAAAAAAAAACTAGATTTAAATAAAAGGTTTTTGTTACACAGTAATGGATTACTATTATTACGACCAAATACCTGATAACGAGCTTGGGAGCAATGAAGACTATGATTACGACTCGGTGATGCTGCCTGAAGATGAATCTTTTATGGATGTCTATGAACGTTGTATTAAATCATCAACACAACAAGTGCAACACTACATATTAGTACTCTTAGGATGCGGTTTTTTACAACGTATTGCTTGGGAACTAGTAAGACATACATTGGCGCATAAGTATCAGTACTTGTACCATATAATCTCTTTGCTTTGCGGTCTTATAAGTTTATGGTTTTATGTGGGTGTCAGCAACAGCTTATTCGTGTGTCTGCACGTGCTTAACTTGTGTTTGTTTCTTAAGGTGGCAACAAAATTGCAAACAAAATATATTGGACTTTTGCTTTGTTTTTACACTATAATATGTCAATTATTTTTTGAATATCTTTTAAAGTCTGAACAATACGAAACCATTAGGGGACCACAAATGGTGGTCGGTATGAAATTGATTTCAGTGGCCTTTGAAATTCAAGATGAAAAAGAAAAATATCAGTGTATAACTTTCTTTGGTTACCTGTTAAGTCCGGGTTCCTTGATACTGGGACCTTGGATCTCCTTAAAAGACTATATGCCGGATTATAATGCCAAGGTTAAGTTAAAGCAACAAATGGTCAATATTTTTTTCAATATTTTCTACGCTGTAACATTTTTAAATCTTTCAAATTGTATTTTACCTTGGGTGAAGCAACTAGTGGATGGAGGTCTGTGGTGGACAACATATTTAGATGCTTTATCTGTACGTTGTAGCCATTATTTTGTGTGTTATCTCTCTCAGGCCACGTTAATGTCGGCTACAAAAAAATCTTTGTCATTTTCCTCTACTTCCTTATCGCCTGCGCAGTCTATTGTAAATCCGTTGGCCATAGAATTTCCTCGCTCTCTATCGGATGTTATACGTAGTTGGAACATACCCATGCATTTGTGGTTAAAGCAAAATATATTTAGTCGTCTACGATCCACGAAATATCCTTATTTTGTGGCCATACTTATCACCTACTTAGTATCGTGTTTAGTACATGGTTTGAATTTAAGGGTCCATTTAGTTTTATTATCTTTAAGTTGCTTTAGCTATTTTGAAAATCTATTGCGTCATTGTTTGGCTCAAGCATTCGATGCCTGCATAGCGTCGAAAGTTTGCAAACAGACTTGTAGATATTCAAACTGTCCACGCAGACAGGGTCAATCGTATACCATTGCTTCGCTGCTAGTACGTTTAGTAAATTTTTTATTTAGCTTAATAGCCGTTATCCAGTTGGCCTATTTAGGGGTCATTTTGAACACTTCAACGCCTACGATGAGTTTGGAGACAATTTTGCAGACCTGGTCTAATTTAAGTTATTTAGGACATGTATTAGCCATAGTATTATTTGTTTTTTACAAATCTATTTAAAAATGAAAAATAACTACATAGAGAATAAGTCTTAAACAGATGTACTTAATTACGTTATTGTGTACTTAAAAAACTATATTATTTTTTCATGGTTAAGTTAAAGTTTCATATAGAATTTATTTTTAAATGTTTAAACATGTATTTTACAATCTAATACTTATTTTTATAACACAAAAAAAACAAAGACAAAGTAATGAAATTATAGTTATTGTTAAAAAAAGAAACCATTTGATTTTTGTAATTATTTCTAATACGTTTTTAAATATAAATATTTTTTTTATTAATAACAATTGTCTTTTATATTAAAGCTCCCTTAGTTTACTTTTATATGACCAGCAAAGTTTTATTAAATCCATATTTTCATAAGACCAAACTGCTAACACAATTATGACACTTACAACGCCCAAGGCCAGGTGTCTTATAATAGATGTTTTCAACTAGAAAAAAAAAAATTCAAAATTATTTCAGCAAATTATTTCTATGAAAAAATTTACTAACCATCCAGTAGTTGCACAGTAATCCCATTAAAATTAATGTTAGTAAAAATAATTTCTTTGGCATTAAACCTAGAATTGGATTAAGACCCAACGGCTTATATTGAAGCCAAATAAAACGAGTACTAAAATAAAAAATATATATTATTAGAAATAAAAAATTTAAATTCAACAAATTACCTAAAACAAATGCGCGAAAACATATTAATACAATTTGCAAATATAAAACCCACTGGACCAAAAATGGTTGTCAAGACGTATGATAGAACAAGAAAACTAATGGAAAATATAGCCATTAAATAATTGTATTTATCAATATCTTGGCTGGTATTGGTGGCAAACATATATCCCTCGGTGATGCCATTAACCGCCAAAAAGTATATGGCTAAACAATGCCATTTCAGTAACACCACCGGTAAGCTATCGGCGACAAATTCTGCACCACCATACAACAGCAGAACAGTGTGTGCATAATTTTGACCAAATATTAATGCAAGTAGACCTATTGATGATACAACTAAAGTGAGATGACGGAGAACTTGAGCAGCTTCTTGTACTTTCGACTTGATGAAAAAGCAATTTTTAAGCTTTAGTAAAAATTCAATAGAATTATAGCTTGACTTTCTTTACCTTATCTTGTTGCTGTAGAGACACATCTCGGGCTATAGTTTGTGTAAAGTAAAAATAACTACTTTCTTCTATGGGCCGAAAAATGAAACGTGCAGCCAGACTGCCCAAATTATTGACCACATCATATGTAGCTTGTTCACTAAAGCTAAGGACTGGACTCATAGACATTACGTATTTTTCTCCTTCTGTTAAAATTTGTTTTAAAACTCCTTGCTTAACAAAGCTTAGAGTTAAAACTTGTAGTTCCGAGTTAAAAAAATTTTCCTAAATAAAAAGGTAATAATTAAATTAAACTTTATCTATATTCGGCTATGCCGAATCTTATATACCCTTCACCATTTATGTAAATCTAGTTTAGTGAAATAACTCCCATCAAAAAATCAAATATTGGGGTGACAGAGAATTTATACATAAAAATGACATCGGCTCTTAATGGGTTAAGCATTTTTAAAAAATTTTAATTTTTTTCTTAAAGATCTCTTCAAAATCTTTAAAATGATACCCATATTAATATTTAAAAAAATTTTTAAATTTCAGAGCCCCGTAATTCGGAAAATATGGGCGAGCGCCAATTTCTTCACTTGATCTTTTTTTTCTTATTTTTAAATTCTCTATCGCTCCATATATTTATTTTTTTGATTGGAGTTACTTTATTGTTCCAAATGACATGAAAAAATTAGAGGTAGGCGTGATTTTTTGCTTGCTGCCTCGAAGGACATGGACCGATTATGCTTATTTCCAATAGCACCTCTTTCGACACTATATCTGATCGATTGAAATATTTTTTTTTTTTGTGAAATCAAGTTAGATTAAACTATTTATACTTTGAGTGCTTTACTAAATTTTATTTTCGATATTTAATTTCGCCTTTTGTAGCATCATCAATTATTTAAAAATAGAAATGTAAAAAATTTTAATACGTATTGAAATTATATTTTTGATTAAGAAAGGATACATTATTTCAGAACTTTAGCAAATATAAATGTCTCGAATTGGGCTTAAATTTTTTTTCTTCAATTTAAAACTAAATTTTACTACTCACCTTTCTTAACATATTCCCGGGAAGAAATTGTTTCAAACTTGCAAACGGAAAATCATGCGTATTATCGAAAATCGTTTCATTTACAAATGGCACATTAAGCTTACATTTCCTTGCAATGTCCTTTTTTGATTTCTTATAATACTCTTCATGTATATGTAGGTAAAAGGCGAAGAATCCATAATGCGATACAAGTATTGTAATAGCACTAACCAATTGAGCAATGCCAAACGCAGAAATGGCTACACTACGATTTCCTAAGACAATCCAAAGAAATACAATAGAACGAACGAATATATGAAGCGTATTTAAAATAACTTTAAGTTTAACAAAACAAAACACTTGTATTATAAAAACTGGAGCTTCCGCACATAATTCTATGACGCAAGAAAAGGCGACAGCATAACAAGCAAATCTATATTGAGCCTCAAATACAGAATCAACAGCAGATAACCAATTGAGCCATATATACACGCAAGGTATGCTTATAGTTATACAGATGGGAACTCTGGAAAGGGGAACAGGTACAGGACAATAAAAGAGAGAAAACATTCACCAAATTACAATAGATATTATTTTGCATTAGCTAAAAAGTTTGCCATCCCTAAGAAGGCTACTTACGTTAGCCACTGTTGATTTATTAGCTGAGCCCATGAACATTTTTCTCTTTGTTGTGAGGTGGCACTTAGTGCTGCTCGATTAATAGCTTCTCGAGATAGGAATAGTAAAGTGCTCTCCAACAGCAGCAATCGTACATTCATAATACCCAATACATCACGTCCAACATTGCGTACTATGAACGCATTGATACCAAAAGTTACAATGCGACATAGCAACTATTTGTTATGAAATAAAATACGTAAGAGATTTATTAAACATTTTTTTAAACAACAATAAATAACCAACCTGGAATATAATACTTAATCCGGCGTTAAGCAAACTACTTTGCAAGACATTACGTGACATCTTTTTAATAAATTTGTAGACCTGGGCATTAATATATTATCATACCTGTCCACACATTCTGTCTGTCTCTCCCTGTTGTGCGTGTTGTTCCTATTTTTTTTTTGTTGTGTTACTTATTTAGGTTAGGATGTGTAACTTTTTAATTAGTATTTGTTTTGATTCCGGGGGTAATAAGTAACAATACTGGTAATTAAGTGATTTTTTGTTGAAAGAAGTGCTCTTTATAAACAGTCTGTTTTAAGGCAAATTCAAGGCAGATTTATTTTACTAGGTAGTAGCGGCTCTACAACAAATACAACATTGATAAAAACAATATGTCTTTTTATTGTTGTTTTGTGCATTGGAAACGTCAAAAACACAAGGAGTAATAAAAGATAATGCTCTCAATACAAATGCTTTCTTTGTTACGCAAACGCTTGTTGTTAGTGTTTTTTGAAATTCGTAAACAAACAAAGAAAAATCAACAACTTTTGAAATTTCCAACTACAAACCAGCTGGGCTGACAACACTACCTTGTAAAATAAATCTGCCTTGGGCAAATTGATACTAGGTAAACTCAATGGTACATTTATTTTACTAGGTAATGTCGCCCGCCCAGCTGGTTGTGGTTGGTTAAAATATCTGTTTTGGAACTTGGTTTATATACAATTAGATTTAAGGACAACAATAAAAGCCATGTTGTTTTTAAAATGAATTTGTGTAGAGCCGTTACTACCTAGTAAAATAAATATACTTTGGTCAGCAGGTAAAAGTTGGACTGCATTTAGACACGCAAATTTTACTTTGACAAAGTTTTGTTAATATTCATTTAAAGTTTGTTTGGTGTTCAGGCACAAAAAGTTTTCTTTTACAAGTTTTGTTTCCTTTTGTTTGATCGTTCCAAATTTTTGGACGTTTTGTATGTGGTGCTTATAACACAAAAATATGTGTATGTACATACATACAACCAAAGTATATTTATATTAAGTATATGCAAGTCAACACAAATACAAAATTTCATGTATTATGTCAAAAAACAGTTCAGAGACGGCAAAGTGGGTAACATTTTATAATTTTTCTAACTAAAAAATTAATATTAATTTTACTTGATTATTATAAAAAAAGTAAGAGAATGACCTTTTAACGACTATATTAATGTAAATTTAAACAAGAATTCAATAAAAGGATATTCAATGCAACTTGAGTTGGAAAAGTGTAATTTGAATATTTCGTTTACCATCCCTGATAGAACATAATAAAAATGAAAATAAACACGTAAAAAACAAGAGAAATGTATAGTAAAAGAAAAATTAAAATAAATTGAAACAAATTTTGACACAAAACATGATAAACACGCACACCAATAAAACTATCAGCTGAACTCCTGCATGTACTTGTTATAGATATACTTTGCATACAACTGTGTATAAGCAACGAAAGAAAAACATAATAACTTTACGAGCACATCAAAGTCCATCATTCTTTCTCCCTCTCTCTCGAAGTAAAATTTTCGTGTCTAAATGGGGTTGGTTTGTCACATTTTTACACGGTTTTTTGTGATTTTGTTTTGCTTAATGTTTGTAAATAAGTAACAGAAAATATTTTTTTAAAGCAAATATGTACATATTTTAAAAGTTCTAGCCGAAAAAGCGCATAAAAGTGTTAAAAAAATAAGAATTTGTGTATAAAATTTAAAAACAAAATTAAATATTAAATTTTCAAACTGAAAAGGCGCAAAAAAGTGCTACAAAATTAAAAATTGTGCGTGAAAACAAAAAATATAAAATGTGTATGTATTTATGACAGATTTTTTTACACTTAGAAAATGCATGTGATTGTAGTTGTTATGCTGCTTGCATAATCATAATACGGTCTGTTTTCTTTACTCAAGGCGAATCGATAATAGGTGAATGCATGAACTCATGTCGCCTAGGGGTGATTGCCTTCTTATACCCTTCACCACAAAAAGTGAAAAAAGGGTGTAACTAAGTTTCTGATTCCGTTGGTGTTTCTACAATATCCATTTCCGACCCCATAAAGTATATATGTATGTATATTCTGACTTCTTATGCATAGCGAAGTCGATAGAGCTATGTCCGTCTGTCTGTCCATCCGTGTTAATATAGAAATCAAGTTTGCCGAGACACTAGATCAGCTAGAGAAAATTTAAATACGACAATCGATCAGTCATAGCGTCGAAAGAGGTGCTATTGGAAATCACCAAGATCGGTCCATGCCCTTTGAGGCAGTATTTGGATTCGGCGACGTTTTAGATCTTAGAAATACTTAAATTTATTTTTATTTTATTTTGTGGAATGCACAGTTAGAGCAGCAAAACAATCGATTGGCTGACTATCGAAAGTTTTTTTCGATAGAAATAGTATCGTATAGTGATAGTTGCCGGAATTAGCATAGTATCGATAGTTTCTAAACAAAATATCGAAAATATGGTATCGACAGTTTAAAAAAAAAACTATCGAATGTGCCGACTACCAATAGTTTTAGCCCTAATTGCTATTTGATATGAATTAAAATACATAAAACAAACTTATTAAAAAAAAGAAAACAAAAAACTAGTTTTATTTTATTGCCTCTTATTTTATTATTAAAATTATTATAAAATTTGTTTTATTATTATTTAATTTATTCAATAATTGCTATTGCGGTTTTCGCTCATAATACTTATACTTCAAGAAACACCCAACAAAAATAGAATTTTTAATTTAAACAAAAAATTTGTTTTATTATGAATGTTTGTAGATATATTGGCATTTATTTAAAATCTAAATGAGGAGATCCATTCACATCACAGTCATCGATTTAATTACTATCCTATTTAAATTTTTAATTTCATTTAATTTCTTATTTTTTCCTTTGAATTTTGTTTGCTTAATTTTATAGTTCTTCTTTTGGTAACGAAATAACAGTTTTCTTATTTATGTATGTATGTGATAAAAAAAATATATATGTATGTATATATTTTAAATGCATGTGTTAATTATTATATTTTAATTTTTTTTTTTTAACTTTAATTTTGTTTGTGTAGGATCAAATATGGAGGGGTGTTTTAATGCACAAGTTTTATGGCATAATTTGCGGATGGCGTTATCACTTAATCAACAAATTCGTTACTACTTAATTTCTAAAAACAATCTTATGCTAATAGTTTGTTAGTACGAGTATGAGCATTTTTTTAAGTGTAAATGATTTTATGTGTTGTATGGGTTTGTGTTTGTGTGAGTACAAACCAGCAGTTTTGTTTATGTTAACAACTGTCAAAACAAAAAAACGGTACTACAATACACTGGGTTGCATTGTTGTAAATTCCAGTGGGTAAATTTTTGTGTTTCTTTAAAGTTCATAAAATTTTTGGCAACCTATTTGAGCCTTTTTGAGTTTTGACAATCAGAAACGTAAACAATTGCTATCGTGAGAGGGGCGTATCTATAACGACTTATTTTAATTGGAATTAAATGTTATTTTTTCAATTAGATGCTAGAGACCTGATCCATAAGGAAATACTTTATTTATAAAAGGTTATTAAGAGAGCTGCCATAAGAAAATATTGCCATATTAAAGATTTTTCTACACAGGTTTCACGTTGCGATTCTTTCGCATTTTTCATGACATTTTTCTATACCTAGTTATCTCAGGTCTAAATGGGAATTGAACACATGCCTCTTATACATTAAATATTTCCATTACAAAAAAGGCGGTAAATATGTTTAACTACAAAGTACAAACAATTCTTTTCTTAACTTACATACATTTTATTTTTAATAAATAATGATTTTTGTTTTTGTGTTTTAATTTTTTCATGTAACAAACATTCTACTATTTTACTAATTTAATTATAATTCTTTTAAGGTCTTTTATTATAAATATGTTAACAATTTCTAATATTTTTTGTTGTGTTTACAGTGTTTACTTTAAGAATAAGTGTTGGCGTTGTTGTTAAATCGAAAATAAATAAAAATTCGTTTAAGATGACAAAACTTATAAAATTCATTTGATATTATTATAACCAATTAATCATAAAAGATATTTTTCTATTTGACCACAAAGCGCAATAAGTGGTCCCAAATTTGGGTATCTCACACCTAAAAAATGTTCTAATGCTTCGATTTTTGATACCCTGGCGATTTGCATACAATTTTATGATAATTTCTTAGGCTAAAATGCAATTATTTAGAATTTTTAAAGTTAAAAATTGTCTAGTTTTTAAATCAGAAAATACATAATCTTCAAATCAAGGCGTATCAATAACAGGTGATCGCCATGGCGAATTCTGGAGTTTTCACCGAATTCAAACTCCATACATAATAAAATATGTTAAATTTTTTGTATATGGTTTTGATATTAGTGTTTACGGCGTGTTTACTACCTGATAACTGATTCGCCTTGCTTAAATTTTTTCTAAAATATTGTTGCGAAGATGCTTTATTTAAATCATAAAAAGAAGTAAAAATAATTGTGACCAAGGCGAATTAATACAGGTGGCTGTACGGCTACAACAATCCAGCAAGACAAAAAACAACAGGCAATTTGTTGCTACAAAATTTAGGTATGTTGTCAAAAAATATTGTGTAAAAAAAAAAACAAAATAAAAAAATATTTGATGAAAAAAAGTGGTTGTAATTTTCAGAATAAAAGAATTATAAAAATTAAGTTACATAAAAATGAAAATCTAGGAAAAGTGTGATCAAAATTCTATTGCACCACTAGTTTGCCCAAATCACATGAATCGTTCCATTCTTGCACGTTGACCATTTGAAGACTAATATATTCTTCACAAAAAAACCAAGAAATTAACTATAAATGTGTTAACAACAATTTCACTATCTTTTTACGCATATTTTGATTATATATGTACATCAGGAACTGCAAATACGGTTCCAAAATTAAAAAAAAAATTTAACAAATAATTTATTTTTTCTGACAACTGCAATGTATACAGCTGATGGGCTTTTTCGCCCGTGCAACTACTAACTGCCATCCCTAAATTAGCGCGTAAAGCGCAAGATAACTGTCAAAATTTCTCATGTACATACAAAATGTATGAAGCATCCCTAAATAGCATGGCGTCAACGCTTAGCAATTGGAAAATCCAATTTTGACAGTGCGTTAGGAAGTGAAGTTTGCTGTTTGTTGGTTTGTTTTGTTTTGTTATGGTTGAAAAGTAATGACAATTTAGTAATTTTCAAGGCAATCTAGCGGTTTTATCTCTTCTTTATTCTTATACAGCGGGTTTTATGAAATAAAATGAGTTAACATTACTTTTAACGACACGAAGTTAACGCTGTTATTTAGGGATGACATTCCAGCGCAAAAGCTATGAATTACATTGCTTTGCGTCTTACGCGCTAATTTAGGGATGGCAGTAACACAAAGCTAGAAATAATTAAACACAATAAACAACCATACAAACTCCTGCATTGCATAACAATTAATAGAAAAATCATGTGTCTGAAATAATAATAGAAGGTCCCACAAGTAAATAACAATGCCCACATCATATTTCTGACATAAAAGAAGTCGTAAATCTTGAAAATTGGACACAATTCTTGAACATTGGACACAATTCTTGAACATTGGACAAAAAATGAAAAATACAAACGGATTCATTTTGATTGTTAACGTCACTTAGCGAAGAAATTTTAGTATAACAGTTTGTCCGTTATAGAAATAGTAAAGTTGCCATCGTGTTTTTTTGAGTATAAATCGCGAATAAGTAAATAATCGTCTAAATAAATCGTGTAAGTTAAATAAAGCTGTAAAAGTTGTGTGTAATTATTTTGCACTAAAAGAACTCAATAAATTAAGCGTTAATAAATTATATAAACGTAACAATATGTTAAAAGTTGCTCGCTAACTACATAAAAAAAATCAAAAACTTTTCTGCTCTGTATTAAAACTTCGAAAACCAACACTTTTTTTATTCTCAAGTAAACACTTTCCTCACGTATTGGACTAATTGCATTAAACACTACTTTCGTTAGGTGTTCGAGATCTTGGGCTAGGACTAGAAGAACCATTTGCAATAGTTAGTTCAGGTATATTTGTGGTGGTATTGTTTAAAATAGTATTAGTAGTTGTTGAAGTGTTAGTTAATAATTTAACATTGTCTCCGGCTGTTCCATACAACCGTTGTGTTGACAATACGAAAGGATATATACAGTTTTTTCTTTTGCTCCTACCTAGCGGTGAATTGAAAGCTGCCTTACCCGACTGTTTGGCCGAATGATCTTGATCGTTGTTCAACGATGCGTGGTGATGATGTTTGGCAAAAAATTCAGTTGTGTTTGTAAATGCATCCTGATGTAGAGGAAAATGAGATTCTAATACACCCTCCGGTAAAGCGTAAGAACTTGTATTACAACTGTTAATTATGGCATTAGTATGGATGGTGTTTATAGTCGTAAAATCTAGTGATGAATTTGCACTATAATATGAAGTATCCTGTGAGCCGCCGGTATTTTCGTTATTAAGTTGATTGCTGCAACTGCAGCGAATATTCTTACATTTGGGGCAGCAAATTTTGTTGCAATCATTTATGTCCTTGTCGTTGATTATATTACTATCGCTAAAGGTTAGTTTTCGTACTGCATTCTGTTCGGTTTGTTGTTTATTTGCTGATGACACCACCTCATCTAGTTGATCGGCTGATTTTGAGTTTTGTCTACGATGACATTTAGCAGAGGAAGGCCTTGCTACTCCATTACTAGTGACAGCAGTTGTACTGATTCTTTTATAGCTGTTAGCCGATTCAAAGCTATCCTCTTCCTCACTGGAATCCTGCATGACAGGGGCAAACAGCGGAGGTGGCACAATCACTCTACCCATACGTTTATATTGGTCTACATTGCGACTATCCTCAGCACAACTGGAAAGATTTTCAATAAATTTGGGCGCTCTTCGTAGGACTTTGGGCGTATGTAGCTGGGACTCAAAAATACCATTTATTTCGTTTACATTATTGTTGGTCGCATTCTGAAAATAATGATCTATACTGGTGGCTAGACTATTGCGCACGCTATTCCTTGATGATATACTGGAGATTTCGGAAAGTGTTTCGGGGCTGGCCAAAGGCGCTAAGCCTAACCAATCTTCACTTTCAATTCCATTTGTAATATCCGAAGCTCTTCGTAAAGGCGGTATAACAAGAGATTTCGGTTTCTTTTCTATTTTGGCTGAATGTTGACGTTTTAGATTTCTTAGTGGTGGGGGAGTATCTTCAAAGGCTACACATTTTGTTTTAGGTGGTTGTAACACCAATTCAGCCGGCTCCGTTTTAGCTACCACTTCCATGCAAGTTGTAATAGGACTTTTGCGTGTTATCGTGGCGATGCTGCTCTCCTTTGCACTTGATATGTCATACTGTATACAACTGATTTGACTACGACTTAAAATACTGCCGGCCAATGAGGAGGCTTTACTAGAACTTACACTTTCGAGAAAATGAGACGACTGTTTATGGCTCATTTGAGGACTGTGTAAATTAGTAAATGATGTTTCTAAAAAAATTCTCTGTTGCTGTAGTGTGGACGAAGTCGTTGGTGTTTGTACATCAGTATGACCTATACTAGGTCTGGATTCTATACTATCATAGGGTCCATTCGAGTCAGACCCCTTGTGGTCAGCACTATGATGTTGCTGATGATGGGAATGTTGCAATTCCGAATTTGAACAATTATAACAACTGTAGACATCTTGATTGCTTCGAGACAAATCGTTAGATGCGATAGAAAACGCGTTTGATGCTTGACGATGGGGTTTGCGAGGTCCACTAGTGGTAACAACCTATAAGAAAAAAAGAGAATTAAAGTTAAAATTTAAGAAAACAATCAGGCAATAAGGAAATAGTTTTTAAAAATTTAGGATCTCATTTTCGAAAATAATATTCTTATTTTAGAAGTCTGAAAAAGTTTTCCATGTAGCAAAAAGGCATTTAACGCAAGCATTTCTTGTAGCTTATCAAAGTACATTTAAAGCCAATACTGCCTAGTTTATAAATGGTCTTAATCTAGCGTCAGCTTGATATATACAAACAGTTGCTCAAAATGTTTGTTGTTTGGTTTATATCATTTATTTCGAGCAGATTGATTTTATGATCTAATAACCGTAAGCCGTCACTATTTCACCCGGTAAATTCATTGTATTTGCAACTGCTTTATCCTGCCGAAAATAAATATTTTGCAAGGTTTGAGCACTGATGCTTTGAGAAATAAAATGACTACTAAAATTATATACCAACAGGAAAACGATCTTAAGCATTTATGCCTTACATTTCTTAACCCTTTACGGCGCAAGAACGCCAATTTCGTTAGTTTTTGGTTAATAGTTGGTAAATAGGCTATTATTATTGGAAAAGTTAATAAAAAAATTTTTAATAACAATTAAGATTATATTTATTGAAAAAAATTATATGTTGCAGAAATAACTCTAAAAAAAAAGGTTGAGATAATGGGTATGAATATTTTTAAAACAGTTGTTCTGCTTATTGTAGCACAAACTAATTCCGCATTTTTCGCAAGATGTTTGCGTTTAGCCTTTGCATTCTGGAAATTTGAATTTCATCCGTTTATCGACCCAAACTGGCCAGTGGCCATATTGGTCGAACCTGACATCTTTCGTTTCAAATCGTTTCGACAACATTGTCTCTCGTATCGGCGCAAAGCTTATGTTTGCTGACCAATACATTTTTACATTTGGCATATGAACTACTGACATATAATTTACGATACCTATGAACTGGCGTATCTTTTGACTGGTTGCATTTACAGGCTTATTGGCATCTTTCTGAACAGAGTATAAATTAGTCTGGTCTCTTATGAATTCGATAATGTCCCCAGTAAATAAATACGAAAATAATTCAAATGGGTTATCCAAGCAAAGTATTTCTGGAGGTAACATCTCAGATCCATGAGATGTCGTTTTAGTATTAGGCGCATGACTAGACAACTTTGAAGATTCTTCAGTAGTAGTAGTGTGAGAAGCGGTTGCAGAAGGGAAATCCTTTGCAGTTCTAACGCTCTGAATGCTGGTGGATGCAGTTGGAAGATTGTTAGTGGGCTCAAATTCATTTTGTAAGCTAGGTGACGATTCTAATTCCCCATCAGAGCTTTCATTCACAATCGCCTATAACTCATTCGTTGGATCGACAGCATCATCGTCATCAGAAAAATCCAGGCCATCTTCACTATCTTTTCATTGTGATATAGAATAATTTCTAGGTCCTTAGTAGTTAGATTATGCGATTTATGACTCATTTTTACACTGAAGAAGACATATTCGCAATGATAAAAAAGTAGTCAACTACTACACCTTAACAGGCAATGTTGCATATGTGCAACAAACCAAAATCAGTAAAAAACGTAAACGAAATTGGTTTCGCAAAAAAGTATGTAATTGATTATTAAAATATATCCTCTTACCTTTCACTCACACAAATTTCAATAGTCAAATACCACTATTACTTAAAAAAAATTTTTTTTCGAAAAAGAGTTCAAACAGCGCACAAAAGGTTGGTACATGAGTATAACTTAAATTAAATTAATACAAAACTGTTGCTGCCTATAAAGCTTATTAGTTTTTAAACCGCAAGAATGCTATGTTGTCAAACTGCAACATCGCCTTAAACTGGTATACAACCATACATAATATTTTTACACTTACTTTAAGGGTATGTTGCAGAAATACAACATGACGCCGTAAAGGGTTAAAATTCAGTGCAATAATGTATTCATTTGTTTAATTGCAAAAGGATTAAATGTTTTGTAATATAATAATGCAAGGTTTTGAGCTTCATTGTTATAAAAATAATACGGTTTCTTTTTAATTATGTGCGTTCATTTGACACAATATTTCATGGAATTCATTTTATACATCTCTCATAAAACCGTCATAAATATCATTGCATTGCAATAAAATAAAATTAATAGTGAAAGGCCAATGTAAGCGACATGCAGACGCGGGCGGCAATCAACCTCTCTTTTTGCCGCTTGAATTTATTTTACATAGGCAACTGAACGCGGCATATTGAAGTAGAAGTTTGTGTAAAAAATATAAAACATTTTTAGTTTTTTGACGCAGAAATAAATAAATTTAATTCCTAAAAATTCCTAAAAGAAAAATAAATAAAATGAACAACGATGTAGTGAAGAAAAGAAACACGAAAAGAAGAAGGATAATTTAAAAAATTATAGCGGCAAAACAAAAAGTTAAACTAAATTCAACATTGCCGCTCGGACGCTTTGAACGGCACTGCCAAGTTAAATTTAATTCAACGTGGTAAAACTTGTGTATGAATATTGTTATTAACAAACTAATTTTTTTCAAATAGTTAATACTGTTGCCGCATACCGCTTGCATTGGCCATCCACCACAAGGTCTACACCAGTGTTGCCAGGGGAAGTCAAGAAAAAGTTACCCTTTTCCTTCAAAACAGTTACATGTTTTTATTAAAAATTGCATTTTGAAATTTTCCTTAATTAAATGGTAATCGACGTACTTTCACCATCAATAATTAATATCGGTGACATATAATTCAAATCGGGTATTTAGAAATTAACACAATAATTTAAAAAAAAAAAAATTAATTTATTTACTAAATATTATCCGTGTTTTTTAATTTAATGATATTTTAATTTATATGAAACTAGCGGATCCCTGAGTCCTTTGCTATACATGAATGTTCACATTAAATAAAATACATTGGTTTTTTGTCTGTTCACAACGCGAGTTCGATGAAAAAGAAACTTAAAATGATTACTCACTAACAGCTGTCAATGTGTATGCGTGTATGCGCTACAACATATATTTACCATGTGTATGAAATCAGTAGACAGTATACATATCGCATACGCTCATAGACGCCTACATATTTGTTGTTGTGTTTTTTATATGGACAAAATCACATGTCATGAAAAGTCATAACTCACGAACGCTTTGACCGATTTTGTGCAAACTTTGTAAGAACCATCTACACGATCAAATTCTAATCGAATTGATCGATCGTGAGTTATTATTAAGTCACAACACACTTGCAACAATTTTTTATGGATATAGTAAATAGCTGTATTCCATATTTTGGGGAAAATAACAAGGCGACAAATTCATTTTCTAGACAGAACGTCTTCTTGTTCAATGCTCACGAGTATTTAAATCAGGTCTCAATCCTAGTACTCCATGATTGAAGGGTCCTACTTTCGCAATTAAAAAAAAAATATTTTTAATAAGTCGGATAAACCTTTCTCTTAGAATGATTCAGCTTTGATAGAGTTTACTGTTCTAATAATTTTTAAAAAAGCAAAATTAAAGACAAATTGTGTCGTATTTGATTTAAAACTTTAACATAAAACGACAGACAATTTTTCCTTAATTTATATACAAAAGTATATATTTTATTTGCAAGTGTATAATCTTTTTAATTAAAACTGAATTGCTACGTTAAGAAAAATAAAAACTAATAAAACTTTTTTTAGTAATATCACTTTAATTCATGTCTGATTAAAATGAATTATTTTTTTTTGTTAATTATATCTAAGTTTTAGCTTTAAAAAGTTCAAAAGAAAGCTTAGAAAAAGTTTTATAATTAAATATCTTCCAAAAAATAATGAAAAATTTGCATTATATTTTTTGTAAAATAAAAAGTCACTGGCAACGTTGTTTGTTACATTTATCACACGTATACAAATGTTCACATCACTTTTTTCATTTTAATGTTAAGAATCTGAAAGAAACTTTGTTCTACGCAGTGATGGATATTTCCATCATCAGTGATTGTCATTTGATGGCTCAAATGATGGCGACTGTTCTTATAGGATACTCTACACATGGTTGCAAACAATAATAATACAAATTGCAATGATAAAAAAAATAAAAACAAAACAAACAAAAAAGCAGCGTATAAAAATTATAAGAAATAATATTTATTTTCAGACTTTTTGGTGTCTTATTCTAGGATTTTATAATAATAATAATAATTAAAGAAAATACTTTAATAAATAACTAAATAAATAAAATTGCATTTACGAACACATTTCCAAAATAAATAAATCTTAAAGCAAATTTAATAAATAATTAAAACTAAGAGAAATAAATAATTAATTTATAATAATAAAACAAGTAAATTATATAAATTATTAAACACAATAATGATTAAGTACATAAAAATAAAATGTTTTTAAAACATTTAAAGAGTTCATCACATTAAAAAAATTTTTTTTTAAGTGATTTTTGATGTTGTAGCTTACAAACGAGCATTTAAGCCTTGCGAACTGTTTAGCGATGTATTGTCATCGGTGAAATCGGAAATTACCTTTTTTAAAGCTGCCAATACTTTATCTGGCATGTGATCTTGCAGCATAACTGGTGATATGAGAACTTCATCAAAATCGATGCTATCGGCCCAAATGGCCTGATAAACTGGTTCGCGACCTTTTAACACATTTCTACAATAGAAGAGAAATAAATATTGTTAATTTAACAAAAAAAAATTTAATTAGATTAAAGCATAAACACGTACATAAATAACCACAATCATGCAGATATTTTTAAAAACCAGTAAATATTTGAACACAATGTTTTTTTTTTTAACCAACAAAAACTATTTGAAAAAATTCAATGAATGTTGTCATGAACGAAAAATTTAATTGTTTGTTCTCGCTACCAAAATCTGATGATGTTTAATTTTTTGATTTCAACATGAACTGTGTCATTTGGGAAATGTTGTTTTCATGGCGAAATAATACAAGGTGGCGTTAGCTAATTCATTTTTTTCGCAGTAAACGCTAAATGTCAAACTCCATGTATAAAAAATATGTATAAATCAGCAAGATCGGTCCGTATTCTTCAAGGAAGCAGACAAAACGCCACGCCTGCATCTAATATTTTCATGTCATTTGGAACAAATCCAATTAAAGCAAGTAAAAGTGCTTTATTCGGCAATGCCGAAATTTATACACCCTTCACCATGTAAATCTAGTTTGGATAGGTAACTCCAATAAAAAAAAGTAAATATTGGGGTGACAGAGAATTAAAAATAAAAAAATTGGTTCTGCATACATATAATTTTACATAAAAATGCCATCTGCTCTTAATGGGTTAAGCATTTTTTAACAATTTTAGTATATCCTTAAAGATCTCTTCAAAAGCTTTGAAATGATACCCATATTGATATTTTAAAAAATTTGAAAATTTCAGAGCCCCGTAACTCGGAAAATATAGGCAGCGCCAATTTATTCATTTGTTGTTTTTTTCTTAATTTTTAATTCTCTATCGCCCGTTATATATTTTTTTTATTGGAGTTATTTCATTGTTCCAAATGACATGAAAAAATTAGGGGTAGGCGTGGTGTTTTGCCCGCTACGTCTAAGGACATGGACCGATCTTGCTGATTTACAATAGCACCTATTTCGTCACTATGTCTGATCGATGGCTTATTAAAATTTTTGTTTTGTTTGCAAAGGCAAACTTTATTTCAACACTAACACGGATGGACATCGCTCAATCGACTTCGCCATGCATTAGAACTCAGAATATATATACTTTATGTGATCGGAAATGGATATTGCAGAAATTACAAACGGAATGACAAACTTATATATACCCTTTTTCCACTTTTTGTGGTGAAGAGTATAAAAGTGTCGTTAATCAGGAAAAATTTCCTATCAATAATATTTTTATTTACGAATAAGCCGTGCATATAAACGTAGTAATAATAATTTGTATAACTTAACACTACATGTATGCCATTTCAGCGTTAAACTAGACAACGATACGCTTGGCGCGCTAATTTCAGTTGTCGCTGTTAGATTTTAACATACTGTTCAATAACTTAAATTTTGAATCTATATTTCTTATTTACTTATTTTACAGCTCTACTTAAATATAAACATGCATTTATTATAGTTTTATTTTCAACGAAATTTCATGCAATCAACATTTAGCACATTTTTTTTGTTTATTAATGTCACTGTTCAACAGCCCAAAACCCGGTTTGACAGCTTTAAATACATACATGTGTACATATTTGCTTATAAATGGACTTTAGTTGGCTGAATTTGAATCTGACAAAAAAAATTTTCGGCTTCATTTAAATAATTTTTTTTTTTTGCCTGAGTCATATTTAGCGCTCTTGAGGTATAATATCCTCACATTTACATTATACCGAAATCTATTATTCATAAGATTTCGAGCAAAATCTAGTTGACTTTTAATAGATTTTACATACAAAACAAAATCTATTTCGCCACTAGATTTTGACAAAATTTACTCAAAATATAGTAGTACTAAATAATGCAACTATGCCTTTTTTTCATAATGTACCAAAAAATATTACGCTGCACAAGAAAATAATGACGGTTTTAATAAAACAAAAAATAGATTTTATAAAAAAATTTAAAATTAAATAAAGATATAAAAAAAGTAACAAATGAATGTTGTGTAAATTATAAATTAAATTTAATAAAATTTTTTAAATACACATTTTTTCGATTCTTTGTTAATATGAAATCTTGCTAGTGTCAACAAAATTCAGTGTAAACGAACTAGATTTTGAAAGAGATTTTAAATCAAATCTAGTAGATTTCGGTGTATTGTAAATTTACTACTAGAAAAAAAAAACAGAACAAAAATATTATACAGAACGTCCAATGTTATTTAACACGAACTAAAATGAGTATAACAAAAAACAACGGCGTGTATTTATAGTATCCTACCTCCAACCTCTGTCATATTTTTTCCTGTAATAAAAGTTTATAAATGTCGTGAAAATATAAAAAGAAAAATATGTTTTATCCAAGGCGAATCAAATATATGCTGGTAGCGCATGGCGAAAATATACTAGATGGTCGCAATAGCGAATTCATAATTTTTGCCCCAAACGTGAAATGTCAAACACCATATAATAAACTGTTATACATGGCGAAATAATACAGGTGGTCTCGATAGCGAATTCTTTAATTTCGCCGTAAACTCTAAATGTCAAACTCCATATATAAAAAATATGTATAACTGCTATACATATTTTTTATATATGGAGTTTGACATTTAGAGTTTACGGCGAAATTAATGAATTCGCTATCGAGACCACCTGTATTATTTCGCCATGCTGTTATACATATTTTTTATGTATGGAGTTTGACATTTAGCGTTTACGGCGAAACTTATAAATTCGCCATTCCGGCCACCTGGTATTATTTCGCCATGGTGGTAGCGTTGGCGAATTCATTGATTTTCGCCGTTGGTCTAACTGTCAAACTCCATACATAAAAAATCCAAGGCAATTTTTTTGACATTCGGGCGTACGGCGAAAACTAACGAATTCGCCATCGCTACCACCTTATAATTTATTTGCCTTGCTTTTATCATTGTTTTTTTATAAGTAATTATATTTTGTGTTAAATTGCAGTCATGGCGAAGTCATGTTCCAGGTGATATTAGTGGATAGAAATGTCAAACTCATATAGATATAGATCATGGCGAAATCATGTACCAGGTGGCGGCAGTGACGAATTCATTAATTTACGCCGTTGCTAGAAATGTCAAACTCCATTTATAAAAAATCACAGTCAAATTTTATATGTGAAATTTGACATTTCTTCCAACGGCGAAAACGTAAAAATTCACCTCTGCCACCACCTAGTTCATGATTTCGCCATGGAATAAATGAATACATATGATTTCGACATGGCTGCAGTAACATATATAAGATTTCGCTTTCAAGTTGATCATTAATTCTTGTTGCTTTGTTAAATTCATTAAAATTAACAGTTGTTACGTAGGTTTCACGCAGCTTGATAGTTAATTGTATTTTCAAGATGCCTTCGTCAAGAAAATAACAAAAGGCGAAGCAAAAAGGTGAAAATTTATTTACAATAACTATAATCATGGATAACTTGACGGCAAGGCGAATTGAATACTAGGTAATTGCATGAGGACAAAAACAAAAAACGCATGTATTTTGTTTGTGTAAATTTACTTGTACTTGTCAGTTAACAACTGACGAAAAATATAAAAAAACAGAAAATAAAAACAAATTTATTAAAAAGTGTTTGTATATATGGAACAAATCTAGTTTACGGACGCAGCTTTAAATTAAAAAATAGGTTGCCTACGGGGTGTAGAATTTAATTTTAAGCAGAAAATGTTAAGTGACAAATTTGAGGCTGACCCTTAGTTTTCGAGTTACGGGCCTCCAAAGTTTGTATGTACAGTATGGAATATATGGAGTATTTTTTGGTAGAATAAGACAATATGGATATAATTGGAAAGCTAATTTCAATATCTATTTAAAAGGAAAATAGTAAAATAAAAAAGTATTTTATATGAGTTTTTTGGGCAGCACTTAGTTTAAGCTTCGGTTACTAAAGACTTTCTGCGTAGCCGGCCTCCGGCCGGGCGCAAGAATTTTCTCCTCTATGGTATGACCAACACCCGCTTCGCTTTCTAAAGATTTTCTGCGTAGCTGGCCTTCGACCGGGCGCAAAACTTTTCTCCTCTATGCTATGAACTAGAGGCCTGCACAAATGTATTTAAACATCAAACACACCCTTATGTTTAAATGGTTTGCATACACATTCCTTGTATTACAACAACATAAAATACTGTCGTATACTGTTCGTACCACGAAGTAAATAGAGAAGTTCGTGTATAAGATTATTTTCAAATACTGTCAAGACAGTATTTGTTCGTAACAAGACATTTCGTGACAGTAGAAAAAAATTTCAAATGGTCCAAGTATTTGAAAAAATACAACTGACGATCAACATCTTCACTTGTAATTTGTGTGTTTTTTTAATACTTGTTGTTCTTATGTGTGTATCATATGAACGATTGGATGCTTTGTACAGGCCAATGCGATTAAGTTAATTTTAATTTTAAATTAATTTACATTGGTATTATTTTATAAATAAAAACTATTTCTTCTTGAATGCGGCCATAAAAGTTTACTAAATTTTGTCGTTTTTAAATAGAAATTTGCATACAAGAGTTTTTAATTAAAGAATTTTAATTTTTAGTGTTCAATAACTACCTAGATCTATTTATAATATGGAAAACGACAATATTTTTTATTGCAGAAATTCAAACATAAGTATTATTTTACCTTTTTTACCATTTCCAAATGCAATTTTAACAGATCTTTTACAACCGCAGTTATTACCCTTTTTACATCACACTTGAAAACATTTTCACTTTCAACTGAAATTACCTACTGCAATACCATTGATAAATATTCTAGTACCTGTTTTTATTTAGGGACATTCCCAAATTGGTGTAGTTTTAACAACCACAATTACTAATTACATTATTTTGTACATCCAAATTGACCTGATTTATCATAAAATTTTACTGCTTTTTCAAAATTGTTGCTCTAAATGAAACATTACCCTTTTAATGCTCAATTGAATTTTTTTATTTACCTGTTTTTTTTTTTGGTCTATGGACATGGTCTATGGACATTCTTAACGTGTAATGTTAACATTAACTTATTTATTATGTTTTACTTTTTACTTTAAAAGGCAATAAAATTAATTTTTATAAAATTAACCAAGCAATTTTTTTAATTTTTTCCCTCTTAAATACCCGCATGTGTATATATGTATAAGATCTAAAATATGTATGATAATCTCTATACATTAAATCACTGTAAATGCTTATTAATAAATTTAAAAAATTAAAATTAAAATTTGATGTTTATATGCACACATTTTGTACTAAGTAAATTTTAAATAAAAAACTAAAGTAACAGTGGATTATGTTCCATAATTAATCCAATTTTAATCAACAATAAAAGACAAAAATAGCAAATATACAATTTACTCTTGTGTGTTTTATTTCACTCGCGTCTAATAAACATATAGTTGCAATGCTGTCTTCATAATTTACTCAACAAATGTTTTAAGACATCTTGAAACAACAAGACGTCTTGAAATAACAAGACGTCTTGAAACATTTCAAGATATCTTGTTGTTTTCAAGACATACTAAGATAAAAAGACATTTTTCAAATACACACAAGAAAGTGTTTGTGTTTTATTTCTACAGTACTTGACACTATTTGTTTGTCGCGACCATACTTCAGCACACCATTTAAAAAATGTGCGATGTCTTGATTGTGTGTTCAAATGCATTTGTGCAGGCCTCTAGTATGAACAACACCGGCTTCGCTTGCTAAAGATTTTTTATCTCTTTTCGTATGGTATTGTCACTAAACTTTATTTATTTAATATATATACTTTTTGGCCGTTATCTGTTTTTATTGCATTTTTTTTTACTATTTTCCTTTTCAATTGAAAAGATATTGAAATTACCTTTCCAATGATACCCATATTGTCTTATTTCACCAAAAAAATACTCGATATATTCCATATTGTACATACAAACTTTGGAGGCACTTAACTCGGAAACTAAGGGTCAACCCCAAATTTGTCGCTTTACATTTTTTGCTTAAAATTAAATTTTACACCCCGTAGAAATTTTTTTTTAATTTTTAAGCTGCGTCCGTAAACTAGATTTAAGGCGTATATATTTGTACACTGTGGTGTCCAATGAAATGAAAAATATGGAGGTAAGTTGTTTATTATCACTGGCATGTTAAAAATATACGCGCCGCTGCAGAAAAATTTATTCCACAAATGCTACTCCATTTCACTTTTCTTTTAGTGTCCTTTGGCATATCGAACAAAGTTCCACACCCGCGTTCGTACTTTTTCTTGCCAACCGTACAATAACACATTTTTAAAAATCTATATTTTGTTTAAAATGTTTTTAATATGCAAATGTTTTATAAAGAAACGCTTTCTTTTTTAGTAAGTTTTTTGTTCTTTTTTTTTGTATTCTTACAGCACTTTTTGGCACACACACTTTTCACTTTTTAAACAACGTTTTTTTGCACATTCACTTTTTTTCAAATTAATTATTCAATTTTATTTTCAAGTTCATTATTTTTTATTTTTTTTAGATGGCGAAAATGTAAATAAATTTTGACGTTAGCTCGGAGAAATGTGTAAAGCGAATTCGATCACCTGCGCTACTAGTTTTACCTAGTATTTAATTTGCCTTGCTTGACGGCCTAGCTGCTTCACGATTTGAAACTAAAATCAAAATCAAGGCGGATTCATAGCAGGTGGATGCATTGGCTTTAAAAGCAATTCGCCCTTGAACAATTCGGCTCAGTTGTCAAACAGTTATATTACAAAAGTAAGCAATTTTGATATTTGAAAATTAAACAATTAAGAATGCTATATTCGGTTATGCCGAATCTTATCTATGTAAATCTGGTTTAGTGAAGTAACTGCAATCAAAAAAAAAAAAAAAAAAAAAATATTGGGGTGACAGAAAATTAAAAAAAATTGCTACTGCATATATATAATTTTACATAAAAGTGACATCGGCTATTAATGGGTTAAGCATTTTTAAAAAAAATTTAGTTTTTCCTTAAAGATCTCTATTTGATGTTTTTTTTTTATTTTTTTATTTTCTATCGCCCCATATATTTATTTTTTGATTGGAGTTGCCGAGTAACACGGACGAACAGACGGACAGTCAGAATATATACACTTTATGGGGTCGGAAAATGATATTGTAGAAATTACACACTTTTTTTGGTGCATGAGCTAATGCATTCCCGTTATCGATTCACCTTGATGTTGAATTTAAAAAAAGTGTGCGTGAGTGTGTTAGTAAATAAAGTGTTTCAACTTGAAAGACAAAATTTTAACGTGTAACTTCCACGTAAGAATTAAAAAAGTTTTACAAATACTTACTCATCAGCTCTCGGATGGTGACGTACAATATGTATTATACGTCCGGGTGGATATAATGGTTGATGTATTGTTAATGCTATTGTACTATCAGTGGGATGAGTACTGGCTGAACGTGCTGAATCGCGTTCCTTTAAAATAAAATTTAAAAGAAATTTATTAGTAAACATTCATCGCTGATAGAATTAAAAAAATACTATTATATGCAAGGTCGTAGGGAATGCGAGCTTAATGAATAGATATAAAGCCAATAACAATCATTTGATGGCCAGAAACCAATCAATTAATACGCCGGACTCCGTAATTTTTAAGGAGATTGGTTATATGCGATCAGTTCGGAATAAGGGTGGGGGATTGCAGGGAAATCCAAAACATTGTTAAGAAGTGCCACGACAATCATAATTTTTTTATTTAGAAAGCTCGATATAAATCGAGAGAAGCTATCATCGACACCAAAAGCAATAAGTTTTGCACCATGACAAACTACATCAAACGCCTTGGAAATATCTTAAGCCACCACCTTACTTTCGCCGAAATGGTGAATGGACTGACACCATTTTTCCGAAAGGAAGGCTAGAAAGTTACCCGTAGAGCGACCCCTACGGATGTAGTCACTAAGTAAGCTGTTGAAGTCCAGGTATTTCACAAGATGGAGATTATAAATACTTTGGAAAGTGCAGAGCAAATTGCAATGGGGCGGTAATTTTCAGGATTGCTATCCTCTCCCTTTTTGGATATTGGCGTTATATTAGCAACCTTCCAACATGATGGGAATTAACTCAATTTCAGCTAAGACGTTAGTTTTATCAACCGGGTCGTTAAAAATTTGACCATCCCTTAAAAGGGATGAGTAAAAGCTCTTGCTACCCCTAGGAGCACCAAGAGCGAAGCACCATGTACGAAGGCGCTGCTCGTATAAAGTTTTTTCGCGCCTAAGTACTTTGGCACACAAGATCTAGCCTTTTTACGTCGCGAATCAGTACCTGCGTTTTTGTTGCATCGCCAAGTACTAAATATTTCCTCTCTGTATTGACTGCATTTTTGCACGTCTGATTGAAACGAGAATTCTTCCTTGATTTAACACGAATTTGCTTAAATGGTATGAAAGTTTTCATTCCAAATAATAATGTTCACAACCATTTCCAGCATGACATCGACTTTTTTTGTCCAGAAACCACAGTTTCCAATTAAAATGCCGAAAAAAATCGTCAGGTACCAAATCGGTTCCCATATTCGACTGAAACTGAAGTCTAAATAATGCTTACACGTAGTGAAAGAAGATTATTGGAATAGTTTCGACACAAACGTATGGTTTGGTTTCAGAGAAACTGTGTTTTCCTTAAAGCTTGTACTGAAGGATCGGCAAAATGTTTTCAGAAATAAAATCTCTGAAATTTTTTAAACGCCAGGTTGACAATTGGAAAATTCAAAAAGCTACGAAATTTGATTTATTTTCTAAATAAGGCGATTGAAAAGTTACCTTCCATACGAGGGCTGCTCTATATATTTCTGGCGTAATAGTGAAAATGCGAATATTTATAATCAAAAATGGTTTTATTGTTTTTCAAAGTATTCTCCAGCATGATTTATACACTTTTGCATGCGCTCAAACCAGCTGTCGAAGCACTTTTTCCACTCCGATTGAGACACCTCTAAAACATGGTTTTTGAACACTTCAACAGCTTCTTCTGGCGACGAAAATTGTTGACCACGCATTTTTTTCTGGATGTGCGGAAACAAGAAGAAGTCATTAGGTGCCAAGTCATGGCTGTACGGCGGATGACCCATTAATTCGACGTTTTGGCCGGTCAAAAACGCTCTGGTTTGAGGCGATGTGTGAGAGCTCGCATTGTCATGGTGAACAATGATTCGTCTTCTCTTGTTGGTTTTTCGAATTTCTCCGATGACTTCAGGCAAACAAATTGTAGTGTACCACTGAGAAGTGACCGTCCTACGTTGCTTAAGCGGAACAGTCGCCACATGACCAGTTTTGCCGAAGAAACAGGTGACCATTTGCTTCGAAGTGCTTCTTCCACGAACAACTTTCGTTGGATTTTGCTCGTCTTTGAAGACCCACACGGTCGATTGTTGTTTCGTTTCGGGCTCATACGCATAGATCCATGATTCGTCACCTGTAACGATCTTATAAACGTCTTTTGAAGCACCGCCCGCAATCGTATTTTTGCAACATTTCTTTGCACCAATCGACACGAGCCTTTTTTGAGCGACTTTCAAATTGTGCGGGATCCAACGAGAACAAACCTTTTTTACGGCCAGGTGTTCATGCAGTATCGAATGTATGCTGGTGGGAGAAATGTCCAAGGATGTCTCTATCTCTCGGTATGTCGCATGTCGTTCTTGTATTATGAGTTCACGCACGGCATCAATGTTCTCTGGCACAACAGCCGTTTTTGGACGACCTTCACGGAATTCGTCTTTGAGCGAGCTTCGGCCACGATTAAATTCATTATACCAATTTTTCACAGTGCTATAGGATGGTGCTTCATCGCCATACAAAGATTTAAGTTCATCAATGCACTCTTGTCGTGATAATGTTCACGAGTTAATTCCATTTTTTTCTATATTAATTTTTTCATGTCACTATAAACAACACAAATAATGGTCGTTTTGAGTACGATTATGCTTAAAAATGACAAACTTTCCAATGGAAATGTCAGATTGCACTTGGCAGCACTCAGTGTTACCAGGCGAGAAATATATATAGCAGCCCTCGTATAAAGTGAACATTGTTACGAAAAAAAGATTTGAAAACTTTAAATGTGGCAGCAAATAATGTCTAACTTCAACCGCTAAAAATTATGTATTGTGTCTTCGATAAGAAAATGAGGTGTGGTGTTTGGGAACAGAATAGATGAAAAGTGAAGTTAACACATGTTAAGCGTTTTCATTAAACAGAAGATCAGAGTTCAAGTCCCTACACAGCCTTGAGTAAAAAGAAAAGTAATTGTTATTGCATAAGCGCAATGGGATAAGTTGTCAAAAACGCGAATTAAGGTATAACAGAAACATAAAACTTCCACAGCCTCGACTAGAAAAAAGGTAAATACATGAAGTGTAAGTGGCTGTGTATGGGAGGATTATAGGCAACTGTACGTTAAAACAAGGAAATCATAGTCTTTATATCGACGCCCTAGTTAAAAAGATAAGTAACAACAGTGTATGACAGTCGGGTTTAACCAGGACTGGTTGGTAAGACAGGAAATCGTGAGTTCAAATCTTTTCGAAGTTACAAGGTAGTGTTGCTAAGTCGAACTTCCAGTACTTAGAGCCTCGCTCTAGTCACAGAATGGCTGCACCGTTGCGCATATTTAGTAAACAGGAGATCAATATTGTGCAAATAAATCCGGAGTCATGAATTAAGAAATAGAAAGAAAAACCAAAAAACTGAAATGCTTATATTTGCACTATAATTTTCCTCTATGTCAGTGAATATTTAAAGCTGCTTTATGCCTTTAAACATTGTGAGAATTATCAACACTTAACTTATTCCGCTTCAAGAACTTGACATTGAGATGGTGCTGTCAACATTACGATTTATAAGTAAATTGTTTTTTATTGCCCTAAAGTATGCAACATTGATATGCTATTAATAACAAGTTTACAGGAAATGAGAGCAGCTCACAAAGTATATCTATAACAAGTATATGCAGGAGTTCAGCTGATAGTTTTATTTGTGTGCGTGTTTATCAGATTTTGTATCAAAATTTGTTTAAATTTTTTTTTAATTTTTATTTTGTTCACGTTTTTCTTTTAATTTTTATTGTTTTATCAGGGATGGTAGACGAAATCTAAAAATACACTTTTTCAGCTCAAGTTCCATTAAACATCCTTTTGTTGAATTCTTGTTTAAATATGCATTGATATAGTCGTTAAAAGATCATTCTCTTACTTTTTTTTAATAATAATTAAGTAAAATTCATATTAATTTTTTAATTAGAAAAATGATAAAATGTTATCCACTTTGCCGTCTCTGAACTGTTTTTTGACATAATACATGATTCTACACAAACAAAATGCCTGTTGTTGTTCTGATGTTGTATTTGTTGTAGACTTGCGTGTACTTAATATAGATATACGTTGGCAGCTCATATTATTTTGTAGTTGGAAAAAAATGTTGCCAGAAAAATGTTGCAGTTAAAAATACATACTGCTAGAAACATATCGTCATTTTCCTCACAAAAGTAACAGGGAACAACTTTAGCAACATTATTTTGTACTAATTTTTTACAGTAATTTTTTTTGTATAGACTTTTGACAGCATTTCAAAAGTGGACAGAAAAATAAAAAAAACTACAATATTTTGCAACTAGTCCAATTATAATATCAAGGTCTATTACCAGCAGCGTTGCCGCTTTGGTCCAATCGGACCAAACTTGGTAGTTTTTCGTTTTTAAAAAACAGTTTGGTAGTTTGGTTGGTTTGTTGATTTTTTTTTTAATTTTTGGTAGGTTTTACTCCTGCAGCAATTTTTTAGCATAGTAAATTTTTCATCTTAAAAATTCAGAACATAAAATAAAAAACTGTAACTTTTAATAAAATAAACAATAACTTTGATAGTGTTACCACTATTTTCAAAAACTGTTTTGGGTGTACTAAAAAACATCTCTGCTTTTTTGCATAGGGATGATTAAAGCTATAACCATCTCTGGTTTAAGAAACGCGAACTATTTATGAAATTGAAATTAACAATATTTTTAAGTGAAGGTTTATTTTCAAGTGTATGTATTAAAAAATTAATAGACAAAATGGAAAAGTAATTAAACTTTATTAATTCTAAATATGTATCTATTAATTACATAAATATTTACTAACATTGCATGTATTTTTTTCAGAGTTTTTATTAAAAACACCAAAATTAAATGAAAATAATATAATAATATAATTTCAGAAACGACATTCCATCAACCAGGTAGAACCACTCTTAAAATTTTTGTTTTAAAACATTTCTAAATTATATAATACTTTTAGTGAATATTGTAAAGAAACAGTCAAAAGAAAATTTAGAACCGAAAGGTTGAGCGAATTTGATTGGCTCCAGGAAAGGGATGGGTGTTAATTCTGCATAGTATGCTCTAAAACTATTTTGAAACCAATGAATTATATGTGATATTTTTTGTATTTTAAATTGCTTTTGTTTTTTATCTGTATACATTTCGTATACACATACATACATCCGTTATTTTAAATGAAATATTGCTTTTATGTTGTTATTTTAGGTATATTTTTATGTTTTTTATAAAAACTGGAATTTTTTATTATATTACTATATAAGCCAAAATAAAAATTTTGATTTTATTGAAGAATTGCATTTTAAAATTTTTGGTAGGCTGTTAACGATTTTGGTAGGATTTTTAAAAATTATTGGTAGGAAGTAAATTTCTTGTGTGGCAACGCTGATTACCAGCTTAACTTTTAGTTAAAGTTCCGTTCAGTCGAGAATAGAAAAAAAAACGATATAAAAAAGAAAAAATAAACTTACTTCTTGATATTTATTAATATGAGTATCTTTAACAGACATTTCAACAACGGACTTGGGTTCAGGTCCACAACAACAACATATCATTGAGCATGATATTGTTTTCCACTAAAAAAAAAAAAAAAGTTAACTAAATACATAAGAGAGAAAGAAGTAAATAGCATTTTCATAAAAAAACTTCGTGCTATTTTTTTTAATTATCCCGATTAAATTACCAATATTGATTATTGAGGGTCAAAGTACGTCTCGATGGCCATTTCGTTACCGCTTACTTAACATAAAGCAAAGACAAAATTCAAAGTTTAAGCAAAAACAACAATAACCAACAGTCGGGATAATTAAATAAGAAAATAGCAAGAAGTTTTTTTATGAAAATTAACTGCCGTATTTATAGAAAATCAAAATAGATTTGGAATGTATTTTATTTTCGATGAATACGGCAGTAAATATTTAAAAATATTTCCGTGTCCTTAATTAAATAGCATTTCCTTACCTTAGGATCTATACTGCGTTGAATGGCATTTATGAGATCAGCTCTTAAAGCTTCCATTTGGTATAAACCAATGCGAGGTACAACATCTTTTCCCAATACAACGGATGTTATAAACGTTTTTGAATACTCTACTGCTGGCATACTGTAAACATAAAAAGATTTGTATATGAGAGAAATAAAAGAGTTCGATCTAATGTCGTATATCATACCTAAGTAAACCACCTGGCGGTGAATAGGCAAAACATTGTAATGTTGGATAGTCGGCCTTCATTAATATTGCCAAAATGGCTGCTGTGCCAGCACCTAATGAATGACCCACTAATACTAAACCAAACGTATCTGTATTACGTTCAAGATTCTTGTTGAGAGCATTTCGTATTATGTTTTCTTCTTCCAATTTGTTACGTATATAAATTGCCGCTTGAACCATTCCCTTATGACCCAACCAATCATCACGCGGTGGATTCAAAGGTAACACTTCAGCTTCGGCATTTAGATCCGTCAAAATATCTTTCATACTCAAAGTACCACGAATGCTGACAACAATTTTCTTTTGTGTATAATCGATAGCAACGAAAAATGGTGTTTCGCCCACATCCACATGATAGGTGACATAGACGATTTCAATGTCGCCAATTTGTAAAGTTTTCTTTAAAGCTGCATAATTACAATAACAACAATTATCCTGGATAATTTCCGCCTCTGAACTGGCATTAAAACAACAACCAAAACATCTAAAATTCATACACCGAAATAAGTTATTGAGCCAAATTTTTAATAAAAATTTTTAAAAAGCAAAATACTCACTTCAATTCTGGTATTAAATTATACATTTTCGAACGATTTATCATAAAGTACATGGGCCAACCGTAAGCCCCCTGAGCAAAGTACATAAAATGTATAACAGTTTGAAAGAAGTCATAATTTTTTGCATCATTTAATGCCAGAAATTGGGTACGTTCAGTTATAGGAACACCGCTTAAAAATTCATAGGTACCATTCTTTCGTTGTCGTACAATGGCTTCACGTTCCAGACGTTGAAATTTACGCAACAGCACTAAACCAGCCACAACATCCGATGGCACTACATCCAGTTCACGAAAGAAATCACTTAGTAAACGTGCTATATCGGTGAATGAGTTGCGACTACGTTCCGAAGAGCCAATGCAGCAGAATAGAAGGCGACATCGATGATCCCAACTGTCTTGGTAGGCGCGTATTACTTTTCTTTTGGAAAAAAATAATAATAATTATTATCATTATAATTGATTTAAGATTTAAAGCAAAGTTAAAAAATAATAAATTTTTTTGGACAATCTCTTAAATTTAGACAGCAGTTTTGAATTTTTTTTAATAAATAAAATGTTTTTCCCAAAATAGGGCAGTTCTCAAACCGTTTGGCAAAAACAGTTTACCAATTAAATCATGTTATTTTCTTCATCATATCGAGCGGAAGGCTGCCAAAAGCTTGCATAAGTAAATAAGTCAAGAGCGAGTTGGAATCACACCCTTTAATTTCCAATTTTATTTTTATTAATTGCTGTTATAGCGATCACAGTACTACATACTCTGTATAAACTTTTAGTATCTGCCTCTTACGGCTTAAAAGATATGCCCATGTGAGTGAAAATCACGTGTTCATAAGTACACCCTTTAACTTTTAACTTCATTTTAGTATTTGTTAGCAAGAATCAAATAATAAGATTACGCAAACAGCAGTATTTTTTATTAAAACCGTGGGAGTAAAATTCTCTCTCGTGACGTCATAAAAATATATTTCAAATAGCACCACATCTAAGAAAAAAACGCGTATTTTTCGAAAGAATCACTAACATTAAAATACGGTTATTTTTTCAGTAAATTATGCTTGAAAGTAGTAAAGTTAAATATTATTGAAGTTAAAAAAAGTATAAAAATGAAATGTGCAGTGTATAATTGTGGAAATACTAAAAATGAAAACTTACCCTGGAGTTAATGTCGACGTCGTTGACGGTGTTTCAACGCCGAAAAAGTTGAAACAGATTGAACTTTTACGGCGTTGCAACGCGTTGAGATTAACTGCTCTCATACAATTTCATACGATTCAACTTTTTTTTTGACATTTGACGCCGTCAACGACGTCGACATTAACTCCAGGGTTAAGCTTAATTTTTTTTATTTCCCAAAAGAAAAAAAACTTAGAAAAGAATGGTTAATATTTTGTGGTTTAGATGAAAAAAAATTGAATGGGGAAAATTTAATGATCTCTACTAATTACATAAAAAAACATTTATGGCCAGTTTTTGTTTTCATATTTAAATACGCATCTAGTTAATTTGCATTTAAATTTAAGTAGTATTTAACTACAGTTTCAGTTTCTCAGTCATTTATGATCGTTCTTATTTAACTACGATAAAAATATGGCAGCATTACGAAATATCAACATAAATCTCAATTGTTTATTAAAAACAGCTGCTAACAAACGCAGTGAATTGTAAATTTTGTGAAAAATGTTTTAAATATATTAAAAAAAATGTCAACGATACCTATGTATTCACCATCTAAACTTATTTTATTTATTAATTTAACATAATAATTAATATTTTCATTAAGAAATGTGTGCAAAACATAAAATATTGTTCTATCAATGGCGAAAATGTTTGTTTACTTTTGTTTAGTTTTGCGAAACAACAACAAAAAATGTCATAACCATATGGTGAAACTGTATATGTAAATGGACTTTAAATGCGCAAGATTGGTCATTTAAGTTTCATTTAAGTGTGCATTGAATACTGAATTTTGTACTGAAATAGAACTTAAAAAAAAGACATTTAAATACAAAGTCAAAAACTGGCCCTTAGACGAGTCAAATTTAACAAATGTAGACGTTAAGGCAAACACACTGTTTTTCCAAATAAGAAAGCTTAACCAAATAATAGCAGATGACAAACCCAAGCGAAAACGTTTATATTCCAAAATAATTGAATAATATAAATATGCATATTAATGTGCTGTTTCTGTATTACAAGCGAGTGACTCGTCTAGAAAATTTGTATTGAGTGCTTTTCATAAAATTTTTTTAAGACGAGTCGCTCGCTTTTTATACAGCAACAGCACATTAGAATTCTTTTTTTTTTTAATTACTTATTTACAAATTAAAAAATAATTAAAAAAAAAAGATTTTTCTTTGTTTTACTAAAAGCACCAATTAGAATATGTAAAAGCATCACTTTAGTGCGTTTTCTTTAGTATCAAAAAGCACTAAAAACAGTGCCGATTGCACTAAGTTGACATCACTGCCTTTTTAGACAAAGACTTATTTTTGTTACGTCATGAAAGAGAAAGAGTCTTTGCATAATCTTATTATTTGATTCATGGGTGTTTGACATTGCGACCACCTAGTATTATGTCGCCATGTCAAGTACTTTTTAAGGTAATGTCTAATTTTTTTTCTGGGTAATTTATAACGATTACAAACAAAATTAATAAATATTAATTTTTAAAAATTCTTTTAATTATTTATGATAATTCAAAAGTATATTGCAATGCACTGACTGCAATAAGTTGTTTTAATTTTGGGTTAAGATATTTTAAGTTTAGATTACGTTACGTTAAATCAAGTTTAATTAATAATAAAAATTATTTTTTTTTCACCTTTGACGCCAATTACGATTCATACTGTTGCTGCGTTTATAATTGAAACGTGATTCTGTTTCTCTCATGGATCTTTGATATTTTTTCATTTTCACCCATGAACGACCGGCTGAATCATAAGTGCACCATACTGTCGCTACCGTCACAAATACTAAAGACCAATTTGAGATTAAAATTGCTAAAAGAAAAATATTAAAAGTTTTAATTTTAAATGTAAATTCGTTTGTTGTATTTAAAATGAAAACATACCGAAAAATAATTTCTTTTCGCTACTAACGACGTTTGTTTGTAAATAATATTTTGCCACCCAAACTGTTCCCATAATTAACCAGGTTATATCAAATAACATAATCACTATAAAAAAAAAATAAAATAAAAATATAAACTTAAGTTTGTTTTGGACAATGAAATTGAAGTTTTATCTTTTACCAGTCTTTACATAAATCCATACATTTATTCGAGCCCTGGCATTAGAGTCCAATATGCTGCCACGCATTGAGATAATACATATTCCGACTTCTATAAATAATGAAACTGCAATAGAAATGAAATAAAAAGAAAAAATATTTAAGTTTTAATTTGCAATTTATTTTTAAAAGATTTTGATTTAAAAGAAAGAAAAAGAAACTACTTACCACTTAAAATAACTAAGTAACCAATTTGATGATAAAAAAGTAATTTTTCATCTAATAAAGTTGTATCGTAATTAAAAATGGCCAACGATACAATGACAGTTATCACACTTTAGGAAGAAACGTTACAAAGAAAAAAAAAACACTTAAAAATTTAAGATTTTCTTTTTAATAGACTAATGAAAACATACCATATAAAATGAATGGTTACTAGAAATGCTCCAGGCACCACTAGATCATCTGAGCCTACTGACCAGCGTCTTCTAAAAACAACAAGTCCTGGCATCTGTGAAATATTAACAAGAAAGTAGATTTAGGATTAAAAACAACAAAACAAGTATAAGAAAATTAAGTAGAATAAGCTGCCAGATCTTTTCATGTTAGATTAATTTAAACGATTTTAATCGCCTATAAACGAAAATAGCAATTGCATTCAGTATAGCACTATTAAGTAAAACGACGAAAAAAAGAGTTGCATGTGCATAGAAGTGCAGTGTGTTTTCTAAGTAAATAACATGACATCAAAGAAAATAATTGTTGGCGTGTTTAATTTTGCTTGAAATTGTTCTTTCAACTTTCATAATATCCAAGGATGGTTAATTTTTTAGTAGACTCTAACCAAATGCCATCAGGATAAAAGAAGTAAGGGGGTCAATAAACTATATAAAGATTTTGCATAAAATGGAGTTTAAGTTTCATAAACACTGGGTCTTCGAACTTCTAAAGCAATGAAATCAATTTGAGCGGAATGTCATCAATAGAATAAGGCACAGTAGGGCAGAAACGAATTATTGTTGATATTATTCAGCTATTTCTAAACGACTGGAACAATAAAAACAAATTTTTACATGCTGTAGAAAGAACTGAAATATAAATACACACAACTCCTCTGCGAGGAACGGTGCTTTAAAGAATATTTTAAAGTTAAACGATCGCGTACAGAAGACAGCGAGGAAGCTTATCGGTGACAGTAGCGTATTCAGCTCTGCTAACTCACTGAAGCATCAACGCAATGCAGGATGTGTTTTACTTTTTTTTCGTTATTACAACGAAATGTGCTCTGATGAAATCAGGGAACTTGTTGCTGAAAGCGATAAATTCGTACGCGCAAAACGTTCTTCACTAAGGCCTACTTCTCTGTTCGGTTTTGCGAAAAATGATGAGCAACATGCATTATTTCGCTTAAAAAATTTGACAATTTGCTACTAGTGCCAACACAACGTTTTAGAAAAAAATTGTCGTTTTTTTCTGTTTTTAAATTTACCCTTTTTTCATTTTTCTTTTTGAAAATTTTTGAACAAAAAAATAAATAAATCAAAACAAACGGTCTGAAAAATAGTTGTTAAACAATTCCGTACGAAAAAAGTGCTGCTTATGTTATTTCGTAGTGGAAAAAAAAATGTTGCCAAGAACATTTTTAGTTGGAAAACATGCTGCAAGAAACATTTCGCGGCGTAAAAAGTATATAAGAAATTCATGAAAAAATGTTGCAGCTTGTTTTGATTGTGAAAAACATATGAAATGTTTTTTGGCAACATTTTCTCATGTTGCAGAAGTGAGCGTTATTTTGTGGGAAATTTTTCAAGCAACAGCTGACAAACTTTCATTGTAAATTCTAGGTGTTAAAATAAATTGGGAACTGCCAAAAAAATTTCAAATGTCTGTATAAAAATATTAAAAGAATTGTTCAAAAACGAAAAAAAAAAAATAATTAAAAAAATTAAAAATTTAAGTTTATTTGCTATTGTTTAAGTTTGTAAAATAATGTAGAATATTAAAGCCCTTGAAATTCTTCCGAATTGCAAGATTAAAATTTTCGACATTGAATAATCAATGTTGGCCATCAATTTTCAAAAATTCTAAAAATGTACTTTACGGTTAAAGCCTAATGTTCCGTTCGATTTTGCAAAACTGTTGGTCGACATGCAATTTTTCGCTTAAAACATTCGACAATTAGCTAGTGGTGATAATACAGCGGTTTATAAGATAATTGTCGTTTTTATTGCCTTCAAGTATGCTTATGGGATTTATTCCATTTATGTTTTTGTTTCTTAATTGCACAAATGAGCAAACGCTTTTCTGCATCATTAAATTTATTTTTGTCATTTTATCTTTTAAACTTACACTTTCTTAGATTTTTAATTTTTTGAACACAGTAAAATTAAATCAAAAGAAACAGTCTGAAAAAATGGTTGTCAAAAATTTCGGACGAAAAAAGTTTTGCGTAAAGCATAGTACTCTGTTCATCATTTGAAAAAGTCCATATAAAAAAAATTACAGCGAAATAAATATGCTCTATTTTTTTTTTGTTAAAAAGTCACAAAAAGTTTCTCGCAGCGGGTTTTCCAACTAAAAAATGTTCTTGGCAACATTTTTTTTCAACTACGAAATAACAAGTCTAGTACTCTGTTCGGTTTTGCGAAAAATTTTGATCAACATTTATTATTTCGCTTGTAAAATTTGACAATTAGCTACTAGTGCCAACACAGCGTTTTAGAAAAAAATTATCGTTTTTATCGCCTTCGAGAATACCCCGTTGTCTGGAAAAAAATAAAAATTTACTGAAGCCGAAGAGAAATAAATACTCATCCGCCTCTTTCAAACTTATGGGACTTATCCCATACATATGTGTATGTTTTTGTTTTTTAATTGCAGTAATAAGCGAACGCTTTTCTGCGTCAATAAATTAATTTTTGTGTTTTTTTAAATTTAAAAAAATTTTTTTTTCGTAGTTGAAAAAAAGTTGCCAGAAACACTTTTTAGTTTGATAAACATGCTGCGAGAAACATTTTTCGCCTTTTTCACAAAAAAACAGAGTACTACTTCAGCAACATTATTTCTTCTTAATTTCGCATGAAATGAAAAATTTACTTCGCTGTCCAATTACCCTCGTATAAACTTGAAATTATCGCTTATTAAAAATACAATAAAATTTTTTTTGGTCAGCACTTTGACAGTATTATTTTAAATGAGAACAAATTTGTGTAATTTTTATTTTTTTAAAGGCATTTAAAAACAGAAAATCTATTTATTGTAAGTTTATGGAAGTTTGCAGTCTTGTATTTATTTTTAATTTTGATTTATTGATCAAACTACATCGTAAGAAATAAACAAAGATATTTGTTTCAACAATGTATTTAATTTGCTATGTAATTTATGTGCGTGCTTTTAATTCCTAAATAAGTACAACAAATTTTATTAAAAATGATTGCTACATATCTTAAAGGGGATAATAAAGAACTTTCGAAAGAGAGCACTACGTCACTGTTTAATTTATGGAGGGTATACGCAAAGAAAAAAACTTCTAAGGGGTAACTGTATTTCAAAATCGGCGTTTTATGCAGAGAATAAGTCTTTGTTTTTAATTAAACTCAGATTTAAATTTAATTAAATCTTAAGTGTTTCAATTATTTATTTAATTAAGCAAGTTATTTTTGCTTTTGTAAACTAAACATGTAATTGATTTAATCATACTTTTAATAATAAATTTGTTTGTTTCTTTTTTAATTAAATAAGTAATTAACCCAATTACAAACTTAATTAAATTCTAGTTCGAATCCAAATAAAGAATGGATTTTTACATTAATGTAAACTTTGTGTAGAAGAGTCGTCCATTCTTACTTAAAAAAGTTAAGGTAATTAATTTAAACAAAAGTTGAATGCATTCATTCTGATTTAAGAACGAAGAACTCTTTAATCTTTTACACAGAATACTAATTTTTCTAAACATTTAAATGCATACATGTAAATTAATTTAAAAATTGCTTGAAAATTAACATCTTGAAAAAATCAGCAAAAAAAACTGTTTTTTTTAATAAAAATCTCTGCGAAGAATCGCATCGTTTTTGTTTGTTTTTAAAAATTCTTAAAATAAAAATTATTTTGGAAATATTGAAATGGTATTTTGTGAAAACAACAGATAATAAACTTTCATATTATTTTTATTATTTAAACTTAAATGATTTACATTCAAAAAAATAAAAATAATAAACTCAACTGTAAATATAATTTAGAAGCAAAAGGTGTTTTTTGCTCAAAGCAAACAGAATAAAAAAGAATGTAAAAATTCAAATTTAAAACACAAACAACGTGCAAAATAATTAATGAATGAATTGGTCGAGTACAACAAAAAGTCAAGAAGGAAGGAAGGCAGAAAATAATTAGTAAATCATGCACTTCTACATATGTTTGGGTATAACACTCGTATGTTAACACTAATTACTCGCAGTCAGATAACAATGGCCTTCAAAAAAAAAGGAACGAAAAAAAATTTTAAATAGAATAATTTTCATGGTGTTTTTTGTAGGTTTAAAATACATTTTGAAAGCTTTAAACCAAGCTTCAGCAAACATTTAAATTTCTAATTGATTCGTATTCAAAACAAAAAAATCTAGGGGTTAAATTTTTAGTAAAAATAAATCTAAGAGATAAAATTATAGTAAAAAAAATAGTAAAATCGCGCTTTATGTAAATCAAAAATTAAAATAAATAAAAATTGTAAAGTCTAGCAAAAAACTGGAATGTTGGACAAAGAGTAGACCAGGTCATCAGAACCACAACGACAAGGACTTTGGAAATAAGAATTGAAGCCCGTGTCTTATGACTGGGCGCCTTAAAACTCATGGATGAATGAATTGATCTCGATCGTAAATCTTAAGTGAAGAACGAGACGAGTACACATTTGTTTGTGTTTATTGCAGCATCATTTTGTATTTGTTTGACAATTGCATTCTTTAAATAATGACAAGAACATGAAATTATTTTTAATGACTTTTGATTTTTAAACATGTACGTTCATTATTCCATTTTTTACTGTTAAAATGTAATGAATTCACCACAACCACCTCGTAAATTTTATGAACAACCTACAATTTTTCTAATATTTTGAGGTTAAATTAATGCTGTTCGTTATTTAAAAATACAATCAATAGTAATTATGAGTGTTTGTTTCCTTTAAAATGTTTACTTTTTAACAACGAACAATTTCGTGATATTCTTAGATATTAAACGGCTCAATAGAGCTGCAAAACAATCGATACTACTATCGATAATATTGATAGTTTTAGTTTTTGGTTGACTATCGATAGTTTTTTTCCGATAGCGGTAGTATTGGATAGCGATAGTTGCCAGAAATATCACTTAAGAAATTCGATAGTATCGATAGTTTTCTTAAAAACTGTACTATCGATAGCTATTAAGCAAACTATCGAAACTATCGATTGTGTCGACTATCGATAGTTTTGCAGCCCTACGGCACAGTGTATTACTTTAAGAAAAGTACGTGGCCCACATGATTTTTTCGCTGTTGCTTATTAGCGATTTTTAGCCAAATGTTGTCTATTTTACTGTAGATATTTAAGTCTTTTAAAAACTTAACTAAATGAGAATTTTAACAAATCTATAAAGTAAAGGACTGTTAACTTAAAAACTAAAAAAAACTGCAAAAACAGTAACTATGTAAATAGCGTTTTATTTATATTTTCATTTTGTGATTAATGGTTAAAAAAATTCCGCTTTTTTAAACTAAAGTAATTATTCCAAAAATTACCAATTTTTTTTATAAAATTCTGTATTTAACCATCTTATAAATTTAATCCTCCTTTTTATTAGTTTAATCCGATCCTTCTTTTAATGTTTGTTGCTTCAAAACTCAATAATTTTTTGAACCGATTTTGAAAATCTTTCTTTATTGGAAAGGTTAAGCATGGGCTGACTTCCAAAATGTATAATACAAAGGTTATATACAGTTTTGTTGCAGTATTTAGATTTTGTTTATATACAAAGTTGCCAAGCAAAGCATCAATTAAGAAACTGATGCGTTAGTTACTTGTCTGCAACATTTTGGAATGGTATGCATTGTAAACATTTAGTACCACGGCATTGTTCGAATACAAAGCAACTGACGTTTTGGAAGTCAGCCATAACAAAGTGGTCCCATGGCAAAAAAAAAAAAGTTTTATAAAAGGGAAAATTTAAATTAAATGATAAAAAATCCACGATAAAAATCCATAAAAAATCAGATTTTGATACATTTTGTCTTATCCTTAGAACTGTTAGATGTTTAAAATCTGTCTAGATGTTTAAAATGTTGTTGATAAAAATTAATAACGAATAAAACACAAAGTTAAAATTTAAAGGGTGCACCAAGAAAGATATGATTTATAAATTTATAATTTATGAAGGTCTACATATTGCGCTTCAAGAGATAAGCCTGCATATTAAATTTTAGTTTCTATTTTGAATATAAGAACATTTGCTTTAAAATCACGCCGGTAAGGGGACTACCCCATAATTTTAAATTTAATAATTTATTGTTACAGTCCAAAAGCTAGCGGCCTATAATAGATGGACAGACGGACATTGTGTGTATATTTAGTCTCTTTGTGTTCTGTTCAAATTAGCAAAAGTTGTTTAGCAACTTGTTTTCTTTGAAAAATTTGACCACTACTATTTAAGCCCGGTACTCTGTTCAAAATTTAACTTTAAAATATATATTTAAATAATATTCATAAATTTTACATGAAATAATGTTGCAGAAATATTAAGTACTCTGTTATTATGTGAAAAACATATTTAATGTTTCCAGCAACATTTTAATGCAACATGTGAAATTATATTACACGAGAAATTCTTAAGGAAAGGGTTTGTATCTTATTTTATGTATGAAATATTTCTTAAGAAATGGTAAAAACTAAAAAAAATTACACGAAGTTTCGTTTGTAATTTTTATAAAATTATTTGTTTGCTCAGCACATTAGTGTATTAGTGGAGCATCGGCGCATAACTGGCTAAGCTGTGGATTAAAAACCACTATTTCCTCTTTTTAAAGGCACACTTCTTCATATTGTGTTTTTGCCTTATTTTAAAGATTTTTGCCTTATTATTGGTTTATTTTATAAAAAAATACAAGATCCGGCTGACCTCAAGGGGCAGACAATGTACTATGGCAGTAATGTATTTTTTTTTTAATTTAAGCCTGGTACTCTATTAAGTTTTTCATGCGAAATGCTGTCAAACTACATTCATAAAAAATATGTATGCAAAATTGTCATGAAAAAATGTTGCTAAGTAGTACTTTGTTTTTATGTGGAAAAACATATAAAATGTTTCTGGCAACATTTTATCAAGGCTGTGAAATAAAGTAAGTAGGTATTGTTTTATGTGGAATTTTACAAACAACAGCTGATCATATATATTTTGCTTTTATTTTTAAAACAATGTAGTACACGTGTAAACAATAAAATGTTAAATTCTTCCAAATTTGGAGATAGACACTACATTTTAAATGTAAAATTTTCCACATGTAATAATTAATGTTGCTCAACAATTTTCACAAATTCGAACATGCTTTAGACGAAAGATCATTAGAGAATGCAATAAATAAATGTGGACTACAGGAGACGGGAACTAGTTTAGATGGTAGTGATCAATGGAGTGAAAGTGGGGGCAGAGGGGCAATGGATCTCATAATATGGCCAGTGTGTTTTCGCTTTTCTTGTTATAAACAAGGAAAATACACAAATAATCCACTTTATAGAAAAAACATTATTCTAAAACATCATTGTTTCATTTCTTCAATAAAAAATTAAATTTTTACGTGGTAAATTTTCCATATAAAAAAACAAAGAATAAACTTATCGTTTTTAATGCCTATAAGTATGCAACATTGCGTATTTTTTACAATCCTTTAAGAAATACTTGCAACTGATATTATTTGGAAAAAAATTGTTGACAGAAACATGTTGCTGATAATAAACATGAAGCCAGAAACATAAGTGCATTTTCAAAAAATGAACAGAATGAACATTATTTTTTTTTAACTTCGCACTATTTTTTTTTGTAAAAAAACAAAATTTACTGAGTTGCTACTTTAAACCACCGTTATTGTTAGACAATAACAAAACAAAACAATCAAAATAATGACAAAAAAGTAATGATAATTTTTTATGCGAAATTAAAATATTGAAATAAAAAAAAAATTTGATTTTCGATGAACTTTGAATTTTAAAGTCAACCTTGAGATATAAAAGAAATGCAAAATTTTATATTATTTATATAACGAAACGGGAACATATATTGTTTCTTTTTTTATTGCAGCATCATCTTGTTTTTGTTTGACATTTGCATTTTTAAAATGATGACAGAACATTAAATTAGTTTTTATGACTTTTTATTTTTAAACACGTTTTTTCATTTATTTGTCTGTTTTTAACTATTAAAATTTAACGATAAAAAATTATACCCGAATTATTGGTGTGATGGATTTTGTGAACACGCTATAATTTTTTTTATGTTTTTAAGTTAAATAAGTCCTCTACGACACTTTATAATAAAAAGTATAGTCATTTTTGATAAATATTCGTTAAGCAAGTTTTTTATTCTTTTGCAAAGGTAATGATTCATGATTCAAAACGTTTTACAAAGTTGAATTTAAAGGGAAAAAATGAAGTTTTAGTACTTTTATTCACAAAAAAAAAATTTTTAAATTAAGTAAAGTTCAGTTTTAATTAATTTCTAAATTTTTGTTAAAAAAGAAAATTTTTTTAGAAATTTATAGGGACATTTTCTAAAGAAAATGTGAAAAATTGGCATATTTTCAATCAAAAACGTCCGCATAAATTTTTAGACAATTTTTTTTTAACAAAAATTTAGAAATTAAATTTAAAATGAACTTAAGCCGAATTAATAAATTCATTTGTCATTCAGAATCGAAAATTCAGCATTATTTTAAGAAAAATTTCTAAATTTACTTTAATATTTGAAATTTCACAAAAATAAAAAAAAACAAAAATTTGCGCCGCAATCGTAAGAATAAGATTAAATAAATAAAAGGCAAAAAATTGGAATATTCACTGAAAATGATAAAAACGAAATTAAGAAACCAAATCCTATTTATCTCAACACTTCTAAAGGTTTGAACGGTTAATAATAGAACCTAGTTAGTGTGCTATATTCGGCTATGCCGAATCTTATATACCCTTCAGCATCTCTGTAAATCTAGTTTAGTAAAGTAATGCCAATCAAAAAAGCAAATATTGGGTTAAAAGAGAATTAAAAAATAAAAAAAATTTGATACTGCATAAAAAGTTGATTTGCTTAAAAATGTCATCGGCTCTTAATGGGTTAAGCATTTTTTAAAAATTTTAGTATTTCCTTAAAGATCTCTTCAAAAGCTTTAAATTGGTACCCATATTGATATTTAAAAAATTAAAAAATTTCAGAGCCCCGTAACTCGGAAAATATGGGCGAGCGGCAATTTTTTTCACTTGATGTTTTTTTCCTTATTTTTTAATTCTTTATTGCCCCATATATTTATTTTTTTTGTTTGTAGTTACTTTATTGTTTCAAATGACATGAAAAAATTAGAGGTAGGCGTGGTGTTTTGCCTGCTGCCTAGAAGGACATGGACCGATCATGCTGATTTCCAATAGCACCGGTTTCGACATTATATCTGATTAATAGGCATATTTATTTTATTTTTTGTGTCGAGGCAAACTTGATTTCAACACTAACACGGATGGACAGACGGACATCGCTCTATCAACTTCGCTATGCATAAGAAGTCAGAATATATACAATTTATGGGGTCGGAAATGGATATTGTAGAAATTACACACGGAATGACAAACTAAGATGTACCCATTTTCCACTTTTTGTAGCGAAGGGTATAAAAATGAAATGACTATAATGAGCGCAGAACGAGATAATTGCCTCCTGAAAATTATAATATTTTAGTTTGCAAAAACAGACAGTAGTTGTTTTTCGTTGTGTTTAAGACTTAAATAAAAAGTAAAAAATGTATTATATCACACAAGTATAAATAACTACTGAATGTGTGTGTATGTGTTTGTTTGCCTGTGTAACAAAAAAAAATTAAAAATAAATGATTCAATACCTTTTAAAAGTCATCAACTAAATGCAAAATAGATGCGAAGGCGTTTGTAGAATTAAATTTAAATACACTTTGAAGAATTTGTTTGCAGTTTGGTTCTTTTTTTTCAAGAAGATTTTCTTATTTAATTTCGAGTTTCTTAATTTAACTTCTTAATTTCTCATTTTTGTTTATTTTTATTTTTACATAAAATATAATTTTATTTTTTAGTTTAAAACACTTTAAAAAAGGTTAATGGGGCTTTTTTTTATTGTAGTTTAGTGTTACATATATTTTTTATCTTGTATCCTTTTATTCATTAGTATTTTGTATTTTTAAACCGGCTTTATGCCCGTGTTTCCTTCCTGATAAAAAAAAAAACAAACACGTTCTAAATAATGCAGCTGCTGCTGCTGCTGATGTTTTGTACTGCTTCTGCGTCTGATGCTGTTGGCGTTCTCATCTCTCTATTTTGGTTGTTGTTGTTGCTGCTGCTGCGTTTTTAGTGGTATACACATTTGTTTTTGTTGTAATTATTGTTCTTATTGCTGTGGTATTTATACTTTTCATCATGAAAAGGATTAATATGCGTTTATTTTTATTTTGTATATTGCCACCTTTATTTGCTGTTCTTTGCTTTTGAGAATATTTTTCTTATTGTTTTTTAAGTGTTTTATTTAAAGATTACTCTAGACTGCATTGAGGCTTAACTATTTATTTTGCAAAAATTCTAAAAATAAGAGAAACTTTGTAGCAGGTTTTCAAAATTAGTATGAATTGAAGAAGTTGTAGGCAGGTAAAAAGTAAAAAAAAACATTACTATGTATGTATGTGTGTCTGCAAAACATATAAAATTAAGATGTCTACATTGTTTTGAGCAGTAAAATGTTGCCTAAAAACAAACAAAAATTAGTCAGCTGATATTAAATTAGACAAATTGTAATTGTAAACACAGCTGCCAGATTTGACGATTTATCGTAATTTTAGCGATTTAAGTTTAGTATTCAGTTAAAATTTGCGATAAATGATTGGCAACAATTTTTTAAAACTCTGACAACTAGCCAGTGATGCCAAGACTGCGTTTTAGAAGGAAATTAATATTTTTATTGCCTTTAAATGTGCAACAATGTTTGATTTTGTTTAAAATGCTGCATGAAATAATAATTGCATTTCATAATGGGTGATTCAAGTAGAGATACTTTTTTTAATAGCCTTAATTTTCCAGATCACGAGTGAGTCGTGCTGTCAAGTTATTTTTGTTTAGCATTTGAAATGCCATAATGAAAAGACTTACGCCTGAACAACGTTTACAAATCGCTCTGTGGGAAAGGTTCCAAGAAGATCTGACGTTTTCGAGGCAAATTTTGTTCAGCGATGAGGCCCATTTCTTGCTCAATGGTTATGTAAACAAACAAAATTGCACATTTGGGACGAAGAGCAACCTGAAGAGATTCAAGATCTGCCATTTCATTCAGAAAAAACAACGGTTTGGTTGGGTTTGTGGGCCGGTGAAATCATTGGTCCATATTTTTTTTAAATAATGCCGGTGCGAAGGTAACCGCCAATGGCAAGCGTTATCGTGCCATGATAATCGACTATTTAATGCCTGATAGTGAAGCTCGTCACATTTGGTTTCAGCACTTCCCACACATCGCATAATTCAATGGATTTATTGAGAAAACACTTCGGTTAGCACATAATTTCACGTTTTGGGCCGGTCGATTGGCCACCAAGATCGTGTTTTCTTGTGGGGATATGTAGAGTCTAAAGTTTATTCGGACAAACCCGCTTCGATTCAGGCCTTGAAAGAAAACATCACGCGTGTCATTCGCCAGTTACAAGTCGAAATGCTCGAACGAGTAATAGAAAATTGGACTCAACGGATGGACCATCTGCGACGTAGCAACGGCCAGCATTTGCCAAAGAATGTTCTTTTCAGTGATAATAAACACTCCCCATTAAATTTGAATTTTCTGTGTTTTTTTTTTTCTTTAAAAAAGTAGGGAACCTCGAAATGGATCACGTGTTATTATTTATTTCGCATTCGGAAAAAATTGTTGCCATAGACATTTTACTGTTAAAAACATGTAGCCAGAAACATTTGATGCTTTTTCACAAAATGAACAGTGCTGTCAGATTAGAGGATTTATTACCAAATCGGCGATTTTATTTTCAAAGTGGGAATGAAAATTTCAACTTGGGGATTGAGGAATTCTTTGAGGATATAATTTGCGTTATAGGGATTTAAAGAGGTTTTTTGGGAATTTTTTTTGAAATTCTGTTTTTGGTTAAAAATTATGACCGGTAAGTGTCTCCATAAATTTAAAAAATGAATTCGCCTTTTTTCAATAAAAAATTTATACACATTTAAAAAAAATACAATTTGTTGTGACAATTAGAAATAAGAAGATTTTAACGTTTTATTGTAAGCAAAAGACATATCGCACACCTAGTTTAAAAGTGACTTCACTCAAATTTTTAACTTTTCAGAAATCGAAAAAAAACTGTTTTTGACCTGAATAAAAATGGTTAAATACAAAAACTTTGGACTAATTAGTAAAAAATCCATACCGATTATGATATAAAAAATTCTCTTAATTTGTTTAATATTTATACACTAGAAAATGAACAATTTAATTAAACTTTGAGTTGAGTCACTTTTGAACTAGGTGTGCGATATGAACAGGTATTGTTCATAGCTTTGATAAAATGTTGCCAGAATCATTTCATTATGCTTTTCAGCAAAAATATATAACTACTTCTGCAACATTTTTTCATAACTTTTTCATTAAAATATATTATGTATGTAGTTGTTTTTAAAACATTCCGCTTGAAAAACTGAACTGATTGTTAGACTTTAGGTGCTAAAAAAGTGACTTATTGGCGATTTTTGTTCTCTCAAATTTATTAGAGAATCAAAAGTTTTGGTTTTTGTTTTTGCACTTTTACCTTTTTTAAACTTAACAAAAACACCTGCCTCAAATAAAGAAGAAATCATGGAGTAAATGTCGTCTATTTATAAAAAGGAAGATTATTTTTAATAGACTGTTATTTTGCGCCGAGAAAAGAATTGCAAATTTCAGATAGTCGATATGCAACTTAAAGTGCGAAAAATTTAGTTTGTTGAACAATAAGTGATAGATAATTTATCGGACAAAGTCATTTTTAACTTAAGAACGTTTTTAATTGTCAAAACATGAGTTCGAATTAACGATATGTTATTTGATTACATTGTGAGACATTTCATGTTTTATTTTGGAGATTACAATTTGATGGCTTGATTTTTTTTATTCAGAATCAAAGGTCTATTTCATCAAGCCTCATGCCATTAAAGAAGACTGAACATTGCTTTAAGAAATTAAGGCACTCTTAAATGGTAAATCGTCACGTAAAGTTGGGTCATTTAATCAATGTTTTTCTTCCATTTTAATATCTTTGCATATTTATTTATGTATGAAAAAAAAATTAGTTTTCCATTTAACTTTGTTTAACGTAAGTTTTAAAGCACTTTTGTTATCTGAATTAAAAATTCTATCGAATTTCATAATGTTGTACTGATTCATTTTTGTTTTTCTTTTTACTTTTGTCATCCCTGAAATTTTTAATAAATCCCTTATGTTCGTTTGTGTCAATTAAGTGTTTGATGTCAAGTAATTTTTATTCAATTTTAATTAAGAGAGTTGGGACTCTGTTTGCAGCAATCTATAGATTTTGTTTCTACAAATTTCCTGATATTTTCTCTATTATTCTCATGTTTTTTAGTTTTTGTTTGTTTTTAAATGCCAAATTGTTTTTTTTTTTTGTTGTAGCAATATGGAGTAGAAAACTGTTACGAGAACCTACCAACCAACAACGAATAATTGACCTAATGTTTGTTTATTACATATTCTACTTGCTGCATATACACGAGCACATGAGTGCATAGTAGACTGTAAATATAATGACCTAAAGACCCACCGACCGATAAGGCCGACACTTGAGGTTGCTCAATATTCCCATATGCATGTATATACATAAATAAATATGTTCGTGTGCGCTAATAAAGACCTGCCGACTGTCGCTACTATTTTGTCTTGAGATGTAAAAAAAAACAAAAAATGGAGGCATGTCTAGGAACAGCAGAATTAAGTAAGTTAAAAACCAGTGTTCGCAAATAATCAATTCATCGATTAATTTTTTAAATAACACTGAGTTCATATCAAAATATTATCAAAATATTTACGCTGTCCAAGATTTGATTTCACAAAAAAATATAAATATGTTAGGATGATCGATCCATGTCCTTCGAGGCAGCAGGCAAAACCCCACGCCTACCTCTAATTTTTTTATGTCACTTGGAACAATAAAGTATAGATAATAAAAAGCGATAGATAATAAAAAATTAAGAAAAAAAAAACATAAGGTGAAAAAATTGGCGCTCGCCCGTATTTTCCAAATTACGGGGCTCTGAAATTTTCAAATTTTTTTAAATATCATTATGGGTATCATTTAAAAGCTTTTGAAGAGATCTTTAAGGAAATACTAAAATTTTTAAAAAATGCTTAACCCATTAAGAGCCGATGGCATTTTTATGTAAAAAAAAGATATATGCACTACCAAATTTTTTTTATTTTTAAATTCGCTGTTACCCCAATATTTACTTTTTTGATTGGAGTTATTTCGCCAAACTAGTTACATAGATGGTGAAGGGTATACAAGATTTATAAGTTTAAAGCTGATATTGTAGATCGGTAAGTTTTCAAGCAGGTGCTCCGTTTAAAAAGAGCTAGTTAATTTGGATAGTCGTTTGACAAAGTTTTGAAGAGCGACTAATAATTTGCGTGTTTTATATACGACTACAATTATTTCTTTTGTTTTTGCATAGACTATTTTTAATTTTATTTTGATAACATTAAAAGGTTCTTAAATTAAGGGTAACAGAGTCTTTTGTTGCACCGGCGATTTTGAAATAGGTCCAGTTTAAATTTAGGAGCCGAAATTTTTACAGAATGTAGCATTTTATAGCTGTTATAAAGAAAAGTAATGAAGAAAAATTACCATTGGCAAATTAAACTGATTTTAAAACGAAATCTTTCTGAACTTGTAGCTATTTAGTGGCGATTTTAATCTGCAGACATCAATGAACCATAGTTTTTTAAAATCAAGTTTGATCAAGCACTGACTATAACTGCTCAAAGTAGCAGCGTGATAACCAAGTTATTTCATATTAAATTGGACGATGTATTGCGGCGGATATAACAGTGCGCTTTATCATACAGCTTGTGAAATAACTCAGTTACCGTCTGAGAATTTTTGTGTTGTGGGTAATTTCTCATTTTTTCTTAGCTCATTCTAAATATCGTTGTTTTCGTGTTATATTTCGTATTGTTATTATTAGAAATATATCATCTCTATGTATTTTGACAGTTTTTTTTATTTTTTTTTTAATTTTTGTAAAAAAATAATGTTGTTTATGTTTGAATCAAGTGGAAGCAGTGATGAAGAACTTATAATTCTTTTTTATTTCCATTTTTACTTTCTTTAAATCAATCTCAATTTCAAAAAGTTTTTCTTCTCTTTGGTAATGCTTTTCCATCATCTTCATTATTTTCTCCTCAACTTCCGAAAGTTTACGCTGGTACCGACATGTTTCTTTACGAGTTTTTTTTATTACATTATTGTACTTTCTTCACGTTCCTACAGTTTATCTATATTCTAGTAATTTTCTTTCAGAGCGGTTTTTATTTCTGTATTAAAGGTCCAAGAGAATTTAATTTTAAAGCTATTTCTACCCACTCTTGTTTGAACTTGTCAGGGTTTGAGTTTCTTAAAAACCCTTTTGCTAAACTCGTATTTTTCGAGTTCAGCAACATGGGTCTCGAGTTGTAAAAGTTAAACTTTTTTTCCATGGCATTAAAATTTTAGAAAATGTCATACATGGAAACAAAAATTGACTGTGTCGACACCAAAAACTTTGTTGACAAAAACAAAGTCAATTTCAGTCAACATCAACATAATAATGCCTTCATTAGTATAAATTTTTCGTCGATAACTCTCAATTACATTTAATGTTGAAGACGACAATACAATGTGTATCGTTGACATTACCTGTAACGAAGTCGACATTTGCAATAAGCGTGAATACTTCGTAAAACTTCGTATTAGAGCCGTTTCACATGAGACCAACGATATACACTTTGATTTAACAGAAAAATCCACTCTAGGGTTGCTGTAGCATATGGGTTAGCGCATTGACTACTAAGCTGTTATTGGTTTGATGGTCTGAGTTCAGACGCGAGAAATTCTACCAATTTTAATATATAAAACACGGAACTCTTCTTCGGCTTCAGAAAGTAATGCGCCTGTAAACGCCAGAAGCGCTACAACATTATTCTAAAAATAAATATTACGTTCAATTACAGTGTTGTGAAAACTGAAAACTATCTACTACTCTTCTTCATCCACTATCCCTTCTCTACACTATCCCTTTCCAAAGAAGGTAACACAATTATTAAGTAGGAATTATTGCCTGAGTGTTATTTTTCTTAAGTGCTCATATTTTCCTTTAAGGATTCTGTAATAAAGTTTTAAAAATGACACACACGGTTTTATATATATTTTTAACGTTTGAAAAATTAATTCAAGAATGAAATCTTTTAAGATTCTGCTAAAAAGTGGCAAAAGCGTTTTGTTGTTGCTGGTATTGTTTTTGTTGCTGAAAGAATCATTTTTTTTTTTAGCTAATTCAATGCAAATTTTGTACAGGTTTCTTTTTTTTAATTATTTTTTGCAAGCATATTTAAATATTTTATTTAATTTGTTTTGTAAGCACATTTGGTTTAATTTATTGCATAAAAATAAATAATTTCTTAAACAATTTTTAAATATTTCTTTTACGTTTTATTATACACACACTAAAAATGTTTGTAGTAAAACATCAAAAACTCTGCAAATTCTTCATTAAGCAGGTTTCCACAGATACAGAGTTGTAGACAGATTTCTTTTTTTTTTTTTTGTATCGGAAAATATTTGTACAACAAAATATTTAGTATAATATTTTTCAGCTTTCTTCTCTTTCATTGAGACATCATCGTTTTTACTTTTTTTTCTTAAATTATTTATTGTATTTTTTGATTTGAAAAATAAATGTTTGTTAGCGAAGAATACAAAATATATGACTTATTATTCTATTATTAACTAATTATTTAAAACACGGCTGCTATTTGTAATAACGTTCACACGTTTTTACATAATTTAGTATGTGGTTTTGATAAATTTTTATTTAGAAGATTTTTGTCTTTTCTTATTAATTTTCTTCTTCATACCACTTTTACCAATATATCCGAAAACACTGTGCAATCCAAAATGCCAAACGCAACTAAATTTTGTTTTCCATTGAGCATATAAACGAAAATATTGTTTTAAAGGAGTTCGTCTCTCAGATTACAATTGTTTGCAAACAGCGTTGCCAGAAGCTTTGAGAAGAAAATCATTATATGCAGAAAAAAAATCACATTTTACGGAAAAAAATCATAATTTTTTAATACAAAATTTTATTGAAAAGTTATAATTAAAAAAAATATATATATTTACATACATTGTATATATTTAAATTATTATTGTTAAGAGAGTACGAAGAACTTGTATTATAATGTATACAGGGTTTCCTATTTTTTTCTTATTGCTAAATAATCTTTTGCGTATAAGATATTTAGTTTTGTTTAAATTTACTGTTGCAAATATTAATTTGACAGTTGCTGAACAAATGGGAAGACTTATTAAGTTTTGAACAATACCGGAAAAGCTGGAATGTTGTCAGCACGAGATATTTTTGAAACTTTTGACCAAAATTCCTCACAGCTAAGATTATCTAGAGTTGTAAAATGATCACTGAATTTTATAAAACGGAGTTCTCTAAATTCGTTATCTAAATTTTGAATATCCTTTTTACCAATTAAATTTGGAAAATTGTTTATAACTCAATATAAAATGCCACACAATTTTAATAAATTCATTTTTTTCATTTGCAGTGAGCTTTAAACTAGAAATTTTTTGTTTAACAAAAACACCCAGATAGACTTCTTCGTTGTGTAGAAATAGACTTTTGTTTTCAAAGTCAAGGTCGTTATTGAGGTTCATGTTCACATATTCTGTTTGTATAAAATTGTCTAAAATTTCCTCATACATTCTATGTATTTTACACAATGATCTTTGAATAATTTTGTTTTGCTTACTACAAGCAGATACAAAACTTAACTATGTAGTACAATTACAATGAAAGTACTACACACTTGAAATACAAAAATTATAAATCATAATTTAAGAAAAAAAATCATCAAATGATATTTTGGTTCAAAAATCGCCAGATTCGGCGAAATTTTTAGCGTAAAAAGTTACTTCGATGTTTGAAAGTTTTTTACTCTGATAGCATTTTAAAAAAAGATTATTTGCGAAGCATAAGCACGTTTTTGCAATAAAGTTTACTAAATAATCGTAATCTTATAAAAAACTAGCAGTGCCCACGAATTATCTGTGTATCATATCTAATTTTCTTAAAATTTAAATTTAAAAAAATGTGTTTTTATTTATTCCAGAGTTTTATAGACAGTATTAAAAATTTTCGATTTACAAAAATAAAATATGCTGGTAGCTGATTTAGTATCATTATATCGATGCTTTCTCATTTGTATCTCTATTTTGTCTACGAAATGACTAATATTTACGTAGCAAAATTTTATTCAAATCCTTACTACTTATTACTATTTAAACCAACATCAAAATTTTCAAAAAATATTTCATGTACAAAATTGATTCCGTTACAGTTTTACAATAATTCGCGATTTTTTAGTAACTTTGTGTGGCAGCTCGTTTTTGTGTGGCAGCTCGTTTGGGTTTTCTTCTTCAGAGATAAAGAGAGAGCGAGAGAAAATGCGCGTTTTTCTGCAAATTGTGTGACCAGACTTTAAAAAATCAGGATAAAAAACGGAATTTAAGAAAAGGCTGAAAATATTTCTGTTTTTATTTTGTTAAGCACAAAATATGCATTTAATTGACTTATGGAGCATGACTTACGTGCATTTATTAGTTATTCAAATAATTGTTGTATGCCGGCAAATGTTAAAAAGGTGATTTGTAGGCAATAATTATGCAAAAATATAAAAACATTTTTTCAGTTCACAAGCTCCCGTTGTACTGTGATTGTCTATTAATATATTTAATATTAATATTTATTTGCTTACAAAAAAAAATGGGAAATGAAATCAGGCATAAGAATTTTTTAAAAATGTTAAATATGTAAATATTCCAACAATATAAAATTTAACTTCAAACTGGGTAAATTCGTAATAATCCCACGGAAATGAAATAGATAAAGTTAAGTTCTTATACTGCTGACTACACATTCAACTTGTTTAACATGTTGTTAAGCTTTTAAGTTAATCAGATAAATTAGTAAGTCCGAGGTATGGTCTCGATACAATATTTTCAAAACATATGAAATATAATTTTATATTGATAACGCAAAGTTTACGACAAAACCATTAATATGATAACGGAGACTTGTGAATAATACAATTAAGAAATATGGCACGTTTTTTTTATAAGCGATAGAAGCCTATTACAAATTATAGGTTTAAGTACAGTTTTGATCCGTTTTTAGATTTTCGTGTGTTTCTTTGCTCATGTTTTAGAACACATTTTAAAAGATAAGAAATGATGGCATTGAAAGTTTTTGAATTGCGATTGCTATTGTTACAGCCGCTCTTTAGTGTTTGAATGTCAAGGTAATAAAAGTGTGAATGAAAATTACTTTAAAAATTTGAAAAAAAAATACCGTAAACCTGATAATTTAAACAAGATAAACATCTAAGCGAGAACAGCATCAGGGAACAGTCTTTGAAGTTTTTATATTTACTCGAATGTATTATTTAATAAAAACTCAAAAACATTTTTTTTTAAATTAAAATAATTTATATATATACTAGATGACCCGTGCGAATATTTCGCAGCGTTAGTTGTCTTTTGTGTCACATAAAATGAAAATAATTAATAGAAATTTTAGTAACTTCAATACATTTTATTAAAAGTATAAAAATATACCACACTTGAACAAAAAAATATAATCATAATGACAACAGTATTATCATGCAGAAGCGACCCTGCATTACCATAAACAGAAACATATAATCACTGCATTATTATGCAGTTCTATATAAAATATAATTCTTATCAATGAAAATATTAATTTTTCAATTTCTAATTATTTTTCGTCATTAGTGTTAGAAATAAGCTTTAAAATGAGATATCATTCATTAAATTTGATGCGGTGGTATGGGAGATATTTGCAACCGACAAAAAAAACTGCTTCAGAAATAATATATATGATGATATTTTTCTAAGTATTACGTGAACTGTGTTGTATTATGAAATAAATTAATTTATTCCGTTTAGGTTCATTTTAATTTATATATTTAAATTAAGAAAGGAATATTATTAAAAAAAGTTCACACAACCCAAAGCATCTTTCGTAGTTCTCTTCATAAATCGCGCTTCTGCTAACCAGAATGCAATTTTATTTTTTCATGCATTTTTTTCTTCACAACACTGGTTAAACTAAAAAATCCTAATTTAAACAAATTATTTATTTTAATTAATTATTTGAGCTTGAGGTTAAAATTAAATTAATAATTAAAATACATGTATGTATGTATGTATGTATATAACAAAACTAAACGTGGAAGATAAATAATACTATAATACAAAACAAAATACACAGTTATGTACAAAAAAATAGGACCAGATGAAAAATTTGAAAAATAATTAAAAAAAAGTTTTTTTAGTTCAGGGCGACATGCATAGCTTTCATTTTTAGGACATCTAATGTGATCTAATGATGCTTCATTACAGCCAAACAAATTAATTTTTAATTCCTCCGATTGCAACAAGTTTTGCCATTCTTATACCCTTCACCACAAAAAGTGGAAAAAAGTTATAACGAAGTTGTCATTCCGTGTGTAACTTTTACAATATCCATATCAGACCTCATGACTTCTTATGCGTAGCGAAGTCGATTGAGCAATACCCGTCTGCCCGTCCGTGTTAGTGTTGATTTCACAAAAAAGAAAAAAAAAAAAATTAATATGTCAATCGATCAGATATAGTGTCGAAAGAGGTGGTGTTGGAAATCAGCATGATCGGTCCATGTCCTTCAAGGCAGCAGGCAAAATACCACGCCTACCTCTAATTTTTTCATGTCGTTTGGAACAATAAAGTAACTCCAATCAAAAAATTAAATATATGGGGTGATATGATAGAGAAATAAAAAATAAAAAAAGATCAAGTGAAAAAATTAGCGCTAGTCCATATTTTCCGAGTTACGGGCACTGAAATTTTCAATTTTTTTTTAAATATCATTATGGGTATCATTTTAAAGCTTTTGAAGAGACCTTTAATGAAATGCTAAAATTTAAAAAAAAATGCTTAACCCACTAAGCGCCAATGTCAGTTTTATGCTTTTTTGATTGGAGTTACTTTACTAAACTAGATATACATAGATGGTGAAGGGTATATGAGATTCGGCATAGCCGAATATATTACTCTTACTTGTTTGATTATACTAATGCAAACACTATGCGATTTTGGCGATAACACTGTTTTTATTTGGCATTTTTTGGGAAATCACCTTAATAGGTTTTTCTCCACTAATCGTAGTCGTAGACGTTTAGCTTTGTTCTAATCGCTGAAGCAGATTTCAGTATCCCTTAAGCTTGTCTAGGACCGCTTTGTAATAAATAATTTCTTTTTCCCTGTAATACACTACACAAACATTTTCTAGATCTTCCAAAGGTTTTGATAATTTTACGTTGGCTTTAACCTCTTAATTTTTAAAATTTTGAACAAAAAAGCACTCAGCGTCGGTGAAATGTTTTGCAGGATCCATTTTTGTTTTATTAAATCTTTAATAAATAAAATATTTTTACAATACTCTTATACTACTAACCTACAAGATTTTAATATTTGTAATTTACCGTTATCCTTTTTTTGTCTCTTTTTAAGAATGCTTATTTTTATTAAAGCCACTATTAGACGTTTAAACTGGGCATGTGAGACTGGCTTGATGTTTGTGAGCGGCGCTGGATGGATTTCCCTCTCATCAAACCGTTCTCACATGCAAAGTTTGACCGCTTAACGGCCCTTTTCACGATGTACAATAAAAATTTAATTGGAACTTTAACCGGCAGTTAACGGACAACATTTAACAAAAAAGTTATTGATAAATTTAATCTTCAAAAATTTTCCAGTTAAAGTATTAATCGTAATCAAAAAAATTAAAGTGGATAAAAATATATTTAAACTTCTATATTTTTGCAATATTTATAATATTAAAAAAACAAATGCAAGGAGAAAAAAATTTTTTAAACGCCGAAATCACTTTTAATTGTCAGATGAGGAGTTTATATAAAGATAATTAATTGAAAGTTTAATGCATTATGGACCTCCTTCGGTCTTGTATAGTTGGTTTCGGTCATTTCCTATAGCCGTCTTTGCCTTCCTTTTCCCTCATTTCATTTTTCTGCTGCCAAGTCACTGCATTTGTTTGTTTGCATTCAACAATGTGGTAGTATTTTTCAACAAGGGAGAGTAACACGTCTTCTTCTTGGGATGTAAAGTTTGAAGATCTACAAATAACTTATTATTTGCCAATTTTGTTTTTAATAAATAAACAACACTTACCTGATCGCTTCCCTTTTGATATTTTCAAAATAGATTCATCGAGGAACTCCGTATCAGACATACAGCCTGTTTGTAGAACACGTCAAGAGCGAAACGAAGCCGTGTAACACGTAATAATTAGCGTCCGTGTAACACGTTCCGGTTTTTTTTGTTTAACTTACGTTGTGTTATATATAAAAGTTGCCAATGTATTTATTAATCTTTTTTATTTGCTTTTTTTCTTATACATTTTTTGTTTTCGCCTTAAATGTTGGTAACCCTGCTTTGGCGCTTAAAAAGAAACAGCTGAGTTAAAAAAAAAACAAAACAAAATTATCAAACAATGAAGTAAAAATTTTTATCTGCAAAACAAAAATTTGTGAAAATAAAAAAGTTTAAAACAATAGTTATAAAAATAAACAATAATTTAAATATATGTATAATATTAATAAATGTTTTTATAAGTGAAAGTGTTATGATGGTAGGGTTGCCAGACGGGCCTGATTTGGCCTGATTGTCAAGTTTTTTAATGCGCGTCAAGTGTCAAGTGAAAAAGTGATTTGTCAATGTTTTTTGTAAGTTAATTTTTTTTTCTCAAATTTATTCTAGCTACATATGTAATAATACTTAAAAAAGTAAGTTTGTATTTCTAAAAAACACATCGAAAGAGCATATTTTTACTATCTATATTTCTTAAGATAGTACCTATATTTTTTTTAAATAACGCCTAAGTTTTCTCTAAAATATATAACGACTGAATTTTTATTCCTATATTGTTTTTTGTTTCTTTCACATTGTTTCTGTTATTTTTACTTTTAACGATATTTTTGTTTTTATTCTAATAATTTTTATGAAAAAAATAATAAAAAAAATTAAATAAAAACCAATAGTATTAGTGTTTTTATTTGTCAAGTTTTTTTTTCAAAATCAAGTTTTTTTTTGGGCAATGTCAAGCTTTTTGGCAAATTGGATCTGGCAAGCCTATATGATGGGCAGTTGCCCAACAATATTAACTTCTGACGAATGGTTTTTTTTCTTCGCTCATTTTCGACGTGTCTAACACTACAACGCTCGATACATAAACCAGAAACAATTGCCTTTTGTTACTTTTTTACAAAAATAAAATAATATTCGCATTTTAAAAGCCCAAACATGGGAAACGGTAACGTTTTTGTGCGTCTAATCGGCAAATTGTGTTCTGTAAACCGGCTGTTGACAACGAACGGAAATTATTAATGTACATTACAAAAATTAATTGTTACATTAATAAATAACATTACAGCTTATTTCTACACTATAATTTTACTTATTTTTTTAGATTTAAAATAAACACATAACAAATATATAATTGTGCGTTTCGGTTTCGTGTTCTTGAAATCTTTTGTAAACAAACTACCGGTGTTGCCATGTTTTTTATGTAATTCTTTTGTCAACTAATGGGATGATGGTGAAACGCAAAATAGTAACCAGTGATTTAAGTGTACTGGTTAATCAAACAGCCAATTAGTTAATTTTCTAATAACAATTTAATAATTGAACATTGTTAAACGGGGTCTAAGTCAATGTGCTATATGCAGCGTTGCCAGGTAATCATTTAAAAGGGAATTAAAATTTTGTGGGGCAATTATTTAAAACAACTTCATAATTTACTAAAGACCGTATTGTTTTATTCACAACTGTCAGATGTGTGAAAAAACGGCACATTCTTCTTAATTGAAATTCCTAATTTAATTTAAATTAATTAAATTAAAAGAAAAACAAGTAAAGTGCTATATTAGGCTATGCCGAATTTTACATACCCTTCACCATCTACGTAAATCTAGTTTCGTGAAGAACTTCTAATCAAAAAACCAAATAATGGGGTGGTAGAGAATAAAAAATAAAAAGAATTTTGGTACTGCACATCGATAATTATACATAAAAATTACTTCAGCTCTTAGTGGGTTAAGAATTTTTAAAGAATTCTAGTATTTCCTTGAAGATCTCTTTAAAAGCTTTAAAATGATACCCATATTGCTATTTTAAAAAATTTTAAAATTTCAGAAACCCGTAACTCTGAAGATAAGGGCGAGCGCCAATTTTTTCACTTGATGTTTTTTTTTCTTATTTTTTTAATTCTGTATCGCGCCATATATATTTTTTTATTGAAGTTACTTTATTGTTCCAAATGACATGCAGAAATTAGAGGTAGGCGTGATGTTTTACTTCCTGCCTCGAAGGAAATGGAATGTTCATGCTGATTTCCAATAGCACCTTTTACGAAACTATATCTGATCGATTGACATATTTATTTTTTTTTGTGACATCAAGTTTGCCGAGGCACGGACGGACAGACATACATCGTTCAATCGAACGATAAGAAGTCAGATTGTATATACTTTATGGGGTCGGAAATGGATATTTTAGAAATTACACACGAAATGACAAACTAAGATATACCTTTTTTCCACTTTAATATACCCTTTTTCGCATTAATAAAAATTCCAGTTTTTTTTATAAAAAGTTTCTGAAACTCTCTAGTAAGTTAAATAAAATAGCGTGACATTTCAACATGCAATTTAGTTGCAAAAATTATTCTGTATGACTTGTAAATAACACTTTGTATTAGGATACCGCTTAAATAATGATTAAATATAAATTTTTTTATAATCTTTTCATTTTGGTGGTCATTTTGAAGTACGTCTAAGTATGTTTCGACTAATATATGAAATTAGCAAATTTCTTTAACGCATTCCAAGCTAAATTAAGTTTTTTTTTTTAATATAAGAATTCATACGGATATTTTTTTGTTAATTGTTAACTGGCTTGAAAGAAAATTACTGAAAAGTGAGTGAATGTATAAATAGTAGTCCTGATCTGACCTTTCGGAAGAAAGGAAAAGCTTTTGGGCGTTTTGGTTAATCGTTAACCAACTTAAGCAAGTCTGGGTCTGTTTTTCGCAGTCGCTAAAAATTTCAAACTCCATATAAAAAATCGGCGTCAATTATTTTTTAACCGACTTCAACAACAGAAGAAGGGTTATCAATTCAACTGAATGTTGCTTTTTGTTGTTTGTGCCTGCAGAACTCAGTCATTTCTGAACCGATTTTTTAAATTTTTTTTGGTAATTTGATAGATTATGCTTACAGATTGGTTCCGATTTCAGTTCATAATCTTAAAAATTAAAGGGTGTCTCACAACATACTTACATATTTTTACGTGTATTTTGAACCGTAAAGGGCACCACTTTAAAATTAAAAAACGCGTATCATTATAGCTCCCAATGGCAAAAAGTAGTACAAAAATAAAACTAAAAATTAAAAGGTGCCCCATAGGTGACGTAAATTTACCTATATGGGCATATTTTTTGAACAGTTATAGACAAACGTTTGAAAATTGGACAGAATGTCGATTGCTACGACCGTTATAGTAACAAGTATTAATGTTCAAAATTATAAATTGAAAGGGTGCCCCTATAGTTTATTTAATTTGATGTATGTGGCCATACTCTTGAAACGTTATAGACCGACAGATGAAATCTGTTTTGAAGTCGTTTTTTTTTGCAAGAATTATTTTATATAAAGTTTAACATTTCTAGTAATGGCGAAATTAAATGAATTCGCCACTGCTATCACCTGGTAACTGATTTCGCTATAGTTAAAAGGCAAGGCGAAATAATACAGGTGGTTTCTATGGCGTATTCATTAATTTTCGCCATGTCAAACACCAAGGCGAATCAAATATAAGGTGGTCGTGATGGCGAATTCGTTGCCTTGGATTTTTTATATATGGAGTTTTACAGTTAGACTAACGGCGAAAATCAATGAATTCGCCTTCGCAGCAACCTTATATTTTATTCGCCTTGTTAAACACCATTAAAAAATATTTTTGCATATTTTTTTTATATCCAGTTTTAAATTTAGCGTTTACGGCGAAATTAATGAATTCGCCATCGCGACCAGCTTGTATTTTTTTGCCATGATTAAAACGCTAAAAAATTTTTTTCTATAATTTTATAACTTCATTTTATAATAAAAACACTTGATGACTGATGGCATCATGACTTTGATTTGAAAAATGTTTTATTTTTGAACTGAAATATTTTCATTAGTTTAGTGTATACATACATATAAATATAGTTAATATAAGTAAAGATGCAAAGTTTAGTTTTTTTTTTCTTTTTGTTGTCATTATTACATTTTATAATTTAATTATATAAATATATATTTTTTTGTTACTTTAAAAATTCCCAAAACTATAATTGTTGATTATGCTTAAATGGATGAGTTTTGTTTGATAGTCAAGTTAAATAAATGTTTGGCCATTAAAAAGGACTCTTGATGTTCACTTGATCTACTTATGAAATTAAATAAAAAAATGTATTAAGTAAAGAATAATTAAAAATATTAATAAAAAAAAAATAAAATAAAAGAGTTTTTAATTACAGCTGAATATTTAATAAATGTTTTTTAATGGACTTTATAAATATTTTTATTCGCTTTGTTTTAAACAAATTATTTATTTTGTAGTGGATTTGCAAATGTTATGTCGTTCGTCATTGTCAATTAAAATTAATGATTTTAATTAAATGAATGTTACAATTTTGTTTTTTGTTAATTTATATTTAAATTATAAGTTAAAAATGAATGATTGTTATTGAATGGATTATTTATTTACATGCCACTACCGGCTTGTGATTATTCATTTTTTGTTGAAGTATATTGATAAATTTTAATATTTGGTATTCGATATTTGTAGAGGCATTAATTAATTGCATTGATTGATTCAAGTTTTTTTTTCCTATTAATGTTATTTTTTTTATTAATCTCTGTTAAATTAAAAATTCTCCAAAGAAAACTTGCAAAATTTTTGGGTAAAAAGTTGAAAAAATAAATTTTATTCAATTGAAAATAATTATTTATCTTTACAGCGAACTTTATTTAATACAATTTTATGAATTAATTACGTCTTTAACATCTCAGTTAAGAAAAGCTGTAAAATTCACATAAAAGTAGATCGAATATTTCTACACTGAAAGAAAAATCTCAAGCTAAATTTTAAAACATCCATCTTTTTCTGATTAAATTGAGACAATAATGTGTGAATTTTCAATATTTTAATAAAATTTCGACTTTAAGGCATTTAAAATTTTTTGGTGAAATTTTTATGTCTTTGCTGAAACTTCGATTATTTATAAATTAATAAAATAAAATAGGAATTGTATTTGTTTTTAAGTTTTAATTCTTTTATTTAAATTAATATTTATTGTGAAATTTTTTTTGTATTTGCGAAAACATTTAATAATATTTGTTTTCGAAATTCTGTTTTATTTTGAACTTCAATTTTATGGAATTTTACTATTTTAAGGTACAATTAAAATTTCGATTTATTTCGGTTTTTAGTGAAATTTCTATTTATGAAGATTTGAATTTTCTTTTAAAAACTTCAATTATTTAATAAATTAAAAAAAAATTTTTTTTGAAACTTCAATTTTTATAAGTGTAATCATAATTTTTGGGGTCAGCTTTTTTTGTGAGATTTTTAGTTTTTTTTTTATTTTTCTTTTGAAACTTAAATTTTTTATTGAAATTTCGAAATTTTCTGATTTTTACCACTATCGCACACAAAAAAATAAATTTGATTCATACTCAAGTGCGAACAGAAACGATATTGTTACTAAAAAAAAGTCCAAGAATTATTAAAAGTTGAACCAAATTCTTGAATTGAGTAACCAGAAGTTTGCTCTTTAATTAAGAGTTTTGTATTGGGTTTAAGCAGATCCGGACTTGCCACATTTTTAAATTTAAGTATTGTTTGCTTAACAATTTTTTTAGTGTAAGAGCGACAATGTATCGATTGCCACTTTTGCCACTCGATATCCCACGCCATTTCACATGGTCTGCTGAGGCTACTGCATCAACATTTAATGAGGCCTTTTTGATTTTAGAAAACACAAAATATTTCATAAAATCCATTATTTTCAACTTTTTACACAAAATATTGTAAACATAAGGGTCAGCTGAAATATGTAGAAAAGACAAAAAACAAATATTTATTAAGAGTTTTCAAATTTATGGTTTTGAAACCGTTTTTTTTTTCAAAATACTATTCAAATATTAAATATTTTATTTTTGTGAAACAAATAAAAAATTTTATTCAATTCTAGGCAATAGGACTAATTTGCCGTGATTTTTGTTTTATACAAGGCGAATTCATTCATTTAAGGTGACGGCCAAGGCGAATCAATTACCAGGCGGCAGCGTAGGCGAATTCAATAATTTTCGCCGTGAACACTACTGTCAAACTCCATATATAAAAAATCTGTGTATATTTTTTTATATATGAAGTTTGACAGTACTTTTTACCAGCAAAAAAATAATGAATTCGCCTACGCTGCCACCTGGTAATTGATTCGCCTTGGTGACGGCCATGCCGAGTGAAATACTAGGTGGTTGCGATAAAAATTAATCCATTTTCGGCGGTAGCCTAACTGTCACACTTCGTTTTTTATATCAAGGCGCATGGGAATTTTTCGCCGAAACTATAAATGTCAAACTCCGTATATAAAAAATATGTATAATTTTTTATATGGTTTTTGACATTTTGCATTTACGTTGAAAATTAATGAATGTGTCATCGCGACCACCTAGTATTATTTTGCCTTGTAATATATTTTATACGAGGTCTGATCAAAAAATAACCGTTATTTTCAAATTTCATGAGTAACGTACATATGTTCGATTTTCGCATTTTTATTTATTTTTTTTTTTTTGTTATGTTGGTACACATGTCTTTTATATGAATTGGCAATATCAGCCATTTGAGATTGTCAGTTTGTTTTTGACAGATAAAAAGGTTAGTCGTGTTTTGGTGTGCTCTTCGATTTTTTGCTATTTGAAAAAATTCGCTTCCATTGGGATTATTGGGCTTTGGTTTCAATGTCATAGCCATACACCAATGATTCGTCACCAGTTATGACCTTTTGAGGAAATCTGGATCGTCGTTGACGGTGCTCCTGAGCGTTGTCCATGCGACGTTGTTTTTTTGCTCAAAATGTAGCAATTTTGGAACAATCTTTGCTAAAAACATTCGTAATCAATAGCAACAGACCTCGTATATCTCTAATATATATTTTATATTACAGATTTTTCATAGCGGAATTTGACAGTTAGGCTATCGGTATCGCTACCACCTAGAATTTAATTCGCCTTGGTGACGGCTTTAGCTATAAGAAACATTTTGTTTCCTTAAAGCTCACGTCTGCTGTCTAACACTTCTTACAATCCAAAAACAAAAGCAATTTCTAGATTTGAAAATTCAGAAGAAAAAAAAACATCAGCTAATGCATTCATTCATTTACCGTTTTGAATTCGCCTTGTAAAAACGCGTTTATTGTAGCTTCATGCAGCGTTAGAAAGAATGAAAGACTGATCAAAATAAAGAAAGGCTGAAAGAGACAGAGAGAAATATAAAAATATAAAGTTTTTTTTAGATAATTAAATATTGTTGCATTTGTAGTTGTAATTTCCTGATATTTCTGTTGAGTTTTTACTTTGAGTCACTTTTTATTATACTTCACTTCCAATCGTACCAATTTTTATAGTTTAGGTTTTTGTTTTTTAAACTCAAATTAATTTTACGTTATTAGAAAAATAAAAAACAGAATAATAAAATGAGCAAATTAGTTTTCGGAGGGGGAGGGGAGGGAGAGAGATGTTATGTTTTGGGTAAAGACTCAGTAATACAAAAGCGGACAACTCCCCTGATCACAATTCTTACTGAAACCGTACCTTGGAAAACAAAATTAAAATGTAACAAGAATTCTTTATATTTATATTCGGCCATGCCGAATCTTATACTACACCCTTCACCATTGTAATGTTAACTGTGTTAATTTTAGCTTTTACTATTACAGTTTTCAACTTTGTTTGTACAATTAAAAAATTAGGGTTAGAATAATTTAATGGCTTGATAAAATTAAATATAAATTTGGCCCTCGTTAATTTTTTGTGAGTTTAAGACAAACAAAACAAAAAACATAAATAAAAATTAAGCGTCTAATTTAAAAAAAAAATATTTTTTAAATCTTCCATGCTGCAGACTAGATTTTGGCGAAAATTGAAACTTTTAGAAAATTTTTAATAATTTAATCATTTTAAATTTTAAAATTATTATTCAAAGTATTTTAATATTTTAATCAAATGAATGATTTTAATTCGGCTTAAGTTCACGTATATTTTAATTTCTAAATTTATTTAGAAAGAAAAATTATTTACAATTTGTGTTAATTATTAAGGTACATTTAGCCGACCGTTAATGTAGAAATGTAAATGTATCAGCTGATCATTTTTGTTATACGAAAAGCTATGCAAATGCTTAGCCGTAACGTTTCAACCTGCTGAAAATAGACTTTAAATACGAGGTTACGTGACACATGTAGCCAGTGATGGTAAATATTATAAAAAAGTGAAATGATGTACAAACCTCTTTTTAAGTACTTATTTGTCCTTTTTCACTTAAACTTTTAAATTGTTAAATTTTATCGCACACAATATAATTTTAAAAAATTTATGAAGTTTTCTTTTCTACATTAAATATTTTATAACCGTAATGTTTTGTAAAATTGTTAGGCTTAGTAAAACTTATGCAAATATTATATTTTTCATTATTACAAAACAAAATCATTTTTAGTACCGAAAAATCGCAAAGTGGCCATCATTGGTTTGAACAGTTTGAGTTTTTATTTATTGAGAAATATATCAAAAAAAACATGACACGTTTTTACACATTCTATAAGCAGAACTACATTTACATTTACTGTACAGCTACATTTACTTTAGATTTACGATTTCTACGGCCGGCTAAATGTACCTTTAATATCATTACTTTTTCTCAATTTTTAGTTTAAACTTCAAAAAAATTATTTCATTTTTTAATGAATTTTCGAATTTTCTTTAAAAAAAATATTTAATAAAAAAATTGAACTAAAATAAAAAAAAATTTAAATAAATTAAAATTAGCCTTCACTTAGCTCGGGATAGATTTAGGCTCAAAATAAAAAAATTTCTTGTTTAAATACTGATAGACATAATATTTGTAACTTTCCAGAGAAATTTTTTTTTTCCTAAAATTTAGTTTTTTTTTAATTTATTTATTTTTTTTTTAATTTTTTTATAAATACGATATTTTAGTGAAATTGATATTTTTATAAATTCAAATTTTTCTTAAATTTAGAGATTCTTTGGATTTAAATATAAAAAAATGTAAAAAGCAAAAAAAAAAAAAACGAGCAAGAAAAAAAACACGCAACATCGAAAACCATGAGGAAAACAATCGCCCTTTTTAAAGCATATACTCTGTTCATCATTCGTGCGAAAAGTTGAAAAAACCTATAAATTAAAAATTAATGTGAAATAAATAAGAAAAAAATGTTGCTGAAGTAGTACTTTGTTTGTGAAATAGTCACGAAATGTTTCTCGCATCATGTTTTCCAACAAAAAAAATGCTCTTGGCAACACTTTCTTTTAACTACGAAATAACATAAGCACACTTTTTTTTAAACAATTTTTTTCAGACCATTTGTTTTGATTTATTTATTTGTGTTCAAAAAATTTATTGAAGAAAAATGAAAAAAGTGGACATTTAAAAAGAGAAAAAGACAGAAATTAATTTATTGACGCAAAAACAAGTTTGCTCATTACTGCAATTAAAAAACAAAAAAATTCCAGAGGTATGGATGAGTATTTACTTTTCTTCGGTTTCAGTAAATTTTAAATTTTTTTCCGACAATGTAGAATTTTTGAAAGCGATAAAAACGATAATTATTTTCTAAAACGCTGTATTGGCACTAGTAGCAAATTGTCAAATTTTTCAAGCCATATAATGCATGATGTTAACACATCGAAGCGCTCGCCAAACTTACGAAGTATACAGCCAGAGACGACGGTTTTTACCGAAAGTTATAACATCTTATTGGACTTATCCCATACATAAATATTTTAATTACAGTAGTGGCAAACGCTTTTTTGCGCCATTAAATTTATTCTTGTCTTTTTCTCATTTTAAATGTAATTTTTTCATTTTTCTTTCTTTAATTAAAAAAAAACAACAAAATTAAATAAAAAAAAAAGTGCTGCTTATGTTATTTTGTAGTTGAAAAAAAAAAAAATTTTTGCCAGTAACAAACATTTGGCGACTTTTTAGCAAATAAACAGAGTAGTACTCATTATTTCTTATTTATTTCGCAGTAATTTTTTTTATACGGATTTTTGACAACATTTCGCATGAAAGAAGAACAGTGTACTATGCTTAACTTCACAATTTATAGCGCCGTGTTGTTGTATTTCAATAGCAACACTTTTGACAGATTGATTACTTAGGGGGCTTAAAGAAATTCTGTATTTCTTCTGGAGTCTGGGCCAAAACTGATTTAAGCACAATTACGGCCAAAAAGACATCGCTAAATCATTTCAAAATGAATATGAAAAAAAATTACAAACGGAATATTAACTTTCAAATTGTGGTGAAGGGTATAAAAAAATAGTTTTTATTTTTTTTGTTATTTAAAGTTGCATTTTTAAGCAGGCATAATAATGTAGCATGTGTGTATGTCGTATATGACTAGATATTAATTATAACCTATAAATTTTATAAATTAGTAAACATACATCTATGCATATGTATGTATGTATGTAAGTATGTAGATATTAATGTATGTCTGTATATAAATATGTGTAAATATAATTTTATAATGGGCGGCAATGGGCGGCTAGGATTTTTGTTGCATGTAGTCAGTAGGTATATGTTGCATGTATGTATTTATGTATATTTTTATAATAATTATATTTATACTTTATGGTGGGTATGCGTTTATGTATAAGAGTTTGATTAAATTTAAAGTGTAAATAATGCTTTGCAGGGTATTTGGATTTAAAGACAGCGAGCGAAAATAGAATTAGAGTGAGAGAGAAAGATTTGGATTTTGGCTGGATTAAAAGCTCTGTTGCGCTTGTCATACATATTTGTCATTTTTTTTTGTTTGTTTTTGTTCCTTAAGTTAAAACACACTTACAAGTCAAAATAAAACTCAACAAGCAAAACCTAAAATTGGTTAACTTTTAGTTCGTTGCCTTGCAACTGTACCAAACGAAATGCTTCACGTATTGTCGGTGTCATTAATAGCTTAAGATTACCCTCTGCCTCACTGGGCAATGATCTTAATAATTCCATTGAGGCAACCACCAATTGAGCCAAAGCTGCTCTCTTGTAGTTGAAATCTTTGAGAATGCTGGTTGCCCTTTGCTGTTCAATTTCTGGTGAGATTGTCTCGGATTCGGGTTTTTGTGGGCGATTTGTATCGAATGGATTATTACGAGATTTGGGTTGAAATTCACTTATTAAAGTAGTCATGGTAACGCTTTCCTCTTCGGCTGTTTGGGCTGATGATTTTTGCGGCGAATAATCATTGCTTTCCGCCAAACCAGTTGTGCTGCCATTTTCACAATTGCCATTCAAAGTAATGCACATCGATTTGATATTCTTTACCGAGCAGTTGATTTGTTGTTTCACATCTCCATTTTCGCCTGCCGAACGTAAACGGCCATTTTCCAGGTCATGCAGTGTGACATTGCTTAAATATAATTCGCATACTAAATTCCAAGCATCTTGTAGACAAAACAAATATCTCACAAAGTTCTCCTTCTTCTTTACCTTGGTCGTATTGAGACGTGAACAGGACTCTAAAATAAAATTCAAGTCCTCGGGTCCCAAATTGTAAATAACAATGTCATTTAAATATGAATCTACTAGGGCGATATAGTAAATCATCCAGGAGGAAGTCATTTGTTTATACAAATTGGCTGCATATTCAATGTTGGCGACTTTTTGCATTAGAAATTTAAGTCCAGGGCGAGAATCAAATTCCAAAGCACTTGTTAGGAACTGCAGGCAACAACGCAATAATATCTCCTTGGAACGAAAATCCAAGTCATAGTCATAGTATTGCTGTGAAGCGTTGGTGTAATTATCAAATATACACGTAGACACGGCCTGGGGTACACACTTTAAGCGCGACAGTAGCAATTTGGCTACCAATTGCAGTAGCATTTGATTTGCCAGCAGGCCAACCACTAACGTCTTAAAAGGTATTCGTATAACAAAGTTATCGAGATTGGAATTAAAGCCATTGTTTTGGGGATACAAGAGAAAGGAATAGCTGCGATTATCTGTCAAATGTTTATCCAAATGATTGTTTAGTTTAACGCCGGGCTCTCTTTGGTTATCGGAGAGAAATACTTGCTGGGCCAGCGAATAAATGCGTGTCAATTCCTCTACAGTGCTGTCGCGTCGTGCCGCCACCTTAACATTTGCACAGTCGCCATAGAAACTGTTGGATTTCTCATTGAAGGCAAAAGACAGTTGGCGCAAAGGTGCTATAGTAACTGTGCAGGCCCTGTGTATGGCTGAGCATGCAATCATCCATTGATATTCATTGAACAGAGTGCCTGTAGAAAGGATAACATGTTTCAAACAGGACACTCCCACTCTTGCTACAGTTTCCTGTACCTGGGCTGAGCATTCGATAAGCACTAGCAATAATTGCTTTAGCGCTAAAGTAGCCGAGTTAGAGATCTTTGTGCTCGACTCTTTCGGGTCTCGATTGCTCTCTTCACTAGAAGTACTGTCGTATTGTGGAGCACCCACGCCACCTTTTCTTTCGCCCAGTGGTTCAGTAACAAACTTCAATTTCGAATACGCATTATCAGTGGGTTGTACTATTTGCGTTACACGTGTTCTAGTATTGGTTGCCTGTTTGCGGACTTCCGGTAGCGACATTTTAATAAAATCCACTACCAAATCTGTAGTCATGCAACAGCAATGTTTAAAATTCTTCTCTACCATTTGCCAAGATGTACCGGTCTTGTTAATGTACCTCAGCCAGTCCTGGATCATGGGTATAAGCAAATGGTTGATACAATAAAAACCAAATTCTATGCCAGGACATGAAAGAAGATTTTTAAAATGCTTAAAGATTGTCTGCAATATGGGAGCCTGATGTGAATACGGACAAACGATTAAGGAATTGGTTAGACCGTCCAGTAAAAGAAACCACACTTTAAGTACTCCTGAAGGTTTGTCCATCTCATCGATTTTCACTATTGCTTCCTTGTCGATGTGTAACGAACGATAGGAAATCATATGCTGCTCATTTTTGGTTTGTAAATAATCGTTACCGAAATAGGTAAAGTTCTCCATGGAGTTGGGTATATTGGCATCGATAATATGGGTGTAGGATATACCTTTGATTTTGTAAGTGGAATGGAAATTTGGACATTTGGGCATATTGTACATGAAACCTAAAATGGAAGAGCAACGTTCAAGGAAACGTAAAGTTTCATGTAAAAATTCTGTTGGTCTAAAGCTATTGTCCTCATCATTTGTATTACTGCCACCATTTGCGGAGCTGTTAATATTTCCACCACTCCCAACTCCACCTCCTCCTACTCCAGCACCCGGTACTTCCAGAAATGAAAGTAAGCATAAGATACAGTCGAGTCCGGCATTGGCAAAAACCAAAGTATTGTCAGAATCTAAAAATACTCTAAATATGTCAATTATATTGCTTGCGTTTAGCATGCGGCTTCTGGCATTGCGTAACGTGCCGAACAAAGGACGCCATCCCGAACGTATTTCCGTACGATGGGCTTCTACGATTTCATATAAGCAGGCGACAATTTGATCTTGCACATCGGCGTCACAAGAATCCATGCTAAGCAGATTTTCAAAAGGCTTAAGCAAAGCCTCATTGAAATGGAAATACGGCAACTCGGATTGTTCTACTAAGAGGGCCGTAACAATATCGTGTATATATTCTATAGCTCTCTTTGATATGACTCGATCTCTATGGCAAGCTGTGTCCATTAGATGTGGTCCAGTTATAGCCCATACTTTGAGAATGTGCAGCAATGGCCTGGGACTGCGAAATACTTTTAATGTTACATCTCCTATACGATGTAAAAGCAGAGACATTGGTAATGTGTCATGTTTGCGCCAACCCTTACTGGGCCACCATGCTCTGCTGCCTTTGCGTGCAGCGGTATTTTTATACAGCTGCTCTCTGGAAGCTCTGCAGAGATTTTTCAGAAACTGACACAACGAGGGCAAACTAAGACGTTCGGCTGCATCACTAAAAAGATTTTCAGCCTGATGCGAAAGACCACAAAGTACCTTTGTTGTATCGCTGGGGCTCAGCAGCACAGTTTCATTCGTACCAGAGTACACTTTAAGAATCGAAGTTATATTAGTGTTGGGGCTGCGTAACGGTGCTTGAAGAAAACTATAGACATCAACACTGAAATAAAAATTTGATTACAAAGTTACTCTTCTGCGATTTAAACTATTCAATTATATTTACCATGTTTCATCATCATCTATTGGAATTGAAGCTAAATTAAGCTTTTCATTTTGGTTTCCATTACACTGCAATTTCTCTCCCGTTTCTATATCGCGATTTCCATTTGGTGATGATGATGATGATGACAGCAAAGGATTGCGCATGCTGAAGATTTCATGCTCCAGCTGGCTGACATGGCGACAGACAGCAAATATAGATTGCCAGCAATCTGGACTATAGGAACCTAAATTGAGGCCACCGCTTAAGACCACATCCATTGACAAGGCCTGACTGGCAGAGATACGAGGTCCAGTGGTTTGACAAACATTTGAAGCCAAAAGATTCAGAATTTTACCCGCCAAATGTTGTAGATTTAAATTATTGCTTAAGGTAGCAGCCTATAGAAATGTGAGAATTAAAAAAATAGAAAGGAAAATTGCTATTTGTTGTACCTACCGAATGCAAACCATCCAAACACATGGCATACAAGGCCTCTCCGTTCGATTTGGCTGTTTTACTTTTCACCCTTAAAGTGCGCTTAGAAAGAGCCACAAATTTATTCGAACTTGATGAGGGCAAGTCACCCAAGCCTGAACTTAATACCAAAACCATAGAATCCCAGCAGCATGTTAGTAAACGTCTGCTTAATTTCTTAGCAGCTTCACGCCTTGCCATGCTGCGCTCATCGTCCGTGTATTTAACATTTGCTGACTGTAGTCTTTGCCACTCAGACATCATTTGGGTGGCTCCCAAGCCACCAGCATCACACAGCATATCAATCAAGGCACAGCGATTACTGCCACCTTCCTGGTCGTTGCTGTTCAAGGCCTCCAAAATGTTGAGAACCAGTACACTCTGGTACAACTCACACAGCCAAGCTGAGGAAAGATACACTAACACTCCGGTATTCTGGACGGAGGTAACAAACTGTTGTTCCGACATGGGTATCATTATTTCCTTTTGCATGTCCGCATAATAACCACTTTTCTTTAGTTGCCAACTGAGTAAAAGTGATGAATAGATGGCCAAATAAATGCCATCGGCATTGATAACTGTAAAATTATAATCAAAATCTGAAATATTGGCGCTGTTCTCTTGACACACAGCCGATAAAAATTCTTGCATTGCTTCATCTACTTCAATACAGGAACGTAAACGCAATAGCTTAGGAACCAAGTCGGAGTGCAAGGCTTTGGCAAAATCTCTAGCATGCTGACGATCGCTATCAACATCCGAACGCACCGGAAATACAGGCACTTCCAGATTTGTGTAGGGCCAACGATTTATTTCAGCTCTCGATGCCTCATCACTTGTTGTTGAATGATCCTCATCTTCGGGTCCCTCTGTTTCGCCTGAACCATTCGAAGCGGCATCATTCTCTACATGATGATCACCATCACTCTCTGAACCTGAAGAAGCTTCATAGACGTTTTGACGAAATTCAACAATAGCATCCCGATAAGAGGGTGGTAATCGTGCCATTGATTGATACGTTAACGGTCCAGTATAATCGGCATCTTTCAATTGGCCATAACGATTATTGACAACGTTAACGATTTGGTCACTTATCATCGACTCAGTTAATTCACCCGTGCAAATAACTTGCAGACTTTGTAAAAGAGCCACCATACATTCTACACTGGCCTGCAGACTGGCTTCCACAACAGTACCGTTACTACTTCCATAAGCGCACTCTTCCATGGCATCTATCATTCTACACAGAAAGACCAAAAAAATAAAAAGGTTAATGATTTTTTATAGGTTTTACAAGATGGGTGGAGTTCATTCCTTGTTTTATGAAATGGAAACCGCGGATCTGTGTTATTTAGGAATTCTCTTAAAAAGTTGCTGTTCTAAAGCCCTCAAGTAAAAAAATACTCGAAGGAAATTCAACAAGTATTCTGATTCTTTCACAGTGGGACAGAAGCAAAATATTTTAAAAATAATTCAGAGAGTTCGAGTTCGGAAAGGCTCAGAGGTAACACTTTGAGCAAATCTGTGAAATTTGTCCTCATTATCAACCATCTGCCTTTTAGGAAAGTGGAACATAATTATGGAATTTTATTTTAATGGAAAGGATTGATTGTGGTTGCTTTGTGCTTTTGAAAATTTAAATGTCGCATATTTTGTAATCAAGGGCAGATATTGAAGATGAAGTCTAGTTGAAGAAAAATCTGCGGAAATTTTTGGAAAATAGTGGCCGAAAAATCCCGTCTGTATGGAGACCCCCTAAGGTTGAACGTTTATTAATGTAGCGGCCATAATTATACACTTTCCGTGAAAAGTGTCGAGTATCTAAATATTCCAACTTCAGTGAAAGACGCAGGCCGAAGGACATACGAGTAACAGAAACCTAAAAACTTTGTTGTAAAAAAAAAATACCATTTAACTTACAATCGAAAAAGAGCCATTTCATCACTGCAGCTTTGAGCGGTAGTTTTATCGGCATAAAGAATCACAGCTAAATCAATTAAACGTTCGGGACTACGAAAAATTTCCCGCACACATTTTAAAGGTTCTGTGCGATTTTGGGGAGTCGGCAGTAATAACATGCGATGGAATAAAGCCTCTAACATGGGCCTTAAAGAGCCATGAAAACCAGCTATTCTTAAGAGTTGTATACCCGTCAAATAAACACAACGAGCTTGAGCACCATCTAAACCAGGTCCAGTAAAAAATCCCCTCGCCTCATTTTCTATAATGTGTAAAGCATCTCTGAAATTAAAAATTTTTTAAATTAATTAATTTTATATTTTAAATAAAAAAATCAAAAATAAAAATTATTTTACTTATAGGTAAATTTCTTATCCAAATTGACTCTTCCCGGTGAACCCAAGGCAGCTGCTAAAGTGGGACAAAACTTTTGCCACAAAAATGAAGTGAAATGTGGATTTGCATACACATTACGAGGCAATGACGAAGTCAAAGTTAATATACACTCCGTTAAATATAGAGAAGAGTTATTGTCCACCTTTTTATTAAGTGAATTGTTATCGTTTGGTTCGACCAAACGACTGCATAACCACTGCATGACCGGTATAACTTCATTATAGACCGCTGTAGCCTGAGTTTGTGTCATCAAACCAACGGGGGCAGTTTTTTTAACATCCTCAGCTTCTTCGATTAGAAACGTACAAAATGTTCTCAAACATTGTGAGGCGGCTGCCAGAGATGCAGCTTTTGTTGCTCTCGAGCCCAATTCCCAACATTCTCCACAGCGTGATAATATTTCTATCAGCAAACGTCCATTAAGAGTGCAAGCAGGAGAACAGGCCATCGCCAGAAAAAGCCTTAGAACATTAACAACGGTATCCTCGTTACTGGTTGTTGGCAAAATACCAGATGTAGCGCGCAATAGTTGAGCCGGCAACCATACTGAATCGTCTTCCGGTTCCAAACCAATATAAAAGCGTTCATCTTTTATTATTCTCTACGATATAAGAAAAGAAGAAATATTTCCGATTATTATTAAATTAAAAAACAATAGCACAGATAGAGCTTCCATAAGCCAGAATTAAAATACAAGTTATCGCTTCTGACTAAAATATATTTTACTCTAAGTATAATTTATTTAACTCGATTATTTGATATGAATGAATCGTATGTATACGAAAAAAATCACCAGCTGATAGGTAAATCCAAATATAACGGTTTATGCTTCCAAAACTGCTAAATATTTCTCGCCATAATTGTGAATAGAACAGTCTTCAAATTCTGGCAAAACAGAATGGATCAGTACTCGTACATAATCTGATTTGAGGTTTTTTTAACTTAATGCAAGGAACACAACTGGGACGAACGACGAATTTTTGTTCGCGAATATTCGTCGTCAAAAATAAAACACATTTGTGTGTATGAAAACGCACACAATCATGACGTAAGACGAAATTCGTCATACACGGCGAACTATGCAATAGAATTATTTCTATTTCTTACGCCGGCGAACGACGAACAAATCAGTACAAAGTGACCATGTTTGACTTTAGATTCGAAGTAATTATTTTACTTAAAAAATGTATGTATTTTTATTTTGCAGCATTTTTAATAAGCGTACAGATTATAAGTTAAATATAAAAAGAGTTTTTAGTTGTGTTTTTTTCTAATGTTTAACTTTTTAAATATCATTTTTTTTGATGGTCACCTTAGCAGCTTACAAAAAGTAAACAACTTGAAAAATTATAACAGTTGTGTTTTTGGTCGTTATTGTGTTACGTACGACGAATTTACACAACGAATTTTTGACGACGTATTCGTTGTGTTGGACGAAATTCGTCGTTCGTCCCAGTTGTGTTCCTAACATAAATTAGAATTTCCCTGTGTAGTGCTATAAAAGTAGGTTTATTATTTTTAATTTTATAGACCTGAAAATGTATCAAAGGGCATTTGGTAGTTTGCAATATCCCGAAGGCCTTTTGTAGGAACGTCTGAAGACATTTTGTAGGTACGTTTTAACTACTAGATGCTATAACTTTTAATGTTGTTTCGAAAGTAGATTTTATATCCTTAAGCAACTGAAATTAAAATAATTTTTATAAAATTTTATAACAAAAAATAAAGCCTATGATATAAACATATTAAAACGTATAATAAACAATGCAGTTTATTTGACGTTATTGTATACCTAAATAAATATCATTATAAAAGAAGCAACTGAAAAATATTACCATGTCTTTTCAATTTTAAAAGAACCTTGGCGTTTTTACCCGTCTGTAAATAGAAATCGCAGTTGGTGCGGTACAGCACTATAAAATTTTTATGAATCAAAATCATCGTTACCAGATCTAATAAAATTTATCCCTGAAAAAGGTGGAAAATACTACCAAACCGTTGGATAAAAAATTGAAATAATAGTTTGTTATTTAAATTTTTAACAACCAAGAAACTTAAAAGCGCAATAAAAGGTAAAACTATATAACGTAAAATAAAGGAAAATTAAAAAGTTTAAATTAAACAACGGGAGCATTCTTTGATTTTTGTTTTTACTTTATTGCTTGAAAAATCTTTAGTTTAATTGCAATGTTTGTGAGAAGTTTCCTGAAGAGCTAAGTAAGCGTTAGCGAAATGGCCATCGAGACGTACTTTCACCCTCAATAAACAATGTCAAAGATTGAATTATTAAATTCGGATAATAGGAAATAGCACGAGGAAAAGATTTATTTTTATATATAGTGTCAAAAGAGGTGATATTGGAAATCAGCATGATCGGTCCATGTCCTTCGAGGCAGCAAGCAAAACACTACGTATACCTTTAATTTTTACATGTCATTTGGAACAATAAACTAACTCCATTCAAAAATAATAATTATATGGAGCGATTGAGAGTTAAAAACTAAGAAAAAAAACCAAGGGAAGAAATTGGCGCTCACCCATATTTTCTAAAATTTAAAAATTTTTTTAATATCATTATTGGTATCATTTTAAAACTTTCGAAAAAATCTTTGAGGAAATACTAAAATTTTTTAAAAATGCTTAACCCATTAAGAGCCGATGTCATTTTTATGTAAAATTATACATATGCAGTACCAATTTTTTTTTTTATTTTTTAATTCTCTGTCACCCCAATATTTGCTTTTTTGATTGGAGTTACTTCACTAAACTAGATTTACATAGATGGTGAAGGGTATATAAAATTCGGCATAGCCGAATATAGCATTCTTACTTGTTTTTTAATTGAAAATGTTAATTTAAAATAATAAACAACATCAAAAATTGCGGATGTCTAAACAAATTTCTTTGAAGGTTATACATAATTAATTTTAATATTGATGTAAAAGGTTTTCAATAAGAAGTGATGCGGAGCTCTATTCTTTGTTAAATTCATATTCAAAGGAACAAACTATCAGAAAAACATATAGTTAGAGCGGATTAGTTTAAGAAGTTAGAAATAAAGACGTGACCTAAAATACTACATCACTTTGTAAAATAACAAAATAGTAATTACACTTTTGTTTTGTAATTTTCAACTCTAAATAACTATCAATTTACCTTGACGATTTACATAAATAAACCGATTAAACAATTTAAATCATCTGGCAACTAGGGTGGCAACGCTTATTTAGTTAAATATTTATCCCGCTTAATTTTATCTTAAGCATCTGTTATGTTGAAATTAAATTATAACTTTTACAAATTAATCAGTTTAATAAATATAGAAGATTATTTAAAATAAAAACAAAAAAAATCTCATGGCCAACATTGGAATTTCAAAATCTAACAAACAATTTACAAATATGTAGGTATGTACATAAGTAATTATTTATATACATATGTATTTATTCTAATTAATGCTCTTATTATATTTCTTTCAATCTTCACCAGCTACAATTGACATTTTGATTCGAAAACAATACAATTTTTAATCCTTTGTCGCATATGGTTGGGTATTAAACGAAAATCAGGAATTGTCACAGTAGTTTTTCGTTTGTTAAATATTTCCTTAATACGAGCATTAACCACACAAATCTACACACAATAGCAACAATAAGTGTGAGCAAGTAAGTGGTGTGGTGAATGCTAGTACAATGGTGGCAATAAATAAAGGCAGTCAAGTCTGTAGCGATGGTTGTCTTTGTTCTTTTCCATTTAGACAAAATGACACTTGATCCTTTTGTGGAGCTCATTGCATTGAAATATACACCACATAGACAAGTACTTTTAAGCTGTTTGTACATATACATATATACACACATGTATGCACACATGAATGCATACATATACACATGTACAAACAACTATGAACGCAGCAAACATTTTTTGCCGAAATGTCTTTTAGCAGAGATAATCTGATATCTTGCCAGCCACTCATTCCAGTTGTCGAAAATTCCGTTAGACATTTAATAGACAATTGTCACTGTTTTTCAACCGCCATTTTTGCATATTGTGAAATGGGAATTTTATGATTGTTAGAATATTAATCCACAGCCTATCACATTTTTAAGTAATTTAATAATTTAATTCTTTATTTTCACGAATAATAATTATTTTTTTTAGTGTAAAAGAAACTTTTTGTGCTTTCTTTTTTCTTGTTAAATATCCAGTTTTTGTTTTGATTATTTGATAATTTTCCGGCACCAAATACTTTACACTGTATCGATGGGAGTCATGGCGAAATCATACACCAGGTGATAGCAGTGGCCAAGCCATTTATTTTCGCTATCGCTAGAAATGTCAAACTCAATATGCAAAAAAACTTGCTTCAATTTCTTTTATATGAAGTTTGCATTTCAAGCAACTCTGACAATAAGTTAACCATTGCTATTATCTGGGGGGTTACTCTCTGTTGCGACACGAAAAGAAAAATAGTACGTAAATGAACAATTGGTACCCTCTATTGTGTTTTCGCAATTTCCTTTCCCATCTAATTTATTATTTTTCGCAAATATGGTATCACCGCACTCAATAATACGAAAGCTTATGTCAAAATCGTTCGTTTTGCGCAAATATCTGGCGCTAACAAAATATCAAACGCAAAAGTAACGAATCGTGTCAGTAAGCACAAATAAATTTTTATATTAACATCTTAATTGTACTTTTTTTTTAACAAAAAGCTAAACCGCAGTTCGAAATTTAATTGAATGGAGCAACACAGCGCTATGGCCAAGGGATTTTCTATACGGCATGAAGCAGGTAGGAAAAAAGTTATGTATTTTGATATTGTGTACATTTCTATATAAAATATGATACAAACGCAATATAAATATTTATGTATGCGGAAGAATAAGGTGAGCATTTATAGTACGGGTGGTTGTGATTCACATTCTTTGAAAAGATATGGAAAATCCGACAACGAGTTGCCAAAATCAAAATGTTTTGGCGCAAGTAATTATTCTACAAACGATGTTACAACAAACAAAAAGCCTGCAGCAAATAACATTTTAAATGTTATGACCATTTTCGGCTCGATTCATAGTGCCACTAAATCAAAGATCTTTTTTTTTTTTTTGTTATCTGCATTAAATGTATGTAATTAATAATTCTTTTTATTTGCCGCCATTCTTTAATAAAATAATTGATTTCTTTACAAATTTTGACATTTCATTTTGTCATTTTTTATCATAATTTTTATAAAAAACGGGCATAAGAGAAGCCCCAGATTACCTGATAAAACGACAAGATATGTGAGGGATGTTCAGCCGTATAATTTATGAAATAAAATAAAACATTAGACTGAATCAATCGATTACTAGCGGTACACAATGATCAATATTTTATAAGGGATTGAGAACATACAACAAGAAGCCAAACTGTGAAACAAATAATAATATTTTTAGAAGAAAAGTTGTTGATTTAAAAAAAAAATGTTAATGGAAATTAGAGCTTGCAAAATAGAATGAAAAGTAATGAAAAAGTATTAAAAATACTATTAAATAATAACAATAATTATAAAGATTCTTCCCTATTTATATATTTTGTTCTGCCAGTGTTGCCTCCTTTTTAAATCAATTTGCGAAAGCGTTTGCGTTACCAATACAGAGTATCAAATTGTACTCTTATCTGTCACCTGTCGCATCGAACTTGTTTTCGCATCGCAATAGATAGTAATCCTCCTGGTACAAATGATTTCGCCATGATTTTCGGAATTGCAAAAAATTCTATCAGTCTTTATTGGTGCTGACAAGCATTTCTGCATATTTTCTGCTGAAAATTTTATAAATGATTTAGAAAATTTGCATATGTTCTGTCATTTGTCAGAATTCCATAAGAATCTGTGAGATAAACTAAAAATACTTTTAAATGTCCTCACTCCTATAACTTTCTGTAAGTTTTCTGGACGAAATCTAATACGGATTCGACAACTTGTACAAACAGTCTCAACAAAATGTTCACTGGGAATACACATAGCTGTGCATATATGCATATGTGTATGTAAGCCTGTGTGTGTGTGTGTATAGTATTTTGAAAAGTATTTAAGTTTTCACATCACTTACATGCAATCCATTTAAGCCCATTGTTACAAATTTTGGTCGCTTGGTATCCAATGCCATTTGCAGTGCTGTAAAACACACTGAACGCAATTCATGTGATGGATCTCGATGTATACCGTGTTGACGATATAATTTATCTTAAAAAAAAGGAAACAAATTTTTCTTATAAATATTATTAAGTTCAAACTATTGCAATAAAAAGAAGGAAGGAAGCAAGGAAGAGGTACATTAAGACAACAACAATAATAACAAAAATCAAATAAAGGATACTACGCATGTTTAAGGTTGTTGATATTAAAGCTTACCGTATGCTATTTGTGCAGTCTGTCGAAGGGCATTATGTTTTGTCCCCGTAGACTCTTTGATTATCAATAGAAATAAATCTTCCATATTTTTTTGTACAAATTTCTGTTATATTTGTTTAAGTTTTAATAAATAGTTTAAGAACTATTTTTCTTTAAACGGGATTAATTTGGAGATATTTGTAAGTAAATGGTTGTACTTTTTGTTGTTGTGGTCCTGTCATCTAATAAATCAATATTTTAAATGACCTAAACCAATAAAAAAAAGTCCTTTGTGTGTTCATGTTTTCTAACTTTACTGTTATTTTAATTTAATTTTCTTTTTTTTTCACTTTTTTTAATTTTATTTAATTTGATGTTGCTTATTTGCCTTGAAGTCAACAGTCAACCGTCGTACATACACTTATTGCACTATTAAAGGATGACTCAACTTCATGGAGTTAAAGAAATGTACAACACGCGTATTCCATAAAAATGTATCCTTTTTATATGCGATGAAATTCAAGGTTTTAGATTTTCTTAAAGCACTATTTTATTAATTTTATTAATTGTATTTCTTCAGTTTTTTTATTTTACTTGCTTTTTATATACATTTTTTTTACTTAATGCTTTTATTTTTTTTAACTTTTTTTTTCATTGAAATAAATTTTTATATACAAATTTTCTAAATTAGTTTTATATTTTACAACTTTTTATTTGATATTGAAATTCCGTTTTTTTTCTTTTCCACTTATGTCTACATGTACTTTCAATTTGTGACTGTTTTTAGTTGCCATAACTAATGTTCTCCATGGGCAGACAATATTTGTTAGACAGTGATAAAAGTTTCAATATTACAAGTACTATTTTGCTAAAAGGATAACTTTTGGTACCATTTAATGATTTTAAAGAGAATTACCTTTAAACTTGTTGATTCATTTTACATTATATTTTTTAAAAAATTAAATTTAATAATTCATAAGGGAAAAAATTTAAAAAAAAAAAAGCTTAAAGATTTCCAAAAGCACAAAAAACGTTTAATAAGCAGCATAGTAATGTTCGTTATAGTTGTTGTGGCAGGTATGGCTCATACCCACACGTACACAAATACAATTCTAACAAGCGTGCCAGATCATTTCATATTTTAAAAGTCTAGACGTTTTTACTCGCCCATAAAAAGAAAAAGCAGTTGCAAGCTGTATGACACACACGTATATAAATACGATTCTGACAAGCGTGCCAGATCTTTTCATATTATAAAAGTCTAGACGTTTTTACTCGCCTATAAAAGAAATTCGCAGTTGCGAGCTGTATGACAGGATGTGTTTTATTTTGCAATAAGAAGAACGTATAGACGTATAGAAGTTAAATGAAAAAAATAAAATGAAAAGCTATAAAACATGTTTATTTTTAATTAGAGCAAAGAAAGGGTAACCAGATAGCAATTATAGTTTTACAAACTTAATAATACAATTCCCGATATTTAACAGGAATTTAGTTCTCATTATGCATCGTTTCACGCTTGGCGAATATCTGAAAATTTATTTTTTTTCGAATTTTGGTAGATTTGCGAATACAGATTTATTTTTTCGTTAGCACGAAATAAATATTAATGACTCTTTTCAGTTTTTTCTCTCATTGCTGTTTTTCTTTTTTGTTTTTTTGAAGTTCTATGCTTGAGCGGTGTTACCAAAATAGCTGTTTTTTTATACTGTTCAAAAATTGTTGAAAAATTAATAAGGTTAGTTTATGGCAACACTTGAAAAATTGGTTGATAAAACATCATAAAATTCTCTCGCTTGCTACAAAAGAGTCATAATGTAAACGCGTGATAACTTACGGAGATACTCCAAAAGAGAAAACAATAAAAAAAGTCAGCTACAAAGCCCTTAATGTAAACTGGCGCTAAGTATTCATAAGATTGGTGAAACTACTCAGACTTGTTAAAACAGACAATTCTTCTATTCAAGCCTCCCTGTGTTTGCTTTTGAGCATTGCCCGTAGTGCTGTCAACTACCTTCCTACAAAGAATAAATTATCTACGACCTCTCCTTCTCCTGACTAAATACATTTAAACTTAATTTTAAGAGCTGATAAAAACAGTACTTTTTATTTTAAAATAGTATATTTACCGTTAAGAATTATACCATCTCTTTGAAAAATTTTGTACGGATGCGCATGTCCTTGTTTTTAGGGGGAGGAAAGTGCATGTACGAGTGCTATTGAGTGAATGGGCTTTATCTCAATTATATAAAAAATCAATACTTTATGGCAATTCCCTTTTAGTTAATGTTGTTATTGTTGTTGTGGATTTTGGTTTTGTTATTTATCTAATTCATAATTCCACTTTATCGTTTGTAGACAGACGTTTTTGTTGTTTTTACACATGTTTAGTATTTTCAAAACAATTTTTGTTGCGTTATTTTTCTCCTTGTTTGCACGCGTATGTGTGTGTCTTTTATTTTGTTTGTTTTGTAGACTTGACACAGCTTTCAGTGAGTTGTTGTAATTATTTACTCACGATTTTCTTAAAGCCTGTTGGTATCTTTTGATGAGGAGATAATAACAATAATTCGCTCACAGAAGACACACGTTGAGACAGTATTAACTAACAGGTGGTTCATTTAGGTTGTTGCCTCTTGAAAGGAGGAAAAAAATAATAAAATCAAGTAAAATAAAAATGTTTAAATGCCATAAATTATTCATACTTACAATGTAGTGTAACAAAGGTCACCCAGTAATCGTTTCCGTCATTATCCTTATAATGAGCACTTGCTTGTCTTGTTGTTTTTAATGATTTTGAACTTGTTTATGTTTGAATGAAAGGGTGAATATAAAGAAAAATAAAATATATTTTAAATAATTATTTAATATTTAATTCTTAATTATAAAGGTCACAAGCTTTTCTTTTGTTATATATTTACTTTCGGTATCGTTTGGAATAAATGCAAGTTTCAATAAAATAATATTCATAAGCGTGACTAGAGAAATTTTTCGAAGGGGCCTTTAATTTATGTTTCCAATGGGAATGCAAGAGACTCAGTTTTAACAAAAGGAACAAATTATAAATCAAAGTTAAACGACGAAGGGAAATTAATTTCATTTGGTGTGGTGTTCGTATTTTTCAGTAAACCTGTTGACCAGTTATTAAAGAAAATCTACGAAAATGCCAAAAGACTTTCTTTGCATAAAGGCCAAATGATCCTTTTGTACCCTTTGTCATTCCGTTTGTAATCTTTACAATATCCATTTTCGACCCCATAAAGTGTATATATATTATGAGTTCTTATGCGGGCTGGTATCAGGGGCATGTTAAATTGATCGCTTGTGCTGATCAACGCTCAGCGGACCTGTACAAGCAAGCAATTGACAGCCTAGGTGAAATCTGGTAGGGTGCTAAGCTCTCAGCTGACCCAAGGATCAGATTCCGAACCGTCCAAGATCGTTCGCCCGAATCCCGGCAGATTCCTCTACTCCGGATGAAATTCGGGAGCTGATTAAACTCAGCAACAAAATGCTGCCTACGGCCGACTGGAAAATCGCTAAAGTAAGCGAGCCAAAGGGCCACTTTCGCGAGTTATCATCGTCATCAACGACGAGTCCCTCGCCCCACTCAACGCCTGTAAGGCGGAGATCAACTACGGTTTCGACTCGATCTCTCTCATGATCTATAGGAGTGACAATATAGGAGAAAGTACTAAACCTCCCATGGAACCTCTGGTACCAGAGGTTGCCGCAGGACAAACTGAACCTAAACAAATGGCTCCGGCCGCCATATGCGGTTCAGATACGTCGGATTACGCAAGAAGTGTCATTTCTTCATACGGGTCTGCCGGTGATTTTTTCCGGCTAATGAGGCTCGTATCCGAACATTTGCCAGAAAGCAAGGAGTCCGGAGCGAGGGCGATTCCGACGCTACCCTTACGGGCAAAAACAATGATAATGAAGGTTGTGTAAATTAACCTTCATCATTCCATCGCTGCTTCGGCGGCCCTACTCCTTCGCCCGTCTTCCTTGTGGTATCACAACGGGCCATTCGATTGTGCTCAAGTGAGCTTCGTCATTACAGAAGCTGCTCCTAACTAACTATGCATAGCGAAGCCGATTGAACGATGTCCGTCTGTCCGTCCGTGTTTGAGTTGAAATCAACTTCGCCAACGCACGAGATGAGCTAGAGAAAAATTCAATACGCAAATCGATCAGCATAGTTTCGAAAATATTGCTATTGAAAGTCTGCAAGATCGGTCCACTTCCTCCGAGGCAGCGGGCAAAACACCACGCCTACCTCTAATTATTCCATTTCGATAGATTTAGACGATAGGTAATTAAAAAATAAGAAAAAAAAACATCCATAAAAAAATTAGCGTTCGCCCATATTTTTCAATTTACGGGCCTCTGAACTTTTCAAGTTTTATAAAATATCAATATGGGCATCATTTAAAAGCTTTTGAAGAATTCTTAAAAGGAAAACTAAAGTTTTTTAAAAATGCTTTACCCATCAAGAGTCGATGACATTTTAGTACTTAATTTTTTGTTTCTTCTAATTTTTTAATTCTTTGTCACTCCAATATTTGTTTTTTGATTGAAGTTACTTGACTAAACTAGACTTGCATAGAGGGTGTAGGGTATATAAGATTCGGCATAGCTTAATTTAGCTATTATGAAAGTTTTTTGAATGACAAAAATAACATCGAATCACTAACCGTTTAAAATGTAAAAAAAAAATTAATTGTTAAGGATACTGTTGAACTAAAGCTTCTTACCAGATAAGCTGACAGATTTTTTCTGCATTAATTTGGAATTTTCAGTTCTGAATAGATTGAGAAACTTTATGACTTCCAAATCAAATTTACTAACTGGCAAGAATGTGACTTGAAACTTCTGTACTTAGTCACTTCGGCAAAAAGCGGGATCACAACTTAGTAAATGATTAGTGTGAAAAATTAAAGGTTGTCCCCAATGGTGACATAAATTAACCTATATTTGCATATCTTTTAAACCGTTATTAACAAAATATCGTTTACAATGACCGTTATAATAACAAGTATAAATATTCAAAATTATAAATTAAAAGGTATCCCAATAGTTCGTTAATTAAGTCGATGTATACGGCCGTACTTTTAGACTCAGACAGACGTTTGAAATTTACTAAGAACCTGTATTGTCCGCTACGTCCGCTATAACAACAATTAAAAAATTTGTATTTGAAAATTGAAGGGTGTCCCAATTGTCGATGTAATTTGACCTATCTTTTGAATTGTTACACACAAACACTTGAAAATTAGACAGAAATGATGATGAAACTTAATATTTAAGATTATATATTAAAGGGTGTGCCAATAAATGTTGTAATTTAGTGTAAGTGGCCAAACTTTTGAACCGTTATAAACAAACTGCAGGTTCTTGCAAGAATCGGTTTTTTTGCAAGAATTATGTAAAACAAATGAAACAAATAAATTGATACAATTGTAGAAAATAGCAGAAAATTTTTTTTCTTTTCAAAATCACCAAGACATTCTCATTAGAGCTGTGATCCGGTCATTTAAGTCCGGTCTTTTCGTTCAATAGTGTACGGGTAAAATTGAACGGATGACTTGATTGAACGAAATGAGCCAGATACGAATTGAACGAACGAATCAGTCTTTGATAATTGACAGAAAAAGACCGGTCACTGAAACGAACGACTGGGCACATGTCTAATTCTCATTCAAAGCACAATCTCTGCTTGGTGAACACTACTTACAACGTTTTATAAAAAAAAATCGTCTTTTTTTGGCGCCACTCTCTTATTTTAAAGATTCACACAGAGGCCTTCAACAGACAGACAGTATTTGGAGCAATAATACTAGTGTAATGATTGTACCATTTGTGTAAAGTTAATGACAGATTTTGTAAATTTTTTTTTTTAATTTTGTTAAAGTATAATTTACTTTAAACGTGCTTGAATCCTTCAAATATAAATATTTCATGATATTCTCATTTATTTATTTAAACTACAAATTGAAATGTATTACTGCGGGGAAAGCATATCCATATGGCCATTTCACTACTGCTCATATAGCTCATCGATGGATTTTACCCAAATTTTGTATAGAAAATGTGAAAGTCTTATATCAAAAGACAAAAAGACAAAAACAACTCCAAAATGTTTTATACAAAAACACAGCAAACATTCAGAGACTATTTTTATTTTCAGTTTTTCTTTTAAAGTAAATTATAATCAAAAAGATTCCAAATAATAAATTACGTTAAAGTATTCTTACAGAAAACTTCATTTCATTTTAAAAACGAGCACACATAAAAATAAAACAAACAAACAATGCGGAGATACAAAGTAAAGCAGATACAAAAGGTATTGTGCAAAATCACACGCGTTAAGCGGCTATTAGACGATCAAACTTCGCCTGTGAGCACGGCCTGATGACAAGCCATCAAACTCGTGTAATAGGGTAAAATTCGTGTTTGTCAGCCGCGCTGGATGAAAATCAAAAATTTTCGTGTTTGCCATCAGGCCATCATACTCGTTTAATAGCGTGTTTGTCAAACACAGTGTAAATTTCATTTGTGTTTTTGTCTGCGAACAGTAAAGATGGCTTGGCTAGAGCGCATGAGTTAAATAAAGATAATAGGTGTGTTCATTTACTAATAATTTGTACAAATTTGTAACAATTGTTACTAGAAAGCGTTAATTAACCCAAAAAATTTGCAACGAAAGAGCGTAAAAAATTGAGAGACAGACAAATTCTTGCAAGTTTTAACAAGTAAAATTTTTACTTGCAATAATTATTCAAACAGCTGTTTTGCGTTTGTGTTTACAAAAAAATATTTCAAAATTAAGTTGAAAATGAATATATTTTGGAAAATTTAAGAAATTGTAAGTAAATGTAAACTTTTAAAACGATAAAAAGTATTAAAAATATAAATTTATTTTTGTGTATTTTAGGAACAACAGAAGCAAAATAAGATATCTAATGAAATTGAATTGAATATATATATATATATATATATATATATATATATATATATCCAAAAAATATAGGGGCAGTTATTGAGTACTCATATGTACCTATACATTACAACACTATTTTAACTTGCAAATTTTAGCTAGTAAAGTGTTCATTTACTTTTTCACATTTTTAAGAGTAATTTTGGAAAATTTCTTGTTACTCTCTCGTTGCAAATTTTTACTAGTAAAGTACATGAACACACCTAATATGTATTGACAAATTATTAGAAGTAATAGATAAATTATATTACACTGAAAATCTTATTAATTGATAGGTTGAAAATAAAATAAAATATTAACAATTTAAAACTTGCTTTATTTTAAATAAATGATATTGCACTCATATTTTTATAATGCAATACAATAAGTTAGTGAATTTTTTATGATAATGCAAATTTGAATATAGGTAAACATAACTTAATTTGTAAGTTTAGCTTTAAGTTGTATCTTCTTCTGTTAATATCGTAATAAAATCTTAAATAAAACAAGTAAACAATAAAATAGTATATTTCTTTTTTAAATAACTAAAAAAACATTATTTAATTCGAATTTTTAAAGAATTTATTAAAGTATATAAAAGTTTGCCGGAATTATGCAAATAAAAAGTGATTTTTATAATAATAGAAATTTAAAACAAAAGTCTTGAAAAAGTTTTTAGAAAAATTAAAAAAAAAGTACAACCAAATGCAACAATTAAAGTTATAAAATAAAATAAACATATTGCAACTTATTGATGCGCTATCACAAATAAGAACTTTACTATTCAGAATCTGCTTGCGCACAGATGTTTGACAAACTTGTCATAATCGTCTAATAGCAAAACACTCTCTCTCATCAGGCCGTGCTTACAGGCGAAGTTTGATCGTCTAATAGCCGCTTAATAGCCGCTTTAAGTAAATAAAACTTGCAATAAAATAAGTTAATTATAAATTTTTAAATCATTAAAAATATTGTAGTTTCAAGTCTGGAAAAGTTTTTCTTTTTGAAATTTTAGCATGAACTTTATAATTTTTTGTGTTTAATTAATTTGTATGATCCCATTGTGATAGCGACATGGTGAAAATAAGAAGATAAAAATTATGACATCAAGCTTTCGGACATTAATTAAAATTTATAAAACAGGTCGAAGAAATTTATTTGTATTTCACATTAAAAATAATACATAAGTACATACATACGTATGTACGTTTTGTAATGAAAAAGTTACATATTTGAAATACTAATTTTTGTGTGTATTTACATACATATTTATTTATTTATATGTATATAATGACAAAGGTCAAATACTAAAACAAAAAACCAAGGCACATTAATTTTAATAGTAATAGGTAATAGCAGTTCTAAAACAACTACAACAATAAGTAAACAACAATCAACTGACGCACAGTGGTTTGAGAAACAATTTTTTTCTTGGACAAATTTCGGTATCTTATGAACCGCTCAATATATCTCAACGAAATTTTACAGAGGCAGGGCAGAGGTGTTTCTCAGTGAATCTACGGACGGTCAGGCTCCTAAGCCTTCTGGGTAGGACCCAAATGTTAAGATTTTTTTATATTAAACAGAGGGATTTTTTTAATAATATTAATTAATTTTCAAAAAATCTTTTTTCGTGCTATTTCCCGATTAATTATTTAAATTACCGATATTGATTATTGAGGGTCAAAACACGTCTCGATGGCCATTTCGTTATCGCTTACTTAACTCTTCAGATAAAACTTCTGACAAACATTTTAAATAAACTAAAGATTTTTGTCCAAACAATAAAGCAAAGACAAAAATCAAAGTTTAAGCAAAAACAACAATAACCAACAGTAATTCTATTTTTCTTTCTCCCCTGTATACGGCTGAATTTTTTTCGGCTCTTTTATACAGTTGAAAGAGGATGAAAAATAAAACATTGCATCAGATTTTTAAAATTTAATCAGACCTTGAAAATATATATAAAAATATGCTTAAATGTGCGGGGGGAAAATTTGCTTGCAATTTTTTTGTTAATTTTTAAATTTACTTCAGTACTAGCAAATTTGTTTAAACAAATTGCGAAATGCGCAAATGCGAATAAAAGCAAAATTAGGTCAACAATTATAACGGCCCTCAAACACTTTCCAACATTGCCAATTTTGAAACAAAATTTTAAAATTATTGTAAAATTCCTCGGAGTGCAAAGCGCCGATTAAAAAAAATGTAAACTTACAAATTTTTGCTACACACTCCAAAAAGGATTTGACAGGCCTGTGATTTTGTAAAAAAAAAAAAAACAATTTTTTGTGACATTTTTTCCCGTTCCGGGAATTTATATGTTAAAACAAAAAATTTAAACTTTATTTCACCATTTGATTAAAAATTCTTTAAGCTATATCACTTTAAAATTTTGTAAAATCCAGTTTCAAAAAGTGTGTGAAACTTTTTTAAATATATTTTTATATTTTTTTAAATATATTTCCACAACACCACTGTAAGAAAAACTGTTTTTGTAGGAAAAAAAAAATAACAAGTGTAAACAAAATTTGACATCTGAAAACATAAACAAGAAAGTCAACTGATCTACTGCCTTGCAAAAAACCGTTGATATCATAATTTTTAAAGAGAAATATGATACGTATTATAGAAATGTTTGAAAAACATTCTTAATTTTAGTAATTTTCTATATAAAATTAACGCATTAATTAAGTTTACTGCAAGTGTTTCCATATATTAACATCTATTAAATTTCAAATTGTATACAAAAGTACATTTGTGTAAACAGCATTTTTACTTTACTTTTACTTCGTTAGATTATAAACTTAATAAAAAAAAACAAAGAAATACCGATCTGCTAACAAATGTTTTTTCGTCTTTACCACAAGTGAGTGGGAATAGTACTCGTTCCATTAAAATCACTATTTTTTAAATTTATTTTAAGGTTAAGTTACCAACTAATTGATAAATATAAAATTTAACAAGTAAAACGCTATATATTCGGCTATGTCGAATCTTATATACCCGGTACTACGTATGTAAATCTAGTTTAGTGAAGTAATTCCAATAATAAAATTAGGACCTATGGGCTTGCGGAATTCTTTTTTTTTAATAAATAAATAAAATATTGACAGAATTAAAAAGCAAGAAAAAAATTAAGTACTATAAATAATTTTACATAAAAATATCATCGGCTCTTAATGGTTTAGGTATTTTTAAGAAATTTTAGCTTTTCCTTAAAGATCTCTTCAAAAGCTTTAAAATGATACCCATATTGATACCTTAAAAATATGCTGCACAATCGTTCTTTTCTATGAAAAGTTCAGAGGCTCATAACTCGAAAAATATGGGCGAAAGCCAAATTTTTTACATGATGTTTTTTTTTTATTTTTAATTCTCTATCGCCCCATGTATTTGTTTTTTTTTTATACTGGAGTTACTTTATTGTCCCAAATGATATGGAAGAATTAGAAGCAGTATAATCTAGTATCTTGGCAAAGTTGATTTCAGCACTAACAGAATAACAAACCCCTTTCCCACCTGTGGTGAAGAGTATAATAAACACCCGCTTAGTATTAACCGGTTGAGTTATTGCAGGCAGATTTTTCAGTGCAAACCGTCGTCACTGGCTTATTTGGTACGTTTGGCGAGCGTTTTCGATGTTAGAACATTATTTTCAACCACGTTTCTGATGAGTTTGTGATATTTTTATGTTAAGGGATTTTTTTAACCAACTGAGAAATATGGAGAAACAATAATGAACATAAAAATCAAACCATAGACTAAAACCAATAATCAATTTTAAAATCTTTCAAATATAATTTTTGGATTTGAGCACGTTTGATACTGAACTAAAAAAATCAATTTATTTGTTGTTTTACAAAATGCAGTTTATATTCTTAATAAGAATTTTTACTAAAGTAAGTTTAATCAAATTTATTTAATAGGCTTCATCTTCCATAAACCATCATTCAAATAATGACAATTTTCCACTCCAACACCTTTGTTAATTTTTGCACTGCAAAACAATTTCAAATTATCATATAAACTATGCAATTGTAAATATTCTTACATATCTTCTGTAGACAATGTTGTAATACCTATAGCGAGTGCATGTTCTTTACCCTCCGCCATAATTGCAACAACAGTATTCTTTTCTGCCGGTGTCATCATTGCGCCGGGTGACGTTAGACCGGGGCACATAATATTAGCACCACTTAAAACAAAACGTATGGCACCCTTATCCACTTGCTGCATATTAACGAAGAAGGGAAATTTGTGTAATAACTTGAGAGTTGGCATCCATTGGCCATCGCGATGCCGGAAAAATACCTGTTCACCAATACCATTCAGTAGCAGTTCAATGTGGTCATGACTGAAAGTTAAAAAAAAATTATTCTAAATAAAAAACAAATTGACAATCAATTACCATTTTGCTATGCGATATGTATCCTTTTTGGGTAAAATTAAATCAATATGTGACTCCAATAAAGGATAGGTTTCCAGTAATTTTGCACGTAGTCCTTTTTGCACTGAGGACTTCAATTGTTGAACGGACGATACACTTTCTTTTTCTTCAAATCTAAAATTTTATTCGCTTAAAATATAAATGTTTTTCCAATTAATGATTTAAAAACAAAAAACATACTTCTTAAACATTTTGTCGCCAGTAATATAGAAAAATATTTAATAAATTAGTAAATGCAAAAAATATGCGTTAATAGTAGAGGTGATTGTATTGCGATTAAGCATGACATCTGTTCGTTTCTATAGGTATCGATTACTACCGCATGTAATAAGGGTTTTCGGAAAACATATCGATAAAATTATTCAATTAAACTATCATTTTATTTTTGGTTTATATCTGCTTAAAAAACAAAGCTAAAAAAATAAATATATAAAAATTATTTAGGGGATGTCAAAAGCAAAAAAAAAAAACTGCTAACAAACACAATGATGTAAAAATATTTAAAGTATAAAAAATGTTGGCGATTCTTATGTCGCTCATTTTATTTATCTCTTTTTTCTTCTTTTTATTAAAATCTATAACTGCAATAAAGTATTAAACGCTTATTATGTATAAATGCTTTTATTCAGTATAAAATCGAACGGTCTAATAAATTATTCAAATACAAAAACAGAATATTGCTGTTGTCGTATTGTAAATAATGCCACACAATACGGCAACTCGTGAGCAAAATCATATGGAACAAGTTCCCAGTGTTGGTAACTCTTGGCAATAAATTACAAATTTAAAATTATAAATTAGAGCAGTTATAGCAAATTTATGTAAATAATTCACGTCGTCATTTGGCAAAAAAAATATTACAAAAGTGAATAACGCAAACATTTGTAAAAATATGCGCACCTACATAACAAGTAATTGATTGTAATTACCATATGACAGCCCAGACAATTAAAAAAGTTATCTAAGTTTGAAATAAAATAACTCAAAATTGCGCCAAGGTCCACTAAAAAAACTTAATAGCTAATATTAATTTACTTTAATCGTGCTTGATTCCTTAAAAAATATAAATATATAAATATTTATTATTTAAAACATTAAAATGAAATGTATTATATTTAACTTTAAGAAAATTCCGAAAAATAAATTTTCACATTAATAGGTTATATTTATAATAGTGGAAATAGGCAACAATCATTATACACAAATTTATCTTTTTTCTAAGTATTTATTAAAATTTTTACTGTTCTTTCTACCAAGGTTTTGCTTAATTTTTGTTTCTTAAGTGTTTTTCTGTTTAAAATGAACACTTCCTTAAAAAAATTTGTTTGTTAATAAAATTTAAAATAAAAGTTAAAGAACTGATAAAATTATTTTTAAGCAGGTAAGCCGACAATTTTATAATCCCACCATATTTGTTTCTTTCTATTGCAATTTCTTCTCGCGACTTAAATTATTAATGAGCTCACTTTTTTTAAATAAAGACCAAAGAAATAGTAAAATGTTGAAAACAAGAGTTGCATCAAATCGATAAATAACTTGATTTTAACTTGGTTCGCTAAATAAATATAAAGATGTCTCAGATGTAAATGAACGAGTTTTTAAGCAGTATATTATCTAATCTTTATATCACAGATATCACAGTTATCTGTGCTTTATATATAACCATGTGGGGGTAGTATTATATAAAAATTTTACTTTGGTAACTTTGCATAACACCTCTACTAATTTAGCAGAAAAAACGCTAAATTGACAAACCTTTTGACGAATTTGTTTATAAGATTGTAAACAAAACTTTTGCATCAAGAAAACATCTGAAAAAGTATTATGTATTTTTAAGAATAAGGAAATAAAAATGGAATTTGCTCTACCAGAATTGCTAAGTCGTGAAGATATTTTAAAGATTCTCAATCAAGTAAGTCAGTTATTATGAAAGTTGAGATAAACCTGTAAAAGTAATTTTTGAATATTTCTTAAGCGTCAACTGCATGTTCGCAGTATGAATGAATTAACCCATGATGAACTTTTAAAAGTCTACAAAACATTTGTAATGCCGCTTTCAAAAAGACCTGAGCGAAGTAAAAAAATCAAACAAAACTTTTACAATAAATTTTCAAATATAAATGCAGACTATGAGCGGCAGCATCATATGCAGATTGAAACTTTAGATGATTCATGTAATTCTATGGATATAGATTTCCCTTGCATGGAAACATGTAATGATGGGCAATTAAGATCCAATGACAGAATGGCCAGTCCAGTGGGAGAGAAACGCCGACAAAGAAGTCGTGAGGAGGACATTTTGGATATGTGTGAAAATGACTACCACTCTCAGTTAACTTCGGTTACAAAAAGAATTCGAATTAATTCATTGGCCTGATTTTGTTAATTGGGTATGTCCTTATGTTGTTTTTTTTTGCATTGTCTTTAAATTTTATTTACTTAAGGAATGTGTTTTAAAGTTAATTGCAATATAATGATGTTTTTTTAACTTAAGTCCTGGAGGCTTATTCTGATGCGATGCGCAAATGAAATGCGATGTGAAAGAAAATTCGTATTCTGTTAGACTTTCGCAATAGCATTCGCAATTTATTTAAAATCATGGCAACGCTGCTCAAATAAACCTCAGTGTTAAAAAACGTCAAATTAAAAATAAATAAATTCTGTACAAAAAAAAAATAATAAAAATTGATTCTGTGGCACTGTGGTTCGAAGATGAAGAAGGCTGTGAGCAAAATGAAAGAATACAGATAAGAATTCTTAGAAGCATTCGTTGCGCCGAATGAAAGTGTGTCAGGTAATCCATTTACGGAATCCGTCAAGTTTAACAATTTCACTACTTGACCCTCTAAGGGAGACCGTAGATTATATCTTGATGGGCAGCCAGCAATATCGGTTTTATTTCGTTTAAGCTTCTGTTTGCTGTGTACTTACAAATCGGCCTAAACCTATTAAAGTTGCAAGTCAAATATTTTTGAACTGGTTTATATATTTAATACTTTTTTCATCCTGCAGCTTCTCAAATAGGTGGTCCATTGATATTTAAATCTTCAGTTAACGTTTGCTACAAAGTATTTGCCGACTGAAGTGCATTTGGTGTTTTCAAAAGGCCTCTTGTCATTTGGATATGCTTATTTTGACGTCTTTTGTTGGTCTTATTACTTGCTTCCCTGAATTAAATAATAAATATATAATGAATAAATAAATAAAACATTATCTAAGCGAATGCTATTTCGTTGTAGAATAAAGTTTGCGAATTTGACATTTGTTTTCGCAATTTAGAATACCGACTTGCCAACTTTTCCTTGAAATGCGATTAAAAAAGAACTTTGCGAATATCGCAATGCAGAATGGCGATTGTTCTTATGTATTTTTCCATCGCATTGATTTTCCATTGAAATTCAGAATAAGCCTCCTGTTTAGCAAAGTTATTCCAATTAAAAAAAATTGTAGAAAATTGTAATATAAGAAAAAAAGATGAAGTATGAAAATCGCATGTCGCCCGTATTGACTTATGAACCTTCATATAAAACTGCATTACACTTGAATCGTTTAAAAGCTTACGCAAACATATTTTTAATTTCTTAACCCACTAAAAGTAAACACATTTTTAATGTTTAATTGTTCTTTTTCGAATTTCTTTTAAATTTTCGATGTCGAAAGAAACTTGGAAGTTATGATTACTTGAAAATAAATTGCTGATATTTTGTTCGTTTAATGAGGATTAAGTCTATACTCTTAGAATTTTCGAAACATCAGCTGAGCCCTACGCTTAATTGAATAAATTCTCGTTTGTTTTAATTTCTATTTGTCCTTAGGAAGCCAATATGAGAAATACCATTTTCAATCATCCAAATAAAACTACAATAAACTTTAAATTTATTGTGCTATTTTCCCTGTATTGATTATTGAGGGTGAAAGCACGTCTCGAAGGCCATTTCGCTACCGCATACTTAGCTCGTCACCTTCAATAATCAATGCCGGGAAAATAGCACAACAAATTTAAAGTTTATTTTATATTTTTAAATATTCCCCTGTTTTTAATTTTTAATTATTAAAACTACAATAATTTACTTAAATTTGTTTATTCTCATATTGTATTTGAAATGTTTTTTTTTTAATTAGTTTTATAATTACATAAATTAGTTTTAAAAAAATATAACAAAATTAAAGGTACATTCCAATGGTTTTTTTTTCTTTTTTTTTTTGGTTTATCTTGTTTCAAGGGATGACCCAAAGAATACAACTAAATAGGTGAACTAACGCAACAACAACCTCAGTTAGTTTTTAATCATATTTACTTAAATAAAAAATAATTTATTTTAAAATTTTTGGTATTATTATTATTATTTTTTTTTAATTTAAACAATTTTTAATTTATCTATTTCGTCCACATTCACATTTCACATCAGATTTTTAATTTGGTTTTTATTTAATTATTTATGTACTTAAACTATAAATATATTTAAAAAAAATAATAGTACTACAATAATAATTGATAATGATAATAATAATAATTACAATATTTTGTATAAATAACAATTTCGCTAAATATAAATGAACTACAAGAAACAAAGTGATTGATTGATATACAGTGTGTATAGACTGAGGTTTTTAATATTGCGATAATCTTAAATTACAAATAAACAATTCATTCATATACACTTTGATAAAAAATAAATATTTAAATAAAATTTAAAACAGAGTTTATAATTAATACACATAATCACTTAATAACTGTTAAAGCTTTCAAAATGACAATTAAAATTCTCGTTCAGTTAAATAATATTAAATTTACCTAAATTTAGTTGCGAGTTTTTATTATTAACACTGGACTAGATGGGAATTATTAGAAATTACTTGTGTTAATATTTGACTTAATAAATAAAACAAAAAGCAAAGAATGAAAAAAAAAACTGGATATCTCAGAGAAATTGTTAAACGTTTAACTGGGGAAAACAGCTTGTTTTTAATTAAGGTGCACATAATCAAGCCCATTTTTTAGCATTTATTTTCTGAACATTTTCACTTTTAACATAACGATTTCCTATTAATATAATTTTTTTTAACTATCTTGCGAATTTATAGTATTTTAGTTGAAATACCAAAATACTAAAATTCTTGATCGATTCTAGAATTTGCCGTTGTTGTTGTTACTAAGCGATTTATGAAAATATCACATTAAGCAATGATTTTATCATAAATTCTTATTTATCTCGTATTTTATTTTCGCAAAATAAATTTTGCAAAGAAAAATACTAAAAGTACCTTATAAAATTTATTTTGTTTTTAAAAAAGTACTTTTGGAAAAAATTATTATTTTCAAAATAATTTCTTAAAAAAAATAATTAAAACAGGAAACTTTAAATTTTTTTTCGCAATTTGTCTACTCAAAAAGAAACTTTTCAGACAAGTAAAATTTCAAAAATAATTTGTAAAAGAAGTACTTAAATAATTTACCTCTAATTCTAATTATATAAATATTTTGTTTTTTTTATACAAATTTTTAATTTTTTAATCATGTTTAAATGAAATATAGAAACAAAGTGATTTTTATTTTTTAATAAAAGCGGCCTTGAAAATGATTTAAAGCCGCCTTAAAAATAATTTAAATGGCTCTTTTTTGTTAAGATTTTTGAGACAAAAATCTTGTTTAACTTAAAAGATGGCTCTTTGATTTTTTATTTTTGAAAAATTGCTTAACATGAATCATCTTTAAAAAAAGTAAACATTAACTAAAGTACTTTTCAGATATGCTTAAAAGGCTAGTTTTAAAAAAGTACTTCCTTCTCAAGGAAATAGTTTATGACAAAAATTTAACATTTTAGTTGCAGCTTTGAAACGATTATTAAGTACCAATAAACTCTACATTAAAAAGAGGAAAATAATAAAAAATTCAGTTTTATTTAAAGAAAAAGTACCTTTAACAAAAACCGTTTCTGAAAAATGTTTACAAAAAAACCAAAAAAAAAACATTAAAAACCATATTTTATTTCAAAAAAATTATTCAAATAAAAAGAAGAAGAAATTTTGACAAAGTGTCTTTAACAAAAAAGTTTCTGAAAAAGTACCTTTTAAAAAAATGTTAAAAAAAAGTACCTTGTTAAAGCAATATTAAAAAAACACTTTTTAAAAGAAAGTTTTTGAAATTAAAAAAAGAATACAATAAAAAAAAGTAAGTTTTGCAAAGTACACTCAGTAAAAAGTACTTTTGTAAAATGTACCATTCAGAAAATACTAAAATCCTCCCTTATAAAAGTGGCACAGAAAAAACACCTTTTATAAAGACAAGTTATAGAAATAAGGGTTTAAAAACATTAATTTAAAAAACCCTAAAAAAGTACCAAATAAAATTAATTACAAAAAAAGTTCCATTGCAATTTACAGAAACCTTTTAAAAACTACCTAAATTGTACTTTCCAGAAATTCATTTTATAAAAGCTTATTAAAGTTTAAATGGCTTCTAAAAATTTTAATAAAAGGTTTCTTTAAAAAAGTACCTTAAAAAAGTAAATGAAAGATGATGTAATAATAAGTTATAATAAAAATGCTTGTTATTAGTGCCTCATAAAAGGGATATATATGCTTTTACAAGGCTTTTTAAATTAAACATTTTCCTTAAAAATTTTAAATTTAAAAAAGTACTTTTTAAAGAGGTTTCTTTAAAGCTCGGACATTTTTCAAAAAAGTACTTTTGTGTTAAAAAAAAATTTTTTTTAAGAAAAATTTTTAAGGCACAAAAAAAGGGATAATTGTTAAAAGGTACCTTTTTAATAAAAGTAAATATTTTGAAACATACAATTTTTAAAAAGTACTTTTATAAACAATTTTTCAAAAAAGTACCTTTAAAAATGATTTTTCTAAAAATTTCTGCTTTTGTTTTTGTAAAACATAAATTCTACTACTTGATGATTTTTTTAAATTTTTTTTGCTTTTAAATTTCCATTTGATTTAAACGCACAATTGATGATAAGACAGAACTTGCTTTAAACCCAGTCTATAATTAACCATAATTAACTGATTTGTTTCCAACAGTTCATAAATTATTCACTGAATAAAATTTGTATCTTAATTGCTAATAATACTCAAAATTAATGTTCATAGTCTAAGCTTCCAGGGGCGACAACAAGCCCTATACTTTAGTAAGATTATTTTCTTTCGTACTCATACAGCCGTCTCGGTATCAGTCTCGTCTATGCGTCCCAAACGCCATGAATTTGGATCTCCTACTGTAAGAAAATTAATAAAGAAAATAATAATATTTTAATTATGCTGAGTTGTGTTTAAAATTTGATTAAATTTAATTTTTTACTTTAGAAGAAAAATAATTGTTAAAAATAAAAATTCTTGCATTTTGTTGTTATTGTTGTACAATAATCGTGAAAAAGAAAAGTTTAAAATTCTATAGAACTAAGGCCACTAAATTTAATGAAACATTTATTACATAAAAAACATTACAACACACACACACATATACACATATATATTTACGAATACATTTATTAATATTTACATTTTTATTTGTTTAATAAATTAAGAAAAATAAAATTTAAATTAATTTTTATTATTGTTTTCTTTTTTATTTAATTATTTAAAAAACATTGACTTACCACTTTCATAATATTTGGAAATCCTTGGGAGTGCTATTTATTGTTGTTGTTGTTGTCATTGTTTGTTGTTGTTTGAAAACAAAAAAGAAAATCAAAATTAAAACTTTCCGCAACAAAACTACTTACAGATTTGAAATTAAATTAACAAAAAATAAAAAAGAAAAAAAAAAGTAACAGAAATACGATTTATTGAACGAAATTTAAACTTTTTGATGAGTTTGAGCAATAAAAATTCAAAATATGTTGATTTAAAATAATAATTATTATTATTGTGTGAAGTGAAGTGAGTGGGTCTTGTGTTTTAAAAATAAATTTATAGTTCTTCTTCTCTTTAGAAGCTTTTATAACTGAAATAGTTTAAGATTTGTACAAAAAAAAAATATTTTTTTTTTCATATTTATTTTTTTAATGCTTTAAGTTAAATTACAAAAATACATTTTAATGGTAGATAATTATAAAATTTTTATTTATTTTAAAGCAATTGTAGAAAATTTTTTTTCGCTGCTATTTAGAAATTCAGAAATTTTTTAACTGGAGAATTGTGTAACTTTTTTATTTTATTGTTTTTTTTTTTGGCAACATTCTCAGAAATTATAATTAAAAATTAAAATTTATATTAAAAACTTACAAAATAAGTAACATAAAAAGGATTAAAATGTTATTTAAAAATTAATGAAAAAAAATATATATATGTATTGTTACGAAAGTAAGATCTGGCAACCCCTGTTGTTATTAACAGTAAGAGAGGTGAATAAAGTTACTTGCACTAATCGTGTGTGTATAGAATAATACCACAATTAGCTAACAAAAGCTGAGCAACCTCTATAATTGCGTTGGAAGAGATGCTTAATATAAGAGTAACAGATAATTGTCAAGAAGCCCTTTATAATAAAAAGGGAAGTGTAACAGCATAACAACAGTGTATGGCAGACGGGTGTGGTGTGGCTATTGGATTAAAGGGGCTGACTGGCTTGGATAAAAGGCGTAGTGGAGTTGTCTGTGGATGGTTAAGGTTACTAAACAAGCCATCGAGTAGTTCATGCCTCGCCGGAGTAACACATTAGTGTAGCGTGGATGGCTGCGTTTGTAAAATAACGCATGTTTAGTAAATACGAGACCATGGGATTCACGAGACTGATAGGAATAAGAAGTATAGCCAAAAAAAGTTATAAAGTTCGAATACAGAATTTGTAATGAGCCACAGTGGTATTTGCAATTAAAAGAATCCGTACGTTTGTTCTAAAAAGGGAAAAACGTTACGTAAAATTCGGACAATAAGGGTACGAAACAAAAATCTTTAAAAGCATCGCTGGTGAAAAAAAACGAATTTAAGATTTTGTTTGATAAAAGAAAAGATAGAAAGTTAAAGAAAAAAAAATCCGCAAATGCGTGTTGCTTCTCAACATAAAGGATATCCTCGGTACCATATGTGGGTCAGCCCTGATATTATTTTTGTAGTATATTTTGATTATTTATTGTTAACAGAAATGAAGAAGTAGTTAAGACAATACACGTCAGAGTTAAGTGTTCTCTTGGGACACTCTTTAAGTTTTAATTTTATTTTTTGTACTTGTTATTATAAAGGGGTCTGTCTCACACTGTATTAACTTTAAGTATCAGCCTTAAACTATTTATACATAAAAATAGCTTGAGTTAGAGGAGCGACCCCTTTTAGTATTTTAAAATCATAGTGTTAAGGTTTTACCATTTGGATACGGAAATTAGAAAGTGCCATTGTCATTAAAAACAAAAATTCTAAATATTGTGCTTAGAAGTTAAATCAGCTGTCAAAGTTATAAACAGCAACCAGCCGTCAAATGATTTGTTGCCATTTCTTTATGCATCCTTTCACACTGTCCAAACGTTATATTTTAGTTTTTTTTATTTTTTATTTAAACAAATGTTATAATAAAATATCATATCGTAATAACGGTTTAGGTATTGGTTGACAGGAGCGCACAATAAAAAAGAAGAAATGGCAACTGGAAAATCTAACGCTGGTCGTCAAAAAATTAGCTGTCGCTATAATGCGTCTACTAGCAGCCCTCAAAAGTTTTTTTTTTGGGCGGCGTCACTAGTAATTAACATAATGACATGAATAAATTTACAAATTGAAGACAAAATTAATTTTGTATACTATCGATTTAAAACACCTGAATGAAAATTTACACTTGAAACGAAAAAAATTTATTTCAAATATTTATTTTATAAAATTTTTGCTTTTATATTCATTAAAATAATTTCCTGTTTTTATTTCTAGATTAAAAATACAGCAAGCAGATAGATGGGCTTGCTTTGCTCACAAATATTAAATAAATCTTTAAGAAAAAAAGGAAAAGGTTTTCTAAAGAATTGAAAAGGAAAGCAGGGCATTAAATGTATCAATTATTAAAAGGACTGTACAAAACTATAGATTTTATATTAAGAATATTTATTGAGTTTATTAAATAAAGAACGAAATAAAAACCAATCAGAACTCCGTTTTTTGTTTGTTTGTTTCAATTGCAAAAAAATAAAAACTCCATTACAGGACATTAACGAAATAATATCAATCTTTAAAATTAAGAAATTTTATAAAAAAAAAGAACTTGTCATATATGTATTTCATGTTTTAGTTTAGTTTTAGTCATGTTAAAAGTAGCTCACTGTTAGAGGCAGTAATTGCTTTAAGTAACATCACAATAAGTGGAGCATATTTTTAGGCTTTGACGTTTTTTTAAACTGCCCTGTTGGCTAGTTATTGATATGACGACGACTTCTTGTGTTGATGTAAAAATAAATCGTTCAGAAAATTTAACTCTTTTGATACAGGTGTGTCAAAGAGTTAGTTCTCTTTACTCATCATGCAATACTATGAAAACAAACAAATAAATATTTCAAAATAGTGTCGTACGCTGATAATTGTGCTATTTATTGTTTTCATTTTAAAAACAGACGACCTAAGTGGCAAAAGTTTTACAATACTTGGCTACCATATGGGAATTATCTGCAGTAACGTCTGTAGCTCGCTGTGGTCTATGTGTTTAGTGCATTAAGCGACACTTATTTATGTAACACGTAAACTGATAAGTCCCGAATACGTCTGGGAAAATGTTTTATCAAATATTATTTTAAAAAACACTATAAGAAATAAAAAGTTACTATAAAGTTTGTACAGATATGTATGTGCAAAAACTTACAATAATGAAATAACACATTATGTTATAAATTACATGTGTTTGTACTATTGTAGCTTAAATTAAATTCACAAAATGTGTACTTGTGTTGTGCTTCAGAAAAATGTCTAATTCTTTGGCTTTGTAATATTTGTGAAAAAGATAAAATCGGCAAAAAAAAAAGTGCAAGAAAAGAAAGTTAATAAAACATTAAAACAATTTATTAAAAAAAACACACATTAAATAAATTAAAAAAAATAAAATAAAATAACAGCAAATTGAAACTTGACATTACGAAATAATATAAGATCTAGGTTTAAAAATCATGCATGCGATTTAATAATCGCCAAATTTGTTATTGCATTTTCTGCAGTTTTCTGCGATGCGAAAGAAAATTCTATTCTATTAGACTTTCGCAAAAGCATTGGCAATTTATTTCAAATCGTGTCAACGCTGCTCAAATAAACCTCAGTGTTAACAAACGTCAAATTAAAAATAAATAAATTGTTTGTGTTTGGCTGTAAAAATTGTTTATAAAATTTATTTAGGAAATTCTGTACGAAAAAAATAATAAAAATGGATTCTGTTGCACTGTGGTTCGAAGATGAAAGGATACAGATAAGATTTCTTAGAAGCATTCGTTGCCTCGAAGGAAAGTGCGTCCTGTAATCCATTTACGTAAGTATTTGCCGACTGCCGTGCATTTGGTGTTTTCAAAAGGCATCTTACCATTTGGCTGTGCTTATTAATAAATTATATTATTATTTCAAATTGGCGCGGTTTGGTGGTTTTATTACTTGATTCCCTGAATAAAATAATAAATATATATATAATGAATAAATAAATAAAATATTGTCGTTGTACTTTGCGAATGCTATTTTGTTGTCAAATAAATTTTGCAAACTTGACCTTTGTTTTCGCAATTTAGAATACGGACCTGCCAACTTTTCGCATTTGAAATGCGATTAAAAAAAATCTTTGCGAATATCGCAATGCAGAATAGCGATTGTTCGCGTTTATGTATTTTCGCATCGCATTGCAAATTAGAATAAGCCCCCAGACGTTTGGGTTGCATTTTAAGAAAACAAAAATATCTGGCAACACTGACAATTAATAAAATGAAAGAATATTTTTAAATTTCACATTTTTATTAAAAACTTAGTTCTAAATTACTTTGCTAAAATCGCATTGCAGCCACAACATGGAGGTAGATTTAAAAATAAAGTGAAAAGTAAAAACTATAATGAATTAAAGTTGATATCAGAAAGTAAATCAGGAAAATTATATAAAACAGCCAAAAATGTTTACGTTAATAAAGAAAATGTCAAAGTTAAATTTGAGTTTTAATTCACTAAAAATGCATTAAATTAGGTTAAAGAGAAAATTTATTAAATAAAATTAAAAAAAGGGAAATTTGAACTATACAACAACAAAACTGTGATAAAATAGCTTTTTATGGCCTCTTGATTATAAGAACAGAAAAGTAATAAATATGAATTTTTTTTAAATTCCTCTGGAAAAACACTGATTGCCCGTTTAGGGCGGTTTACATTATTCTACAAGTAATACGACATGTCAAATTTTTAGGTAGACGAGTACAAGTAGTATCGTCTAAACATACTACCATCTTTAAATTAATTTGTTTTTACTTGCAGTGACGACGCCATTTTGAAACAGTTTTTAAAGTAGGACAGAATTCTGTCAGGTTTTCGTGTGAATAAATCGTACCATTATGTATAACAATGAAGCCTGGCCTTAACTGATAAACGATTGGAGGTTTCAGCAATAGAGACTTTCACAAAGTCCACATTTACACTATGCAATTTTTTGAGGATTTTTTTTTTTTAATTTTCTATTTAAGTTACAGCGTTATGAGTTAACTAAAAGTAAACATTAGCAATAGCAATATCCCCTCAAAACTCAAGCAATACCATAATGCTTACTCCTCCTGCTTCACAAACAAACAAAAATTTCATGTTAGTTTTATGAAAAATTGCATAGTGTAAATGCCGTAAAAGATAGAACATGATCACTGTAACAAACTGCCATAAAAAAGAAATCAAAGCTGCTGAATAAGTTCAGTGTTGTTCAGGCTGAGATTTCAGCCATTAAAAGGGCGTTAAACTGAAAAGGGTATATTAACAGCAGGGCCTAGATGTACTCTTTACTCGACATCCAAAAATTGGTTTTCGAATGTCAGAGTTTCTCATACAATTTAGTGAAACGGTTAGTTTATGTACAAACTATGGATAAAAAAATATTTTAAAAACTGGTTGTCGCTGCCAAAAGATATTTTTGAATATAAAATTCCACTCTCATGCGATAAATTATTTAACGAATTAAAGTGATAGCAATTTTATAGCATATGAAATTTTGAAAAATTAATTAAAAATAATTTTTTTACAGTTTTTTCAAAGTAGAAATTAAAACTCACGATTGACTTTAAAACACTCATCTCTTAACGAATGTTGCCAGAACTTTCCATTTTTTTGTAAACTTTTTAGGACAAATTTGTTTTCAAAAAAATTATTAATAAATTACTTAAAAAAATAGGGGAAAAATAAATTAAAAAACAAAATTATTGCCAATTAAAAAAGTTAAACGAAATTTTTTAATTTCAAAGAAGTTTCGTCTTTTATCTCAGAGGAGCGAGAACGTTTTCACAACCGATGCGTTGCATTTCTGCTAATTGTTTTTTCAATGTTTAGTTTTAAAGTTAAACAATTATTTCCATAACTAAAACAAAAGCGACATATTTTTCATTAAAGCGTATAAAAGTTTTCGAAAAATATAAATTCGTATTTTTATGGGCAACCAAGCATTTTTGCTACACTTTTTTTATTGATAAAATAATAGATTTTTGTATTTTAACTGAGTTCACAATCTGTTGTAAATTGTAGATTGTCTGAAATACAACCAGGCTACTTGTGAGTGGGTATAAAAGGAATAATGTGCAGAACGACGAGTTTAACGGTTAATGAAAAAAAAAAAATTAAAATAATGAAGTGGAGGCAAGTTCAAACCTTATTGTAGATGGAAAACGAGATAGAATATACAGCATCCAGAAAGGCTTTTAAAACGTGAACATTCTTATAGTTTCATCCCTGAAAATCAAAAGCTTTAAATGTAATGCAGTGCCATCACTATTCATTTAGTGCATCCCACTGTTCTGGTAGTGCTGCCAGCTATGTGATTTTAAATACAGAGTAAAGTAAACACGATACCGACGAGATTTTTTTGTTACAAGAATTAAATCGAAACTTTGGGTGTTGATCTGAAATAGAACGTTAAACTCACTACTTCGTGTCTTGCTTGGTATATAGAAAGATCCCTTGAGTTTAGGAGCCTCATGTCTGAATATAAAAGGCGCTTTTGAAAATTTTAAACCGTCGTCTATCAAGCATTCACTGACAGAAGTGGACACAAATTCGGGCTAACTATAGGCTCATTTAGATCAAAAATTATAATTCCAAAATTAGAGCTTTTGTGGGTGCAGAAACATGGGACAGGCAACTGCGAGAGACTAGTAGTAAAAGGCCAATGTAAGCTGTATGCGGACACGGGCGGCAATCAGCTGTTCTTTTTGCCGCTTGACAGTTCGTGCATGGCGTCTTACGCGCTAATTTAGGATTGGCTGTAAGGAACAACATACGTTTTTTTTGTTTAAGATGTCTAAAAGGTTGCCACATCATATTCTTTTTATAGGAGGGAAATATTTTTTTTTTTATTTGAGATGTTTATACCTGATTGTATTTGATTTAAACCCAAATTTACAATAGATTATGAATCGATTTTATCATTAGAAAGTTTACGAAAATATTTTGTTAATGTGAAATACAATCCACAACTGTGGAGGTCCACAGTCTATTTTTTAGAACATTTTAAAAATTAAACTTCATTTTACGAAACAGAACTACTAATGATGACGATGCTTACAAGTGAATGTACTTTAAAGTATTAATTTTTCAGCTGTTTTATTTTTTTTTAACTGGGATAAAAACTACTTAATTTAAGAGAAGTTAGTATTTAATAATGTTATACATTAATATTTGGTTTAGTTGGTGTTTTTTTTTTTTTTTTTTTTTTTTTTTTTTTTTTTTTTTTTTTTGGTTGCATAAATTATCATTTTACATTAAATTCTCTAATGCAATCAATAATTAAATTTTTGTTTTGTTATTTGTTGGTAGTTTCGTTTTTAGTTCTCAACGCTTAAGTTCAATTTTTTTTGTTTCTTTTTTTAAAATAAATATTAAATAAAAATAAAAAAGTTATTCCTTAATAATCAGGCACGGTGGTATGTCTGAGGTGGTATATTCAGCTGGTGAGCGGGATACATCGTCGCTGTAAAAATCGATGCCCGTGTTAGGCTTGCACAACTGAAAAGTTTTAGTAGTGTATGTTCGGCCCAAAAGAGGCACATGCTCTTCTAAAATAGAATTATAAACACAAATAGAATATTGTAAAAACAAAACACAAAATAACATAAAAATTACATTTAAATAAAATGCTGTTACATTTTTCCATTAAAAAAAATATTTTTGATTAAAACTTTTTTCTTCTAATTTTCCCATGCAAAAACAGAAAAAAAAATATTAATTGTTCTTTTTCTCTCAAGTTAATATTTTGTTAGTAATGAATGCAATATTTTCTTTAAAAAATATTAAATAAAAGAACACATTTTAACAACAAGCACTAGATTACAATAAGAAGAAAGAAAAGCCAATGATTTTGTTTTTTCGTTTTAAAAGAAAAAAAAACTTAAATGTTGAGTGTAGTAAAGAGTTAGAAGGATAATGATATCAACCCAATAAATAAAACGAAAACCGAGAAAAAGAAACCCAAAACAAAATACTCTCTCTATACACATTGTACGAGTATAACAAATAAAATTGATTGTTTTAATTAATTGTTGAGTCGTAATTTTTACCTTGTAATTGTCGATTTATTAAAGCAGTTAAACTGTGTCCCTCTGCACTTTTTTTCATAATTAGCATGGGTTTGTCCTCTGCATCATCGTAACTACCTGAAGGCAAAAATCCATTACTGGCAATTGACTCGCTGACCTGCAAAGAAATATTAAGTTATTAAGAAAACTTTAAAAAATATGGTAAAAATAATATTTTATTATTTAATATGTTTTATGTTTGGAAATTAAAATATCAAATAATATTACGCACAAATCACCACAGAGATTAAAATATTCAAGAATGAGAATTTCATAGAAGTAAATAAGACTAACAAACATTTTATTTTTCTGACATTCCCGTTTACTTTTGTTTAGTTAGAATGGCAACTCTGAATAGAGAAGTTAGACAAAATAAGAACAAAAATAAAGGCATTAAAGCATTTAATATCATACTCAATCGTACGATCTGTCAAAAATTGCATGTGTGCTCAAAAAGTATGATAGTGTGGATTAAAATAGTATGTGGTAACAGTCTTTTTGACAGATCTGTACGATTTTATAATCTTTTAAAACAACTCATAAAATATTTTTCTCTATAGGTATTTCGCCGGTTGCTTAAGTTAGCTCCTCAGGAAACCTTTAACCAAATTTTTAGAAAAACCAAAAACATTTCCTTTAAGTATAAGAACTTCGAAAACAACATGAGTGTTATTTAGGAAGCCAATACAGAAATGTTAAGGCTTTAACAAAAATTACCAACAAACAAGACACGTTTTTATTTTTGCTTATATTCCCTTCTGCGTTAGGTTGGTTATATGCCAACTTTTAATGCAGACGTAAGGCTTATTAAAAACTAAAACAACACAGTTATTTTTTAATTTCTCAAGAGAAAGAAAAAAACAACAGTGATGCCAACAGTTTGCACAAGCATATGTTTTTTGCATCTTTTTTGTATAATAGTGTGGCACCTACGACGCCATTTTAAAACGATTTGTAAAGTAGGACAGAATTCTGTCAGATTTTTGTGTGATTAAATCGTACGGTTGTGTGTGATAGTGAATCCTGGCCTTACACATGCATTTATTTTACATGGAGTCTACACGAGACATAACACAGAGTCTACATCTGGGATACCACTTGACAGAACGCCGAACTGTGACCCGAGGGTGATCAAAAATGTCAATGTTAAAAGTCAATGTTAAAATTTAAACTTTTTTTTATTTTATTTTTTAAAAACACTCTGCGTTGATGATATCTAAAATATCTTCTTAAATTGTTTAAAAATTTTTATGTTATACTCGTAGTGGTTGAAAGTTAAGGTTTGTGTACAGCATACGAAATATATGGAAAAATCCCAAATTTTATGTTCATTTTTAAAACTAAGAATTAAAGTATTTGAGTGTAACGGTTACCCAAATTTGTAACAGAGTTGTGATACTTCTTGTTATAATAACAATACTGTTTCTGTTTAGAAATTGATCAGATACCGTTAAAAAAGAGATAATAGTGAGGCATTTTCAAGATTTTCCAGCAACCGTGAACGTTCGTAGAGAATTTAAAAGAAAGTAGAAATACCACTTTTCCTGTTTTTTGTATTTTGTAGCTGTATTATTTTATTATATTTTATTATATTTAAAGTTCAGCTGCCCGAATTATTTTTAAACTGTTTTTTAGTGTCAGCCTCGTTGCGGATTTGTACTAATTCTCAACTGTGGTTAGAGATAAAGAAAAACAGACGCTGCGATGTCATGCGTCATGTTAAAGATTTTGTAAAAATTATTTTAAACAAGTATTATTAGAAATAAAGCAACAAAAAATATAGTTTACTCTTTAAACATTTGCTAATAATTGGTAGATTTGAAACTGAGTTGAGTAACTGGCTAGATAGCGAACTATTTGGTAAATTCATGTGTAATGTAAGTTTCCGGTAAAGATTCCGTTTTGCAATAAAGCTGAATTTTTTTTTATACTTTATTAGGAAGCAAATGTAAGTGGTAGAGGTCGAGCGAATGTTTCTTATCAGGAGAGTTTAATGAGAAAAAAAGGAGGCGAGTGGCAGAATTTGCCGCTTGTTGTATGGGAGATGGCCGTAGCGTTTGACCGATTTTTTTAAAAATTGGTAATAAGTTACAATCTCACCAAATATAAGGTCTGTCTGGGTACTTTTCCTGTAGCTTATACTCAGTAATTTTTTTTGGGAGAGTAAGACCAATTTAACTCTGTCGGCTGAAAATATATCAAAAAGTACGCAGACAGCATCCAGTAAAATCTTACAAGAAAACAGCTGATCGGTGTGTAAACGATTGAAATAACAAAGCAAAAGATTTACGCAAAATTAAATTAAAAACCGATCGCATAGGATTTTAAACAGTTGCCTCGATATCCGGAAATGTCTTCGAAATTCCTCTTCGCAATAATTGGGCACTATGTCTTCCACATACAGCTTTACACAACATCATTCTTTTGGCTTCATAAGAAAAGGCTTTAGACTGGAAAATATATCATTGCCTATGCATCTATTTTGCAGTATACTTAAAATTGTTTTGTTTATTATAATTTATTATAAACATTAAAAATCAACACAATTCTAACTACTTACCTATGCCATTGTTAAATTTCAATTTTTATTTTTTTCACAAAAATTATTTCATTCAAAAAGTAAATAAAAACAGCTGTTCAAACTAGTTGCAAAATCTTGCAAGCAGAAATTTCTCCAGTAACATTTTGCAAGTTCTCTAACTGCCAACTGTCAAAAAATTCTCTTTTTGGCTCCCTCGCTGCAACAGATTTGGAGTACGCAGACAACATTTTGGAAGATTTTGCAACATTTTGCAGAAAATTATGCAAAATATGTGTACGCAGACAGACCTATATTCACATGCAAACTGACGTTGTTATCTGATTGCTAGTTTCAAAGTTATGACGATTTTTAAACTTTAGTTGTATGGGAGGTGGGCGTGGCGTTCAACCGATTTTTTTTTTGAAAACTGGCAATATATTACAATTTTACTAAATATATTCATATAAATTTTAATCTAAATGGATCTATAATTTTAAAATTAAGGTGGTATGGGAGGTGGGCGTGTCACTTGTTAGATTTTCTCGAAATTTTGCATAAATAATTGATTTTCTAAGAAAAAATTTGTGCCAAATTTCACCTCCTAACTCTAGCTGCTGCCTGATACTTTTTTTCGTAAAACTAAGTCATTTCGTATAGAAAACAAAGATATAAATGTGAAAGCACCCAATTACAACACTACAACTAGACGCTTCATAGATTTGTTCGAACAAAAACATTATTATGTTTGCATTTTTTATTCGTGGAGAAAACGTCTCGATGTTTATGTTCTCTCTGAGCACAGTTTTCTGCTTGTCGTCTTTGTTTACTGTGCAATGATTTCATAAAAGAAAGAAGCTGTTTACACGGATGAGCAAAAGGTGGCGTTCGACAAACATTAAAGTTCTAAATTCTTAAATAGCGAAGCCGATCGGCTAATATCTACCGCCGACTTTAATTGAAACCGGAAGACCACTGCCGGAGTGAGAATTTGATTTCGTCTAAAAATTTTTGCCGGCTTCATCAGCTAAACCGGTCGTTTTAATTTTCTTTCACATCATTTAGTGTAAAAATATTATCTGTTTTCTGTTTATGTGTATATTTTGTAAAAAAGATTATTTTTAAATCATATTTCGAAAGCAAAGTTTTCAGTAGTATAAAACCACAAATGTATCAAATGATTATGGGACTGTTGTAGTAACAAAAGAATATTTCTAAATTTGATGCCAGATTTTGCTGTGGTCACCGAGGAGTCGATTGCGCGACTTGGTGGCGGTTGTGGTAGCTGGGCACTGCCTGGTCAAAACCCATGCTTGAAAGATGAATCTCCTATTTTATTACTTCTGTAGAAGTTGTCAGGACTCCTCTTTTGGCTGTGACCCGCGCTAGGGTACATCTGACTGACTGAGCCATCTCGGCCAACGGTATTACGGGGGCTTATCTGATATATCAGCATTAGAACCAGGAAAGATCAGGTTCTTTAAGGTGCTGTGGGTGGTTCACAGGCCCACACTCAAGCTCTGCGACTCAATCCCTGGATTGAAGGCACATTTTGGCCAGCGAGCTTTCTCCACCAGATTCTCCTCTGCATCTATCGCGCCCAAAATCCTTTTTTATTATTCTTTATCTTTTTTTTACGTCCTGATTTTCTTTCTTTGTTCTTCCTTATCTTTCTACAAATCGCAGGCAACACAAAGATACCAAAATGGACCCAAGTGGGCTGCCTGCTAAGCCCAACAGTTAGCTGCATGTATTTGCTTGACCCACGCCGGCGAAAATATCTCAGTTGTCTCAGCAACCGATATGATTTTCTTTACCCGCCGGTCGCCATTAAACATCGGCTTTGCTTTCTGAAAATTACAGTTGGTAGCAGACATCGTTGTGTAACAACACTATTTAAACATTAACATAACATTGACATAAAATTATTTTCTAACTGAACAAATCGATGGCTCATTAAGACAGCATCTGTTTTATGAATATTTGTATGTATGTATTTGTGTTCGTACCTGTGTTACTTGCATTAGTTTTTTGACAACATCTCTGCCCAGAATGTGATCAAAAACTGTTTGTAAGAATGGTTCTGACATAATTGATAATTTTAATTTATCTCGATGCCATATTAAAACTCTTGATTCTTCCATGGCCATTATAGAAACCTAAAAATAAATTAAAATACATATGTATATTCAAAAATATATAATTGCAATAATTAAAAGATGCAAAAAGGAAAATGTGAATGAAATGATTACCTGAAAATAATCATCCGTTGATACACCAAACCATTCTGGGGAATCTAGGAACTGATGTGGAAATACTATATGTAATGCTCGTTGATTTTGAGATACGACCAATCTATAGGGAAAATACAAGTTAATAATTGAGTTAACTAATTACTCACGTATTATAAAAAATTAAATGCGATAAAAGTTTAAAAGAAAAAATAAACTCATAGCGAAATCATGTACCAGTTGATGACAGTGGCTTAAATGGTATAAAAATATTTGTTGGTAGTTTTGGTTATTTTTTTTTTTTTTATTTTCTCTCAACTTTATTTAATTCTGCGCAAAACGCCAAGTTAATGAAGTACATTATGAAATCGTTATATTTAATTCTAAAACTGACAAATTAGCAGCATTGTATTGTTTAAAGCTTCAAATGTTAACATGTATAGAAACTTTGACGATTTTTGCCGATTTTTAACCGACTTAAAAAAGGAGGTTATCAATTCGACTGAATGTTGCTTTTTTCTGTATCGATTTTGCAAATTTGTTTTTTATTTGAAATTGGACAGAATTTCGATTGTAATGGCCATTACAGTGACAAGTATTATTATTCAAAATAATAAATTAAAGGGTGCCCCTATAATTCATTTAATTTGATGTATATGGCCATACATTAAAAAAGTTATAGACAGATGCTTGAAATTTACAAAGAATTTGTATTGCTAACACCGCTATAACAACAAGTATAAAGCTTGGATTTAAAAATAAAGGGTGTCCCAACAGTTGATGTAATTTAAAGAATGTGGCAAAATGTTAGAACCGTTATAGAATTTTAGTTGAAACTTACAAGTTTATAATTTGAATTTATAAATAAAAGGGTGTTCCCAAAATTAATGTAATTTGATATATATGGTCGCATTTTTTGAACCGTTATATAAAAATACTTGAAAATTAGACTGGTATAAAAAGAAGTATAAATATTATAAATTAAAGGGTGTTTCAATAATTGATGTATATGACCAAGTGTTTATAAAGAACCTGATTGCTAAGTCTACTACAACAGTAACTAAAAAAATTAAAATTTGGATATTAAAGGGTGTCCAATAGTTGCTGTTATTGATGTATATTGCTTAAGTGTTGAACAGTTGTAGACAGATGGTTAAAATTAATACGGAACTTTAATGCCAACTCCGCTATAACAAGTATAAATTATGGAGATGGAATATAAGGGTGTCATAATAGTTAATGTAATTTGATGTATGTGGCCATACTTTTGAACCGTTATAGACAAACAGATGAAATCTATTTTGAAGTCGGTTTTTTTTTTGCAAAAATTAGTTTAAATAAAGCTTTATTCTTCGCTCTTGTTAATATTTTAAATTAGAACATATTTGTACTGTTTTTAAAATCTCAAAAATAATCACATGATGAATTCGTTTTATAAATAAAGCGCCAGCATATTTTTATTATTATTTTTTAATAAAATACTTACTTTCCCGATAATACCAGTGATAGACTATCGACTTTGGTTACTTTTTCTTGTGCATAAACTTCCTGATATTTAAGGGCACGTATCAGTTTCATGCAGTTTAAAACCTTTTTAAATTGATGTCGTGTCACGTGCAACGGTTTAAAAAGAGCCTCATAAACCTAAAATAAACCAAAAAAAAAATAATAATTGCTTTTAAATAAATTTTTTTTATTGCAAGAAAAAATACTTTTTTCCAATTATTTTGTTATATTATTGTGTAAAAAAAACACACATTTGACTAAAAGTACATTCACAAAAGCTTGTGGTACATATTTTTAGATTTGCCACTACCAAAACAAGAAGAAGAAAAAGAAATCAAAGTGAAAAAATATTTGGATGACAAGAAAAAGTTCATTGAACAATTTTAATGCCACCATAAAGAATATTTAAACATTTTAAACAATTAATTTTTATGTCAGACAAATTGTACATGAAGTTAAAATATTCATACACAATGCACGCAAAAGACATGGTTTATGGTTGTTCGCTTTTGGTTTTTGTTTTTGCTTTCAATTATGTCTGCAGTGGCACAGAAAAGTCTACAACATCGTCAATTGCAAAATAAATTTGGGACAATATAAACGTGTTATGAGATAAAAGTGTGCATAATTTAACATCACAGATTAACAAAGGCTTCGGTAATATATATATATATATATATATATATATATATATATATATATATATATATATATATATATATATATATATTTTTTTATTTTTTTTTATTTTTCCTTGTAGAATGTGATAGAATTTTTTTCGTAACAATGATCGGTATTTTGATTAACAGTGATGGTTCTATTGAGCACATTTTATTAACTTAATGCTATATTTTGCTTTATTATTATATTTTCTCAGTTGCTGCGTTTTTTCTCTTAAAGTGGTCATTTCTTGTGGCGACGGCGAATTCATTTAGTTTTGAATTCGCTCAAAAATTTTAAACTTTGGCCCTACTAGCGGAATTATTTCACCAAATGTATCGAAACCAATTCTATTATCTATTAATGTGCCATATATATATTTATTTAAGAGAAGTAGCACTTCAGGCATAGCCTTTTTTAGTTATTTTCGTAACCATGCTACATTCTATAGGAAAAGGATAGATAAGAGATAAGACAGGTGATGAAAGGAGATTGATATAACCATTTTATTAGTTATTTCACTTCGCCGGCGAATATGCCATGAAAAAGTACCGACGAAGGAGGCTGCATGTTGTAATGTTAATTCTAAATATGTATTTATACCGAAGGGGTTGAACCCTGGCCAACCAGATTTATAGTTAAAGTGCTTTCCACCTTGACTATATCTATAATCTACGGCTTTTTACACTTCGATTAAATTTTTCTTATCTTTATGGATTTTAAATAAGACGACAGAGATGCCACTGTGTTTTGGAGTTTTTACTAAAAGCAACAGGATTTTCTGCAGCCTTGAATTAAAAAGATCTGTTGTTGATGTAAGTAGATTCGCATTTAACCAACATTCGACACCGTTCCTATTTATTGTAAATACGGATTACTCCATTACACTCTTACACCACCACCCTTACACCAAATTTACAATCATAAACTAGGATATAGATCCAACCAAAGTTAGATGTAAATTTTATATTCATTATTAGTCGATTCAGGTTAAATTTTCTATCACTCCGATGTACTGGAAAGAACCATACAAGACGGACAATAAAATCTGGCAATGGAAGAAGGATTAATCACTGAATTAAGGTGGGAAAGGAGTCGAAATTTATCTAAACGGACGAACAATTCAAAATGTAGAGAAGACAACTTTTTAAATGCAAATGAGGGTCGATACTATTCCGGAGGAAACATAAAATGACTACAACAATGGAACGGAAAAAATCATCGTGTTTGCACTCGAAGCACAACATGATCTCTCTTAGGAATTTGAACTTCGAATTTCAGGGGTTAAATGTATAGTAGAAGCTAAGAAAGAATTATGTTAAATATTGAAATTAAATATAATTTTATTGGCTTAACGTTTATAATAATTTTGTTTAAATAGTATGTAGACGTACAAAGAATTTTCTGCACCACTGTAACTACACGAGAGGTCATTTTTTTATTTTTGTTGTATAAACTTGTGTGGTTCAAATTGTTTTCAATGTAATTTATTATACATATTAAGTAAAAATTTTGTTTGTTAAAATCCTGAAACCTGAATTGAAAGATTTTATGTTTGAAAAAATTCTGTTATTTTTTTGTTTTAGCGAACACAGCGTTTTTACCTTTTGAGAGCTTAGTAATTGAAGAAGCTTTTATCATGCATTGTTATGGACATTATTTTTTTTATAAAATAAACAAGGAAGGGGGCTCAAAAACAATATTTACTAAACGTTGAATCGCATGTACGGTTTCTTTAACTGTTTAAATTCCTTTGACACACTTTTAACGCATTTAATGTTTGAGGTTAAAAACTTTTGTTTGTTTTTGCCTAAAATTTTTTACATCACCTTTTTAGTTGAGAGAGAGGCTCACGAAGAGATGGAATACAAACGAAAAAAATATGTTGTATTGCAACTAAAAAAATTCCATTTAAATATCGAGCATTGAAATTAAAAAATTACACAATTAAAAACAAAGCCAAGAATGAAAAAAACTCTCAAAATTAAACGTTACTTTGGCGGGAAATAACTATTGACAAAAATAGTACACAGCGTGCATATTATATGGCCAGATTTCCTCAACTTTGCATTCACTTGACTAGAACCAAGATTCGCTTTGAAAATACGTCAAGATTTGTTATAAATATTTTGAAAGTTTATGAGCAGAATGAAAGTTACTTTTTGGTCTACTACGACTATCGGCAGCATTTTATTCAGACTTTACTCTCTTTACAGTTAATCTGTATGAACTCAAGCCTTATTTAATAACAATATTTATATAAAATAGATCGAATAAAACACAAAACAAATTATTAAACAAAAAAGTTTTAGGTAAAAAATAAAAACTGATAAAAATTTAAAAAAAAGGAAAATGTTGCAAAAATGTATGTCAATTTTTTTTTTTTAAATCGATGTAAATAGTTGATTTTATTTTTTTAAACAAAAGTTAATTAATTGTTAGCTAAGTTTTAATAAAAAAAATAAAACACATTATATTCTTTATTAGAAATTATTAAAAGAGACGGTCTGTCTCAATAGGGTTTTTTTTATTTGTTTCATTCTAAAAAATATTCTGAATTTTTCTTTTTAAAAGCAGCAACAGGCGTTTTTGCCTAACGAAATTGAACTCTTCCTAATTTGCTTAAAATTGGTTTAAAAATATTCCGTCGCCAAAATGTAACTCCTCCACTTCAATAATGTCGTTTTGCTCATATATTCTTTATTTTATTTAAATATTGTTCCGAAATTCGTACCATGACAATAGACTTGTGCAATTTAGTTCATAAAAGTGAGTGCTCATTTTAGTTCAATGATTAAAAATGAACTAGTTCAATTTTTAGTACAATATGTCTTTTTAGCAGAGTTCAGAAAGTACACTCATCGAACACACAATGTTCTGTTCAAAACCAACCCGAACATATGTTTCTTTTCATAACAATTATGTGTGTTACTAAATTTTTAAATTTTCCGCACACAACCACGAAGGTGTTCTATTAAAATATTTTTTTGTGCACTCGAACGCGAATGCTTCACTAAAGCTATTGTTTGCGAACGCGTGCTCTACTTTTAGCACGCGTTCCGAAAACAAAATTCATTGTAAAAGTAAAATAACTTCGTGGTTGAAAAAAGAGCACAATGAAAAAGTAAAATAATTTCGTGGTTGAAAAAAGCGCACAATGAAAAAGTAAAATAATTTCGTGGTTGAAAAAAGTGCACAATGAAAAAGTAAAATAAATTCGTGGTTGAAAAAAGTGCACAATGAAAAAGTAAAATAGCTTCGTGTTTGAAAAAAGAGCACAATGAAGAAGTAAAATAACTTCGTGGTTGGAAAAAAGAAGCAAAAATATATGCGTGTACGGACGGCAAAATATAACATGTTAGGATAGACCAAATATAATAACATTTCTTATTGAAGGTTTTTTTAGTTAAAATTTAAGTACACCGTTGCAGATTGTTTTTGAATATTGGTAAGTAGTAGAGTTCCTTGCAAATTCAATAAAATAATGTGCAATAAGTGCTGTTATATAAAGTAAGGATTATTGCAATTATACCTAAGGAAGGAATTTCTTATGTTTACTGATGATACCAGTAAAATAATTATTTTTATTTGAGTTTTGTGTTTTGTCATTTAAGTCCCTTGTAAATTCAAGCGAGAGTCGTTAATAAAAACATGCAATAATTAGTGATTTAAAAAGTAAGGATTAGGGTAATAATTTGCTTATCTTTAACATTATTGCAATTATACCTAAGGAAGGAATTTTTTATGTTTACTATTAGCATAAAATAATTACTTTCATTTGGGTTTTTTGATTGTCCAATTGTTTTTCTGCTTTAAATTTGCATGTGTTATTTGTTGTTGTGGTTTTTTAAAGCAGTAGATGTGCTTTGCTTATAATTTAGGTATGGGATGTTTAGTAGTGCATTTGTTATTGTTTTATTACTCTCTTCATTGATGCTTGCCTTATTTTTTGTTGTTTAATGGTAAATGCGTTTTGCTAATGTTTTAGGTATGGAATTTTACTTGTAAATTTGTTTTTGTTATCTTCATTACAGATTGTGTTGTTTTTGTTTTTTAACGGTAGATGTGCTTTGCTTATGTTTTAGGTAGGGGATGTTTAGTTGTGAATTTTTAACTGTTTTATTACTATCTTCATTGTAGCGTGCATTATTTTTTTGTTGTTAAGCGTAAATGCGTTTTGCTTATGTTTTAGGTATGGGATGTTTAGTTGTGAGTTTTTTATTGTTTTATTACTTCTTAATTGATGGTAAAACACCAAATTATTGGTACTAAGTACAAGACTATAGAATTCGTGGTAAAAATGAATTTTTCTTGTTAACATTGCAAAATGCAAAAAATTTAGATTTTCTACCTTTTTCTCATACATATGTATGTAAAATAAATATAAATGTTTAATATACCAGAACAACAAATAATACATATAAGGATATACATATATTATTTAGCAAATTTTTATTCATGTTCAGTGTGAAAATATTTATCCTGGCCTAAAGTGTTATTTTTTGTGACGTGTAAAAACCAATGGCAAACAATAAACGAAAAAAGTTTTGTTTTGAAAAATTCGCAACTTGTAATGAAGAAACAGACAAATTTACGTGTCTCGTTGAAACCTGTAAAAAAGAACTAAGTGCAAAAAATAATTCAAATCTTAAACGTCATTATAAATTACTACATAACATTGTTATTGATAGCATTTGGAAGTGCCTCTTCTTGCAATGTTAACAAGAAAAATTCATTTTTACCACGAATTCTATAGTCTTGTACTTAGTACCAATAATTTGGTGTTTTACCATCAATTAAGAAGTAATAAAACAATAAAAAACTCACAACTAAACATCCCATACCTAAAACATAAGCGAAACGCATTTACGCTTAACAACAAAAAAATAATGCAGGCTACAATGAAGATAGTAATAAAACAGTTAAAAATTCACAACTAAACATTCCCCTACCTAAAACATAAGCAAAGCACATCTACCGTTTAAAAACAAAAACAACACAATCTGTAATGAAGATAACAAAAACAAATTTACAAGTAAAATTCCATACCTAAAACATTAGCAAAACGCATTTACCATTAAACAACAAAAAATAAGGCAAGCATCAATGAAGAGAGTAATAAAACAATAACAAATGCACTACTAAACATCCCATACCTAAATTATAAGCAAAGCACATCTACTGCTTTAAAAAACCACAACAACAAATAACACATGCAAATTTAAAGCAGAAAAACAATTGGACAATCAAAAAACCCAAATGAAAGTAATTATTTTATGCTAATAGTAAACATAAAAAATTCCTTCCTTAGGTATAATTGCAATAATGTTAAAGATAAGCAAATTATTACCCTAATCCTTACTTTTTAAATCACTAATTATTGCATGTTTTTATTAACGACTCTCGCTTGAATTTACAAGGGACTTAAATGACAAAACACAAAACTCAAATAAAAATAATTATTTTACTGGTATCATCAGTAAACATAAGAAATTCCTTCCTTAGGTATAATTGCAATAATCCTTACTTTATATAACAGCACTTATTGCACATTATTTTATTGAATTTGCAAGGAACTCTACTACTTACCAATATTCAAAAACAATCTGCAACGGTGTACTTAAATTTTAACTAAAAAAACCTTCAATAAGAAATGTTATTATATTTGGTCTATCCTAACATGTTATATTTTGCCGTCCGTACACGCATATATTTTTGCTTCTTTTTTCCAACCACGAAGTTATTTTACTTCTTCATTGTGCTCTTTTTTCAAACACGAAGCTATTTTACTTTTTCATTGTGCACTTTTTTCAACCACGAATTTATTTTACTTTTTCATTGTGCACTTTTTTCAACCACGAAATTATTTTACTTTTTCATTGTGCGCTTTTTTCAACCACGAAATTATTTTACTTTTTCATTGTGCTCTTTTTTCAACCACGAAGTTATTTTACTTTCTCAATGAATTTTGTTTTCGGAACGCGTGCTAAAAGTAGAGCACGCGTTCGCAAACAATAGCTTTAGTGAAGCATTCGCGTTCGAGTGCACAAAAAAATATTTTAATAGAACACCTTCGTGGTTGTGTGCGGAAAATTTAAAAATTTAGTAACACACATAATTGTTATGAAAAGAAAAAAAATGCTCGGGTTGGTTTTAGTTGTTTGTTTTTAATTTTTGTTCGAGAATTTTGTACAGTGAGTGTACTTTTCTGAACTCTGCTTTTTAGTTCAAACCTCGTTTAGTTCAAAAGATCTTAGTTCAGCATGTCTTTATAGTTCAAGGCTCATATAGTTCAAATGTTCTTTCGCAGTTTTGTTTAAATTTGGTAACATTCTATTTGACTTACAACTGCTGCAGCGAAATCTATTCTATCTATTTTACAAGCAACACATCGATTAAGTGATAGCATAATAAAATTTATATTCATTCAATTTTCAATATACTCTTTTCTTTATATCAGGATTAAAGGCAAAAAGTAACAATCGCTTTAAATTATATTTAATTTTTTTTTCATTTATAGTGTCAGAAACAGTGAACAACGAAATATACGTGTAATTATAGTGAATGGCCAATTGGAGCGGCATGCGGACACGGGCGGCAAAAATCTGTTCTTTTTGCCGCATGAATTTATTTTACATAGGCAAATGAACGCGGCTTATTGGAATAGAAATTTGTGTAAAAAAATAGAAGTAAATTTAAGTGCTAAAAATATTAAAGCGAAAAATAAATTAAACGAACAGCGATTTAGTGAAAAAAAAACACGAAAAGATGACTATGGATGATTTTACAAATGAAAGCAATAAAACAAAAAGTTAAAATAAACTTCAAAATTGCCGCTCGGCCGCTTTTGATGGCATTGCCAAGTTAAATTAAATTCAACGTGTTAGAACTTTTGTGTGAATATTTTTATTAACAAACCATTTTTTTTTCAAATAGGTAATACTATTGCCGCTTGCATTGGCACCATTCACCATTTATTCATCACGTTCAAACACAAAGCAAAGTTCAAAATTGAACTAGGTAGACGTACAAATTTGAACTAGTTCACTTAGTTCAAGCAATCGAAGAGTCCAATGGATTCTAGTTCGTTTGTGAATAACTCAACTCTACATGAGAATATTCATGCGTTCACATTGTTTTTGTTAATTATGTTAAGTGATTAACATAGATCTGTTGTCTTAACAGAATGAGGCCAAGGTTATAAACTTTAACAATTAACTGTACACATCCCAGCAAAACAGAAGTGAGCGAAACTGATGCATACAAAATTTCGCTCTAACACATTTGCAACAAAACGGCGTTACCGTTGTACCGCTTTTGAAATTTAATTGATATAATTTTTTCTTGGTAAAGTTCTTTATTTATATGCTTTTTTTTAGTTGTTTTTTTTTTTGGACACAAGTGTGAAAATGATTTAATAATTATTTTCTTTTGACCCAGATTTCAAACAATTAAAATACAAATGTTAAAACCTACAGACGTGTCATACATTGATCGATCTAATGTAAAACATTTTTATTAAATTCAAAAGTCATCGTCAAACGACAATCTTTTTATCTTTAAAACATAATTTTTTAATAAACTTATTTACAAAGATAACATTTTTACGAGAATACAACACAGCAGGTTGTAAACAAATTAAATTATAAAAAAATAAACATTTATGTATGTTTCGCATTGATAATATTGAGATAAAACAAACGGACGTTTTGTTTTCATCTTTTTTTTCTTTCGTGTTTTAACAATAAAACAAAATATAAACAACTTATAAAATTAAATAAAATATTATGATCTCAATGTTAAAGAGCTGCATAAGTATAAATATAATTTTATAAAATAAATTGATTGATGCTTGATTTCGTTTATAAATTGTCCTAAATATTGTTCGCACACCGACCGTAACCGGACGCATAAAAATGAGAAAGAGTTCAACAAAAGGCGCAAAAAACTAAAAAAAAAACAAAATATTATAATTTGGAAGTGTCCAAATAATAACATAAATTAATATTAATAAAAGTCTGATACTCTTTGTTTTTTCGTGTTTAAACATGTTTACGCCAGTGTAATTAAGGAATGTTTTAATACTTTTTTTGGTTTTTCATTTTTTTAAATTTATGATAAGTAAAATTAAGTGCAAATTTCGTCATAAAATAATATAAGAAGAAGTTCATAAAATCCTTAAAATATATTTCTGTTTTAATTTAAAAATGGTGTATAAAAATTATTTAGTAAGACGGGCTTATTTTATTTAAGACTGAGGTTTTTAAGTATTTCTTAATAAACATTATCAAGTTGTTACACAATATTATTTAAATTTAATTTGAAAACGTTTTTTTCCCCTTGTCTCCAAGCAAAGTTTTATCGACAAATTCAAAAGTAAGGTTAGGTTGCATAGAAGTTAATAATGAATGCCCTTAATCTCTTGATATTTTTATATTGTTTTTATTATAAAATTAAAAAGTCAGTTTGGTTTAAATAGAAAGACACAATGTTTTATTCTTGTAACGTTTTTTGTTTGTTGTCTCTAAGCGTAGTTTTATTATGAAATTTGAAAAGTTAGGTTACGTTGAATATTTTTGACGTTTTTTTTTATTACCGCTCGTGGCATTTTCAGTATGAAATCAAAAGGGGTAGGTTAGGTGTAAAAAATGTAGACAATGTGTTCGTCTTTAGACATTTTGTCAATTTTTTCTGATTGGAATTTTTTTTGGAAATTTTTTGTTTTTTTTTTTTCTTCAATGCCTTTAAGCAAATTGAATACAAAGAGAAAATTTCCTAGTCTCGTTTCGTTCTTTTTTTATATTCAACAGGTTAGCTTGAATAAAAGGAGACAATATGCTTAATTTTTTGATATTTTTTGTTTTCTTGTCGCTTATCCAAATCTTGGTATGAAATTACAAAAGTTAGGTTACGTTGAACTTCATGTTTTTACTATGATCTTATAACAAAGTGTTATTATCATAAATTTAAAGCAGGACTTGTTGAGTATAAGACACAATGCTTAAGCCCTTTGAAAGTTGTCTTGTCTTTAGATTTTGTCGAAAATTTATCATGAAATTAAAAAAATTGGGTTATGTTTTAGAGAAGAAGGCCCTAACTTAGCATCTTGACATTTTTATTACTTTCTCTTAAAGCGGAAAAGTTAGGTTAGGAGTGTTAGGTGGTCTTTTTAACGACATATTGAAAAATGGTTAATTATTCGATCTTTAAAGGAAAAACCAAAAGATAGTGAAAAGTGTACAAAATTAAATAGAGTTTTTGATGCATTATTGTGATTTAAAGTTTATCGGTGGAACTACGGATAAGACTTAGTTCATGCATATATCAAAAACTTGAAGGCCAGTTACACCCTTAGCGTGCGAGAACTTGATTTTAAAGAAAATGCAGTATTTACTCAGGTCAATGAAAGAAAGAATTCTTATAAACTGGCGAAATAGAAGTTCCTTTGTAACGCAAATAAGCAATTGGAACATCGACCTTAAGAAATCGCTGCAGCGATTTGAATATTAGAAAAAAACCGTGGTCTAAGAATGGTATTTTATAAATTATCGTACTTTAAGACCGTTTTACACGATATGTATTTGTCAAATGTCTCTGTAATAGGAGGTGGGTCCCATTTTTATGTTGGACTGGCCGATTTGGTAAACATTTATATTCGCATCTTTTAAAGTAGAGTGTACTCTATAGTCTAACTAAGTTTTTTGAGCAGACTCTCACTCCAATCTAACGTAACCTTCAGTTTTGTGACCTGATCTGACATAACCTATAAGTGTTTACAACAGCTGTTGTCAGATCGTTTGTCCTGTGTAAATTTCAACTATCAGTCTATAACGATTAAAAGTAAAACACAATATATCTCAAATTACATTACCTATCGGGACACCCTCTAATTTTCATATATATATATATATATTTGTATTACATTTTGCTATTGGCAGCTAAAGTGATACAAACTTTTTTAAAAATTGAATATTGGTGTCCGTTCATGTGTGTTGCGTTGGGACACCCTTTCATTTTTAAAACAATAAATTTTGTTGGAACCAATCTGTAAGCATCACCCGAAATTACTGAGTTATGCGGGTACAAACATAAAAAAACAGATGAACTGTTTGTTAAGAAATTAAAGTGAACTTCAGCCGAATTAATAAATCATTTATTATAATAAGTTTTATTGTTTAACCAGAACATACTTTAAAAATAAATTTTATTTTTTGGGTAACAAACAAAGCTTTAAAGGATTTTTTAAGAAAAGCAAAACTCAAAAATATTTTTTTTTGTTAAAAAAAGAAAAAAAAATATTTAAATTAATTTTTAACAAAAATTATTTTAATTAATTTAAAAACAAAAATAGTAAAACGGGGTTTTAAACTGACTACGGTAACATTTATTTACAAAAAAATAAAAAAAAAAACAAAAAAAACTTCCAATATTTGTATGTTATTATATCAAAGATTCGTTTTGTTGAATCGACAAGTTTGGCGTTTTTGTGATAATTTTTTACAAAACTAAAAAGAATGTACACACCGTTCATTAACTCATGTATTTCCAATTATTCTACATTTAAGAGCCGTTCTATTATTATTTTCGGTCATTATACTGCAGTTCACACTCTTACACAACTTTTGGCAATTAATTTACAAAATTTAAATTCTGAATGCTAATAACACATTTCTTCGTAATAAGTTGGACAATTGAAATCATACATTAAAAATTCTGTTTGGGCAAACGAAATTAACAAAAAAAAAAGTTTTTGCAACACCCCAACAAATATGTAAATAAACGAATCAAGCCAAGCAACCAACTTTGGCTTCATCGTCGAAAGAGACGAATTAAATCGACCCGATATTAAATCCACACAGAGAAGAGCTCAGACATCACTGAAATCCATTCAGTCACGTAGGCCAAAATTCACCTTTGTTCTCTCTTCTGATATTCGTAATCATACTCGTGCAAATTAAAGACAAAATAAAAACAAATAAAAAAAAAATACATTCTCATACTCACGACATGTAATAAAATAAATTGCCAAAGTAAACACAATGAGTTTTACAATGCTATTTTTCTATATTATAAGTATGTTTGTAGTTGTTGCTTTATTTTTTGCAATTTAATCCAATTTAATCGTAGAATTGCAATCACAAACATTCAAACTAGAGCAAAAAAGAAAAACTATAACCGGCGCTCCAATTGGAAATTAACAAAAAAACTGAAAGCAACGTAAGAGCTTGGGAATCTAAGAGTTTCACGCCACCAAACCCATGCATGCACACACACACGCATAAAGCAGATTATCTGACATACATACATACTTTTTAGGATCTGTATACTTATGTTGCAATTCAGCCACTGTGATTTAGAATTCCAATGAAGATTTTGCAAAACATAATGAAAAGAGAATAGGGAGGTGTGTCTCTGTGTTTGTGTGCAAAAGTGATAATTTACAACAACTACATTTTACTCTGCTAGCGAGAAGGCGTTAATGTTTACATTAGTTACACTCTTTTTTTTTTTTTTTTTTCTTATTTACATAAATTTGTTTGTGTTTAATGGAATGTGATAAATTGCCATAAAACTCTACTTAAAATATCATTATTTGTTCTTTTAAAAATTACAATATTTTTTTTACAATGTCATGATCGTACAATTACCGTCCGTCACCAGCACTCGTCACACTTGCATGTGAAATTTTTGTAAAAATTTATGTCCATAATTTTTTTATTTACAATCATTATTTAAAATACAAACATTTTTTCATTAACCGGATTAAGGGAATTCATCCAAATGATTTATTTTTTGTTAGATATTTTTAAACATTTTTGGAAATGAGATTTATTTTAATATCAAGGTATTTTTCTGCTGATTTATATTTTTTTTACTTTTTTATTGTGGAGATTCATTAATCCGCATGATGATTTGAAGGTCAAATTTTGTTTTGCGGAAGGGAAGTTGATGGGATGAATTTAGTAAAATAAACAAGAACTAATCCCCTTTTAAATACCCAGTACGTTCATACATATGTACATTTGTATATTACAATAAATTCTGCGTTAACCCTAGTGACGTAAGAACAACAAACACATGTGTACATACATGTGTATGTTTATATATAATTAATTCCTTTTTAACAATCTGTTATTAAAACAAAAAAAAAAAAAAACAAATTCTCAATTTATTTCTTTAATTTTTAGATAACGGGACTTAAGTTTTCGTCGTTAATTCTTTAATTATAAATATTTTATGAAATATGTATCTCAACATACTTTGGTCAAACTAGTCTTAGATATAATTTTCTTACTTGTAGATCTTAAGTCAGGTTTACCGCTAGGAATTTTTGACGAAAAATTCGTTTAAAAAAAAAGTAGTTAATGCAAAAAATACCGCTTTGTATCTTTATCTTGCCTTTTATACGAAACTAGCTGACCCGGCGAACTTCACCTCGCCCCAATTTTAAGACTTCAGACAAACTTTAGACTAATAATACAACACAAATATTTAAATTTTCAATGTGATTTATTTGATGGAATCAGTAGAAAGCGATTTAATGTACAAAATTTCATGCAAAAAATCAATTTTCGATTTTTCCGCAATTTTCCATGATTTACACTAAGAACTTTCTATTTTCTGATTTAGAAAGCCATTAAGGAATAATTTCACGCAAAATTTCATACAAAAAACTAGATTTTCGATTTTTCTATTTTTCCGACTTTTCCGGAGGATTTTCCAAAATTTTCTTCCATTAAGACCTTCTCTTCGAATAACTGACAAAAAGTTTTACAGAAATCGGCATAGCCGTTCTCATTTTAGGAATTACTATACATTTTTTACACCATTTTTTATATACGTATAGATATTACGATTCTTGGAAAAACATGTAGCGTTGTTGAAATTTTCCATCTCTGACTCAGTGGTTTTCTCTGATCATATATCAATAGTTTTATTTACATTTTAAGCTTTTCGTTTCTTTTTGTTAACTAATTATCAAGAAAACACTGCCAAATTAAAGGTTTACTGCTAAAAAGTTTTAAACTTTAAAATCATTTTTTACGAAACACTTTTCCAATAATCTTCAACAGAAATTGCCTTTAATTTAAAAATTTCTTCTATTTTTATTTTTAATTTAAGATTAAATTTAAAGACGCCGGCTATAGTTTTTATTCAACCGCCGCCTTAAAACTTTGTAGGCGCAGGACTCTTCTTTATGTTTTTCCCTTGTAGTAATATTCTAGGGGAGTAGTTTGCATTAATTTTCAGCCAACTTTTCAGTTTCCCCAGTTGTGATCGTGGTCCACTCCGTCTGCAAGGTACATTTATTTTACAACGTAGTGGCATCAGCCCAGAACGTATTTTTAATTAAAATTATTGCAAAAATAAACTTGGCTTTTTATTATTGCTTTGTAATTCAGAATGTCAAAAGTGTTTATTAAAGCTTAAATTAGACGTGCCACGTCATAACGCCATAGCCGTAACCATGGCCATAACCATAATCATATTTACTGCTAGCGAATAGTGGTGCCATAGCCATAAGCAACTCTTATTTGTTTTGCCGATTGTTAAGAAAGCAGAGCAATGAAAAATATAAATTAAAACTCGCCAATACAATGTAGAGAAAGTGAAAAACCAGAACAAAATAAAAAAACAAACAGTTAATACCTAAATTCAGTAGTCAGTTGAATATGGTTATGGTAAAAATCAAAATTTAATTAATATCTATGGTTACGGTTATGGCTATGGCATTATGGTATGTCACCAATAATCCAATACAATATTTTCCATAAGGTTGGTTTGAACAGCTGTTTTATATGGTTATGGTTATGGCACCTCTAATTGAACCTTAAAGCGTTTGTTTACGATTTTTAGGCAATTTTCTATTATTTCTCTTTGCTTTTTGATATTTTCAATTTTAAAGCAACAATTAAAATCCATTTTTTTTTGCAATGTTGCATTTTTTGCAGAGATGCCACTAGTAAAATAAATGAGCCTGGTTGTTAAAAAATGCTTTTCTCTAAAATGTACCAAATGATTGCGTGTCAATTTAAAGAGAAAAAGACTAACGATTTCCGCCGCATTGCGGATCATTGTCTTGTTGGAAACAAAACGTCGTTGACATAATTATTGCAAATTGAGATTGAAACTTGATTTGAATGTATGTAAATATGCAATTGTTGATCCCCACGGAGGTACTAATAGTCTGGCTGAGCTAACCTAGGCACAGACGAAATGTTCTCGGGGTACGGGGGAAGCAGTCCCCCATTGTGCAGGCACCTAATCTGGATATACAGTGTCCTTAATAAACTGGCACTCCTGGAACCTGTAGTCCATAACTAGAGCCGCCAGTGTAGCCGGTTATTGCAACACTGTTGGCTACGTCCGATGGAGGGCGCTAGTCTACGCTTTGATTTTACTCAGATACTGACGCAAATCTTGATCACACATGCCATTGTTGATTCAATAAATTCCACCTAACCAACAGCCGCCAAATAACTCCACAACATCACCGTTCGTAACTGTAGCAATTAGACTTAGTTTTCTTAGCGCAGTTTGTAACTTACAGCTAAACCTAAATTAGTACGACAAGCGCAATCTATCTATCAAAAATTCTAATTTATATACAAAATGTATGAACCAAAGCATAATAGCGCGGCGTCAAAGCTTAGCAATTGGAACATCCGACGTTGACAGTGCAATAGAAAGTGAAGTTGGCTGCTATTTTGTTTGTTTCTATCAGTTTTATCTCTTTGTGAAATAAAATTAAGTTGACATCACTGTTCAAGACACTAGTTGACGGTCTTATTTCAGTATGACATTTCAGCTCAAAAGCAATGTGCTAGATTACATTGCGCTTTACGCGCTAATTTAGGTTTGTCTGTTAAGCTACAGTTATTAAGGGCTTTTATTCCAAAAATGTAAAATTTACTTTTGTCTCATAAAATGTTGCCTACGGCTACGGTAGACACGCTAAGTTGTTCTACAGTCCTATTCTGTAATTCTCGTATCCAAATCTAAATCTCGATCACTAAAAGGCTAAAAATAAATTACGACAAAAAGTGTCACAGAAAGGCATTTGTAGCCAAAAATCGCTAAATAGATGTTTTTAGATTTTTAGCGATTTAGCTTTAGCGATTTACAGAACAATGCTGCTAAAAGTGCGATTTCTGTTTAAAACTGCAGCAGTTTATGAGAAAAACAGTGAAAATGTTTGTGAAATTCCCATGCAAATAAAAATATGACACAATAATCAAAATTACACATTAAAACTGTTAAAAAATAAAATTTATTTCATTGTTTTCTAAGAGTCTTTTAGTTGTTTAATTTTTTACTTTTAACGATTTTTTTTAAATCTGACAAAAACTTCACGCCATTACATTTAAAGAGTTTTATACAAAATAAATTATTTACATACAAGTACATGTATGTACATATGTATGTATGTATAAGTAATAAAAAATGTATTTAGTTTAAACTGTTCACTTGCGCTATAAAAAATTAATTCAGTAGAGCAGTTTGTGACGTCAGCCCCATAACTAAAAATGATAGAAAACTTTCTGTTTTAACACAAAGTTCAGTTCATTGTTTATGTCACAATAAAAAAAACATTACGCACGTTTAATTATTAAAAAAAATTATAAACAAATTCTGTATAAATTAAGGCTAATGATTATTTGTCTTCCGAGGCACCTTTCAAAATTATTTAAATTGGAAAAAATAGTATTATTAATTAAGCTTTTGGAGGAAGAAGATTTTTGTAATGATTATGTTTACGCCCAAATCTTTTCAAATGGCACGCTATTACCCAGTAAACACAATAGGGAAAATTTTCTAAAGTTTAAAATCCAAAAAGAAAAGTATTACAGTACGTCAAGAATGACTTTACACAATTAAAAAATTTTTTAAAAATTTTCAAAAATTATTAAAAAATATATGTATATGTTTTGAATGATTTCATAAGAATTATAAATATTAAAGTAAAAAAAAAAAGAAATTACCGTAAAGAAAACAAAAACACGAAACGTAAAAAGGAAAAACAATAATTCTTGCAAAAAAAAAAACTGACTTAAAAAAAATTTCTTTTTTCGGTCTATAACGGTTCAAGAGTATGGCCACATACATAAAATTACATTAACTATTGGGACACACTTACATTCCATCTTCAAACGTAATATTTGTTCAGCTGTTTAGTATTTTGGCAATATACATCAAATTAAAGCAACTATAGGGGCACCCTTTAATTTTCAAATTTAAATTATATTCTTGCTGTTGTAGTAATCAGGTTCGTTGTAAATTTCAATCGTCTGTCTACAACGCTTCAACACTTTGGCCACATACATCAGATTACATCAACTATTGTTAAACCCTTTAATTTATAATTTCAAAAATTTATACTTCTTTTTATACCAAACAAAGTAGTGATTGTCTGTCTTATTTTCAAGTGTTTGTATATAGCGGTTCAAAAGATACGGCCAATAGCTCATATTACATTAATTATGGGAACACCCTTTAATTTCTGAATCCAAATCGGTATTTTAGCGGGCTAAGCAATACATTTCCCTTGTGAGTTTCACCTGGCTTCCTATAGCGGTTCAAAAGTTCGGCCACATACATTATTTTACATTAACTATTGGGACACCCTTTTATTTCTAAATCCAAATTTTATTTTTGTTGTTATAGCGCAGGTAGCAAAACACGTTCGTTGTAAATTTCAAGCGTTTTTCTACTATTGTTCAAAAGTATTGCAATATACATACAATTAAATGAACTACTGGGGCACCCTTTAATTTATAATTTGAAATATTAATACTATAACATCGGTAGCAATCGACATTCTGTCCAATTTCTAAGCGTTTGTCTAAACATCACCTATGGAGGCACCCGTTAATTTTGAGATTTTTTTTTGTTTTTGGGAGCAGTCATTTTACATTTTAAAGAAGTGCCCTTTACATTTCATAAAACACGTAAAAAACATGTATGGAACCCCCCTTAAAATTTTAAGATTATAAACTGTTTTTAAAACGGGACCAATCTGCAAGCAAAACCTATCAAATTACAAAAAATTATCAAAATCGGTTCAAAAATGACTGAGTTCTCTTTTTCTTAAGTTGGTTAAAAATAAATAGTTCTCTTTTTTGCGAGTGTCAAATAACATATACGTCACATCATTCAAACGTAAATAATATTAAATTACCTACTGAATTATTAAAAAAACAAATTGTGTTTTTTATAAAAAGTTTAATAAAACAGTAAACAGAAATAAATAACTTTAAAGACTTTTGAAAAATTTTTGAATATTTGGATGCACTGTTATTCAAATAAATTTAATAAATTCTACTCAATTTTTGTTATTTTTAAAATTTCAGAAGGAAATCACAATGAACTGTTTGGGCTTTCGAGTTGAGGTGTCTATTTTGTGGGCACTAGCGTTCTGGACCTAATCTAACCTAACGGTTTGTTGTGAGTTTAGAATTCATACTTAAAATAAAATTAACAAAAAAAAAAATAACATTTTATTTCAAACGTACTATTTTATGTTTGCTTGGTTAGTATGCCATGTTAAACATAAACAACAAATAACACACTAAACTGCTTTTTTTATTTTACAGGTTTATCATATTTCTGCTACACATAATTTTTACAACATTCATTTTGTTAAATTAAATGATTATGAATTATTTCAATAAAAGTCATTAACCTTAAAACCGTGAAATACAAAAACAACAAATCATAAACAATTTTGCGACAACTACAAATGTAAAGTATGTTAAGTCAAGTTTCTACTCTTCTTCATTTTAGTTTGGGGGAAAATGTAATAAGGGAGAGAAGCGAAACACAAATAAGCAAATTAGATTTTTTTAAGCTTTGAACGTAAATGTTATTGACAGTACGGTAAAAAGCTGCAGCATAGAGAATACAAGGTGTCGTTAAAGTCACCAGAAGATGATAAAATATTATCATATTTTTGGATATTAAAAAAAATAAAGTTTTCGATCTCTTTTTAGATTTTTTTATTGTTTTGTTTTTTGCATTTTTTGTTATTAATTGATGAAAATCAAGTATTATAAATATTACTGGTTTTTATATCTTTTTTAATTAAATTCTAACAACTTAATGTTAAACAAAATTCAATTCTGTTAACTTAACAGTTTTTGAGCGAGTGTTATGGAAACAGTAACAGGATGTTAAAAACGAAGCAAACTAACGGAGTTTTCTTCACACACTTTAAATCATTGATAGAATTTGTTGAAATATCTCAAGACCTTCGATTTCCTACAAAATATTTTACAAGAAAAATAATTTAGTCTGACGCCCAAAATAACACTCGACTATCGCTCAAATCTTAATGGGATGACTGAATCGTTCAATATTAGAATTCTTTTGGGTTCCAAGTCACTAGGAACGAAGACAGGAGCTGACTAAACTTGATATCTAATAATGGCCCTGATCTAATAATGGCCCTGAGCTATGGGCGCTTCGACAGCCGCCTTTACCTATCCCAATCTCCAGGAAACTCCAGGTTTAATTTATGAAAGTAAAAATTACAAAGATTGATAGGTTAATGCTATTCAAGGTGTCGAATGTCTCTTTAAGTCCGACAGAACTAACGAAAGAGTTAACTGTAAAACGAACTGTCATACTAACTTTACTTTTTATCATTTATGATCATTATCAAGGCGAATTAATAACAGGTGGCCTTGACGGCCCAAGTGACTGTATTTTTTCCTTTTTCGAGTGTCAAAAGTTATAATTTCCTTTGTTTTTGACAGCCGAAGACGATTTGTACAAAAACAAAATGTACATATTTCTTTGGCAGTGTTGTATTAATTTTCGCCGTGATTATACCTGTTATTAATTCGCCTTGAATCATTGTACTCTGACAAATAATTATAACTAGATATCTGAAACGGGCGAGATATGGTTTAAGCTATCCACTCATTGAAATAAAAATTTAGCGATACGTTGATTTTAGGAAATGGACCTGTCAATTGGACTCAAAAGTCGTGCGATTTGACACTTCTCGATTATTTCTTGTGTGGTCATGACATCAAAGGTCCTACAGTGGGTGAACCGCAGAAGCCTGTTAAAAGGTGGAGGGAGGCTACTACATGAAGAGAGCCCCTTGGCAGGGTCTTAGTTTTGCTCAGATATAATAGAAGTATTTTAAGCTGTTTAACTGCGTTAGTGACAGGTCATGGAAATTTAAAGAATCATTTTGGCCAGGATGAGATTCGAAGAAGATGATACTTGTAGATTGTGTCTGGAAGAGGCTGAGATGGATGTCCGACACTGACTGACATGAGACTTAAGATTACAGGCCGCCAAAGCTTGTTAAATGTGGATGCCATTGGGGATTTAAGTCTTGAAGGCCAACAACTACCAGTCGACGATAGTCTGGAATCACTAAAGTCTAGACTAAAGGCTGATGATAGCACGCGACTCAATGAGTATAAGGTTGCCGGAAATTGCAAATCTGTTCGCTATAATAATTAACGCCGAAAGGGGATTGAAAAGGAACCCATTGAGAAAATAGTCCCCTCACATAATTATTAATAGTCCATGATAAGTCACGAGTTTATGCTGACAAATCAGCCACAGTCAACGCCTTGGAAGCCAACATTGTTCGTGTTATTTGTGACCCATAATTGGTTGTCCAGAATGCTCTTCGTCAATAACAAACGCGGTGACCATATGCCCAAAATTATTTTCAAATGGTCTTTTGAAGGAAAAAAAATTTTTTTTATCATTTTCTTACATAGTAAAGTTTAAACGGGCTTAGAAAAAAACACCCTTTAGCTGAATTAAGTTTACGATAAAGAGTTCGATGTTATTTCTTTCTAAAGAATATTCCTTCATTGAAGTGTCCAGTGACCAACACTTTAGAAGTTGTTTACTTATGAACATTAATTTTATAATCCACCCCATTGTGCGTTACTATTCTGTTTTCAAATTATACATACATACAAACATATGTTTATGAAATATTAAATAAAATGATGACAAAATTAGTGTATACGTTTATTTTATCACATAAATATGTTGATAATTCTGATTTTTAATTTTTTCGTAAATTCTAAAAATAGAAAAGAAATGTCACGTGAAAAGAAACAGAATCAGTAAATTAACAAATGATCAAAACAATGGTCAGCGAATCTGTCTAATAATCACATGATTCAAATTCAAATTTAAAATTGTTTTCTCATATTTTTCGTGTGATTTATTAAATTAATTTAATTTTTATTTAAAAATATTTTCAACAAACAAATATTTTGGGTGTTAAGTGTGCCAGTGCCAGCTAATACAAATGCTTTAATGGATTATTGTTAGATTTTGATTATAACAAAAATATAATTAATAATAAAAAGGGGAAAACATTTCAATTAGCACGTAAGCGATCATTAGTATTTTAACTGACAGTGTAAATATTAGGGTGACCAGATACACACAACAAAATAAAACTGTAATACCTCCTTAAATTACTCCAATCTTGTTAAATAAAGTACAAAATTTTTAAATTCCTGATTTGAAGTTTTACTTGGGTCGTTGGGTAGTTGTTAAATTAAAGAATTTAATTGTATTTTCAAAAAATTTAGGATTGATTTTTAAAAATAACTTTAGATTTGCTTTTTTAACAACATTTAAGTTGAAATTGCACTTCTTTGGTTACGATTTCGACTAAAACGGAAAATAATTTCTTAAAATTTAAAATTTTTCTTCGGCTTTACTAGGATTGCTTCAAGCATTGAGCGGAACTTTTGACAACTACGCCGTATCTCCGTAATTAGCAACTTGGCAACTTTCGCCCTTTAATTCCCACAAAATAACCGGCTTCTTAAAGTAAATCAAAGTCAAAAGAGGGCAAGTCGTATGATAACGGTAGTTAAATGATAAATAAACGTCCGTCGTGACATCACATACTTCCCAAAATTCGTGCGTTGCATCGCTTGTATAACAATACAATAAACATTTCCGACCCCATAAAGTATTGTTACGTTTATCCTTTTTAGCAGACAAACGTACGGATTCTTTTGATTGCAAATACCACTGTGGCTAAATTCTGTCTTCGAACTTTGTGGCTTTGTCTGGCTATACTTCTTGATCCTACCGGTCTTGTAAACCCTTGGTCTCATATTTACTAAACATGCGTTATCACCAGAAACGCAGCCATCCACGCTACACTACTGTGTTACTCCGGCGAGACATGAACTACTCGATACCTTGTTTAGTAACCTTAACCATCCACAGACATCTCCACTGCTCCTATTATCCAAGCCAGACATCTCCTTTTTAATCCAGTAGCCACAACACACGTCTGCCATACACTGTTGTAATGCTGTTACACTTCCCCGCGCTAACCGCTATTGCTCTTCCTTTTTGTTATAAAGGGCTTCTTGACAATTATCTGTTGCTCTTATATTAAGTTGGACGTTTCCACTAAATTATCTGCCATGGCTTCACACAATAATTGTCTTTGCCTCCGGGAGGTTTGTACTGCTGTTTATTAACTTTAATTGCTTATAACAATTATTTCTTTTCGTTGCCCGCATGCGGTATCGAACTCGGACCCCCTGGTTTGTAGTACGCACCTCTACCAACGCAACCATTGAGGCTGCTCAGCTTTTGTTAGCTAACTTGTGGTTTTGTTATTCTATAAACACACCGTTGGTTGTTGAATTAACTTTATTCACCACACTCATACGGAAACAACCAACTATAGGGGTTGCCAAGTTTTATTATTCGTAACAGTATATACAGTTATGTGCAATAAAATAGAGCCACCTGATCCCCATTACTTTTACCGCTTACTGTTATACAGATTTTTTATATATGGAGTTTGACAGTTAGAATGCCGGCGAAAATGCATGAATTCGCCATCGCTCTCACCTTATAATTAATTCGCCTTATTACATATTTTTTATACATGGAGTTTGACATTTATCGTTTACGCCGAAATTAATGAATTCGCCATTGCGGCCATCTAGTATTATTTCGCCATGGTTGTACATGTGGTTGGTTAACATAAGATTTGGCGTAGCATTTGCCTAAAAAAATTTTTTTTCGTATTTTTTGAAATTTTTTACCATACGAGTTTATGTATTTCTTCACTATAAGATTGGAAATTTTTTTTTCATAATTTCCCAAAAGCCTTGATAATAAATAAATTTCGCCTTTAATACAATTTTCAATCAAAGATTAGAATTTCCTTTTTTAAATATTCTCCATTTGACAAAAATATACACAAAATACACAAAAATACATGAGCGTTTTCCAGCCTTGAAAATAAAAATTCCATTAACATGCTGCTGAGAAATAACGAAAACCTATGATGCAACAAACGTTTTGTGGTTTATTAAAAAGAACATCTTCTTAATTGACGTCCAAAAATTTGCGCAAATAAAATATTGGACAAATCTGGCATTTTGCCATCATTTACATGTGATCATTTGATGTGAGATAAAAGAAATAATATTGATATTAACCCTAAACATCTAAATGTATCAAACTTTTAACCAGACTTTAACAAATTGAAAAATACTGGACGTTTGTTAAAAGTAGTCGTAAGGAATGTGAGAATTTAATGACAAGAACTTGAGATTCAAGGAGAGAGTGTGCTTTGTTTAATGAAGATCATAATAAAAAATTTGTGTTCATTTGAAATTAATTGATTAAAATATAGTTTCATTATGATTAGAATTATATCATGATTAATACTTTCGTATATAAAACTGTTGAAAAAAAACACTTATTTTGCCGCCATTTGTGTAAAACATACTGGCAACCCTTTAGAACTTATTTGCAAATTAACTGTTAGATAAAATGGAGAATTACAAGAGAGAATAAAACATTTTTAGTACTGGAAAATATTTAAAGACTTGATTTGTTAATATCAAAATTCCATATTTGATTTAATTTTGGATTTTCCCTTTCCCCAAACAAAAATTTACAATGTAATGTTTGGTTAAATCTAATCATTCATTAATAGCAAGAGTATATCATTTATTAAGTACGATCGATGGAATTCATCTTTAAAATTGGCAGCACTGCTTAAAAATGAGACATTTAATAAAAAAGTGTTATTTGGTACGAATTTAAATTAAACAAGAGTGTTATATTCGGCTACGCCGAATCTTATATACCCTTCACCATCTCTGTAAATCTAGTTTAGTGAAGTAAATTTAATAAAAAAAAAGCAAATATTGGGGTGACAGAGAATAAAAAAAAATTGGTACTACTCATAAATAATTTTACATAAAAATGCCATCGGCTCTTAATGGGTTAAGCATTTATAAAAATTTTAGTATTTCCCTAAAGATCTCTTCAAAAGCTTTGAAAAATGATACCCATATTGATAGTTAAAAAAAATTTTAATATTTTAGAGCCCCGTACGTAACTCGGAAAATATATTTTTTAATTCTCTATCTTCCCATATATATATTTTTTTTTGGTCATTGTTCCAATAATATGGAAAAATTAGAGGCAGGCGTGATGTTTTGCCCGCTGCCTCAAAAGACATGGACCGATCTTGCTAATTTTCAATAAAAAAAATTTCGAAACTATGTCTGATCGATTTTTTTTTAAGAGAAGTATTACTTCAGGCATAAACTATTTAGTTATTTTTCGTAACCGTGCTACATTCTTTAGGAAAGGGATAGATGAGAGATAAGACAGGTAGGTGGTGGAAGGAGAAAGGTATAGCCATTTTATTAGTTATTTTACTTTGCTAGCGAATATGCTATGAAAATATACTGACGAAGGAGGCCGCATGTTGTAATTTTAATTCTGAATGTGTAGAAAAAAATATATTAATTTTTTGATTGCCGCAGGGGTCGAACTCTGGCCAACCGGATTTGTAGTCAAAGTGCTCACCACCTTGACTGCAGTAGCTGTATTTAAATTTTCTCTAGCTCTTCTACTGCCTTGGCAAAGTGTATTTCAACCCTTAACACGGACGGACAGACGGAAATCGCTCAATCAACTTCGCTATGCATAAAAAGTCAGAATATATATATATATATACTTTATGGGGTCGGAAATGGATATTGTAGATATTACAAACTGAATGACAAACGTAGTCATCCACTTTTGCCACTTTTTGTGGTGAAGGGTATAAAAATCGTTCATTTCTAATTTTAATCTCTTTTTGAATTTGATAAGAAAAACTATTTACTTAAAATTTATACGACTCGCAGACTTTTGGATAAACAGAGTTTGGTGTCATTTATAGAGAAAAATATTTTTATTACTTTGTAGATTTGCAAAAAATTTTTTTATTGGATAAAATAAGACATGTGTCTGAATATAATCACGTAGCTTGATATATTTCCGAAACGATATTTAATTGGGTCATGTTGGTAATAAAAGGAACAATGAGTTCAATAAAAATTTGAACTACAGAGAAAGAAAGTTCTTGTATGGAAATTTAGTGACACAAACAAAAAGTTAGCTGCGGGTAACTTCAGGTAATAAAGTTATGTAATACAATTTAAACGAGAAGCAAAAGCGTCAAGGAGTCTGAGTTTAAGAAAAACAAAAATGCGAACACCTGCTCCCTGAAAGTTCATAGAGTCATGCTTGGCAGGTTTATGTTATGGCTCCGAAACAGAGACTTAAAAACCTGCGGGTTACCGTTTTTGGCCGTTGGTCAAATCTCGAAAGTCTTCAAACTCTAGTTTCAGGGCCCGACAATAACAAGCCTGAAAGTTCGTGCAATAGCATACAAACTTTGGCAAAGTAACGTCAACAAAAAAAAAAAAAAAACGGTGTCAGCAGCTTCAAGTTAATTCGCTCCTATTTATTACCAGAAGGATGGCAGCACTGTTACTTAAATTAAAACATATTCATCGGCAGGGTTCACTCTTCTTCGTCTACCTATCTCCTCTTATTTGACACTTCCCAAATAATGTATAAAAAAAAAATAAAAATTCACAATAGAATATTTCGTTTCTTTTGGCTTTCATTTCGCAACGTGTATAATGAAATTTACAACGTTATATTTGTACATTTCTAACCTCATTGTGTTGTATTCTATGGGAGTGGTTTGTCTGCAAATATAATTTATAATTTTATCAAGTAATAGCAGTTAAACTATAATCTTTATTTAAATGCCTACGTGAGGAAACTCGTCTATTACAAATTATCAAAGCGAACTGCAAAGTTCTAAAACAATTTCGTTCTTAAATGGTCAAGAATTCAATTATTACAAATGAACGAAAAATAAAAAGAAATATTAAAACTGTTACACTCATTTCCATTAAAGTTAAGATTTTTTTATTTAATATCTTTACTTTTGTGCCCATTTGACTGCACACAAAACACAGCATTTGTATCCAGTGAGCAGTCAGTCCCCATTTATCGTTGCTTGATTAATACAAATTTAAATATTTTCGTCATTCATTTGTCTGGTGCATGATAAACATGAATGCATTTTTATTATTTCATTACAGATCTAAATCATAAAAAGCAACAACAACCACAACAACAAAAAAAACAAACAAGGAAAGCTTACGCGTTTAGTTGGTGACAAATTTAGAATATTTAATATTCCCGATAAGGAAACACTATTAATGGGCGATTATAAAACTGATAAGCTGAATGCTATTTGAAAATATTATTTGCATCAGCCGAAATAACAATAAAAAACGCGTGATTGCAATAAAGCGAAGACAACGACACTAAAGATGGTCGACAAAAAATTTGTGTGTGTGTGGGATTCACGCACAGTAGTCGTTAAAGTCCAAAAAAAGCAAGAAAGAGTGGGATTCATTAATTTCCGCCGTTGCTACAAATGTCAAACTCCGTATATAAAAAAAAATCATCCTTAAATTTTTTATATATGAAGTTGGACATTTCCTGCAATGGCGAAAATTTATAAATTCGCCACTGTCACCACCTGGTACATGATTTTATACAAGACAAGCAAGCGAATGAATAGCAGGTGGCTGCAAAAGCTCAAGGCATATTTAACATATACAAACTTATGCAAGGCGAATTCATTGTTTCTTGCTAGACTGACTGCTTATAAAAAAACCAGAGTGAAATAAAAAAAGGAAAAAAGAACACAACTAATTTTTAATCAAATATTTATGTGTATATAATAAAACTGTAATTTTGGTCTGTCTGTCTGTTTGTGTTCGGATCACGTTAAAACGGCTGGATAGATTTTAATAAAATTTTTTTGTGAGCAGGTCCCTTCGAACCTTGATTCCAATATAGAATACGGTATTTTTTCCTAAAAATAAGTCAGTTTGTAGAGAAAAAAAGATAAAATGTGAAAGCACTCAATCTTACCGGTAGAATAATAGGCTGACTTCCAAAATGTATAAATACAAAGTTTGTATAGTTTTGCTGCGGCATTTAGATCTTGTATATATACAAAGTTGCGAAGTTGCTAGTTGCTCGTTTGTAATGTTTCTAATACTTGTCTGCGACATTTTGAAATGGTGTGCATTGTATACATTTAGTACCATGGCATTATGAAACACAATTGCCCTATTCACAAGCCCCCTAGTACGTGCTAAGTGCTAACAAAATACAACGGTGCTAGCTGTGTTGTTGGTAATTTTCATGCAAACATGCGATACAACACTTAGTACTTTTTTTCATATGTTTTTCAAACGTTGTATTTGTTTAAATGTTTTATGTTTAAATGAATTATTATTTTTGTGTTCATGTGTGAATTATATTAAATTAAATTAAATTAAAAGATATTTTTATTAGTTTTATTTATTTAATTTATTGATTTGACTGATTTATTAGAAAGTTGAAGTTGAAAGTTGAAAGTTGCCAATATAAAAACTGTTCTTTAAGATTTAATATTGCTTTAATGACTCGATTTCTAATATTTTGTATGGTACCGCCATCACCTATACCAAAAAGAGATGCTACCTTACGAACACAAGCACCATTTCCTGAAGATCCAAAGCAGTAAAGTACAATTTTAAGCTGCAAGTCAATGCGTAGTTAGAGCCTTTCGCCAATTGTGTGAAAAACATCGTCATTTTTTATAAGGTTGAATATATAGGCAAATTCCTCTGGCCGTAGTCGTCTCATATGAAGAAATCTGTTTTCATCAAAATATCTTAAAACCCGATTATGCCATAATGATGATTATTAATTAATGATTATTAATTAATGAAATTTTACTTCATTTTCGGCTTTTTGGTTCTTTTTAATTAATTTTCTAAACATTTTTAGAAAGAAAAATTATTTACAAATGGTCAGGGTGAAAATTAAAAATTTATTAATTTACTTTTTTCTGTTTTCTCCCCCATTTGGCTTATAAATAACAAGTGATGAATAGCACTTTTCTTCTTCTTATTTACTTTTTGACGTATGAAGTACAATGTACAATGGCACACTGATACAATGGTTGTTCACAAAGAAGTAAACAAAAGGTAGTATGCAATACTACCTACACCTTAGCAGAGCTTGTGAATACGGCAAATACATTGTTCGAATACAAGCATGGCGAAATAATACAGGTGAACGCACGGGCGAAAAAGCCCATCAGCTGTATACATTGCAGTTGTCACAAAAATTTGTCAAAAATAAATAATTTGTTAAATTTTTTTAATTTAATTTTTTTTTTTTGATTGCTAATAGAAAACAAACTATTGAAATTCCTAGAGATTATGTTAGTCTTTAAATGGTCAACGTGCAAGAATGGAACGATGCATGTGATTTGGGCAAACTAGTGGTACAAAAGAATTTTGGTCACTTTTCCTTTTTTTTTTAATTTTTAATAACTTAATTTTTATAATTTTCTTATTCTAAAAATTACAACCACTTTTTTTCATCAAATATATTTTTTTATTTTGTTTATTTTTTTACAATATTTTTTTGACAACATACATAATTTTGTAGCAACAAATTACCTGTTGTTTTTTGTGTTGTTGGATTGTTGTAGCCGTGCGGCCACCTGTATTAATTCGCCTTGAATACAAGGCAACTGAAGTTTAGAAAGTCAGCCATACTAAAACAGTTGATAGTACATTTTATTTTTGTGGATGGAAAATCTTTAATAGTGTCCACAGAACTCTACAATAAATATTTAAAAATGCATTTTCTAAATTAAAATTTTAAGAAAATTAGATATGACACGCTGACATGCTAGAAAAAAAATTAATTTTTAAATATTTTTAAATTACTTTTTACTAATTCTTTAATCTTTTAACGTTTTTTTGCTAAATTTAAATAAATTTTGACGTTTTCAGACCAAAAAGAAAAAAAAAACAAATTGCTGGGTTAAAAATTATACCCACATCGAAATAATACAGGTGATCTCGATGGCGAATTCACTAATTTTCGCCGTAAACGCTAAATGTCAAACACCATATAAAAAGAAAATATACATATTTATTATATATGGAGTTTGACATTTAGCGTTTACGGCGAAATTAAAAAATTCGCCATCGCGACCGCCCAGCTGGTTTGTAGTCGGAAATGTCAAAGGTTGTTTGTATTTTACCAAGGCGAATCAATTACCAGGTTGCAGCGTAGGTGAATTTAATAATTTTTGCCGTGAACACTACTGTCAAACTCCATACATATATAAAAAATCTGTGTATATTTTTTAATGAAGTTTGATAGTAATTTCTACCAGCAAAATATAATGAATTCGCCTACGCTGCCACCTGGTAATTGATTCGCCTTGGTATTTCACTTTGTTTGTTTACGAATTTCCAAAAACAATAACAATCAGCATTAGCAAGACAGAGCAAGCACTTGTATTTAGAGCAACTATCTTCTATTTCTCTTTATGCTTTTGACATTTCCAACGCACAAAACAACAATAAAAAGCCGTGTTGTTTTGCAATGTTGTATTTGTTGTAGAGCCGCTATTACCTAGTAAAATAAATGTGCCTTGGCCATGATTATACCTGGTATAATTTCGCCTTACATTAGCTTTAACAGCAATTCGCCCTTACAAAATGCAGTTTAATTGTTAAACAGTTACAATCAGTGTTGTCAGTTATGGCGATTTTTCACCAAACGTGGCCACAAAAATTCCTTTTTGGCAATAAAAAGGGTTTCTCTGTTTAATTTGCGAAAGATTTTAATTAACCTTCGATTAAGCAATTAATTCTTGACAGTTGACATTCTAGAGTAAGTAGAATTTAAAGAATTACACGAAAAAACAACTACCATCAGAAATAAGAGCACGATACTGCCCATGAACCGTGACGCTAAAATTAGCCAATCGAGGTGTCTCTATGCGCTCTAAGGATGCTAGTGATCGCACTGCCATTGCTGCAGAAACCTACATATGTAAAACTTTTACGCAAATGTTGGCCAAGGACGGCAAATTTGGTTGTTTAAAATTTTTGTAAACTAAAAAAAAAAATATTATTGATTTCCTAATTAGGCATTTGCTTTAATATTTTTTATTTAATTTTATTGTTTTTGCTAAAATATATATTTTAATTATTAAGTCTAGCTATTTTAATATTTTCTTGTTTACAATTAAACGGTACTTGCACCGAACAACTCAAAGCCTGCAGAAGCTGAACCGCAGTCAATATTTGAATGCCAACGCCGTCACCAGCACAAATAGGCCTCAGAGTTTGGCGGAATTCACATTTTTTCCATTCTATTAATATTCTTAGAACATTTTCTGTTTTAAATTTAAAAGCGAAAATGTTTAATTTTTTTTATCAAATACTTATCAACTGTTTAGTTAGTTATTGCAAGCTTTGGTAACATGCTCAAGAAAAAATCGATTTTATTTGTATTGTTGTCTTGTTTTAAACAACAATTGGATTTTGGCATATAAATTCGTCAGAAATATTAGGAAGAACAGAATCATTAAATACAACTTCCTCATAATGCTGCTCGCCAGATTTTAAGCGAGCAGTTCCTTGTTTTGAAAAATAAGAACATTCATTATTTACATTAGATAAAGTTTTGCTCATATTTTAACAAATATTTACATAATAAAACGCGTAAATGGAAAAAACAAAAATATTTGCACTTTTGATATTTTTATTTACATAGTTTGTTGAAGGCGTGAATAGGCATGGTTGGTTATACATACATACATATGTATATCAGGGGGCACGTGCTAAAATATTTATTTTTTAAAAACTAGAACAACAGCAGTAGACAAAAATAATAAATTCACAAACTGTCAGAAAATTAATACATCTGTTAAATGGTCCAAAACACATTAAAATAGAGTTATTAAAAACATACAAATATTTATATACGAGGAAAGTCTTAAAATCATTTAAAAAGTTAATAAAAACTAACAAAAGTCATTGTTATCCCTGCAGATATGTGTAGTAAGTCTAGCAAACAGGCTACAAAAAAGCAAACAAAAAAAGAAACAAAATACATTAAACCTGATTTTACTGCGCTTGAGCAAATTTGCTAAATTTCAGTGTAACTGATGCCTGCCTAAATTTTAAAGGAACAGTTTATTATTTTCAAAGTAATAAAATTGATTATTTACGCAAGATAAAGTTTTGCTCGTGTTTTACTATATTATTTACATAATAAAACGTGTAAAAACAAAAAATAAAAAACAAAAATATTTGCACTTCTGATATTTTGATGTAGGTTGTTGGAGTGTTCAGACGCATGGTTGTTTTATTTGCAAGGTTAGAATTTAAACATAATTTTTCTATACCAATTTTTTTTTATTATTTATTCGTAAGCAAATAAATAATTGTATTTATTTTTTCTTAATTTAATATTAAATAAATTAAGTATAATCAGAAAACTTTGTTTGTGCTTAAATAAATTGTAAATCTGGCAACATTGTACGGAAATCAATACTCGATCCGCCCCCAAAATGCTAAACTAATTTCTAACCTGCTCTCGCTATTAATTTAAGTATCCACAACAAAAAAAAAACCGTTTTTTTAATATGAAATAATTCAGCAAAGTAAATCACTCTCAGTGAATAGTTGTAAGAAGAGCGAAAAGTGTTGCCAGTTTTTTTCAAGCTTTCTCGCTAAAAGGCTCATCGAATATCACCAAATATTGTCAATATAAAAAATATGTAATATTAGTTATAAAAAAGCTGTGTTTCATAAATACCTAGTGCATAATAAGGGTCCAAAAATCTTTTAAAAACTTCTCGAAGTAAAGAAATTTCAATTAAAAAAGTGACAATAGCCGAACAAGCAAAACATTTAGCAGTTACCTTTAAAGAGAGTCTTGTTTAGTTCACTTTGAAATTTTTTGCCAAAATCTCTATATATTCTATATTCAAAAACGAACATGGTCAATCCTCTTTCAATTTTTATTAATTCATTGCTATTTTCTTTATTACAATTTTTTTGTTGTCGATGCCATTTTTCATTTATATTTAACAATTTTGATTTTTTTTATCTCACTGCCTTTTTCTTTAACATTGAACATATTTTTTCGTACAAGGAATGTCGCAGCAGAATTCTTCCAAGAAAAATTCAATAACAAGAAGATAAAAAAATGCCGCTGGTGAATTTGCCTCCAATTCCAATGAAAGAGAATCCAGCAAAATTTATCTTATGAGATGTTTTATAAAACAACATAAAGGGGTGGCATGTTATAACGTCCAAGGACATTATGTCACCAGACATTGCAAAAAATCTTTGGTAAATCGGTGTTAGTTATACCATAAAGGAGAAAATTTTTGCGCCAGGCCAAAAAACGTCTATGTAGGAAAAGATTAACGCGGGGCCGTTGTAAGTGACGCTAATTCTATACTAAAAACGACACAATGTCCATGAAAATTTTGACGTTTTTGACATTATGTCAGATTTGAGTGCGACATAAAATGCATGGACATTATGTCCTTGGACATTTGACCCTTTATTTGCAAATTGGCTATTATTATTTATGTTGCGTTATTTAATACGTTATAAACATTTTTAAATACTGAATTGTTCTGTTTGTTATTTTTGTGAATAAAAATATTTTTAATTGGTGAATTTTAATTAGAAATTTTTTTGCCGTTTTTTTTAATAAAGTGCCAATAAGGCCGATTTTTTCATTTTCTTTTATTTTTATTTATTTTTATTTATTATTTTTTTTATTGCAAATATGCCGATTTCTTATCAAAATCATCTGGCACCCCTGATAATGATAAAAGAGGATAACAGAGACAAATTCAGCATGAATGAATTGCAAACTCAAACTCTCATACTTTTGCATGTATGTTTGTGAATGTGTGTGCACAAATATACAAAGTGTGAATTTTATTGGGATTTTGTGCTAAACATGAAAAATAAAAAAGTTGAACAAGAAAAATATAAACACAGCACACGGTTCACTGGCAAATCACTTCAATTTATCAACTCAAAGTGTGAAAGTCGTGTAGTTGAATATTCTCTGCCAAACGAACAGAGAATTTTCAATTAAAAGCAAAAAATTAAATAATAATCGGCAAAATACATTTTTTTAAATTTAATACTTAAATATTAAAAGAAATAATAGAAATTAAATTGCATTTAATAAATACCAAAATATTAGTTCTTTATGAATAAAAATATAAATCTCACCGTTAATTTAAAGAAAAATAATAACTAAAAAAATTGTTTAAAAAAGGATAAACAAAAGCAAAATTGTTTAACTAGGAAATGTTTTAAGATTTTTGTTATTTATTAACTTTAATTGTTTAAAAAAGAAAATCATTCAAAATGTGCCATAATTCTGTAGTGGAAAACGAACAAATCGAAAAGTGCATAGAAAATGGAATGCCAACAAAAATTATAAAAACTATTAAATATACGATGCGAAAACGTGCCGTTAATGAAGAGACAAGTCAAAAACAACAACAAACAATGTTAAATCAAAACTCCATTATTAACAACAATAAAAATGTGCAAAATATTCAACCTCAAGAGTTTGTTTCAAAATGTCCTTTTGGTTTTGGAAAGCTTAATACGACAGCTGCAACAATTTTATTAACACCCCTAACACCAGCTACAACAACTGCAACATCATCACTTATAGAAAATGAATTTGAATTTTTAAACACCAACAAAACCATTGAAGAATATGAACGTTTTGCTCAAATTTCACAATTAAGCACAAAAATAACGGCAACGACAGCAAAAGACAATGGCAACGCCATATCAAAATTGAGTGGCCACCTTGAGGACGATACAGGAAAATTGTTGTTGGCTACAAAAAAAATATACAACGATGACATTTTGGCCAAAAGTACTCAGCTTACAAGAGAATTTGCATACAAAGCGCAACAGGAGATAAGAAAATTACAAAACTGCAAAATATACACGTGAGTTTATGTCATTCTTTTTCTTTTTTTAATTTTTTTAATTTTCAAATTGAAGATCTCTTAATCGTTCTTTAACTTGCACTTTTATGCGTGTATGCTTTCGTTTATATAAATGTGTGTGCATATGTGTATAAATTGCTCTTTAAGCATGTGAACTGCAAATTATACAAGAGGTGACGAATAAAAAGTCTACTCAAGCTAAAATTAATTCTCATGCCATAAAGAATTTAAATTGAATGTGACTTAATTTTGTTCGCAAAAAGTAAACTCAGCATAATAATAAAGGAAACTTATTTGAAATTAAATTAATGCAATGATTTTTATGAGGTTTGAGTTGATATTATTTTGTGAATTTTAGAAAAAAATTATTCCTTAAACTTTCAAAAGGAATAGGAAAATTTTTTTAAGACACTAAGAGAATATAAGGCGTTTTCTGGACTTCTACATCCTTATTTAGCAATCTTGGTATTTATTTGCTTGATAGTTGAATTTTGAAATTTGAGATTATTTAGCAACGTTCTTTGCTTTAAATATTTGCTTTGATTTAAATTCTTTTGTTTTTTTTTTAGGAAATATTTTGTTACTCTCGTTCTGTGCAGTTAACAATTTCGTAACTTTATATATAATTTTTCTTTCTTTTAGCGATTAACTGATCACCTAATCAAAGAAGGTTTTTTTTTGTAATTGTAATAAAGCTTAATAACAAGAGCTGACGTGTAAAAATTTTCTAAAAAATAATAATGCATAAAAAAAAAATAATAATAAAATCAATAATAAAAGAAAGAAAAAAAATTGTTAATGTAAATAAATATGGATTTGAATTGAAACATTTTCTGAGGATCATAGCAAGTAGTTAGCACCTCTTTTAATTAATTTCAATGACTTGTACTAAACGTATAAACAAATTATGCCAACATGCTATGCACATTTGAACTTGAAACAATTTAATTAATTATATAAACAACAATAATTTTTGCCACAATTTTATTGTTGCTAACTCAGTTAAAAGATATTAAGAGTAATGAAAAAATAAATAAATAAATTTATTACTGGACGGAAATTTTGCCAAGACTTGGGTAAAAATGTATAAATTTTATTATTAGCTGCTGTAAAAGCTTATTATTATTATATTTTTTAATTATGCAATCAACATTTTAATATTTTGCATTCTTAACAAAGAAATAAGAAGAGTACATAAAAAAAGTTTTGAAAATGTAGACATTATTTTAAGCTTAGAAATTGTTAAGCGATATTAAATTTAGTTATTTATTATTATTATTATTATTACTATTATTATTATTATTATTATTTTTGTTTTATTTAAAAATGTTACTTTTAAGAATTAGAAACAGCCAGCTGCCTTATCCTTAAAAAATATCACCTGCAAAATTTTATTTTTATTTTCAATTTTATTTATTTTTTTTTTTTTTTAGCAAACACCAAATTAATATCTGAAGATAAGATCTTAAGGTTTTAGTTAAATGATTTAAATTATAAATATTTTTTTTTGTCTAAATTTTAGTTGGCAAGTTTCCCTTGAACACAAAAATATGTAAATCTTGACACACATAAATCTCAAGTGCATTTAAATACAATAAATACAAAAAACTAAAGTACGTGTATTGTTTGAAAAAAATATTCTAGAAAATGTGGCAAAAATTTTTTTTTTTTTTTTTTTTTGAGAAAACATATAATCAAAAATTTTGATATATTAAAAAAATAATTCTTTCCAATTATTGTTAGCACCTTTCCTGCTATTACATAAATACACAAAAGGAAAAATCTGATTCTAAAATTAAGGAAATTTTGCTTACAAAAATATTTTATTGCTATTCACTCTCAAATGCTTAAAGCGATCAGAATCAAGATTATTAAAAAAATCAAATCAAGAATTTATTAAAATTAAAATAATGTTCTTAAATTTACTAATTCAGCAGGCTTGTTCTGTAAGTTGCTAAAGCTAAACCTCCATCGCTACAACTTTAAAAAATCTTTTTAGCGATTTTTAGATTTAGCTACGAAAATTGAGAAAGACTCCAAATCTTCATGAGTTCGTGTAAAAAAAGTATATACTTCAATATTAAACTATTAAAATAGAAAGAATATAGAAATTATTAGAAAAAATCACAAGTTTTTGCGGGTTAAAGTCTGGGTACAGAGTTGTAATTCTCAAAATGAGACAGAAATTTGGAATGATGAACTGAAAGCCACAGTTAAGAGTAAACAAAATTAGCTGTAGCTTCCAAATCTAAACTTATTCTTTACAAAGAAAATACAACATGTGGAAAAATTACAAAAACATTCGAAACGACATAAATGCCAATAGTTTTCCAATTGTGCCACAATCCATCAAACCATCTACATCAAAACCCGCGGATAGTTCTTTCAATCTTACTGTTACTCTTAAGGTGCAGTCAGATTAGTCAAATATTTGACCAAAAATGCGTAACCACTATTTTTACAAATGTTTAATCCTGACACGTGTCATTACGAATGACAATTTATAGTATAATAAATGAGAGATCTTACCTTTTATTTTGAGAGGGATCTCATATATCTTAATAAATATTTTAAAAGAAGAAAAGTGTTTTTCCATAATTTAGTGAGTACGTCTTTTTGGTCAAATATTTGCCTAATCTGAACGTACAATAAAAAAAGGCCTTAAAAGCAGAATGGCCTGCCATTTATTTTTAGCAAAAAAAAAAAAAGCTGAACTAGTGTTGCCAATCTATTTATCAACGAGAGTAAGTAGAATGTATGCGCAACATTTTTTGTAGCGATTATGAGACCTTGATCTAAAAAATGGTTTACAGTAAAGAAAGTGATGTCATTGGTTTATTTTGAGAAAAATTTAAGAAATAACGGACTTTGTGAGTTGTAGTATAAAGTAAAAAACTTAAAAAAAATTTTTTTTGGAAGATTTTGAAAATTTCCTGTAAAACGAATTTCTTAAATAATGAAATTAATTAGATAATAATTATCTTTCTAGTGGTCCTCGAAATTTTTTTAAATTGTTACTGCAGTAAGAAAATTATTTTCCAAAAAAAAAAAAAAATGTTAAATTCCCTCATGCCTAGTTTTCGCTGTTAAAATAATATTATCTGAAGATAACTTTGAATTATTAAAATCATGTCAAGCTTCATAAATTAGAAATAAAACATTAAAACCAATTCTTTTTTATTTTATTTACTTTTAAAAGAGGTTGTGTACATATTTACTTTATTTTTCACTTTTGTTGTCTATCACCATTTAAGATAAAAAAAATTTTCAAGTCTTAATAATTTAAAAGATAAAAATAATAGCATTTGATGTTTGGCGTACTACAGATACAAACTTTATAGCTTTGTAACAGTTATGTATGTCATTAGTTGTGACTAAGATTTATATGCTGCAGATTGATTTATTGCAATAGTAAACAATCTAATATAGTCATGCTTATATATAAAAAAAAAAGCAAACGAATCTGAGACCTCTTCATATTAATATTAATAATATTAATAATATATTTCCTTGATCGACAATTTTTATTTATTTATTCTCTTATTTATTTCTTGGGAAAGTACAAGGAATTTATTGTTTTAATTTTATTTTAAAATTCTACATTTTTACACACATCAGCTGTTAAAAGTCATAGCAAAATATTTTAAATGCTTCATAAATAAAAATAAAAAAAAAGCATTTTTAGGTTTTTTTTTTTTTTTGCCACAATTTTGTAATATTTGAATATGATTTGCCTTAAGCACTTAATAACGCTCATCTGATTGTAAAAGTTGCTATTTCATATTAAAATAATTTATACGGTCATGCATTCATTTAATTAAATTTAATATTTTTGTTGAGCTTATTTTTTGCAACTCAGTGTATACAAGTCTAACAATGAGTACTAGTTCTCTTATATTTTTTAACTCTTTTTTTTTCACTTAAAAGTGATGTCAACTGTTGGAGATTTTTAAAGGAAAAGAAAACCAACTAAATATCCAATATTGCCATACAAAATGTTATTTAATAAAAGAGCAGGGATAATTAAACAAGAAAAAAACTATTTAATTTTTTAAATACTAAAAATAACTTTAAAATGTGTGAATTGCAAATAGTCATAAGAAATAAAAATAAAAACATTCTCTTATTGCAGTTTTTTTGAAATCGTACATTGTGCTGCATTAAGAAATGAAGTGTGGCGTATCACATTATGCAAAAATGTGGCATAAAGTCAAATCAAGAATTGATAGGCATGTAGTTTTTAAAATTATACCACACATTGATACATATTTTACACTTAAGAATTGTATCTTTTTTTTTTTCTTTTGACTAAAATGCAGTTTATGTGATTTTTATTTGTTTTTTGTTTTTTTTTTTTTTTTGTTGTGTGTTTTACATACCTCATTTAAAAAAAGACACTTAAAACATTTTTTTTCTCAACGTTTTACAGCTCTAGAGTTTATAGACAGTTCAGTGCTAGACATGATATAAAAACACTAAGTAATAAAAAATCTGTGCTTTAAGCACCTCTGCTTTATTGCAAATATTTGTTGCTAAGCTGCCAAAAACAAAAATATGGTCAACACTTGAAGTATTACAATGATACTTTTAAGCGTTTTTTTTTTGTTTTGTTGCAACTTTTCTTTGTAAGCTTTAAGATAACTTGTTTTGTTTTTTTATAGCTGATTAAAAGAAGGTTAATGAGTTAATAATAATTATTCCACATTAATAAAACTTTATTAAGATAAATATTTCATTAGCATTTAAGATAATGCACGTATGCATTTTTACTTGGCAACACTGAATACTCTGCATAATGACTCTTATTTTTTTTACTGTTGTTGTAATTTATGCTAGACTTGTGTGCATTTGCTAGTGGGGAGAGCACCACTATACAGAGACAACAGCATACTTCGCTATTTAATGACGTTAGCGGATGAGATGACTTGAGGGGAGGAGGGCTCTATGACATATTAAGCGGTACGGAAAGGGAAAGGGGGAAAAAAGATTGGCCGTTGTAGTTTATTGTATACAAAAGTTGCATGCGCTTTCGCACGTACACCAGTCGCTTTAGGTTTTTCAAACAAAATGGTTGTCATGCAAGCGAGCTGAATAATTCAGACGATTGGTTAGAATTTTAATTGAAATTCATGCTTCATTTGCAGCTTACAGTTACAACTTTGTTGTTATTGTTTTTGCTGTTTTTTAAATGCATTCTTAGTTTCCTATAAATAATGCATCATTTCATTGTAATAGCATACTTATGCACAAACATACATACATACATATGTATGTTTATTGAATCATTGAAACATTGTTTAATTTCTTTTATTTTTATTATATTTAATTGCAGTTTGCTCACTAAAACAACACAACCTGCTCATCTTGTAGCAATTGCTATTGTTACTTTTGTTTTACTCACAGTTTGGCCGGAACTTATTGATGACAACAATAATGGATCGACTTTCAAGCAAACGGTAGCAAATCAACAACAGCATACCACCACATCAGTTCCTAGAAATGAGGTGTCCGTTAAAAAGAATAATATGCTGGCATTGATTGCTTACTTGGGTGCATTTTCAACACATTTTGGATCGCAAATATGGATGACCTTTGTCTCAGGTGAGACAAATTTTTAACATTTACATTTATTAAATAATTAAGGCGGTTTCTCTAATTCGTTACAAACAATATTTTTGTTAGTTAAATTGATTTTACGGTCATTCACTCATTTTACAACAATGTGTGCGGAAAACACTTTATTCTGTGATTAAAATCAATAAAACATACACTGAAAATTAAATTAATACAAAGAATTTTTGAAAATCCTATAAAATCGCTTTTTTTGTTTGTCACATTTATTTACGGTGGATAATACAATGTGGCCACACTATTCAATTCATAAAAAGAGTGGTTCGTAAAACATCAATTTTCTCTCTCATCCCTTTCATATGTACAGAGATGTTATATAAAAAAATTGCCAAAACAAAATGTTTGTTCAAAACGAGTGGATGAATACGTCCAAGGCGAACTAATACATATCGATTCGCCTTGAATCGGCTTAAGGAATTTTTATTTTAAGAGCTTTTTTGTCGCTTTCAAGTTCGTAATGTCAAAAAACAAAGAGAAATAAAAGAAAATTTCTTGAATTTCGTAAATAAACGACTATTTATTAAAAAAAATTAACTCTTATGACATTTCGAACTACAAAGCAACATTAAAAAGCGATGTTGTTTTTGCAATAATAGCAAGTAAAAGAAATCAGCTGGGCGGTCGATACTACCTTCTAAAATAAATGTACCTAGAATCCGTCATTACACTCAAAATACTCTTATTTAAATCAAGAAAGAACCGAACAAAAATGAATTCGGATTTTTAAATTAAATTTAGCCAGTTTATTAAATTAATTTCCTGATGTAAAAGGCTATGCGATTTATTCACAGAAAATCTGATGGAGTATTTATTTCAAAATGCTTCTTAGACCGTTTTTTTTCATGAAAATTTTTATAAAATTAAAAAGTCTGGCAGACCTGTCAAAACATCTCTCATACATTTTATTTTAATACACACTACCCTTTCCCTTACTGTGTCATAGCTTTATAGTAAAAGGCGAATGTAAGCGGCATCCGGACGCGGGCGGCAATCAGCTGTTATTTTTGCCGCTTGAATTTATTTTACATAGGCAAATGAATGCGGCTTCTTTAAGTAGAAAATATATAAAACATTTTTAGTTTCTTTGACGCAGAAATAATTAAATTAAATTGCTAAAAACTTCAAAAGGATAAATAAATAAAATGAACAACGATTTAGTCAAAAAAAGAAACACAAAAAAAGACTATGAATGGTTTGACAAATTAAAGCGGCAAAACGAAAAGTTTAACTAAATTTAACATTGCCGCTCGGCAGCTTTTAACGGCATTGCCAAGTTAAATTAAATCCAACGTGTTAAAATATTTGTATTTTTAAATAGGTAATACTGTTGCCGCATGCCGCCTGCATTAGCCTTTCGCCATTAAAGAGCAGTTGAGTGTAAAAAGCACCTACACTTTTAACCTCTTAACACCTTTGGTAAATTTTAGGCGGTTAGATTTTTATGTGTATAACTATGAATAATAAAATAAAAATTTTAAAGCAATTTATTCACAACGATAGCCTCAATCAAAGAATTTAAAACTTTTAGGTTGGCTGCCCTGTTTAAAACTTAATTTAATTTAAAGCTAGAAAATAACTAAGCAAATATCCAAATTCAATTTTATTTATTATTTTCGTGACTACAAACAGGATCGTGGTCAAAAAGTGATCTCACATCTTTTCTTAAGCCTTTTATTTTTTTTTTTTTTAATTAATGCCTTTAAGAGCTAAATGTAACATTAATTTACTACATCTGTCATTGCTGTCATCTCATATTGAGTGACCTGACCTCTTTGGAAAACTTTCAACATTTTTATGATTGTTAAATCTTAAAAATTTTGTTGTGCCTGTAGAGGTGTAAAAGAAAATCGTAAAAATCTATAAAAAAAAACTGCCAACTGCACTGATTCATTTATGAACAACAAACACAAATACTCGTATTGTGAAATTAATATTAAATTGTGGTTTGAAATGTTTTGTTTATTTTGTGTTTTTTTTACTTCTCTTATTTCAGGGCTTTCATTATATTTTTCATTGCCTCGCCATATGTTTGGCCAATGCCAACAGATTTTATTTCCCAAGTATTTCGCAATGAATGCTGCGCTCAGTATTACAATGCTCATACTTTATGTGAAGTTCTTTATCAATACATGGACTCTAGCAAAATGTATACAATGCGGTTCATTGGCTCTGACGAGCGCTATAGAGTTAACGGTACGTTTGTATTTGGTACCGCCGCTACTACGTCTGATGCATGAAAAGTATAAGATTGAAGGAGTCATTGGAAGTGGAAAGGAGATTGGCAGCCTAGTACAGGGTGACCTGGTTAACTGTCCACATTATCAACGTATACATAAGAATTTTCGTCGTATTCATATGACAGTAGCCATGGGCAATATTATTACAATGGCAGCCAGCTGTTTACAACTCTATAATATTGCGGGTCAATTACAAATTTCAGTAATTTATTAATTGAAATCATTTAGCAAATGTTTATTTCTTTATAAAGCTAAATTAATTAAGATTATAAATATAAAGTAAAAACAACGTAGCAGAGCTTAGCTTATAGTATAAATATTATTTAAGATATTTTTATTTTACTTTTCCTAAGCATTTTAAGGTCATTTTATATTAAAAGCAAATTATTAGTTCTAAAATGCATCAATGTGCTGCATTATGAAATATAAATTTACTAAAATGCAACACTGTAACAAATGGAAGCAGCAACATGCCAATTACCCGGCTTAAAAAATGCTGAAACAATAAAACGACACTTTTATATTCGCCTTTCATTTCTTTATACAACGCAGCGCAGTGATGCATTTAAAAACAGACCTTTTTTTATTAAAGCCTCTGCTTGTTTTTATTTGTACCTTTAATTGCAAACAAAAAATTTAAGAATTCTATACCAAAAACCATTCTGCATTTTTAGATAATTAATTAATTTATACCTTTTTTTTTCAATTGAAGAAAAAAAAATAATAATTTATTTAATTAATTATACAATAACATAACAACCCTGTTTTACACAGTAAGATTTTATAACACAATGGCAAAAAAGTTGTTTTTTATTACTTTTGTTTCAAAAGTGTGTCTTTATTCCAAAATTAGGGAACTGGTAGTAAGTCAACGACAAATGTCATCAATCTAACAAAAGCTTTGGCAACATTTAAAAAAATAATTTAAAAAAAAAACATTTTTTAGTTTTTAATTTAATAATTAAATCCTAAATTATTAGCTGTAATTAGTTAAATTTTATTTTTCAACATATTTTTAATTACACTAAGACATTTTTATTTTACACTTTTCTCTTTTGCTCAATTGATGTACTTTTAAAATATTACAAGGCGAATTAATAACAGGTGGTCGCACTGCTACAAAAACCAAAGCGTAATGTAATTTTGTTGTTGCGAGCACCACATTGATGCCAGAAACAGCTGACTAAACAAATGCAAGCCGAATTCAATTTATCCTTCTATTATCATTTAATACTTTAAATAAAATTGTACCTTATATTTTATTTTTTGTTTTTCAAATTTTATTTTTTCAAATTTTTTTTTTTAAAATTTAAAATTATTCATTTTGAAATTATTTGAAAATACATTAAAAAAAATGGAACATAAACATAAATCAGCTGGGCTTTTACAACCCACCTGCAAATGAATTCGCCTTGGTTTCCAGTAGCTCCTTTAATTCCATACTTTATTCTATAACCTTTAAAAGTATTAATACAAACGATTACCAAATATTCTTAAGATACTTTTATTTTCATCCAACGAGCCCTACACATTCTTTTATACAACAACAAATCAATAGCAGCAACACACACTTACGTACTCCTCGATTAATTGATGATCTGTGATATCTGAAAATGTTTTTCTGTCAAAGTAAATTTAGGAATAAAACGGCAATCATTTTTATTTTGTAATTAAACCGTTATCATATCAATTTAGCACACAATATGCAAACAGACTAGCAATCATATATAAAATTTAAAATTATTTAATTATTTAACAAATTTTTTTTTAATTTTTTTTTTTTTTGTTGTGTAAATTGTATTTTAGTACTCGTATGTTGTAAAACTATTTTGTTAAGAAAAAAAATAAAAAATTGTTATTTTAAAAATTTCAATCTAATAGTTTTTGTTGTTTTTCATTCTTACTTAAAACTTATAACATACGAGGTATAGTCCGTAAGTATTTTAAAAGAAAAAAATTATTTTACTAAATTGTTATTCATTTTTAAACAAAGTCGCGATCACACCAAGGGTTCCACACCATAAACAAATAGGTTACCCTTTAATTTTAAATTTTATTGCTTAAACTTGTTTAAATTTAAAATATGGCCCTGTGAAAATAATGTTACTCTTGGGTCACCCTTTAATGAAAATTTTAGTCTTGCTTAAATTTATAGCGTCAGCCTATTACAGTTGAAAAAAAGAAGACCATATGTATGAAGATTATATTTCTATTCGGATTCTCTTGAAGAACACTTCTAGTAGTGTCTTTATTAAACTCCACTAGTCAAATATATTTACATTTTTTTTAAGAAATTATAAAGATTTTTTCAAAAACATCACTTTTGAAATTAAAAAAAAGGACTTTGGACACTACTAGAAGTATTCTCCAATAATTTTGTTTTTCTATTCACTGTAATTTTATTTAAATATCGTCAGAAACTTTTATATTTATAAGATTTTTTTGTATTAACATTGTTTATGTTAAGTGATTAACATAGCTCTGTTATCGTAACAGAATGTGGCTAGGGTTATAAATTTTAAAATTTAACTTCACACACATAAATTTTGTAATCTTCCTTATAGCGTCTGTTTATAACAGTTTAAAAGAAAAGGCCATATGCGTCAAAATCACGGCTTCAATGGAAACATCGTGCAATTTTCAAATTTATTGTTCACATTTATAAAGCGGACACTCATAATTATACAGACTTAAGTAAATTCTAAATATTTGCCCACTACGGTTAAAAAAACTGAAATCGCCTCACTATAGCAACATCATTTATATTAATATTTTAGTTTTAATTTTTAAACTTAAACTGTCTGTCCCATTTCAATTCACTCTTTAACTACTGAGAATAAAGTGAGTCTAAAGGTATTTATAGAGGGGAGAAAAGGAGCCCCCAATGCAAAATAATTATTGCTCATAAATAATTGAATCACTTAAAAACTGAGTGAAAAATATCCCTAACAAGGGACAATAAATTTATGAAGATGTTGCACTCCGAACATTTAAAAGATCAGAAGTTATGAGCTGTTTTCGGATAGCGTGGGTAAGAGACAAGAGGGAAAATGTTCTGTAAACGCAGCCAAAACTCAAAACACCAATGCGTGTACAAATGTGTGTGTGGGTGTTCATAAGATACACATCGCACCTTAAATACTAAAGGGTGACAACAACTCAAAATTCTTAAATTTTCAGATGTGTGTGAAGATAAATTTTTAAATTTTTAGCTTTGCCACAAACCTTTTAATTTAACAGAGCTCTGTTAGAAAGATAACATAGCCCTGTTAAAGGAATAAAAATTCGGTTTATGCACCCAAACAGTAAATTTTATGGAAAAACCGAAATATAGAAAAACCAAAATGAATGGGATTTGCTTGCGAGGTGTCCTTCTATAGTTGTCCGTACTTAAAATATTTAAAAGCCCGTGTTGGAACGGTTTGGGCACTTATACTTTAAAAATTTGAGTTTCTCTAAGGGATGAGCCCATTTTTATGGAAACAACAAAAGATGGCAAAATTGTAATAATACAGGAATGTGCATGAGGTAGTCTTCTTTCATTGTCCATACTTGGAATTTTTAACAGTGCGAGTTGGAACGGGTTTTGGGCACTTTTAAATTTTTAAAATTTGGGTTTCTCTAAGGGATGAGCCCATTTTTATGGAAACAACAAAAGATGGCAAAATTGTAATAATACAGAAATGTGCATGAGGTAGTCTTCTTTCATTGTCCATACTTGGAATTTTTAACAGCGCGAGTTGGAATCGGTTTTGGACACTCATTTAACATATACAGGCATGTTCTGAATTCCAGACAAAATTTTCACTTAAAATTTTTCAAAGCATCGTTGCTGTAAAATTATTTTTTAAAAACAATGCCGTGGAATGTGTATACACATGTATAAATACATGTGACATATTCTTTTTAGAGTTAAAAACAGCGGATGTCTCAGATGATATTTCATTGAAATGTGACTTTGTCACCTGATTTTTACACAGCAATATTTTAATTTGTTAGTGTTTTGTAGTGTGAAAAAGTCATATGTAAAAACATGTCGTGTAAAAGCAGCTAACGTATAACGGTAACTTTCAGCGTTTTTTGCACTACACCAGCCACTACAATTGAAGTAACAAACAGTATGTGCAGATTTTTAAAATTTAAATTAAAGAATTGATTTATTTAAAGAAGTTTTTTTGAAAAATTTTAAACGTGTGAAATGTCACGTGAAATACAAAATTATTTTTTTTATAACATAAAAAAAAACTAAAAAAAAATTTCAAACAAAAATCATTTCCAATATCTCAAGTATGACTGATCGCTTATTACACAATTTTATTAAATTCACTTACACGTCTGCTCGATTTTTTTTTTTTTTTTATATAATTTAAACAGACGACAAAAATTGTTAGACTTTGCACAGACTTTAATTTCGCATAACAATATACAAATAGTTTTTTTTTAATTATTTTACAAAAATAAGAAATTTGATATTATTAAAGTTGTTCGTATATCTGTATCTGTTTCTTGAAAATTCAAATTAAAATGTTCTATTTTAAAAATTTTTCTGTCAACAACGTGGTTTCTATATGTTTTTGTAATGTCGAAATTAACTTTGAATTTTTTCGAAAATTCTTAAAATTGGGTAATTTTGTTATTTTTCGGAAATCTTTGAATTTGATTTATAAAGTTGAGTTTTGCAATACTTTCAATTTGCAAAACTTGCATTCTTCATTTGTACAAGATCCTTAAAAATGCTAAATTTATTTAAAAATACGAACTTTCAGAAACAAAAACATTTGTGTTACAAAAAAGATTTGTGAAATTCATTTATTTTTCCATTTTGTTAAAAGGATGATTAAAATTTATTCAAAATTTTCTTCTCACAAAAAAATGGAATGCCAACTCTGATTGCTGGACTTTTTATTTATTTTCTCACAAATATTTCGGTTAAATATTACACATCTAAAAAATGCATCGATCGCTCTTGTTATGAGGGAAGTAAATAAGTCTTCGCGATTTTTAGGTTACAAAGTTCCATTGTGAGTGGCTGATGGCAAAGATTTTTTTTAACTTTCGACTACAAAAATTTTATTTAAATTATGTAATAATAATTTATTTTTAGTTTATTTTTAAAGAAAACTTTACTTTCCACAAAAAATTATTTTAATTTATTAAAAAGATCTCTTATTAAAAGTTATCTTTCAAAGTTATTTTAAATTTTGTACACAAATTCTTATTTAAGATGCCGTTAAATGAAGGTTTGGTGTAAAAAACAATTATTAGTGTTTACAGCAAATCATTGCATACTTTTAGGATCACACTCTACATAACAGTTTTAATGATTAACGAACAGTAATCAGGTTAGAGCCCTTGTGTCAACAGCTTCATGTCAGGGTATTTTTTTTAATTTTAAAATTTATCAATCGCAATTTAAAGGATCAAGATAAATTTTTTAAAAATTTATTGTGATTTTGAAAGTGCGTAAATAATAATGTCTGAATGGGAAAACTAACATTCATAAGTTTATATTAAATTTTGTTTTCCCATAATTATTCTCTAAAATATACATACCTACCTATGTACCTAATTCTAAACAAGAATGTATGTAGCGCTTCAGAAAATGCATTTCATTAGCCAAAGGTATTCTTCTTTCATTATTTATTATTGAAAAATTGTTGATTTCTAATTATTGCAATGCATTTTGTACAAAGTAAAATAATTTTTTAATTGTATACAATACTAGCTATTTTTGATTTTTTTCTTCAAGCAAAAACATCGATAACAAATGTTACTGTATACAAAATGTTCACTAAAATGAGATTTAGTGTAAGAGCATGGGACTAAAGATAATTCTATCTCACGAACTTGGTTGCCAGATGAAATAGTTGTAAAATCATCAAAATGGTTTATAAAAAATCTTTAGAAAGTCGTCAAGATAAATGATTGGTTTTTTAATATTTATAATATAGATACACAGTTTAACCACGATTATTTAGCTCTCGTAGGATCGGCACTAGCACGGATAATCGAAATACACGTTTAATAGAGGCTAATTAAAATATACAGAAACAGCAACTAAACAGATATAGTTTTGTCGTAATCATGAATCAACGTAATTTCGTCTTTAATTGAAAGAACTTTTCTTGCTCTTGTTGGTAATTAACTATTTGAAGAAGCCATCATTCCACAGCAGGTGTTAGCAGATCAAATTTCACTTGCTTACAATAAATACATAAAAACGCAAATATATTCTAATGTGTGGACAGATGAACTTAAAAAGGGAAAACACCGGATTTAGATTTACATAATAAAAAACATATGAATGCTGTACGGATAATAGATGTAAAGCACGGATATTAGATGTAGAGCACGGATAAAAAGAACCTCATGCCGGTTAATAGATGTAACCAATTAATAAAAGTCCGGTTAATCGTGGTTTAACTGTATATTTACAATATAAAAACTTTAATTTATTCTTAAAAATGTTTATAACCAAACAAATAATTTTAGTCTGGCTTAAGTGCACCAATATTTAATTTCTAAATTTATTAAACAAGAAAAATATATTTACACGTTTTTAACTGCCCTCTTTTCATTTAAACATAAAAATTTTCTCCTTTTTAAAGCACTTAATAGCCAGTTTATAGAACACAATTTACCGTATAGACGCACAAAAACGTTACCGTTTCCCATGTTTGGGTTTTTAAAACGCGAATGTCATTTTGTTTTTGTAGAAAACGTAACAAATGGCAATTCTTTCTGGTTTATGTATCGCGATTTGTAGTGTCAGAAACGTCAAAACTGAGCGAAGAAAAAAAGAAACCAATCGTCAGGAGTAAATATTGTTGGGCAACTGTCCATCATAACACTTTCACTTATAAAAACATTTATTAATATTATACATACATTAAAATTATTGTTTATTTTTACAACTATTGATAAACTTTTTTATTTTAACAAATTTTTGTTTTGCAGATAAAAAATTTTACTTCACTGTTTAAAAATTTTGTTTTGTTTATTTAACTCAGCTGTTTCTTTATAAGCGTCGAAGCAGGGTTGCCATCATTTAATGCAAAAACAAAAAATGCATAAGAAAAAAAGTAAATAAAAAACATTAATTAATACATTGGCAGTACTACGATTTGACACAACAATTATTTATACGAAACACAACGTAAGTTAAACGAAAAAAATGGAACGTGTTACACAGACGCTGATTATTACTGCCATCCCTAAATTAGCGCGTAAGACGCAAAGCAATGTAATTCATAGCTTTTGCGCTGAAATGTTATCCCTAAATAACAGCGTTAACTTCGTGTCGTTAAAAGTAATGTTAACTCATTTTATTTCATAAAACCCGCTGTATAAGAATAAAGAAGAGATAAAACCGCTAGATTGCCTTGAAAATTACTAAATTGTCACTACTTTTCAACCATAACAAAACAAAACAAACCAACAAACAGCAAACTTCACTTCCTAACGCACTGTCAAAATTGGATTTTCCAATTGCTAAGCGTTGACGCCAAGCTATTTAGGGATGCTTCATACATTTTGTATGTACATGAGAAATTTTGACAGTTATCTTGCGCTTTACGCGCTAATTTAGGGATGGCAGTTACGTATTCGTCCTATATGCCATTCGTTTCGCTCTTGACGTGTTCTAAAAATCTTTAAAATCAAGTTCTCTCGACAATGTTAACATATTTTGATAAAATTTTATGCATTTTGTAAAAGTAAACATTTTAAAAATAAATAAATTGGAAAAGGTAGAACACAACATTATTCGCTAAGAATGTTTTTTATTCTTCGTACGATTTTAGAAAATCGTTGCATTCATATTCTATTTTATCATTAAGTTTATTAAACACTTTCTTTGAATAAAATTTGCAATTTCAAAAGAACTTGTTTCTCGAATTTTATCGTCGTTTAAATTAAAAAAAAAAAAAGGATTGAAATTTGGATTACTTACAATTTTTATTATAGGTATTATTTTTATTTTTTATTTATTATATATTATTTCTGCATTGCCTTGCAGAATTGAAAACTTCTCTTGTTTTAGTTAAAAATTCTCATTGTGTTGGTAAAAGTTTTAAAACATATAAATTATGTTATGAAAAATTGCAATTTTAAAAATTAAAAGTTTTTAGTTAAATGGTTTTAATAAAAATTCTCTCATTGTTTTGTTAGCCTCTGTTTATTTTAGAGGTTAAGTCATACAATGAAAAAATTATAACACAATATAAACTCCTACACTATTTTACACAGTCTATTTATTAAATGAATAGTAAATTAAAAGTTCTCATACAAGAAATAGTCTTTTATTCATCATGGGAATATTTAAGCGAACATAAAACTACGTACATATTTCATAGAACTTGTTTAATTGGACAAATGTTACATGAATGAACATGCATACACATCGTAGAATGTATTTAATTTATACAAATATTTAATTTATTTAAAATAAAGTATAAAAAAGAAAAAGTAAATATTTACAAACTTACTGCGTCAATTTCTCTATCGAAACGTACTGGCCGCAGACGGCATAACGCTGCTATCAGGTAAATAGTGTTAACGCCAAGAAATAAAGACGACCACAGTACAACATCATGGGAACAATCAATTAAGTAGCCGTACATGGCAAGTAATATGGCTCCAATTACTAGCATTGCACGCAACCATAAAATACCAAATGGTCGATGTGGCGCCAGAAATGCCAACAGTAAAAAGGCATTTCCTAATTGAAAATACAAGTGGTGGGGCCGCTGCCATATAATGCACTGTTCAATTGACCAATCGCCTGTAGTGGCTGAACGTATTGTGGCATTGTTGTCCCAGGATAAGGCACCACCAGCATTAGTACTTGTTACAATCAAACTACCAACACTGCCACCTCCAACATCACCTCCTCCACCATCACCGCCCTGTATCTGTACTGTAACAGCATTCATTGTGGGTTGGGAAAATATTGAAACAGCTGAAGAAGCTCCTCCTCCTCCTCCTCCTGCAGAAGAGGAGCTACCAACACTTGCGGCTGCAGCTGCTGCTGTTTCGATCACAGAGTTGACATCAACATCACCTCCAATGCCAATACTACTACTACCACCACTACCACTCTCACCACTACTACTGCCCACTGTTGTGTAGGTAAAACTGTTAATAGCTAAACTAGATTTTGTAGAATCGACTAAACCCAATGCCAGGGCACCAATCAGCAGCATTGCACGTCAAATAAATGCTTTGAGTTGTTTTGACTTCTTGCGCTGCAGTTGCCCTTTTTAATTCTTTAATTATAATTTTTGATTTTGTTTTTAGTTTATCATTCTCTCTTTAGGTTTTGTTTTTTACTATTGATAATGAGATTTAATTTAAACACAACATGATGCTCTTTTATTTACTGTTTGGTATGCGTGCATTAAAAAGTCGTTTAAATTATTATTTTATAATTGATTTAATTTACTTATATTTTTTTTAAATTAGTGTTAAATGAACCCTTTATAAATTGTGCTTTATTTTATTATATTTTTTATTAATAAATATTTTTTTCTAAAACCCATGTTGAATTTTAAACATTGTTAATTGATAGTTAGTGCTGCTGTTATTGTACTTTTATTATTAATAATTGATAATAAACTATTTTTGTGACACACTACATGTTGCTTTCGTTCTCTATAGTTGTAAATGAGCTTGTATGTATGTAGGTAGGTGTGTTTATAAAAGTATTTACTACCACTCATCCGGTTTCAAGTATATAGTGCATTGCCCTGAATTAAGATTCACTTTAGATTAATTTTTCTTTATTATTTAAATTTATGTAGATTAACAATTACAGTGTCCGGCATAAGTTTTTTTTTAAATTAATAATTAATATTTATTTTTTTTATTTTAAATCTTCACTTTTGTATTTTTATAGAAATAATTTCTGGCAACTCCACATTTTTGCAGAGCAGCATGTTTACATCTCTTAAAAACCGTTATGTATATCAATTGCGGTATATATTCAATTTGTTATAAATATTGAGGTAAAAGCCAAGAATAATATAAAAATAAGATTTTTATTGGAAAAAGTGCTTGAAAAATTAATTTTTTCTATAAGATTTAATAATTTAGGAAGGAAAACTACAAAATAGAAAAATAATACCCCTTAATTTAAATAGTATATGTAGAAAAAAAACAACAAATAAACGATATAAATCTCTTAAAAATCGAAGAGTTTAAAGTAAAGCAAAAGCATATAATGGAAGATAAAAAATAGAAGCCTTAATTTTTTAAAGATTGTTGCTGAGTGAATAGGGCATTCCCTAAGCACAATAAACAAAACAAGAAGAAAGAAAGCTTAAGAATTTGCAAAAGGAACACAAAAATTTTTTTTTTAATTTTATCATCTTAAAATAATCAAACTTTAAAGTTTTTCGCTCAATCGGACTTGGAGAAAACAAATTTAGAAAAATACTCGTAAATATGAACGAAATGTATCAGGATGACTGAAGCTAACTATTCCTCAGAGATAAGCAACAGTTCGCTTATAGTCTGGAACTATTTTGGGTGCCGGCTCATTCGGGCATACCCGTCGCGGACGAACTCGCCAGATCTGGAATTTGGCTGAGAGACCGGGTTATAGATCCACTGGTAGGAATCTCGTTAAGCTGCTGTAGGGCTTTATTTCACCAGGAATTCTTTAGGGCCGCGCAGACTAAATGGTTTAAAGAGGTCACCTGCACGTTCTCGAGGACATTATGGCGTCAGTATTATAGTAGAAGATCCGCAAACCTGCTAAGGTTTCCTCGAGGGCAGCTGCGTACACTGGTGGCTATGCTGACAGGGCACTGTGTTATTGATACACACGCTAGGAGACTAAATCTTCCGCACCATGACTACTGTAGGAGTTGTCAGGATGAGGAAGAGGAGGAAACGGTGGAGCATTTGCTCTGCCATTGTCCAGCTCTTTCTGGAAACAGAGCGGCCATTTTCGGCAGTCCGAGACTGCATACTCTTAAAGACTTATCGATTTGCGATGTTGCTAGGATAAACTCGTTTATCCCGTCCTCCGGGGTGGTTTGGATATGGATCTTGATGGTAGCGTAGGGACCTGAATTGATCCTGCACATCCTGTTCCAGGTAACACAACTGGACCTTTAGGACCCAAGTGAATCGGTTTCCTCTCGCCGACAGCCTCTACAACCTTTCATTCGCAGGCAAGCGTAATTGCAAACATGTTTTTTAGACTGCCATCACTCATCACTTCACCTCCCCCATATGTTGCTACTCTTAGTTCGGATTTAAGCGCTCACAATGTGTGGCATCTCAGCATCTTCTTTGAGCCTGCCTAGATGCATAGTTGTACCTCGCAATAGTTTTAGAAATAATGGTATCTAACCAGGGTGAGACTCTGGCTTGCACCAATTCCGTTTCGTAACGATTGAGAATGGAGTATAAGTCTGTTCAGTAGTAAATGCTTCTCCTAGTTGTTCAAACACACATCCTCCTCCGTAATTACACCGGATTTAAATTCTTAGGGTTCTTTTTCGATTTGCTTAGTTCGCGGGTTGTTCTATAGCACCTTAATTCTGTTTCGCCTTGGCAGTAGAATATGTTTTTGTTTGCTCCGTGGTTTACCTCAAGTTCTGGATGTCGTTGTTTGAGCCAAGTTTGAAGTACCAAGTTCGATTTCATTAAATTACGACTCGCATAACTCAAAAAACCATTACCACTTGCGAATTTTTCAAGACTATTGCTCAAATTTCAATAGATGTCGACTCATCTGATGGTACTTGATATCAGCGGTCATCATATTTGATTAGCTGCAAGACAAACTTTTCCGACGTTTTGACTCGCCATTGTAGATTTTAAAAACTGTTTATTGTTTTTTTGTTTACAAACCAGGAGCATCAACAAAACACTGTGTTCACGAAGAGACACAAAAAGTCCTGGTGGCTGATAAAAGCAATAAAAATTTTAATTGCCATCGATTGTTTTATAAAACAATTCCTAGTCTTAGTTCGAGTCAACTGTTTACGTTCAGTTAAACCTGCGCTAGTAAAACATTTATAGTGTATTCGGCAAAGGGATATTTAAAGCCTGATGACTATTACAGTCTAGAAACCTATAAACTGTTCCGCCACGCAATCTATATAGAAGAGAGGAAAGAAAACAACATAAATTTGACGAATTATTCAACGGTTTAGTCGACCCAACTTTAAAGCTTAATAAATTAGGTAAAAGTAGCACGATCCGGGACCTTTATGTAAATGTTAACATCATTCCGAACGTATAGTAGATGCAATAACTTTAAATTACCGAATAATCTAGGATATTTTTTTCGCTCTGCTCCAAACCTAATTATATTCAAATGTTAATCTTAGTAGAAGGACTAAAAAAACCGAACGAGGCAGACAATGAAGCCTCGCATTGAACGGATATGCTAATTCTTAAATGTAGAGGTGGTTGGTAAACGTCCGCTCCTCTAATGGCATTCTCTTATATTATCCAGGAATCAGCTACAAAATTGGAAGTATGGAGTGAGATCTCCAACATCGTCCACTTATGAAGGGGAAGAAGTCTCATATCAAGACTCGAAGCATCATTTGATCGTTATTGGGCAGTGGTATAGTCGATTGTAAGTATTGTCAAGCCTGGATATTCCCAGTAGTACGTAAAGGGTGATTTTTTAGCTATTATCTTTTTAGCAACACTGGTTTAAAAAGCTGACGCACGTTTCGTGTTTTGTTTCACTGTCAAACATCTTCAATTTGGTCTATAATTTAACCCAGAATCGTCTTACAAACGAACAACGCTTGCAAATTATTGAATTTTATTATCAAAATGTGTTCTCTGTTGAGAAAGTTCATTGTGTTCAGCGACGAAGCTCATTTTTGGCTCAATGGGTACGTAAATAAGCAGAATTGTCGATTTTGAAGTGAATATCAGCCAGAAGCATTGCAAGAGCTACTAATGCATCCAGAAAAAGTCACAGTTTGTTGCGGTTTATGGGTTGGTGGCATCATTTGACCGTACTTCTTCAAAGATAATGCGAATCGTTACGTAACTGTAAATGGTGAGCGCTACCGTGAGATGATATCCAACTTTTTTTTTCCCAAAATGCAAGAGCTTGACTTGCATGACATGTCGTTTTAACAAGACGGTGCCACATGTCACACAGCACGCGCAACGATGGACTTATTAAGAGGCGAGTTCGGTGAACATTTTATTTCACGTTCTGGACCGGTCAATTAGCCGCTTAGATAATGCGATTTAACGCCTTTAGACTATTTTTTGTGGGGCTATGTTAAAGCTCATGTCTATACAGACAAGCCCACTTCAATTGACGCATTGGAAGACAACATTGAAGCATTTATTCGTGAGATACCGGCCGAAATGTTGGAAAGAGTACAACAAAATTGGACAAAGCGGATGGATAATTTAAGGCGCAGTCAAGGTCAACATTTGTATGAAATAATCTTTAAATATTAAATTATATGGGCCGTACTATCGATTCAAACAAATATTTCATGCATTTTGTTGAATTTTATGTGTTTTGTAACTTTCGTATAGCTTTTAAAAAATCACCCCTTATAAAAAAACTTTGCATACGGTTGGCATGACTGACAAAACTCAGCAGGGTCTCAACTACCTTCTCGTTACAATTTGACATCAATTTATACTAAAGACTATATTCTGCAATGATTTTTAGTATCATGCTAAGTTTTTTTTTATTTATGGCTGTTAATATCCAGCCCTGATTGCTGTATTAATTTATAACCTAAGATCATTTGAATCACTTAAGGACATGGCTTATTCTGTCAGTCCAATTTTCAAAGACTTTGTTGACAGTTTTAAGTTGTATCTCAGATATGTTCCCTTAATCTGTAGATCATTTCTGGATTATTTGCTTTATAACGGTCTATTACGGTACCGTACGAGAAAAAGTCTCAAAGACATCAAATCGTAGCTCCAAGGCCTCTCCCAAAAAAACTTTCAGTTTAAAGAGTGAAATAAAGAAGCTTCCGCTTCTCTACTTTTTTCAATACCTTACGGAAGAATAACAAGTCTTTGTAGTGACAAATAAAAATGTGAATGGCCACCAATAACAAGAAATTCCAACAACTAATTTTAATGAACAAAATAAATTATAAATTTTATTAGTTTACTAGATGTTAGACTAATTAAAATGCTGTCATAAAAGCTGTGTCTGGTCATTTTATTCATACCGACAATGCACGTTATATAATCCGATAAAACAAAATACTTTTATACACGCAATGGCCAGACAAGACGAACAAATTTGTTAGAAAATGTGGTAGATTTCAAACAAAGACAAATTATCTAAACAACGATACTAGACCAGTTAGTAAATTGTAAGTTATGTTGTATCATTTAGTCATTCTCATTATAAATTCATGTGTAGGTATACATACATGCATGAGCACACGAGGCCAGTTAAAGAAAACGATTAAACGTTGTTTACATTAAATAATCCTAATGTTCAACAGATTTGCTTTTCACTAAAGTATAATTATGTAAATAACCAAGTGGGTTGCGAAATACTTATGTTGATAACTATAATTTTTTGAAAATTTCTCAGACTGGTAGTTTTAGATTTTCTTTTAAATTTCTAGATTCCAAGTCATCGCCAAGCTCAGTTTTTCTCTGGCATCAGCATTCCACATGTTTCTTTATGATCTTCAATCTAATATTAACTTTTGTTGGATATTCATAAACGTACGCTATCGTTTCAAGCTTTCTCGACTTCCTCCAAGCTTCTCTTGATCATGTGAAGTTTAGTATTCAGTTATCAGCGTAGTCCACGATTAGACGAGCGAACATTTGGAAGGGAAACATTTAGTATGATAGACCGAGTTTAGACGGACGAACATTTGAAAGATAAACATTTTGAATTCTCTTTTGTTTTTTTATTCGCGTTCACACAGGCGAACATGTTGTCGGCAACATTTTATTAGTATTGTTATTATTCACTTTACAATGTACGCAAAGAAAATGTCAACAAAGCGTATCGTTGAGTACCGAAGACAAAAACGATTCTCTCTTCCCCATCCGTAATTTGTTATCAAACTAAATGTTTCCCTTCCAAATGTTGGCTCGTCTAAACAGGGACACCAAATTTTTGTGTTCGGTACTCGCCGATTCGCTTTGTTGACATTTGCTTTGTATAAATTTTTTAAAGCGAACAATAACAATACAAACGGAATGTTGCCGACAACATGTTCGCCTGTGTGAAAGCGAATGAAAAAACTAAAGAGAATTCAAAATGTTTTTCTTTCAAATGTGTGAACGCGAATGAAAAAACGAAAAAAGAATTCCAGATGTTTTTCTTCGAAATGCTCGCACGTCCAAGCCCGGACTTAGTTGTCCAAATTTGCATCTAAGAAACTTCTTCGAGTTCCGACGTTTTTTGCGAATAGCTCGACCTTTCTTGCAAAGTATTTTTAATCAGACGGCCTTTCAAAAGGATATCTGTAAACATGGACACAAGACAAATATAAATAACAGCACATTTATTTATTTTAAATGGACGATTTCTGTTGTAGTCCACAGTTAGCGTTCAACCAACAAATTAAGAATATTATCTGTGATTCTGTAATTCGGGTCTTAAAGTAAAAAAATTGGCTTCAGGAGTCCCTTCACACTCTAACAGAATTAAGAAGTGGCCTGGTAAAATTCATTCGCTTCGTTATAAAACATTGAAAATTAGCGAATCACGCAGAAATCCGTAATTAACAGCAAAAGATTTATAATGAGGAGCAGAAGCAAAAGATTAATCAGTTACAATGCTTCTGAAACTTTTCGAAGCACATGCCCGAATCTTGGGTTCAGACTGCTGACGATAGCCTTAATGTAAATCTTTTTAATTGCTTTTAATGGTTTATTTCCACACTGTGGATATTGCGTTAGAAAATCCCGAAACGCCACCTCAGTCGGAAATGTTTTTTACATTAGACCGCCAACTTTGCTCCTTTGAAAAATATTTTTAAAAATCCAAACAATTTTCGAAGACTCAATCGAACTTGCTCTATTAAAGATTCAAACCATGGCGAAACAATACAGGTGGTCTCGATGGCGAATTAATAAATTTTCGCCGTAAACGCTAAATGTCAAAAAAGTTATACATGATTTTTATATATGGAGTTTGACATTTAGCGTTTACGGCAAAATTAATGAATTCGCCATCGCGACTACCTTGAATCATTTCGCCAAGATTTAAACTATGGGCAACAATATACCACTTTTTACCTTCCACATTGCTTTCTTGCTTTTAGAAAATAGTTTCATGGTCTCGGTGGTTTAAGTTTTTTTCAGTTTCAAAGCTTTAAAAAACTCATCTTAATTCGCTCTGTTAACAATTCTCGTTATGGATAAAAGTGAAGAGGACTCCTTTGATCCTATTTTTCACATGTCTTTCTTTCTTGTAATAACAAGTTAATCCTGACAATAATTTCAATACATGCTTCCGGAATTCTCAAAAACTCTTCCAAACTCTCTCCGTTGAAAGTTTGAATAATCTTTACATACTTTTTGCTTCCTAGTTGCCGTGCTAATTTATAAGGACTCCCTTGTCTACAAATTATTTTCCCTTTTTTTCATTAAGATATGAAATCATTCCTCAAAGAACTTAAAATTGCAAAATTTCAAAAACTCTCAAAAACATATTCCAACACGCTCTTTTACGTCTTCAGTCGGTTCAGTGCTAAAAATAACCTGCATTTCTTAAAACATGCGAGACTAAACTGTCCCGGGAGATATTTTATGATTCAAAAGGCAGAAGCTTACAAAACTAAGGTTGTGTTATTCTGCCTCTATTTATCATTATAATGAAGTCATTGTTGTTAATGGAAACTCCCCACTAAATTTATTGATTTCTTACGCTAAACGAAGGTCAGTGGCAAAATATAGAATAACAAAATCAAGGCATATTTCTCGCTTAATTCGAGAATCATCAATAAATGTTTTAAAAACAAAAATCACCAATATTTTGTTTGATTTTAAGTACTTCATTCACTTCAATTTCAACAAAAAGGCGTTTGCACCAGAGAAACTACAAAAAAAATTATTGGCCTGCCGTCTTATTCGAACCCTTTAAAATGTTTACAAACAACAAAAAAAAACCAAAACAATGTGGGTGGCACGGAAAAAAGTCGTCAATGTCAACAGCCGATATATTTGTTTTTATTTGGCGTTTTTTTTTTTTTTTTTTTTTTTTGCAAAGTGGTGAAGTTATCATGTACAAGCAGGGATGCCAACTTTTTAAGGCAAAACGCGTCGACTAAGCGATCAAAAAGAGCTAATTTACAAAAACTAACGGTTTTTATTTATCTGTCCATTTTACTATTATGTTTGTACTTTGTATAGACATTCTTTACATTAACAAGAAAAGTTTTAATTAACACAAATATTTGCATAAATATTTGAACTAATTTATTAAATTTTTGTCAATAGAATAATATACAATAATTTTGAAAAAAGTCAAATCAGTATTTTCTTCTTATATAAGAACAAATATAGACAGAAATATTTGTTCTTATATAATATTTCGACTTGATATTTTTTTTATTTGAACTTATTTTTGCAAAAACATTTGGTGATGAACCATTAATTGAACAGCATTCATATCAGCAATATTTTATATGAATTAAAGCCATTCCGGTCGTAATATTATTCTCGAAAAATTCATTGCACTTAATATTTTTCTACCTTAATATTAGAGTATGGAAGCAATAATAAGTTTAAATTTATCAGGCATGTCACAGAACCCAATTCCGATCGAAAGTGGTTTCAATTCCGCATATTGGTGCTTTAGAAAATGAAAAACGAAAATTTTCTTCGAAGTGAAAACGCTATTAATTTACAAAGTGGAATTGATTTTCTTTCGAATTTAATTTTTTGCGGTTTTTAAACTAAATTTTATTTTGTAACTAACTCCTCATTTAGATTAGCCCGTTTATTACTTCGTTGTGACCAATGTTGCCATACTAAAATTAAGAAGTAGAGATGCAGCTTTTCTGTGAATATGGAAAATCGATCGGAATGTAAAGAAGGTAAAATATACTCACTCGGAATAGTTAATATGGATTTAAAACCATTCCGATCGGAATGTGTGGCATGCCTTTGTGAAAAGAATTTTTATTATTGGATGCTCCTCAATCCAAAATTTACTGGGTCATTCTAAATTTTTTATGCTTATTTAAAAAAAATACAGTACCCAAAGACGTAGTTGCAAAAAAGTACATCAACTTATAAAAATTTATTGTCATACGAAAAAAATATAAACTAATACAGGATAAAAAAGTGAAAATTTATTTTAAAATACAAAAAGTGGTAAACGCGTTGTTTAAAAGAACAAAAAGCGCTATGGCAGCTCATTTCTTAAAAGGCGCTAAGAGGAAATTTTTAAAAACAGCGCGAAAATGAGCTAAGTTGGCTTCACTGTACAGTACAAGCGTTGTCAGTGTTGCCAGGGAAAGACAGGAAACAGTTACAATTTCCCTTCAAAAAAGTTACATTTTTTCATTATGTTCCATTTTGATATTTTACTTAATTAAATAGGCGAAAAAATAAATAAAAACGTATGAAAAAAAATTTCATACCGATGATACTTGTGAGGATTTAAATTAAGACCCAATACAAATATTTCGGTATGGAAAAGTGCATGCTCTTGCCATTCAATCATATTAGTTAAAGTAGAATGTTTTTAATAAATCCGTGTAATCTTTTGCTTTGAAAAATTGAGATTCGATAGAATTTACTACACTAATTATTTTAAAAATACCGTAATTAAAGACAAATTCGAGCCTTATTTATTTTAGTTGTTAAGTTACGCTAATTAAGCTTTATTTGGCTTAAACATCAACATAAAATTACTGACAACTTTTCTGTAATATAAACCGGTACTTCCTCAAGGAAATTAAAAGACACAAAATCACATTCGTAAATTTCTCACGAATTAAACAGAGTAAAACTTTAGAAATGTTATTTTTTTTTTTTTTTCAAACTAAAGTTTTTAAATGGGATTTTGATGGAATTTGCAGGTATCCTATGTTATTAAAATTGTATTGATATGTTCAGAAAGGCTGATATGTGAAGAGAGATTCTTTCGTCAAATAATGAAACAAGTACTTTTTTAGTTATATTAATTTATTTCGTGTCTGTACCAAAAGTTACGAAAATTTGGCCTAATATAACAAAATTATACATGCTACATGGAACCTTCAAAAGTTACAAAAATTTTAAAATTGTAACCAAACGGCAACACTGAGGGTGGTAAATGTTGAATATAAATTTCATATTATGAAAATGCATATTCTTTACTTAGCAGCAACAACAATAACAATGTGTAACTAAATAAAGAAATCAAAATGCTTTTCATATCCCACCCTTAAAAATATAAATTAATTAAATAAATTTTATATTTATTACTTATTGAGGGGCGAGTCGCAAAGAAACTTTGTCAAGATAAGATATTAATTATTCACCTCTTTCTTTAAGAAAGTTCTGATTTTAATGTAAATATAAATGCTAGGAAAAGTTTCCTTTTTTAGCAATTATAAACAAAAGTACAAGCAAAACTATGTGGGAGAGCACTTTTTGATAACAAAAGGTTCAAACCTGTGGTACATTTGCCGTATTCACAAGCTCTGCTAAGGTGTAGGTAGTATTGCATACTACCTTTTGTTTACTTCTTTGTGAACAACCATTGTATCAGTGTGCCATTGTACATTGTACTTCATACGTCAAAAAGTAAATAAGAAGAAGAAAAATGCTATTCATCATTTGTTATTTATAATCCAAATGGGGGAGAAAACAGAAAAAAGTAAATTAATAAATTTTTTGTGTGAGGATGAAATATAAGACATTTTTAGGATGAACCTAATGTACTTGCTCTCCAGTCGCAGAATTATACATTTAGGGCATAATCGGGTTTTAAGATATTTTGATGAAAACAGATTTCTTCATATGATACGACTACGGCCAGAGGAATTTGCCTATATATTCAACCTTATAAAAATGACGATGTTTTTCACACAATTGGCGAAAGGCTCCAACTACGCATTGACTTGCAGCTTAAAATTGTACTTTACTGCTTGGGATCTTCAGGAAATGGTGCTTGTGTTCGTAAGGTAGCATCTCTTTTTGGTATAGGTGATGGCGGTACCATACAAAATATTTGAAATCGAGTCATTAAAGCAATATTAAATCTTAAAGAACAGTTTTTATATTGGCAACTTTCAACTTCAACTTTCTAATAAATCAGTCAAATCAATAAATTAAATAAATAAAACTAATAAAAATATCTTTTAATTGAATTTAATTTAATATAATTCACACATGAACACACAAAAATAATAATTCATTTCAACATAAAACATTTAAACAAATACAACGTTTGAAAAACATATGAAGAAAAGTACTAAGTGTTGTATCGCATGTTTGCATGAAAATTACCAACAACACAGCTAGCACCGTTGTATTTTGTTAGCACTTAGCACGTACTAGGGGGCTTGTGAATAGGGCAATTGTATTTCCACTGAGCTGTTTTGACATCTGTCAATCAGTGAGCAGCGAATTTGTATTTTATCGAAAAGTTAACTAATTCGAATGACAGCGTAATTGAGAAATTAAATGATATGATGGATGCTATATTTAAAAAAAAGTCATTAAACATTTTTCGTCTGCTTTCGAAGCAAGCGTGGAAATTTTTCGTTTTTATGAAACAAAGGCAGCTTTCGATAGTCATTAATTTAATAGGATGTAAGAATTTTTAGGTAAAAGGTGTCCCAAAGTTTGTCCTAGTTTTAAATTTGACATTATTTAGCAATCAACTGAACAAGTTCAAATGTAAGGTTGGTACAAATTAAGCAACTGAGTAGATATTGATTTTCAATTAAAATTTTCCTAAACAATGCGGAAAATGTTCATTATGAGCCCCAAAAATTTTTCACCATTTACTTTCACGAAAAAATTTACTTGTTCACGCAGAGTCAAGCAATCTCAAGGAGTAAAATGCGCTTTTGCATTCTCAGCAAAAAAAAAAAGTTGTGTCGAAGGTTTGCGAGCTTTCATACGTATAAGTCCTAATTTATACTATGCCATTTTTTAATTCTATTCTAAGATTTAAACGAGTTGCATGGCGTATTTTTACAATGTAATTTATGATGCCATTGGAATTTGTACATTTCTATTTAATTAGTTTCTTGCGTTATTTCAAACAAATAACAGAAATAATTGGGTTAAAAACAGTTTAATAAATATTTAACACATGCCTGAGTTAGTGAGATCTAAATTTATTATAGTACTGTAGGATATATTTTTTTTAGCATATATAACCTGTAACTCTTCGCAGAACAACGAAACAAAACGCTCAGATCGAAGGCGGCTTAACAACTACTGTTAACCACGGAACGAAGCCGATCGGCTCATAGTCGACCAATAGCCGCCGCCAATATTTAATTAAGTCAGTGAGCCGCCGCCGAAATAGGCGGCTTACATCGGCTAATAATGTTAGCCGAATGTGTCGGCTTAGACCCTCAGATAAAGATTTTTTTTTTTTTTGTTTTCGACTAAAATTTCATTGACTAAAATAAGTGCTATTTTACTTATTTATTGTCTTTTTTCCAAAAATTATTGTAATTCTTGTTCTCAAAAGAACGAGTAGATTAGATTTATCAAAAAGAAAAGTTTGTAGTTTTCTAAATTTCGCAGAATATAAAAATCCAAAAATTACATTAACTTCTACCAAAAAATAAAAATTAAAAAAATAATAATTATTTGGCCAAATACAAATTAGATAACAGTCATTTTTGTAAAAAATAAAAATCAGTTTAAAATCAGAAAATGAGAGTTTTTTCTGACAAAAAAAATTAATAATCAATAAAAAATAATGACCATTAAATAAGATTATCCTGCCAAAAATATAAAAATCATGAAATATCAAATAAAGAATAATTCAAAATAATTATAAACAAAAATTTAAAGCATCAACAAAAATAATTTTTATTATAAGTCTCTGTTGATGAGACATATAAGGGCCAGTGTTCACTATCATGGTCAGTCCTCGAATATAATTATTAACAGTTGCCAGCTTAGTCGACTTTGAGCCGCCGCTGAACTGAATTTACCTTAGCCGTCGCCGCCGAAAATTTGTCGACTTTAGTCAACTTTTAGCCGCCGCCGTAAATATTTTGCTTAGCCGCCGCCGTTGGCAATTTGATATCAGCTTCGTTCCCTGCTGTTACCCTTTTGGCTCCGTTTTCCTTTAAGCGGCAATCGAGCAAGCAAATAGATAAAAAATTATTCTTAGTACTTAGAATTAAGTTTATGTGTAAAAAGAAAAAAAATATTACTAGTTGCCAAAATATAAATTTTAAAATCAGAAGGAGGTAGACTTTAATACAGTATTATATTTTGCATAAAAAAAAACAATTACAAACTTTTTTAGTTTTATATTTACTGTTTTTATTACTATTGGTTTTATTTTTTCATTCTCCTTGTAATTTATAACACTAAACACAATGACAACACATAAAAAGAACAACTTCCTACAAGTATTCAAATATTTAAGGCACAAACATATGCCTGCATGTACATACACACATATGTATGCATTTATTTTGCTTTTGCCAAATGTTTTTGGCTGTCAAATTTATGGTCTTTCTCTTCATTGCAATAAATATAAAATCTCTTTTTATAGGTGCTCTCCAAGAAACAAACAAACAAACATATTTTAAATTCGATTTTTCACCATAATCCCTTTAGTCATGGAAATAATTAATCAATTACTTGTTATTATAATTTTTATTGCACACTTTTATTTTCGACTGCATTTTATTTAATTGGAATTATTTAATGGTGTTGACAGTAACGATGACGACGTTATCGATATTATAAACAACGATGGTGTTTAAGAAATTCAAAATAAGTGCAATATTATTTTCTTATACATATCTATATATATGAACATGTGTATGTGTAAAAGTTTGTAGTATATAGTAAGTTTTAAGTAGCACCTACTATTTAGTTGTTGTACTTCAGATATTTACAGTGAGTAAAATTCAAATAAAGGTAAAGAAATAATTGTGTTGACAAAGTGTTTTTGGAATGTATTTCGAAAGTATTAGTTAAACTCAAGCAATTTGAAATTACATAAAATTTAATTTAAATGATTAGGTATCTATAAAATTACCATATACTTGTTCGTAATAATCCTCATTTGGTACGTGAGATTAGTCGTACAAGTAATCAATATAATCGTGCTGCTAAAACCCAATTATAAACAAAAATTCCGGGCGAGTTTTTTCACTTTTTCCTTTTCTCCCGTTATAACTTTGCCCCTTTTTATTGAATGCGTGGCATATAACTGCCATCCCTAAATTAGCGCGTAAGACGCAAAGCAATCTGATTCATAGCTTTTGCGCTGGAATGTCATCCCTAACAGTGCAGTCACAAGGTCAAGTTTTTGTTCAATTCTCTGTGAAGAAATTTACACATACTGCTTGTCAAAATGCACAAAAATTGAAAGCTGTGACGTAGGCTGCACGCAATTTTAAAGCAAGATGTCGTCAAGAAAACAAATAAAATTTATTTGGAGCAAAAAACTGTTTTCAGCTGTTTTCTTGAATGTAATTTGAAAGACTCAATTAAACGAAAATTTGAAAGCAAATTCTCAGCAAGTTTTTAAAGTGTGAGTGTATTGGTAAAAATTTGAGAGAAATTTTAAAAATTAAATGAAAACTTGATCGTCTGACACCCTAGTAAATAAGAGCGTCAACTTTGTGTCTTTTACAGTAATGTTAACTCATTTTATTTTATAAAACCCGCTGTATAAGAATAAAGAAGAGATAAAACCGCTAGATTGCCTTGAAAATAACTTAATTGTCACTACTTTTCAACCATAACAAAACAAAACAAACCAACAAGCAGCCAACTTCACTTTCTAACGCACTGTCAAAATTGGATTTATCAATCGCTAAGCGTTGACGCCGCGCTATTTAGAAATGTTTCATACATTTTGTATATACATGAGAAATTTTGACAGATATCTTGTGTTTTACGCACTAATTTAGGGATGACAGTGAATGAACTGGGAGCACAACTTTCAATATCCTTACAATATCAGTGAAATGTTGTGAAATATTTATAGACATAAAAACTTCTGTGGATCCACATTATGGTAGTTACTTCATGAAATTCAAAAACAGCTTTAATTAATTAATGAAAAATCTTATCTTTAGTATATAACCTCGGGTCTCTGTGGCTACATTTGAAACGAGGATACCGCAATATCATAGCAAAGAGAAATTGGTTTGTAATTTAAGCAACCTGCAAACATTGAAATGCAATATGATAATATTAAAAGTTTCTTTTGTGTTGATTCTAAAGCATAGATAAAATTAAATTAATTTCATTTGCTTATTTTTATTATCCTAATTTAACTTTGTGTGGAGTTATTAACTCAAACTACTTGAATAAATTACTCAAAACAATTATGGCATTTCTTAGTTTTAATTTATTACTCTGGTTTTCCACTTCAATTTGTTAAGTTAGGTGTTTTTTATTTTTTTTTAACATTCACTAAATACCCCATCATGTGGTAGAAATAAGAAATTATACACAATAAGACGACTCCATTTGGACACCTTTTAATATCAATATGTTAATTAAAATGTCAATTACGAATCAAGGCGAATCAATTACCTAGTGGGAGACATGGCAAATTCAATGATTTGCTCCATTAACTGTCAAACTCCATATATATGTAAATAATCTGTATAACAGTTTTTATATGGACTTTGACAGTTAGGTCTACGGGGGAAAATAAATGAATTCGCCATCGCTACCACCTGGATGTATGACAAAGCATAGCTGATGCGTACAATCGCGTTATAGGTTAAATGCTCTTGTTTGAATTTTCAATAGTGTACGGTGTGTTTTTATTGCAAAACAACAAAACGAAAGGGAATGAAAATTCAATGGTTTTAAACTTTATATACACGGAAAAATTACACAGGCATTCATTTTCCTCGAAACTTATAAAATACACTTTTTTATACTTAATTTATTATTTCTGTATGTACGCATACACTAATTTATAACATCTGTTTTTTATTTTAACATTTTACTTTGTTTTAATTGTATTTATGACATTTTTTAATTTTACACACATCTCTTAATAGATTTTATTTTATGTAGACGGACAACATACACAAAAACGCTATTTTCTTTTTTTCCATATGAATTGTTTAGGCACATTTATTTATTTCGTTTCATTTCCATTTTTAATTATGTATTATATATGTATTGGCATTTAATTAGTAATTTTCGTGACACAACACACATTTTTTAAATTAAAAAATAAATTCTACAAAAAGAAATAGTGTGCGAAAACACCGTGTGCACAATATTAGGGAATTGTAAAAAAATTTAACTGGTCTCACTATTTAATGTGGTATTAGTGGTAAGTCAGAAAAGTCAGAACGAATGTAAAATAAAAAATACTCTATTCGATTTATGTTGTTGTCGCTATGTACGCTATTTAGGTGGTGCGTTTTGAGCTGTCATTTTTCAAACGTTGATTTCAACTCTATTTTTTTTTCTTGTAGTAGTTTTTGTTGTTGTAGCACTGTTTTTGGATACACTTCAGTATTTGACATCCCGCTAACTTGTACTCAATAAATTTTACACTCTCTGATTTTATTATAGTTGTAGTTGCCATATTAAATTATTATAGGGACCCCTAAATATTTTGGGAAAATTGTTTACGTACCGTAACGTATCTCGTTAAAATTTATAACGACAGTTAAGCTTCTATTTTTGTTTTTATCAACACTCATTATTATTTCTTTATATTAAAAAAAACACAAAGAGCATTTTTATAGGAGGCTAAAGTATGTCAAGACACATCAGCTCAACTCTCGTTTAAACCGGTTCATTTTATGAGCGTATTAATAACTGCTTTGTAATTTGTATGGGAAACAGGTAAGAAACCAGAACATAAGCTAGTTTACTGGAATAAACGACTTAATTTTTGTTGTTATAATTTTCGGTAATAACCGTCGTCACTGGCTGTGTACTTATTACCGAAAATTATAACAACAGTTTAATATATACTGGCGGAATCAACCCAATTAATTTAAGACATTATTTTTGTTTATGAGCTATGCTACTTTTACTCTATTGTTTTTTTTTTCCTTTGTTTGAAACTCTGTTTTGCGTAAAAATATAAGGTGGGATTCCGCTAGATCTTATTTCCGTATAACAAGTTTGGGTAAAACAATACCATTTAGTGATTTGCTTTCACCTTTTTTGAATTCTTTTAATAATTTTCAAAATCTTTAAAGAGAACGAAACCAATTGATATATTTAAGTAATGAATAAAATGATAAAATGTTGCCTTTAAATAATTTAATGATAACTATATAAGAAGTGTAAACATAAAATTCAATTTCTCTGAAATATTGATTGAATTAAATGAAATATACAAAAAAAAAATATATAAATATAGTTAATTTAAATTGCGCTACTCTTTGTTAGTACGTTGAATAAACTTGTTATTGGGTAATTAAATATCTGGTAACGTTACATTTTGTAGTTGTTAGTTGCTGTAGTTGTCTTCAGGCCTGCCATATTTGCCGAATTTTAGACTCAAAATTATGATAGTGGCAATTTGCAGATTTTTGCTCCAAAAACGCCGGTTTTTCTTTAAACTCTTAACTTTATTTCTTTAAGTATAATATATTACTTTTAGGCATCACTTGTTATAGTAAGAAAGACCGTTAATAAATTCGTTGTTCCCTAAAAAAATAAAAATAAGAAATGACCCAATCTAAAGTAAATTAGTTTAATGTGATTTTCATTATATTATTAATAATGAACCATTTATGAAAGTACTTCAAACTAAGATAATTTCTAAATTGAGTTTATAAGTTATAAAGAAACGCCAAATAATATTAAAATGATGGATCACAAATTTTTTGTATGTAGTCATTTCTTTCTACCAAATGAACATGATTTTGAATTGATAGAAATGAAAATGAGAAACTGATACAAGCCTGACCATTATTATGAATTGATTGAACAGTGCAGCGAAAGAAATATTTTTCGTGCAACAAATGTCCGAGCAGAATTTTATTCTAACGAAAGAGTCAATGCAGAATTTTATTCTAACGAAAGAGTCAGTGAAAAAACCTCAGATGAATCTGTCTCGTGGCTCTTATTCCAAGAGAATAGTTCCCAGAAAAGTTCAATTTATTAGATATTTATAAAACTGCTTTAAGTGACTTCTATGACCAAATAAACATATAAGAAAAAAATTAATTATATGCACTATATACGACCAATAGCCTAATAATGGAAACAATTTATTTGTTAATATTATTTAATACTGCTCTGTTTTATTTTTTGTTAATAAAAATAATTTTATTTGTATTTAAAATGGGTATTTTTTTAAATTGTTGATAAAGCCTATTTTTTGCTGGAAATATGCCGAATTCTTATCAAAATCATCTGGCACCCCTGGTTGTTTTTGACATTTAAATAATACCTTTTCGTATGTAGTTTGTTATCTAAAATGAGAACAGTCCATAAATAAAGAAGTCAGCTGTCGAACTTCACGCCAGAGAAACAAGTCGATCGGCTCACAGCCGATTGCGCGCCGCCACCGACTGTTTTTCCAATACTGTCGCCGCCGCCGTTTTGATCGGCTTGCTTCGGCTCAGAAACAGCCGCTGTTTTCATCGGCTTGCTTCGGCTCAGAAACAGCCGCTGTTTTCATCGGCTTGCTTCGGCTCATAAACAGCCGTTTTTGGCGGCTTGTATAAATTTAACCTCTTAAAATTTTAGTGTTTAGCAGCGGTGAAATTTTTAGTATTATTTATAAATTAAAGGAAAAAAAAAATTTTTTCAAAGTATATTAATGTACAAGCAGTCTTACAAACACCGCACAAATAAATCTTTTGCTTTAACATTATGTTCTTAAATTTTTTGTTATTTATTTGATTTAAAATTCAGTTTTAGGTTATATATATCTAAATTTAAATATTTTTTTTTACTTGTTATATATTTTTAAAAAACTCCTTTTGATTTTTTAAAAACTGATTTTTGATTAAAAGAAATCATTGTTAAAGAGTAGCTTTAAAGTGGTTATTTATTTATTTTTTATAGAAATTGGAAAACTATATTGTATTTACAAAGATATGTTTAGATAAAATATTTAGTTTCGAATATTTTCCATATGAACCGTGATAATGCGAAAATTTCAGCAAAAGCCTTAAACTAAAGGGTGTCCAAACAGAAGCAGAATTTTAATATATTTATCTGTATAGCTTTGTCGCCTTCGACTAGCGATAGAAAATGTTAAAGGAGTATTCGAAACGTTTCAAAAGTTTATTTTCAGAATTTTTAGTTACACTTCATGTAATTGAATTTTGTTCAATTACAAGTAATGATTATTGCTTTCCAATTACAAGTAATGTGTAACTAAAAATGTTGAATTATAAATTACAAGTATGTAATTGTAATTAAAAAAAATTTTTAATTAATTTAAAATAAAATTAAAAAAATTTTTAATTAAAATTGCTTGCATATGTATACGTGTATAAATGAATTAAAATTGTTTTGTTTTCTGCTTTGGTTCGTTTTGTAATTTAATTTCTAAACATTTGTTAGAAATAAATTATTTACAAATGTTTGCGGACGTTTTCCAAAGAAAACAAAAAATTAGACGCTAGCAGAATGAAATGCAGCATTTATATAAGTAAAGTTTTAGAATTTTACCAAACTTCGATTTTTATATCAATGATATTTTCGATTTATAATACAATTTCAAAAATTTAACAAAAAACATTCAAGCCGAAAATTTAGCCGCCGCCGTTTACTTTTGATAAAAGCCGCCGCCGCCGCCGCCGAAAATTTTGGCACGGCTTGTTTCACTGCTTCACGCACCTGATAAAGAAATTATGCAAATGCACAACCCAAAGTATATTTATAGCAAGCACATGCAAGTCTTCAACAAATACAACATTAAAACAACAACAGGCATTTTGTTTGTGTAAAAATCACCCATTTTGTCAAAAAGCAGCTGACTACATCTCAGAGATGGGGAAGTGGGTATGATTGTACATTTTAATATCAATTTTGCTAAATAATAATAACAAATATATAACAGAATAATCTGTAAAACGAGAATTTACGAAAAGTATGTTCAATTTGTTTGTTCAAGTTTTTCTTTTAATTTTTATTGTTTTATCTGGGATGGTAAACGAAATCTATAAATACACTTTTTCAGCTCAATTTGCATTAAACATCCTTTTATTAAATTCTTGTTTAAATATACATTGATATAGTCGTTAAAAGGTCATTCTCTTACTTTCTTTTAATAATAAGTAAAATTCATATTAATTTTTTAGTTAGAAAAATAATAAAATGTTACCCACTTTACCATCTCTGTACTGTTTTTAAAATAATACATGATCTTACACAAACAAAATGCCTGTTGTTGTTCAATGTTGAGAAAATATTTATTAAATATTTTTTCTGCACAATAAGTGACTTCGTTAGATTAATTTTTGTGACTTTAAAAATTGTTTGTAATGCAGTTTTTTAATAAAATGTCATTTTCTTGGTTTTTAAATGCAATAAATGACAGAGATTATTTCGTTTGTTTATTATTATTGTAACTGATATTTACGATGGAAGCGCTTTTATAAGAGATTTTATCAAAATAAATTCTATAAAATAAGCTTAAAATAAGTTTTATTGAATTTTCCTAATTTAATTTTTTTCGAAATGATATTTACTTAAATTAAGATTTTTCGCCCAGAGACGGGCTTTCCACAATTTAAATTATTAAATAAAATTAAATATTATACAATTACCTTCACAACGTACGGAACCGTTCGTGTTTGAGTTCAAGTAGCATTCGTCGTACTTATTAATTTATGTCCGTTTCTTTCAGTTCCAATTACCTAAATTTTTTTCGCTTTCGTTTTTCTATAACTTTACTAATTTAATAAAACAGAGATCAATGCGAATCAATTAAGAAAATTTTCTAGCAAATAAAAAGTAAAATATACTTATCAAAATATATTTTTAAAAATCCTGCAAGAAAATATTTTTTTCCTTCTCAGTGTCTTTCCAATTTGTTGCAATATTCTGTTGCTAGGCGAACTCAAGTATAGTTTTATATAAGTAAACAAAATAATCAAATTGATTTATATGTATGTAAATATTTACACATGTATGTATCCAACATATTAGGATTAAATAATAACAAAAAAACTATCCTTAAGGAACCCCAAACAAACTTAATGGAAATGTGGTTACTTTTATTTTATTTTCATTGTATATTTTCAATTTTGTGTTGCCAACAACGTTCAGAGAGAAAATAATATTTCAAATCAAGCAATCGGTGTTTAAATTGTACACAAAATCAGTTGAACGTCAACTACCTCATAATATTTCAAATAGATTTTGTATATTTTTTTAAGAAGTGGTTTGAAGTATTAAAAAAAAAACATTAAACACATTCAAACATCTAAGAAATTTTCCTTTTAAAATATATCAAGTCCATTTGAAACACGGCGAAATTGAAACATACCCTTATATTTTGTGTTGTGTGAGTTTGGAGGCATTTAAAAAAAAACAAAAACAAAAAAATTATACCAATAGTTGTACTTTTTATATCCATGTGTGTATATTTATTAATATGTATGTGTTTGACAAATAAACTTTTCTTTGAAGTTTTATAGAACTAAATGGTTCTTCTGTATATTTTATATTTATTAATTTTTTGTTTAATTTGTGCAAGTGACATTCAATCAGATTTAAAACAAATAAAACAACTTCAAAATTAAAGTGCTGCTTAAAACTAACAAAATATCGTAAGTTGATGAGTTCTAGTTGTCAAACATATAAAAGAACGCAAAAAAAATTTTACTTTTATTGTTTAATTTATATATAAAATTATGGTGTTACTAAACTTCAGCTAAATGGATCTTAAAAGATGTTGAATATTCTGGTGAAGCATGTAAAATTATTTTCAAACAGTATTAACAAATTAAATAATTAATCGAGAAAATTGTGTTTAATTCCCGTTAAATATAAACAAAATTGTTGTTTTTGTTAAACTCACTTACTACGTTTATACGTACCCTATTTGCAAATAAAAATAATTTCTAATTATTTAATTCACTGTTTATGCCCAAGAATATATTCGACATTTTAGTGGTACCGGATATGAATTTTATTTTAACTAGTAAAATGTCGACAGAAAACATTTATTTGAGTATTTTATAATTATACACTCCGAAATACTTTTCGCTATATTTTTTATATTCAAACAATAATTTTTTCCTCAAAATATGTTTTTAAAATTTTCAAATGCCTAATAGGCAAAAACGCTTAAACAGAAAAACAAAATATGGCAGCATTTTACGCCATATTTGCAAATAGTGTAGTTAATCAGGAATTGTTTTTGGGAGTGAGCTATTCGCAAAAATTTTATTCACCGTTTATGCGGCAAAATTTTCTCTTCATAATATTTTTATTTGTAAAATAAGACGTGCGTATACAAGTAGTAACTGCCACAGGTCAAACGGTGTCATAAATCAAACAAATAGATTGTTTCATTTGCAACAACACTGCAAAAAAATAGCTCATACAACTTGTAAAACTGTTATGTACTTCTACATAATGTCTACACCTGGGCTAAATTTTGATATAACGGAAGAAATAATTTAAAAAAAAAACATTAATCTCATACAAAGAAAAACGTGTTTTTATAATAATCTCATGACATTTCATAATTATCTGGCAGTCGTTCAATAAACTTAAATTCTTTTCTGCTTCTGTTGCAAAGAAATTCCAAAATTAAAAGTTTAATTGTTTCTAATATATTTTTTGAATTTTTTCACAACTTTTTCACTTTAAAAATCGAAATCAAATTAATATAGTTTTTTATTTGACCTTTTTAATTAATTGTATTTTATTTTATTTATTAAGCACAAGGTCTTTATCTTTTATAATATTTCGCTTCTCCTTTGTTTTCTTTCTGATGATGCTACACATAGGAGTAGCAAAATATTATAGAAGATAAAGACCTTGTGCTTAATAAATAAATAAAAATACAATCGAAATAAAATTTTTGATTGCCACATGGTACTGCAATATTCCAAATTTAAGGTTTACACATGACAAAATTTTTTGTGGGATTAAGTTTAAAGTTTGTTGAAATGAGACGTCTACAATTTTATTTTTACGAAAACCTTTTACTATATTAAAATAGCATCAAAATGCTTGATATCAAAGTCGTTGATGTACACATGCTGGATGATCGGTCTAGCATTCTTTTTAAAATTGATTTTTGCTGTCAACATCGCCTTTTCAGTAGGGTAAATTGTTACCAAAAAAAAAAAAAAAATAACAAAAATATGCTAAAAACAATTTTTTTTCTGTGTTTAACTCTTTCTTAAGATTCGTGAGCAATACATTAAATTTTTTATCTTGAATTTTCCTTCTAAATGTTGTCTTATTGTAGCATTGTAATAAAATTGCATATTGTTCTTTCAAATTACGGTCGCTACACTCTGCAATTCTTACGTGTAGGCAATGAATGATAAATTTCGATAAATTTCAAGACTATTTTGACATTCGCGCAACTTAAAATTTTGCTTAAAATATAAATTTCATATGTGCTTGAAAAACAAGCACAATACGCACATCAAAGTTTGACATCCAGAATGCCAGAAATAATTTCTTTTTTCCATTCAGCATCTTCTGTGTAACACATACTGATACGTTTTCAGAAATACTATCTTTTGATCGCTTAAGGCCAGTATTCACTATCATACTCAGTCGTACGATCTGTCATCAAAAATGCATGCTTAAAATGTATGTAGTGTGGATTAAAAGTGTATGTGTGCGACAGACTTTTTGACAGATCTGTACGATTTTATAATCTTTTGAAATAATTCATAAAATATTTTTCTCCATGCATTTTGCATATTTTTGTATAATAGCGTAGCACCTACGACGCGATTTTGGAACGATTTCTAAAGTAGGACAGAATTCTGTTAGATTTTTGTGCTATTAAATCGTACGATTGTGTATGATAATGAATCCTGTCCTTTAAGACCCATTCCGTTCTTTTTGCTAAACAATTTCCGCTCCGTTGAAAGTCCTTCAATTTTATAAAAATAATTTAGACGCTCGCACTCTTTTTTTCAGTTGCATTAAGGTTAATTTAGAAATGTATTTTTTGTTATTTCATTTAAATAGTAGGGTTATGGAGAGTTTGTCATAAGCAACTACAAAGTCAGTTCATTCTTTCTTTTTCTGTTCATATGTAACATAATTTATTAAAGCCGCAATTGATATGTGATTTATTACTTATCATTTAATATATAGACTATAGAGTATTACTTTTCAAAACTACATTTGCCTCATCAATAATGTTTGCCACGATCGTCTTTGTAATATCATTTGCAATACCAACGATTTTCGTTCTTGCCGGAAGATTAAAACTCAAATACCATTGCACATAGCGTTTCATAATACTGTTCTGTACACAAATTCTTGTGGAGAGACTGTATAAATGCATATAAGTGTCAGTGTTGCCAAGAAAAGTTACGCTTTTCGTTCAAAAAAGTTAAATTTTTTCATTAAAAGTTACATTTTGAAATTTTCCTTAAATAAATAGTAATTAAATGTAATTTTTATAAAATATATTAAAAAGTTTTATACCATATTTCAGGGAAAATAACAAGGCCACGAATTAATTTACTGAACAAAAACAGCACGAAACTTAAAAAAAATTGAAAAACGTATGAAAAAACATTTCAGCCCGATGATACTCATGAGGATTTAGGATTAGGATTCAATACTAACATTTCAGTAGTGTAAAAGTAGACGCTATAGCCATTCAGTAAAATTAGCTAAAGTAAATAAATTGAGTGTTTTTTTTTAAGATTGAGCTTCGATAGAATTTGCAATTTTAATGATTTTAAAAATACTATGTGTGTTATCTTTTTTATTAAAATCAAATTAATATGTTAAGAACAACGGCTAACAGAGAGTTTCATATCTCAAAAAATAAAAGAAGTACTTTTTTAGTAATATTAATTTATTTGGTGTCTATACCAAAAGTTATGAAAATTTGACCAAATGTTACGTGGAGCCTTTAAAAGTTAAAAAAAATGTAACCAAACGGCAACACTGATAAAAGTGCACATTTTGTTACATATCCGTTTGTATGCATTGCAAACGTGTGTAATGTGTGTATTATCTGTTTGTATAAAATTCCCAATGAACTTCAGGCAATATCGAAAAATATGAAATAATTTCGATTTAAATCTTGGTTATACTTTTTTAAATCATTATCTTATTTTAAAACTTTTTTTATAAGTAAAGAATGTGTTTTTAAATCATGTTTAATGCGTGATGCCATTATTTTATATGTAATCCTAAAAGTATGCTTCATATATTTTAAATCAGCAATTTAAATCTGCACATATGACAACTTAAAATATTTATATAAACATCAAAATATATAATTGATTTCACATGCAAATACACACACACACATGACCATTTATGTTTATGTAAATATCTGTCTATGTGTGTATGTTTATTTGTAGTGCCTATTTCTTTTTGACAGCTAATTTTGCAACTAGGTTGAAAATAAGTGGAGTGCTGTTCCTTATCTTTTTCATCGATTTAACAATTTATTGCTTTTAAAAAAATTTGTCCTCAAATTGCATGTACCCAAGAGCAACATTTTAAATTGAAGTCAAGTTGTAGCGTTGCAGCACTGAATATCGAACAATATTATTAAAGGTCACATTGGTAACTAATCAACGTTTGCCCGCCCAAATTAATTATAACGGTTAAACATTAAAACAAACAAACAAAAAATACGGCACCATGACAACAAAAGCTCAGGATAAGCATAAGATGTCCGAAATTGATGAGGGTATATCGAAAATATTTGATATTAAAAAGGTAAAATCAGTTAAATTTCTTATGTTTTCTTTAATTTATAAATAAATTATATAAATTTCTTTTTTTTTTTATTCTATTATTTCGTTTTAGCGTTTGGGCAAAGGTGCGTATGGCATTGTTTGGAAAGCTTTAGATAAACGCACAAATGAAACGGTGGCAGTTAAAAAGATTTTTGATGCTTTTCGTGACGAAACAGATGCTCAGCGAACTTTTCGTGAGATTATTTTTCTTAAGGCCTTTCGTAATCATCCAAATATTGTTAAATTGCATAATATTTACAAGTAAGTTATTATTTCATTATTTTTTATAGTTTTTAAAAGCTAAACGCTTATATTAATATGAATATTTTTTCTAACTATTAATTAGTGAAGAATGTTATTCGCCAAATTGTAATCATAATTTCAGGAAATAATCAAATTTCACTAATAATTTGAAATTTCGAAAAAAAAAAAATAAATAATTCGATCAAGGATATAACAAAAAAAAAAAAAATCTGAATAATATAAAAAAATTATAATTCACTAGAAAAAGCAAAAAAAAAAAATTAAATATTTGTGGAAAAGTATTTGCGGAAAAAAATTTAAATTAAGAAATTCATAAAAAAATATATTTCAATAAATTAAAACAAAAAAAATATTTAAAAAAATCAAATAGCACTTTCGGAAAAAATAAATGTTTTTTTTACAAGAATTAAATAAAATTTTCACAGGAAACAAAAAAGGACATCAAAAATTTTAGATTAAAACAAAAATAAAAATCACCAAAAAGTATTAATTCCGTAAGAAAATCTAAAAAAAATCGAACAACAAAATTGTAAACATAAATCCGAAATTTCAGAAAATATAAGAAATTCCAAAATATTGTAATTTAAGTTCGATTAAAAAATCGCTGGTAAAAATCTAAAAATCGCCAAAACATTAATTGCACCAAAATAAATTTTATCAAGTAGGAGTGCTTTATTCGGCTATGCCGACTCTTATATACCCTTTACACTTAATGTAAAACTAGTTTAATTAAGTAACTCCAATCTAAAAGACTAAAATTAGGATGACAGAGAATTAGAAAAAAAGATAAAATATAATTTTACATGAAAATGTCATCGGCGCTTAATGGGTTAAGCATTTTTAAAAAAATTTAGTATTTTTTTGAAAGATCTTTTCAAAAGCTTTAAAATGATGCCCATATTAATGTTACAAAAAATTTGAAAATTTCAGAACCCCGTAACCCGGAAAATATAGGCGAGCGCCAATTTTTTTTTATTTGATGTTTTTCTCTTTTTTTTTAATTCCGTATTGCCCCATGTATTTGTTTTTTCAATTGGAGTAACTTTCTTATTCCAAATGATATGGAAGAATTAGAGGCGGTGGTGGTGTTTTGAACGCTGCCCCGAAGGGCATGGACCGATCTTGCTGATTTCCACTAGTACCTCTATCGACACTATGCATGTTCGATTGGCGTATTTAAATTTTCTATAGCTGATATAATACCTTGGCAAACTTGATTTCAACACTAACAAAGATGGACAGACGGACATCGCTCAATCGACTTCGCTATGCTATATTGTAGAAATTATAAGTAGAAAGACAAACTTTCCACTTTTTGTGGAGAAGGGTTTTAAAAATCATAAGAACCAAAAAATAAGTCCAAGATTTAGCAAAAGTTGTTTGGATTTTTATTCACGGATTCTTTTGTTGCGACATAATAAAATAGATTCTGTTTAATTGTTTCTTAAATTACAAATTTAATTTCTTTTCGCCTTTAGAGCTTCAAATAATTTGGACATTTATCTAATATTTGAATATATGGAAAGTGATCTACACAATATTATAAAAAGAGGTACCATATTAAAAGATATACACAAACGTTATGTCATGTATCAGCTGATCAATGCTATTAAGTATATACACTCGGGAAATGTCATTCATCGAGATTTGAAGCCCAGCAACGTATTAATCGATAGCAAATGCAGGTAAATTTATTCAAATTATCAAAGTGAAAGAAGTGTTAAAAAAGTTTTTATTTTTTTATTTCTTTCAAGATGTAAATTAGCCGATTTTGGTTTAGCTCGTTCTGTGGCAAATCGTTCGTTCACCAATAGCAGTAGCAATTCCGACATGACAAGCGATAAACCAACAGAACTTTTATTAACCGATTATGTGGCAACTAGATGGTATCGAGCGCCAGAGATACTTGTAGCGAGTAAAAGGTATAGATTTTTTTTATATTAAATTTATAACAACGAGGGGTAGTCAAAAAGTCTTTAAAGAAAACAAAGAAAAATATTTTCTTCACCCTGCACCGTCATCCTTCGTCAAAATGACGACGCGCGATTTTATTTTTAAATTAAAACCTGTTTTTGTCTTTTTGTTTTGATCAAATTTTTCATATAGCGATAGTTGCTTGCAATCTGTTTTTGTTTAATATTAATTAAAAAAGATCTAAATATATGTAAATAAAAAAGCTATTTTGGTATCAACTTTTGCTCATGACATGTATTATAATCACTAAAACTTCGTCGTAGTCAAAATGACGAAGGATGACGTTACTGTACAAAAAATAAGGATGACATTTCAGGGTTAAAGATTCTCATTTACTGTTAAACAATGCTACAAATTTTCAAAGCATTTCTAAGAGTAAAATTTTTTTGTTATAGAGTTGATTTCAATTCGAATTCTTATTTCTTTAATAATTATGTGTAACTAGAAAATATTTTCTGCAAGCCAAAGTTTTGAAATTAAGTGATAAATACCTTAGAAATTTGTGAGCAGAACCGTTCATTTTATCCATCGATTTTTCACTGCAAGTGTGCGCCCCAGCATTATATAGATGCAATACCATAATTTTGGCTGACCACCGATGTTAAGTTGGGTTCTAGTGTTTCCTCTATAATTCCTAAGAAAGAGGTGTAAAGAAAATTCCTAGGATTTCTAGAAATCCATACTAGGTCTAGTGACAACCTGTCCCGAAACCGGGTTAAATCCATTAATCATAAATATATCGCAGCTCGAGAGATTTTCAAGGTTTATTATTTTTGGACTGCCAAAAAAATGTAGGTCAATTTTTAGACAGTCCAGTAGAGGGCCAAGCGGCAATGGCAGGGGAAATTATTCTACTACTTTGTCCTCACTGTGAAAGCTAATGCAGAATTTAAGATCCTGGCATTAGACATCGATGATAGAATAATCTATCAGCACAGCAACTAACGTAACCTCAGCAGGTCTGTACTCATACTGACGACATACAAACTTTGATACTGTTCAGCTAATCACGTTTGAGCATCGCATTGGAAATACTTTATAGGACGCCAACTGGTCGCTAGGGATTTTCTAGATCTAGGAAGATCGTACGTGATTGTGTCATCGTTCCAACGCGGTATCCAGGTACCCAGAAGAGTTCTAGGTTGGAATGCCTGCTCAACGAACCCGCCGATATTTTTTAATACGAAATTTTAGCCTGAAGGACGCTGCATTGGATCTGAAGTCTTAAATACTTTCATTCATACGATTTATTGTCAGATTAAGATGAGTGGATCCTTGGAGTAGCCATACCCAATTTTTCATGCAAAAGTGCAATAAAAATTGCCGCGGTTTTTAGTAATTCTCACACTTCAACTTATCGGACACTTTTTATATGGTTTCATATAGCGTGCCAGGTATGGGAAACCCTTTAGTATCATATTATTTTTCATATGCCTAAATTTATACAATGTATGTTACTCAAAATCATGTCTCCCTTTTAAATTTTATGTAATTATTAATACTTGTTTTTATAGCCGCTTAAAAGCTAAGGCAATATGCTCAAAAGACATCGTGTGTGGGACACCCTTAAATTTTTTATTTCGTGTTACATACTCTGTGTCAACTTCAAGTGTATAACGATACTTGTCTATGGAGACAGACACCTTTTAATGTTTAACTTAATTTTTTAATAAGAAAGCTAGGTTATGTTGCACAAGCTGTCTAAATGAGAAAAACCGACACACTTGGGTCCTAAATGGTCCCGTTGTGTTTCCTGAAAAGGGATGTGCAAACTATGATTTAGGTCTCTATGTTACCATTAGATCCATCCCCAAACCACCCCGAAGACTGGATAAACGAGTTTATCCTAACAGCATCACAGACCGATAGATCTGCAAGACTATGCAGTCTCGGACTGCTGAAAATATCCGCTCTGTTCCCAGAAAGAGCTAGACAATGGCAGAGCAAATGCTCCACAGTTTTCTCCTTTTTCTCATTCTGACAACTTCTACAGAAGTCATGGTATCGAAGATTCAGTCTTCTAGCATGGATACCGATAACACAGCCACCAGTGTGCGCAGCTGTCCTCGGGTAAACCTCAGCAGATTTGGAGATCTCCTACTATCATACTGAGGCCTTAGTGTACTCAAAACCATGCAGGTGACCTCGTTAGTTCCCGCTGAAATAAATCCCTACAGCAGTTTAGCGGGACTCCCACCAGTTGATATATCTCCTGATCTCTCAGCCGAGTTCCAGATCTTGTGAGTTCGTCCGCAACTATGTTTCCGGGTATGCCCGAGTGTGCCGACACTCAAAATAGTTCTAGGTTTGAATGTGTAACCATCTCATCTAAAGATGTTCGGCATTCACGAACCAATCTGGATGTCGTATAGACACCCGATGAGTTTATTGCGGCCTTGATGTCAGTACAGATCCGGATAGCTTCTCCGTTTATCCTGTGTTACCTCATCCAGCCAACAGTCTTATGACTGAGATTTCAGCCTGAATTACGCTACATTAGTTCATTCTGATCTGAAATCTATGAATAAAGACGCCACCCCCGGCTCCAGTGTCTGACTTTGACCCTCGTAAAGACCACAAGATCCATCTTCCGAGCGTTCGAGCCTACTGACACAGTCTATCACAGTCTATCAGAATACTTTCCTGACACTGCAACCACAACGTCATCCGCATATGCCACAGTCCTGAACCTCTTGGAGTCCCTTTCTGTCAGCAATGCGTTCATGGCGAGGTTCCAGAGAAGGGGTGATAATACCTCCCTTGTGGTGTACCCGGCTTGGCTGCGCTATATATGGTAGTAGGCTAATAATAATTTATCCTTTTGTTAAAACTAAAAATCATAAATTTTTATAAACATTTTCCAGCTGCCATTTGAAGTTTGACATCTTTCAAAAATCGTTTTTTTTCAGTGTATAATCTTTTAGACGTACTCTCGTATATTATAAATTTAGATTTTTTTTTCAAGTTTTATGTGGTTTTAAATTGTTTGTTTTGTTGTTGTAACAGATACACCAAAGGAATAGATATGTGGAGCTTAGGTTGCATTTTAGCTGAAATGATAAGAGGAAAGCCGATATTTCAAGGAAGCAGTACTATAAATCAGGTATTACCAACCGTCACTCACTTAAAAAACGTTAAAGAAAATATTTATTTTTTTATATATTTTCAATTAAAAGATTGAAAAAATAGTTTACACTCTGCCGGATATAACGGAACATGATATTCGTTCAGTGGGTGCAGGTTTTGGATCTGTTTTGTTGAATAAACAAATTTTAAAAGAAAAGTAAGTTTAGTATTTTATTGCTGTTGTTGTGGTTTTTGTTGATACCATAACTTTTTTTGAAGACTGTATTAATATTATTTTTTTTTTTTTTTGTTTTTTGCAAGAAAAACAACATTAAATGATTTGTTATGTGGTGCCACTGCAGATGCTTTAGATCTGGTTAAATCTTTGCTAGTATTAGATCCAATGGGACGTTTAACCGCCCATCAAGCATTACATCATGCTTATGTGGAAAAGTAAAGATTATTTTATAAAATCGAATAAATTTATTTTTAAATATTTTTCTAAATAGATTTCGTAATTCAATACCTGAACTAGAATTAAATGTTGACATACTGCCACCCTTTCGCGATGACGTACGCTTAACAGTGCCCGAGTACAGATCAAAATTATATGAAATTGTACAAACTCATGCGGATAAAACTAAATTATTAGACAACAACAAACTAATGGCAAATTCAATTAAAATCAGGTAATAAAATAAATGAAAAAAAAAATAAATTTAACACCAACAATATTTATTTAATAAATATTTAAATTTATTTCAAATACGCAGAGAGAACAGATCATTACAAAATTTGCATGAAAGATCTGAACAGAAAAAAATTACAAAAGTCAGACAATATTCCATTACTAATTTAGTGGAAGATAATTCTCAATTGAATAGTTCAAATCTTAGTACGATTATCGTTCATAAAGGTCCCAAGAAAAACACAATTCCTTTAACTAAAAGTAAAAGCACCAAAAGCTTAGTTCCTACAATTGGAGACGGTGTAAATAATAATGAACAACAAAAATACAATATTATTAGAGATGAAAGCCAGTTGCAGCGAAACAAATTACGTGGTCACAACAACAATCAGTCTCAATTTGCCAGACAAAATGTAGGCGATCAATTATGTGATAATGAAATAAATGCCAAACGACTTGCAGCAAATGAAATGGACTCGTCTAAACTGCTTGCGCATGCTGAAGCTCCCAGAAGATATAATAATACGCCTAAAAGATTGCATAGAAGTTCAATAGCATTAAATAAAACAGAAAATGAAAGCAGCAGTAAAATGGATCATATTAATCAAAATACACCATCACCCGCTAAAAACAAGACTTCAATACGTCATACAAAATCGGATGTTATTCCGGTAAATAATACAAACAGTAATGGTGGTGAGTCTTCTTCAAAAGATCAAGAACGAATTTGTTATGAGACACGCCTTAAGAAATTGGAGGAGGAAATTGAACGTTATAAAAAAGAAGTTAAACATTTTTATCATGAAACATTTAAAAACTCCAAACAAAAACTTCCAAATCAACGCACCAAAGAGGAAACTGCCAACAATAAAAATGTAAATATAATCAAAAGTACACCAAAACAAGCGGCCGCCACAACTTCCAGTACCCCCATAAAAAATATTTATTTTCAACTGCTAGCCAAAGGTCAACAAAACGATTATCATAAATCAGATTTAGATTTTAATGGACAGAATGGCCATGGGAGTAGCAGTGATAATTTAAGAAATTCATTAAATCTAAACTCCTGCTCAGGGCGTAATAAAACTCCAAAAATTAATCATAACAATAAAATCACCAACAATCATCAAAGCAATCAGAGTCACCAACAGCTACAAGATCAACAATTAACACAAGAATGTCATCTGACAAATAAAAAACATCAATCGCAACATCGTTGTCGTCCGCTGTCAAAATTTGTTTAGCATCACTTACCCCGCCCTCGCGCTTACATCCATCATCATTCATTCGCATGCAATATATAAAAGAAAATTTTAAATACACACACACACACACATTTATACATATATAAATATTGTATATACAACATATACAACATACATATGTACATACGTATATACATATACAATATATTGTAGAAAAACAAGACTTTTTTAAGTACATTCATATTTTAGAAATAAAACTCCTCTCTTTAATTTTGTAATATTATTGTACAAAATACAGAGAATAATAAATATAATACATTTATATTTTGTGCAAGTAAAGTGAACCAATTGATTTTTTGCTCCTGGACACATCTTGTAAAATATTACGAAAATAGATTTTATACCTTTAAACAACTGAAACAAACATACACCAGCAAAAAAAAAAATGAGTGAAAGAAACAAATACTTACATTTATACTTGACAGTGTTACCGTTAACCGTTTTAGGTATTAAATTTGTTTTGTAAATCATGCCTAAGTTTTGATTTCTGTTTATACATTTACAGTCAAATTCATAAATGTACATTAAGAGTTTATAAGCCTTTAATAAGCAAAAGTTGACAAAAGAGTATTCATAATCGTTTAATAGCCTATTAAACCCTTTATAAACCTTTAATACATATCAGTTTTTTATTGTAGCCTCTACCCTACTTTAAACCAAAAACTAAATGAATTTTGTTAAGTTATGTTGTTTAAAACTTTATCCTGGAGTAGAAAAAGTAATTTTAAGAAGAAATTGTAAAATGCCAAAATCGTCGGTGACCCATAATTTTAAAGTTATGTATCGCTTAAGTGTATATAAATATTTTATGATATCTTAAACACTTTGTTGCGGAATGGGACACTATGGACATCATATAAAATCTTATTAAAATACCTTTCAGGCGCCATACATATCGCAAACAATAAGACTCTCAAATTAAAAACTAGCCCTTAGACCTAGTTTTAGTAGGTGCCCCAAAAGACATATGTACATACATACATATGTACGTACATATATAGTTATGTACATATAGCAAAATATTTTCGTTACAAAAAGCGCAAATTTAGTTAAAAAAGGTGAAAATACTCGCAAAATTAACAATAAAAACTTAAAAAAAATTTAACTGCTTTGTAATGGGCTAACATATTTTTGTAAGAAGCTGTCCGATGATACCTAAATATGTACATATGTATATACATATGTACTTACATATGTATGTATATTGGCACATTCTTCCTAAGAATATTTGAAACGTAACTCTGAAAGTATGAGGTTTTCACATTACTTTTTCTCCTCAAAACTACTTTTTCTAAGCCCCGGACAACTTTTTATTTTATTTGCAGCTACTGGGCTAAAATAGATTTGTTGCATAAAATAAAAATAAATTAAAACAAATTTATTTGAATAGTGAAGTATATAAAATGTAAACAACTCGATATAGATCTCGTTATTCGGCTACTTTTTATCTGCCATCCCTAAATTAGCGCGTAAGACGCAAAGCAATTTAATTCATAGCTTTTGCGCTAGAATGTCATCCCTAAATAACAGCGTCAACTTTGTGTCTTTAACAGTAATGTTAACTAATTTTATTTTATAAAACCCGCTGTATAAAAATAAAAACAGAGATAAAACCGCTAGATTGCCTTAAAAATAACTAAATTGTCACTACTTTTCAGCCATAACAAAACAAAACAAACCAACAATCTGCCAACTTCACTTCCTAACGCACTGTCAAAATTGGATTTTCCAATTGCTAAGCGTTGACGACGTGCTATTTAGGGATGCTTCATACATTTTGTATGAACATGAGAAATTTTGACAGTTATCTTGCGCTTTACGCGCTAATTTAGGGATGGCAGTATCTTACCTGAGACCAAAATAAACAAAAACATGTTTATTTATAAATTTAATTATTACGTTTCTTGTTCATATATTTTGCAGCAACCACAACATATATTTATACTAAAAAGGTTCCTTTTTGGTGTAAAAAAAATATAAAGAGAAAACTATATTCGGTTTTCGGGTTAATTGAAAATTGGTTTTTATAAGCACTAAGTATAAAATATTAATAGGAGTTGCCAGGTAAAAACGTTAGATTGCTTAAAGTGTAGATTAGTTAAGAAACTATTATTGTGTGTTTTTTAATACAAATTTTTATTAACGGTTTATTAAACGAAAAGGGTTCAATAACTATTGTAAACTTTAAGCCTAAAATAGGAACTTTTTATGAATTAGACCGTTATTATTTAGTTCAAAATGCAGCTTAAAAAAAGTTTTGTTGTTCCAAGGATCAGGCAAAATTTTTATTAAATTTTTAATAGAAAAAAGTCACTGGCAACATTGTTTGCTATAAACGGCAAAATACGAGGGCTGCTCTATATATTTCTGGCCTAATAGTGAAAATGCGAATATTTATAATCAAAAATGGTTTTATCGTTTTTCAAAGTATTCTCCAGCATGATTTAAACACTTTTGCATGCGCTCAAACCAGTTGTCGAAGCACTTTTTCCACTTCGATTGAGACACCTCTAAAACATGGTTTTTGAACACTTCAACAGTTTCTTCTGGCGACGAAAATCGTTGACCACGCATTTTTTCTTGATGTGCGGAAACAAGAAGAAGTCATTAGGTGCCAAGTGAGGGCTGTACGGCGGATGACCCATTAATTCGACGTTTTGGCCGGTCAAAAACGCTCTGGTTTGAGCCGATGTGTGAGAGCTCGCTTTGTCATGGTGAACAATGATTCGTCTTCTCTTGTTGGTTTTTCGAATTTCTCCGATGGCTTCAGGCAAACAAATTGTAGTGTACCACTCAGAAGTGACCGTCCTACGTTGCTCAAGCGGAACACTCGCCACATGACCAGTTTTGCCGAAGAAACAGGCGACCATTTGCTTCGAAGTGCTTCTTCCACGAACAACTTTCGTTGGATTTTGCTCGTCTTTGAAGACCCACACGGTCGATTGTTGTTTCGTTTCGGGCTCATACGCATAGATCCATGATTCGTCACCTGTGACGATCTTATAAACGTCTTTTGAAGCACCGTAATCGTATTTTTGCAACATTTCTTTGCACCAATCGCCACGAGCCTTTTTTTGAGCGACTTTCAAATTGTGCGGGATCCAATGAGAACAAACCAGGCGTTCATACAGTATCGAATGTATGCTGGTGGAAGAAATGTCGAAGGATGTCTCTATCTCTCGGTATGTCGCATGTCGATCTTGAATTATGAGTTCACGCACGGCATCAATGTTCTCTGGCACAACAGCCGTTTTTGGACGACCTTCACGGAATTCGTCTTTGAGCGAGCTTCGGCCACGATTAAATTCATTATACCAATTTTTCACAGTGCTATAGGATGGTGCTTCATCGTCATACAAAGATTTAAGTTCATCAATGCACTCTTGTCGTGATAATCCACGTCGAAAGTTGTGAAAAATGATGGCACGAAAATGTTCACGAGTTAATTCCATTTTTTTCTATATTAATTTTTTCAAGTCACTGTAAACAACACAAATAATGGTCGTACGTCAAAACGTTTTGAGTACGATTATGCTTAAAAAAGACAAACTTTCCAATGGAAATGTCAGATTGCACTTGGCAGCACTCAGTGTTGCCAGGCCAGAAATATATATAGCAGCCCTCGTAACAAATATCAAATTAAAAGCGAAATATAATACAAATTCCGATAGCATGAAAAAATTTATAGTTTAGGGTCGCTATGAAACTTGCCGAAATTTTAAAAGACAATTTAAAACAAGTAAAAGTGCTATATTCGGCTATATTCGAAACTTATATAACCTTCACCATCTACATATATAAATCTAGTTTAGTGAAATAACTTTAATCAAAAAAGCAAATATTGGGGTGACAGAGAATTAAAAAATAAATAAAATTTTGGTACTGCATATGTACGAGTATAATATTACATAAAAAAGACATCGGCTTTTAATGGGTTAAGTATTTTTAAAAATTTTTAGTATTTCCTTAAAGATCTCTTCAAAAGCTTTAAAATGATACCCATATTGATATTTTAAAAAATTGGAAAAATTCAGAGGTCTGTAACTCGGAAAATATGGGGTCATTTAATATGGAACATTTAAGTTCTTTAAAAATTTCGATCGATTTTAAATGCCGTAATTTGCCCCCTGAGTTATTTGTGTATGTATCTATTGGAGTTCCTAGCTACACGATAATAATTATTCACTTTGTATGGAGAGTACTACGCCAACTATTCCAATCCAGTGTATATTAATAAGGGGGTTGGTTAATGGTGCAAAATTTTAAGTCTATTAATATAATTTCGAATGCCAGATATTCGTTTTTATAATCTGGCGAATTACATACTAAAGGGTCCGCCAAATAAGTTTTTTTGTTTTTTTTTTGTTTTTTCAAAAAGCTATAAAAAACTACTTGGCTTCAACTCCTGCACCAATTGGACTTTGTATGGCATCATACCAAAGTCTTTATGCAAAATTCATCTCAATGATGTCTCCGTAATGTTCAATTGTTGAGAACGGCGGTGAATTGATGTTGATGGCGCTTCACGCACACTTTCTTTCACAGCAGCAATATTCTCGGGTGTACGCACTGTTTTTGGCTTTTCACGCTTTGGTTTATCAATGAGGATGCCAGTTTCTTTCACTTTTTTCACAAGATAACAAACATACGGAGCTGACGGTGCAAAGTAATGTCGCAATATTTCCCAGCGTTGTTCAAGCGTATACACAACCATATTCATTAGAGCTGTGTCGTTCGCGATCGAACGGGTTAAATTGACCGAATCAATCAAGTAAACGGAATTTTCCGGTGATTTAAATCCGGTCTTTTCGTTCAATAGTGTGCGGGTAAAATTGAACGGATGACCTAATTGAACGAAATGAGCCAAATATTTAACCGGCTCCTTTCGTTCAAATTGACCGATTGAACTAACGAATCAGTCTTTGATAATTGACCGAAAAAGACCGGTCACTGAAACAAAATATGCACTAGCTGAAAAAACGTTAGATGGCGGACCCGTTATATTGGAACAGTGGGCTTCGAACCTCCTATACAAAGAAAAAAAAATTTTTTTTTTTTAAATTAAAATCTTATTTTTCTGTATTATAGTGGTAAGAATAGCAAAGTTGCGGGTAAGTTGTATGAAAAACAAAATTGGCGGGTAACCATGCTGAAATCATCTTTAAGTAATGTTGTTGAAATGAAATTATGTTTTTTTTACTAAATTAAACAGCGGGAATTTTTTATTATAATAAAATTTAATTTTATTATTTTAATTATTAAAATAATAAATTGGTAATTATTTAAATTACCGATATTGATTATTGGTATACCGATGCGATCCGGTTTATTTTATATAAACAGCACTTTGAAGAGAAATTTAAATAATACACAGATTAAATTCAATGGCCAATATTCATAGTTAAAATAAAGTATACTTTAAGTGAACTAAAGTAGGTTTCACTTTAAGAGTCGACTCTAACTCATTTATAGACAATTTAAAATATACTCTTGGCGTTGAAGTCAACTCTAAATTTAAAAGTAGCTAAAGCTGTTTTTAACTCATTTTTCTAAAATTATTTTATTTGGTTTAAGAAGACAATACTCTTTATCTGATTTTTATACTAAAGTGAAGAAAATAAAAACAAGGTTACTTTTTTCTAATGTTTGTTTAGAAATTGTATGAAAACATTTATTATCAAATTACAGTTGACACCCAGTGGAAGTCGGCTAAACTTAAAGTATACTTTATTCTTGACTATGAAAGCAAAAAAGATAATAAGAGCTTTTTATTTTAGAGTATACTTTAGCAAGAGTCGACTTTAGTCTATAACTATAAATATGGGCCAATGTGTTTTCATTTTATTTGAATGAAAACTGAATAACTTTTTTACGATTTTAACAAAAAATTTGCTTAGGAGTTTTTGAACTGTCTGTCTCAATTGTTTACTTTTTACAAATAGAAAGTAAGAACCAAGGCGAATCAATTACCAGGTGGCAGCGTTAGAGAATTTATTATTTTTTTTCTGGTAGAAACGAAAGATTTTTTATATATGGAGTTTGACAGTAGTGTTCACGGCGAAAATTAATGAATTCGCCTAGGCTGCCTCCTGGTAATTGATTCGCCTTGGTAAGAACGCTGATGGCATATTTGTTTAAAATTCTTTTTATGACAAAAACTATTGTATGTTTTTATTGTTCGAGCATAACTTCGAAAAAAGAAAAACGCCAGTAAATCGTAGCGATTTGAGAACATGCAGAGATACGTTTTGCGTTTTTCGTTGTACACTTTTCCACTTTTTGGGGTGAAGGGTATAATAAAAATTCTTTTAAAACCAAAGAACAAAATAAAATTTTTCCTCCCCTTGTTTTAAAACACATTTCTCTGAATAAATTTTATACATGATTCTGTTTTACTTTCAATTATTTATTTATTTATTTTTTTTATAATAAGTTATAAAATTTGTATTTTACTATAAATTGCTGTAACTACTTATTTTCCATTATAAATTTAGTCACGTCTAAAGCCAAAATAATTAAAATTAAATAAAAGGAGCTAAAATATATTTATATATTTTTTTATACACAGTTTTTTTGTTTTGTGTTTTTTTTTTTTTTTTTTTTTTTTTTTTTTTTTTTTTTGTTTACAACATTTAAATAGTAGTTGATAATTGCTTAATATCCACCGTTTTTTTACATTTTTTACTTTATGATTGAGTTTACACAACAACACTTGAAAATGCACTTTTTAATTTTGCAAAAGACTAGACAGTTTTGATAAATAGTTCATATTGCATAGGAATAATTTAACTACTTAATTATTTTCCACTAAGAAAAACGACTCGAATTTGATACTTATTATAGCAATAACATGATTTTGAATAGGATTTTTTTTAATTTGAACATTTAAAAATATGTATTTTTCTATTCAACAATGTAATGTTTTTTACTTAAATTATTTTAGATTTAACAACGTTTTTTCAATATTGAATTTCTTAAATTACAAACAAAGGAATAAAAAATTAAAATTATTTGCAATCAATTGAATAATTTATATCATGTTATTCATATAATAATTATCAAATAAAGTTAATTAATGTTCTATAGCTAATAATACTTTTTTCTAATTTTGTAGAATTGAAATCTTTTAATCTTTACCTTTTTGTTGTACCTGTTGTTGTGGCAATTCTTGCTGTAGTTCTAATATATGATCAACTGGTTCTGGTTTGCCATCTTCATTAATGCGACAAGGCTTTATTATTCCACCACGATGTAGTTTATCCACTAATTGAGCCAATTTTTCAGCTTCGTATTCTTTTTGCTCATCGGACATACCGTCTAAGGGATTGGGTGTAGACGGCATATAACAACCTAAAACTGGATTAACTGAATTCTTCAGACGTTTATATTCTTCGGTATCGCTGTCTTCACTATCCGATGAAAATTCACTTGCGTCTGGTTTACGACAATCTAAAATACCCGCGTTAGCTAATAAGCCAGCCATGTTACCATAACCAAAATGCTTGATCAATCGGCTGGGATTTTTCTTGCAGCAAACAAGTAACAGTTCATAGGATAAATTACGTACCACCATATTGGGATTCATTAGCAGGCGGCAGAGGTAGTTTTTTAGTTCGTTACCTTCTTCGGGTCGTTTATAAACTTCTCTTAAGGGTGGCAAGACTATGCTGCGAACATAATGACGCATTATTGAATTGCTGCAAACACATTTTACTAGGACTGTCAATACCGGCTGTACAAGTTCTTTATTCGAAGAAGTATTCTTTTCCAAGTCTTCAAGCGCATAGAGTAAAAACTTGAGTATAATATCTAAAGCTGTTACATTACGATTTTCAAATATACAACAATTTTCCATTGAAGAGGTTACCAAAGACGTTGAGGGACCATCACACTTTAACAGAAGCTCACTGAGACAACTACTGGAAATGTTAGTTAAGAGATCTATGGAATGAGAAATAACTTGACGTTCACGTTCATTTTGCATAGCTCCAAAACGAAACAATAAATCACGTATAACACTGGTCAAGTGAAGACTTTGTATTTCATTTTCACTGGGACTTTTATCGGTGCACGAAGTGATGTTAAACATAACTTTCAACATTTCAATAATCACATCCAATTGACCATCAGTAAATTCTTGTTGCATTCGCAGCTTTTCATCCATTAACTCGGTCATATAAGTCAAACCATTGAGTTCAAACAACACACGACTTCGAACTGATGGTTCAAGTGCTGTTATTAAAAATAATAACTTCATATCAAACAGTTCTATTTTCTCAGGAATCTGTAAAGGCGAAGACAATCTATGAAATATTTGATCTGCTATATTTTGCCGTAAACAACAGCGCCGGATTTCAGCATTTTGAAAGACCAAGTTGCACAAACATTTTAAAGCCTCTACTACTCGTTCCATATTATCGCCACCCAAAACATCCAACGAACTTATGGAACGTGGCGATTCCTGCTCCTGAGTTTGTGCACCCAATATTGAACCCCCTTTGGTCAAATGTGCCATTTTTAATAGACAACTAATGTCCTCAATAATATTGTTTTTAAGAAGGCTCGCTTCATCACGGGATAATATGCGTATTGTATTTAAACACAATATATGATAATCTTCCAATGCATCATCGTTTAATATGTTGAAAATTGTTTCCCACAAAGTTAGCCACAAATCATTCTTATGAAATTTATCAAATTTAAAAAGATTGGCATTCTAAAATAATATATTGTTAATTGGTTTGCGGTTCATAAGTTTATTATAAATATTGTTAATTATTTCTCTCACGAAATATGTACATAATAACATTTGTATGTATGAACAATGTACTTACTTCTTTATTAAATTGTTCCAATATTTTTGGAAATTTATCAGTATTTTTCTGTTGCAATTGTTTAAGGTTTTCGGAATCCATTTTGTTCGGAATTATAAATGTAGACGTTAATAAAAAGAATATTTTTTTCTTATAATTAAATTAAAATACATCCACTGATTGTATTTTGCAAATAAAACATTACAATAATGTTGCCACATCGTAAAAAATTAAATCACTAATTTACATGAATAGCAAAGAAGTAATTTAATAAAAAACAAGTGCTATATTCGGCCACGCCGAATATTATATACTCTTCACCATATATGTTTGCATAAACACATGTACCATAGTGCAGATTTCTTTTGAAAAGTTTAAATAAAAACCAGCATAAGAAATCTTTCCTACTACAAATTTTTCTGTTTAAAAAAACGATTTTTCTACGTTTTGCTTTGGGTTGTTGTCCCAATTTAGTAAATGAAAAAGCTTTTGTATCAGATGAAAGCTCACTAACTTTTTGTCATAAACGACAAACACCTACAAGATATGAAAAAATTAGAGGCATTCGTGATGCATTGACCGCTGCCTCGAAGGATATGGATCGATCTTACTGAATTTTGATAGCAAATTTTTCGAAATCATGTTTAATCGATTGGCTTATTTTAATTTTCTCTAGCTCATCTATTGCCTTGGAAAAGTTGACACGGACGAACAGACATCGCTTAGCCGACTTCGCTATGCATAAAGCGGCTATTAGACGATCAAACTTCGCCTATGAGTATGGCCTGATGACATCAAACTCGTGTAATAGGGTAAATTTCGTGTTTGTCAGCGGCGCTGGATGAAAACAATTGAGAAATTATTAGAAGTATTAGGTAAATTATACTACATTGAAATTCTTATTAATTGCTAAGTTAATTAAGGTTAAAAGTAAAAAAAAAATAAAATTAACAATGTAAAACTTGTTTTATTTTAAATAAATGATATTGCACTCATATTTTTATAATTTCATTACTGTTCTTATAACCAAAATGCAATACAATAAGTTAATGAAATTTTTAAATTAACAAAAGTTTGAATATAAATAAACATAATTTAATTAGTAAGTTTAGCTTTAAGTTTTATCTTTTTCTGTTAATATCAAAATTAAATCTGTATATTTCTTTTTGAAATTACCAAATTAAGTTTTTTAATTCGCGTTTTAAAAGAATTTATTCAATTATATGAAAGTTTGCCGAAATTATGACAAATAAAAAGTGATTTTTACAATAATAGAAATTTAAAACAAGTCTTTTAGAAAAATTAAAAAAAATAAAAAACAAATGGAACAATTATTGTTGTAAAATAAAATAAACATATTGCAACTAATCCATACGCTATCACAAGTACGACAGTGTAATAGCAAAACACACTCTTTCATCAGGCCGTGCTCGCAGGCAAAGTTTGACCGTCTAATAGCCGCTTAAGAACTGAGAATATATACACTTTATGGGGTGGAAAATAGATATTGTAAACGGAATGACAAACTTAGGCCTACCCTTTTCCACATGTGGTGAATAGTATAAAAATAAAAGGATTTGTATAAGCAGATAAGTAAACACAGCAATAAAGTAATATTTATATAATTATTAAAACAAACAAAAAAAAAATGATACATATTTTGCATAATTACTAAGAACGATAGTCTGGTAACTCATGTAGCAAAAAACATAAACAGAGATGCGCTTGCATACACTGGAAGAAAATATGTTAGTTTTAATTACAACATATTTTACATTATATCGCTAATCATTTTAGAATATTTAAGAAGTTTTATGTAATTTTTAGAATAATTATGGTATCGTGTTCGCTCTCGAATGCAGTGTACATAACCTGAAAAAAACAAGATTTTAGTACAACTCCTAAGTCATTCTACTAATGTTAAAAAAATATCAATATTATTAATAAAACAAAAACCCTTTTTTTTAATTAAAAATAGACATATCGTTAGTTTCATGTAGAAAAGCCATAACTCACATAATTATACCTTTACGGGAGAAAATAAAATCACAATAAAAACTGTAATTATCAAAATGCAATATGTGAAAAGAAATTACTTGTAAAGCAATAATTTTTTAGGCTTTAATATAGTTTACGGGCACCGCTCTAAAATCAAAAAGAAGTAGCAATTCTACGCAAAAAATGTTAAGTGAAAAATTTGCCGGCAACCCGTAGTTACGAACCACCAAAGAGTTTAGGTATAATATGGCACATACCACCGAGTATTTGACGACGGAATGGGACAATATGGGCATCATTGGAAAGGTTATTTAAGGGACTATTCAATTAAACAGGAAAAATTACAAAATATGAAAAGGAAAAAAAACTTTTTTTTCATATAAACATAGCTACTAAAAAAGTAATACTAAATTTGTTACTTTTTTGACACCATTTTTGTAACGAGGTATATTTGTATAAAATGTGGAGGGATTACTAAAAAAAATCTTTCGAAGAAAATGCGGATTAAAACCTTTCTAGCATTTAACTTTGCTGAAACATCTTAATTTTTATGCAATTTTATTTTATAAAAATAACAAAAGAGTAATATCCAGCAAATATATGTATTTCCTTCGTAAAAAAAATCACTTACGAACTACAAATACAAACTAATTTTTCCTTAATCACATTCACCGGTTTGTTGCAATGCAAATAAATTTTCAAAATCCGACAAAGATATATTTTCGAATTCCCACTTACGTTGTACACCGGTTGTACTATTTGATTTAGATGATAAAATAAAATTGTAAATGTTTTCCTCAATCGTTTTGCTAACAACGAAACGATGTACGGTAGTTTGTCTGAAATTAAACATAAAAACATAATATTAATTTTATAAACATTAAGTTTTATGTTTTCTTCATACTTTTTTTGACCGAAACGATGAACTCGTCCAATAGCTTGTAATTCTTCACCGGGATTGAGTATGGGTTCCACAAGAAAAACATGCGTAGCTTCTACTAAATTTAAACCCTTTGAACCTCTTACAAATGGCATTAGCAAACATGTTATACCAAGTTTTGGATTCTTAAATATTTTTATAATGGAATAAAAAGTAAATATGTATGCATGGCGAAATAATACAGGTGGTCTCGATAGCGAATTCATTAATTTCGCCCTAAACTCTAAATGTCAAACTCCATATATAAAAAATTTATCTAACTATTATACATATTTTTTATATATGGATTTTGACATTTAGAGTTTACGGCGAAATTAATGAATTCGCTATCGAGACCACCTGTATTATTTCGCCATGTATGTATGTAAATAAATATCAAGGCTAATTAATTACAAGGTGATAGCGGTGGCAAATTCATTTATTTTCGCCGGTATTCTAACTGCCAAACTCCATATCATGGCGAAATAATATAGGTGGTCTCGATAGCGAATTCATTATTTTCGCCGCAAACTCTTAATGTCAAACTACATATATAAAAAATATGTATAACTGTTATACATATTTTTTATATATGGAGTTTGACATTTAGAGTTTACGGCGAAATTAATGAATTCGCCATCGCGACCACCTTGTTTTATTTCGCCATGCTCCATATATAAAAATTTATCTAACTGTTATACAGATTTTTTATATATGAAGTTTAACAGTTAGAATACCGGCTAAAATGACTGAATTCGTCATCGTTAGCTAAAATGAAAAATCATGTAAATAACTAATAATTTTAATTTTATTTCTTTACACAGATTTTACTTTTTCGTTAGTTACATATTTCGTTTTAGCTAACGGTATATTATACATGGATGTATGTACACATTATATAGGATATGCGTGTATGTTGTACCTTAAATTCTTCGATCGTTTTAGGATTACATTGAGAACGATATTTTATATTATTTTCTTTGAGCGCCAATGCAATTGCTTGTATTATTGGTTCCCATTGTGAAAATATTAATATTTTCAATTTATCTTCTTCTATGACATCCATTTGAAAATCGCTTTTGGATTGGTTTTCTTCATTTTGTTGTCTCTGCAGCTTCAAAATTAATCGCACTATGTATGTAATTTTTGAAGAATAATGACCATTTATTTTTTCATTATCGGCACTTTTAATCTTTTCCCGACTTACGTAATAGATTCTACAAGTAAAAAAAATGATAAATAAAATTAAGATTCATTAATTATTGCGATAAGGTAAACTTCTTATTTAAAATCTTAATGGTTAAAAATATATTGTATACACTACTAGCCGTACCCGGTGTGCTGCGCTACGCCGCCATCAACAAAATTTAAACTGAACATATTTAGATTTAGGATAAATAATTATTACTTTATGTAAGTTCATGAGAAGTACCCGTCCCACCTCTTAGAATAACAAATACCCAATTAGAATGTATAACTATTTTAATTCTTCATGTAAAGGATAATTAATTATTACATTATAAGAGAAGTACCCGTCCCTAAGTCACCACAATATGCAAATTATAACCTGCATCAAGCTTATAGAGTGTCAATGGCTTAGTTCTTTAGATAGAGAAGAATTAATAATTACTTTGTATTAGAAGTACCCGTCCCCCTGTCTTTCCTATGCCAGCAAGCTTTTTCTTTAAAAATAATGTCAGTCCTCGAGAAGCATATGGAAGTTTTACATAGTGTTACTATTGTGTTTTTCTAGATTTGAAAGAAAATGATAATTACTGCTAAGTCGTCAAAAATTTACTCGAGTACATACTTATTTCTAAGGGAATAGTTTCATAATTGTATTTTGCTAGATATAAAATGATTAATAATTACATGGTATGGGAAATGTCTTTTACCCCAGCGCTTTCGGAAAAAAAATTGTTTATTTTAATTTCGAGGTCGCCAGTAAGCCGAGAGCGAAATAATCGATCTCACATCGATCTCTATTAGATACAAGCAAAGAAACATACAAACACAGATCCATTTACCCTGCAAGCATTTTCTATCGAAAAGTCACTTTATCGTTACTTCATTGCTTATCGCTATCATTAGATCGAATTCTGATCTAATTAGTATTCCCAGTCGGGAAGAAACGTGCAACTAAAGTAATACAACTAATGGGAAACTACTTAGCGTATCTAAGAATGCTTAAAATCGAATATTCTGGTGGTGTCAAACATGTGTGAGTAACCGTGCAGTCACTCAATCAAGTTTTTGTTCAATTTTCTTTCAAGAAATTTACACATACTGCTTGTCAAAATTCACAAAAATTGAAAGCTGTGACGTAGACTGCACGCAATTTCAAAGCAAGTTTTTAAGCAAGATGTCGTAAAGAAAACAAAAAAAATTTATTTGAAGGAAAAAACTTCAATCAGCTGTTCTCTTGAATGAAATTTGAAAGACTCAATTGAACGAAAATTTGAAAGCAAGTTCTCAGCAAGTTTTTAAAGTGAGAGTGTATTAGTAAAAAAATGAGAGAAATTTTAAAAATTGAATAAAAACTTGAACATCTGATACCCTAGTAAGAAATGTAAAAAGAGTGACTTCTTAAAGTATCGAATATAAAATTTTTGGAAATACTGTTTTATAAAAATTAAAATGTTAAATTTAAAAATTTCTAAAACTAGAATGCATCTACGAAATATAAATTAAGTAAATTCAGGCCTACAGCAAATATGATATGTGTTTAAATTAATAAATTACTAGCAGTGCCATTTCAATTTTTTTTTAATTCAAATTTAGAAAAATGTGTTAACAATTTTATATCTAAAAAAATAAAATATGTGACAATTGCTTTAGTAGCGATAAAATTGGGTGCTATCATATTTGTATTTGTGATATCATATTTGATATTGTCAGCAATAGCAATTCGTGGTGGCCTGTTGGAAATATGAACACAGGCAAGACTTGATGAAATTCAGGTATTTCTTTTTAATTTCTTAAAATAATACTTAAAATTAGGATATAAAAAAATATCATTATTAATTTACATACTTTTTGGTTTCAAACCACCAACTTTTCAATCTTAGAAAATTCGACACGTTCTAGTGCCCAACTAATATTGTAATGGCGCTTACTTGTGATTTAAAAATGGCTAGAATTTATATATAATAAAATTTCTACATATACATACAATAAATTATCGATACAATATAATCGATAGCTTTTAGGGTTGCAATATGTGGCGCTAACAAACATATTTTTACAAATAGTGTTCTATATTTGAATCAAAGTGCAAATAAAATTTTATTCAAAATTCAACCAACAGGTTTTACATGATGCGAACAGAGACAGACAGACAGACAGACAAAAATTCCAAATTTATATTCAAAGGCTAACATAGTTTTCTATATTGTGTTTAATTTGTTATTCTCATAGGGGTTCAGCATTAAATGTTTATGTCAAATTCATCACATTTACTTATTATTCTTAACTGATAGATCGTAAATAAAATAAATGGAAATGGAAAAAAATGACTTAACCGATCACAGCACAGCACAACATTAATGTTTTTGTATATCTGCTGCAACATTTCCTAATTCACTCATACATAGTAGTGTCAAAGTTGTGACCTATAAGAGATCAATATTCGATACTTATGCAAATTGTTTTTATAAATTTTTAAACTATCAACTAATGAACAGCTGGTAGATGAGAAAATGTTGCTCTTAAAATATCAAAGTTTAATAGCTGTTTTTGGATTAATATAACGGGTCTTCTTGTCTATTTAACTTCTAGTAAAGACAAAAATGTGTTTGTTAGAAGATCTTAATTTGACAATGATGTATTTTGTTTTTGTAAAATTAAGTTTGTGAATCTAAAGAAGTAACGAAGAAGTGACTTCTATCGAAAAATGCTCTGCAATATGTTTGCTGGGAGAAAAATTCCCCCAAAAAAAAAATATGTTGCAGTTGAATACATTTTTTTAAGAGATAGATGAGAGATAAAACACGTAGTCAAAGTAGAAATATAAAGCCATCTTATTAGTAATTTTACTTCGCTATGAAGAAGTACCAAAGAAGGAGGCTGCATGTTGTAATTTCAATTCTGAATATGTATTTATACGAATAAACCCAAAAAAAACAATTTTATTTTCTGATTGCGGCAAGAATTATACCCTGGCTAATCCGATTTGTAGTCAACGTGCTTACCACCTTGACTACAGCAGCCTTGCAGTTGAAATGAGAAACTTTCGATCAAAGTGCATACATATATGTATGTATCTACAGCAAGTACATGCATGTCTATACACAACAAGCACAACTAAGATAAGTAAAAACAAAACATTCACGTTATTAAAATTATAAATGAGATTTATAATAAAAAAAAAATATTGTTATATTTACTTTTGACTTTGCTGGACATTGCGACAGATCGAACATTTAAAACTGTTGCCTTTAACATATATTCGTATTGACTTTAGACAAGGAAAACATATATGATGACCACATTCCAAAACCGCATACTAAAAATATGTATAGAAAAATAAAAACAAATACATAAATTTAAACTTTAGCAACCATAAAATGGCGGTTTTGTTTTTTCTTACTCTATCATCCTCGGTTAAGTGACATATAGGACAAGGACCTGGGTCATCATCACCTTCTAAATGTTTTATATATCTGAGCCTTGCCATTTTAATAGTAAATTGATGTTGGGCATTCATAAGCTCATTTTGTTGTTCTATAATGCGACCTTCAATTTCATTTTTCATTATTTTAAAAATTGATTTATCCTCAGCATCGTCGGTTAAAGTAATACGCATTTTGCACATATTAAGTTCATCGTACGCCTTAATCGTATATTCAATTTCGATCCAAAATTTTATTAAACGTTTACAAACGACTAGAAGATTTTCCAAATACGACCAATTCCTTTCCATAATAGTGTGAAAGAGTCGATTTTTATTTTTTATAAAATGGAATGTTACTGCAATTGTTAAGTATAAAAAGAAGAGAAAACTTATGTCTTAAACTATAAAAAATAAAAATAAATAAATAACTTACATTTGCAAAGAAAAATTTCAAAGGAATAATTTTCCAGACCTTCAGTTAAGTTTGTATTCTCATCAATGACTTTATTGAACAGAAGACACTCAAATTCATTAATAGTTTTTTGTATGGAACACATTATGCAGACTTGTTTCTTATTGGATGCCATTTTCTGCTTCTGAACGGCTTCTTGCTTCGGTTTTTGAACGTCCTGAATTATGAATAATAATTATTGAAAACTAAAGTAGATATAATTCTTTAAATTTTATGGAATCGTTGAAGCAACCGAAACGTATTTTTCTGCTTTTGCAACGTATGTAGAGCTTTTACAAATTCCATGTTTAAAAACTGAATTGTCTTTTTTTCTTATGCAAACTGATAAGAACAACCGCATTATTCTCCTTAACTACGCTGCCCCAAAATGGACCTTGTTCCTAAGGGAAACACGCTGCACAAAATAATGCACTAGGAATCGGTACCAGATGTGTGAAGTTGACAAGTATAGTCATCTTCATGAGAAGACTAAGCAATTCCTAATGGCTTGTCACCTCCCCAGTCACCCTAACCATGAGATGATAACTCGGGATCCGCCTCCCGATATCATTTCATCTACGATAAGCCGGATAGCCTTTGCGGAAGACCAAAAAATATTGCATCAGCAGGCCGGTCCAGGAGCTATTAATGGATATAGATGCAATAGGGTCCTAAATGAACAGCCCCCGCGATTTCAGAAAACGAGAGGTTTTTTACCCAGGTAACGAGATCATTTCTAGCATAATTAAGAGCCGGTTGGTGCAGCATACTCAAGTGCTACGGTGAATAGTTCCTAGCACTTTAAACCGTTCCCCAGCCTGCCTCCAAAGCCTTCACGCTACATTGCATTTATTTAACTGTGCCAATAGGTACACAAATTTACGCCCTACAGAACCATGGGTACGACCGGTTCAAAATTGCGCAATTTCTCTAGCTCCAAGTACCATCTGTCGTCACATATGTACATATATGACTAAACTTTTTTATATCTTTTCAGGGAAAAACTTTCTACAGCAGCAGAGATGTTAAATATAACAAAATATTCCAAAAATATTTCACGTACAGAAATGATCATGTTGTTGTTTTATTATAAAAATGTATAAAAATGCTAAAACGTTCTTCGACTACGAAAGTTTTCCCCACAATTGTTCCTAACGTTTCTTGTAGATCAGCGTTCTATCTAAATTAATATAAGGATAGGTTGCACAGACTGCCGCCATGAGAAAACCGACTCACTTGGGTCTTAAATGGCCTGGAAAGCGATGTGAAAAGTATCAATTCAGGTCCCTATGTTACCATCAAGATCCATCCCCAAATCACCCAAAAGTATCCGGTCTTTTATCCTAACAACATCACAGACCGATAGGTCCGCAAGACCATGCAGTCTCGGACTGCTGAGAAGGGCCGGTCTGTTCCCAGAAAAAGCTAAACAATAGCAGAAGATGTGTGGAAGATTCAGTTTTCAGTATGCCCAGCTGTCCTCGAGGAAACCTCAACACATCCGCCGATCTCCTATTATCATACTGAGACCGTAATGTCATCGAAACCGTGCAGGTGACCACGTCAGACCATCTTGTCTGCACTAGTGGATCTATCTCTCGGTCTCTCAGCCAAGTTCCAGTTCTAGCGAGTTCGTCCGTAACTATATTCCCGGGTATGCCCGAATGTGCCGGCACCCAAAAAAGTGCCAGGTTGGAATGTCTCGCCATCTCATCTAGAGATGTCCGGCATTCACGCACCAATCTGGATGCCGTGTAGATAACCTATAAGGAGTTTATCGCGGCCTTGCTGTCAGTACAGATCCGGATATCCTCTCCGTATATCCTGTAGTACCTCATCCAGCAAACCGCCCTTTTAATGGCTGAGATCACGCTGCATGGGTCATGTAGCCTAAACTTAATCCTGATCTGAAATCTAGGAATAAAAATGCCTCCCCCAACCCCCGTGTCTGACTTTGACCCGTCTGTATAGGCATCAAGCACATCTCTTCGATGATCCGTGCGATTCATATCCAATATCAGACATGGAGGTGGGCGAGCAATAACACTGTACAACACACCAAAAAATTACAAGGTCCGGGCTATAAATTCTGATAGAGGAGACAAAAAAAAGAGACACGTGTATCGGCGTTTTGAAAGTTTACATCTGAATTTCATTTGAGAGGGGGTTAAAATTTCCCAGCTCTGGCACATTCTTATTGTTAAACGGCATAAGAAACCATGTGACCCTTACATTTTAGGTATAAAATGTGTTCAGCAAATTTATGTAAACTGTTACGGAGAACATTTTTGTAGAAATGTTAACCCTCTAACTCCTCAAGATATGGGTCTATTTTGTCCTTCTTTTAAAAAAGAGCAAAAAACACCATTAAAACAGGATTTTAGAGGGTTAAAATGTTCCACAAAAATGTTACTCGTTAAATTTTACTATAAGTCCCTGAATACACCAAAAAGAAAAATTCAACCATAAAGTCAGAAATAGGACGCAACAAAAGCGAGCGTAGGGTTAATTTCGCATTTATTAAGAATTTTGTTTTAAAGCAAATTTGGATAGCATTAGTAACATTTTTTTGTTTAACTCTAGGCAATTCCACTTCACTATCATACAATTTCCAGCATATTTCAGCGATAAGCGAATGAATGCTTTTACCTTTATCTTACGAAAATTGTTAATACTTACTGCCCTTTTATAAACCAGATTTTATTGCGTGTGAAAATGGATAATAATTGTGGTTTTAAAAAATCTGTTTTAAAAACCAATTCGAGAATGTCCATAGACCAAAACAACTGGTAAATATAAAAAAAATGTCAATTGAACATTAAAAGGAATGTCCCTAAATAAAACCAGGTACTAGAATAGTTATCAGTGGTATTGCAATAGGTAAATAATTTCAGTTGAAACTGAAAATGTTTTCAAATGTGATGTGAAAAGGAAATAATTGCGGTTGTAAAAAATCTCTTAAAATTGCATTTGGGAATGTTAAAAAAGGTTAAATAATACTTATGTATGTATGAATTACTGCAATAATAAATATCGATGTTTTCCATATTGTTACGTTTATTTAAATTTAAAAAAACGTTTTAATTATGAGTTCTTTATTTGCAAAATAATTAAACACACAACTTTTAGAGTTTTAGTTAAATTACACTTTATTTAATCAATTATTTAACGATTTAACTATTCGCGATTATTAATACACGCTGGCAACTTTACTTGTTGTACCACAAGATCTTAACTAGATGACGCTCACAATACGAATGAATCAACACGTATTGGCGTTGCTTTTATATACCCTATTTTTAGGCGTTCTTGAATGTTCGAGAATTTCTACCGCCATCTATTGCGTAGTTGAAAATGCTGCGTTGCCACTTTTATCTCAGACACATTAGTGAGCATTATTATTTACTTCTAGAACCTTCAATCATTATTTAAAAATACATGTTGTGTATTTTTATTTAATTGTTATACAATGCAGGTGTGTGTATGTTTGTGTATTGTGTTTGTTTAGTCATCGCTTTGTGTTGGTTGTTTTTGTTTTGCAATAAAGGTGTTTTGTAGAAACTTCTGGCTTTGAAAACAAACACAATAGGCCATTTCGTTTTACTTTCTTGGCCTCAACTATTTTTAACATCTTTTTATGATTTAAATAAAGCATCTTTGTAACACTGCCACCCACTTAAGCCTTTTCGTCCCGAATAGGCTCATCATTACCTCTGCCATATTTAGCCAACCGCTCCAGGTGAACCACCTTCATTTTGGACCTCGGATTATGATATCTCTGTATCCGGTAAACCACGTCATTCAATTTTTTTATCACCTTGTACGGTCCCTCCCAGTGGGTTTGCAGTTTAGGGGATAGTCCTTTCTTGCGTTGCGGGTTAAATAGTAGAACCATTTGTCCTTCAGTAAATCCCTCCGTGTTTGCTGCTCGATCATATCTGGCTTTCATCTTATCGCTGGTCATTTTAATGCGGTTACGTACAAACTCATGAAGCTCATGCAGTTCTTCTTGTGCCTGGAGAACGTTTTCATTGCCTTCGTGCACTTGTCCAGGTTTAACACCAAATTCTAAATCTGCTGGCAGTTTTAGTTCTGTCCCAAACAAGATTTTTGCTGGACTACGTGAGGTTGAATCATGTACAGCGGATCGGTACGCCAGTAGAAATTTGGGTATATGCTCATCCCAATCCTTTTGGTGTGAACTGACCACTTTTCTGAGATATTCTTCCAGGGTACGATTGAATCTTTCCACCATTCCATCAGACTGTGGATGCAGCGGTGTAGTTCTCGTCTTTTTAATACCGTAAACGTCACACATCTCTTTGAATATAGCTGATTCAAAATTTCGTCCCTGGTCTGAATGTAGTTCTAGTGGAACACCGTATCGGCACACCCAATTGTTCACAAGGGCGTCTACCACTGTTTTAGATTCTTGGTTTGGAATGGCATAAACTTCAGGCCATTTGCTAAAATAATCCATTACCACTAGTACATATCGGTTTCCAGCATCACTGACAGGGAATGGACCTGTGATATCAATAGCTATCCGCTCAAAGGGTGCACCTGCGTTGTACTGTTGAAGTTTGCCACGACTTTTTCTTACAGGACCCTTGGCCTTTATGCACTCTTCGCAATTAGCTATCCAATCGGCTACGTACTGTTGGCAACCTACCCAGTAAAATCTCTGCTTTATCTTTTCCAGAGTTTTTGTTATACCCATATGACTACCGCTGGGACCGTTATGGAACTGCTTTACTATCTCATTCCTTTTGGAGGTTGGCACGACAATTAGGTCCGTCGTAGTTTTGCCATCTGTACTTTCCCAGGATCGATATAAGCAGCCGTCTTCTTCTTTTAGGCTATTCCACTGGGCCCAGTACGACTTGGCTAGTTGGCTCTCTGCCGATATTTCATTATGATTCGGTCTCCTGTTGTTTTGCTTAGCCAATATAATTTTTGCCAAAATTGGGTCGTCATTCTGGGCCTTCGACCAATCTTCCCTTGACCCAATTTGGGTAAGCCGCACATCAATGACGCACTCCTTTTTCTCTACTTTTGTGCAGTGCTTGCACTCTACATTGCATGGCCGTCTTGATAGGGCATCAGCATTATTGTGCTTTCCTCCTTTTCTATGCACAATACTAAAGTCATAGCTCTGCAGACGTTCAACCCAGCGTGCAAGCTGGCCCTCAGGATTCTTAAATTGCATCAACCAACGTAATGCAGAATGGTCTGTCCGTAAGATGAAATGTTGACCATATAAGTATTTGTGGTAATGTTTAGCACACTCCAGCACTGCTAAAAGCTCTCTTCGTGTAACGCAGTAATTTCTTTCGGGCTTAGAGAGCACCCTGCTGTAATAGCCAATGACCTTTTCTATTCCATTTATTTCCTGAGAAAGCACTCCACCTATTCCATAGCCGCTTGCGTCCGTGTCCAATATGAATTTCTGTCCAGCTATTGGATAGGCAAGGACTGGTGCCGTACACAAAAGTTTCTTGAGCTCCTGGAACGCTTTTTCCGCTGCTTCACTCCAGTGGTATGGTTGCGATTTCCTGGTCAACTCGTGCAAGCTAGCAGCCACTTGAGCAAAGTTTGGCACAAATCTCCTGTAATATGTGCAAAGCCCCAGGAAACTACGCAGCTCATGAAGATTTTGTGGGCGAGGCCAGGTCTTTACTGCCAATACTTTGTCTTCATCAGTTGACACGCCCTCTGCAGTTACACGATGCCCCAGGTATTTGACCTCCTTTTGAAACAAAGCACATTTCTTAACACTTAATTTTAATCCTGCAGCAGTTATACGCTTAAAAACTTCATCCAGGTTTTTGAGGTGTTCATCAAAAGTCTTCCCCATCACGATTATGTCATCCAAATACACTAAGCACGTCTTCCAATTTAGACCTTTTAGCACACGTTCCATTAAACGCTCAAAAGTAGCTGGAGCGTTGCAGAGCCCGAATGGCATCACCTTGAACTGCCATAAACCACCACTTGCGCTAAAGGCAGTTTTCTCCTTGTCTTTATCAGCTATCTCTACTTGCCAATAGCCGCTCTGCAAGTCCAAGGTAGCGAACCATTCCGTTCCAGCCAACGTGTCTAAGGTATCGTCTATTCTAGGCAACGGATAACTGTCTTTCTTGGTGACGTCATTGAGCTTCCTGTAGTCAACACAAAACCTAGTACTGCCGTCCTTCTTCTTTACCAAAACTATTGGTGAACTCCACGGACTCGAGGATGGCTCAATGACTCCGTTCCTTTCCATTTCGCTGACAAGTTCTTTGACCTCATTTCGTTTTGCTAGGGGAACACTTCTGGGTGCTTGTTTTATAGGCCTCGCTTCGCCAGTATTAATTTCATGTTTAACAACTGCCGTTCTACCTTGGCTTTTATTATTTAGGGCGAAGACGGAGGCATGTTTTCTCAGCAACTGCTTTGCTTTGTTTCTGTCAGGAGGTGTTAGTTCTGCCACCCATTTTTGCACCTGTTCTTCTAATGAATTTCTTTCTGTGGCTGTTATTTTAGGACATACTGTATTTGCTGCACAATTAATTATGGCTTCTGCTGGCTCACATCGACCCATCTCAAAATTCCTGTTAATTGTTTTTTCGCTATTGGACAGATTAAGTACTCTCACAGGAACTCTGCCATCGTCGCAGATTTTCACGAGGGCTTTTGCTGTTATGATATCGTCTTTTAGTTCTTTTGGTTCCACTACCCACAACCGGTTATCCTCACAATCTGCCTCCACACGTGCCCAAACTATAGTTTCCGCCTGAGGTGGTAATTTCTGACGTTCAACGGCAAATAGCTTCCTCGCTGTGGTCCTGCTATCATATCCAATATCCAGGGGTATCTCCACATTGCGCCAGATCATTATTTGCTCGCCCATGTGCAGACTAATACCGTGGGCTATCATAAAGTCTGCACCAATGATAATTTCATCCACTATATCGGCAACAACAAATACATGGTCAGCGCTGATGTTTGCAATAGTCATTCTTACCCTGGCTCTTCCATAGACAGTGGCTAAGTCGCCAGTAGCAGTGCGCAGTCGTACATTATTTAACGGTTCCACTGCCCCTTTTACTAAATCGGGTCTTATAATTGACTGAGATGCTCCTGTGTCTATGGTGAGGACTTGCTTACTTCCGTTTATAAGACAGTAAGGTTGCTATTTTTCTGTTGTACAATGGAAATGGAGATTGTGGGGCCATCGGTTGTGGGAGCCAGCACTTGCCCCTTAGTGCTAGCTCGATTTAGTTTAACGGTGACTCATGAGATTTGGTGTTGTTGGCCCGCTTGCTGTCCCTTGCTGGCGAAGTAGATCTTGATCTTCTCTTTGCTGATCTACAGTTGCGCTGAAAATGGCCAGCCTTACCGCATTTAAAGCACTTAGCGCGAGAATTACTTTTTTCCTCCTCCATTATCTGTTTGACTAACTCCCTTATCTCGCTTCTACTGTCTGTGTTATGAGTTTCAGTATCGAGACACCGCACCTTGTACATCTGTGGCTTCGAGATGACTTTTGCAGTCTCCTGGGCTAGCGCGTACGAGATAGTTTCTGCAAAGGATGACTTTTGCATAGCACAAACCGCATATTTAATATCTGGATCCCGTATGCCATTCACAAATGCTTCAATCTTAAACTGATCCAGAAACGGGTGATCTTCGCCTGGGTAAGTCAACTGCACCAAACGTTCAATTTCCATGGCGAAGTCTTGCAGCGTCTCATTTGCCTTCTGCACCCTGCCTCGTAACTCCATTCTGTAGAGTTCTCTTTTATGCTCGCCACCGTACTTACGTTGTAAGGCTACCATTATGTCCTCATAATTATTTCTGCAGCCGGCTGGTAAGCTTTCGAGTATCTGTGCTGCTGCACCCTTTAGGGCCAGAATTAGCTCAATAGCTTTTTCTTCGTTGTCCCATCTATTTTTGCTGGCCACTGTTTCGAACTGAAACTTAAAAACATTAAAAGGTGCGCTGCCATCAAAGCTCGGGGTGTTAATCTTGCTGGCGTGCTCAGAGATAACTCTCACCGGTCCCTCTCGAATTTGAAGATCGCCCATTTGCACTTTTAATTCTTGTAACTCTTTGCTTACTTTTCTCTCTAGGCCGCACAATTTTTCATCAAACTCACTGACCCTTTTTTCTACGACGTTTACTCGTTGGTCGAAGACTTTTGATATTTCTTCAAATTTCTCATTTACCTTCACTAGAAGCCTTTCTCCGTTGACGCTAGAAATTTCTTGCATTGCCTTAAAGCTGTCTTGTAATTTTTCTTGAAGCTTCAGGTTGTTTTCTTCTAACTTCTTCATTTGGTTTTCCTGCTTCTGGTTGTTTTCTTCTATTTTCTTCATCTGGTTCTGGTTGGTTTCTTCTATTTTCTTCATCTGGTTTTCCTGCTTCTGGTTGTGCTTTTCCTGCTTCTGGTTGTTTTCTTCTATTTTCTTCATTATAGCGGCAAACATTGAATTTAAGTCTATAACGCTATTTGTTGCTGGGGCACATACTTCAATCTCTTCCTTTTCGTCTTTTTCCTGAAATTCGTATGTGCCAATATCGATACCACGCTGCTTAAATTCATCTATTAACCGCTTTTGCAACTCCGCTTTATTGCCTGCTGTCGGTAGATTTAACTTACTCAGCTCCATTTTTAGCTGCTCAACTTTTAGCTCGTCGAATTTCATTTTAACTATTTATTTATTATTTTGCAATTTCACTTCTGACACCAGTTGTTACGTTTATTTAAATTTAAAAAAAACGTTTTAATTATGAGTTCTTTATTTGCAAAATAATTAAACACACAACTTTTAGAGTTTTAGTTAAATTACACTTTATTTAATCAATTATTTAACGATTTAACTATTCGCGATTATTAATACACGCTGGCAACTTTACTTGTTGTACCACAAGATCTTAACTAGATGACGCTCACAATACGAATGAATCAACACGTATTGGCGTTGCTTTTATATACCCTATTTTTAGGCGTTCTTGAATGTTCGAGAATTTCTACCGCCATCTATTGCGTAGTTGAAAATGCTGCGTTGCCACTTTTATCTCAGACACATTAGTGAGCATTATTATTTACTTCTAGAACCTTCAATCATTATTTAAAAATACATGTTGTGTATTTTTATTTAATTGTTATACAATGCAGGTGTGTGTATGTTTGTGTATTGTGTTTGTTTAGTCATCGCTTTGTGTTGGTTGTTTTTGTTTTGCAATAAAGGTGTTTTGTAGAAACTTCTGGCTTTGAAAACAAACACAATAGGCCATTTCGTTTTACTTTCTTGGCCTCAACTATTTTTAACATCTTTTTATGATTTAAATAAAGCATCTTTGTAACAATATTATAAATAGAACTAGGTAGTTATTAAACACTAAAAATTATGTTTTAGTTAAAAACTCGTCTTCTACGCAAATTGAGTCCTTTTCTGTGTGTTTTCTTGACCGTTTAAATATTCAAGTAATTTTGTTAACAGCATCAGTTGCATTCAAGTTTCAAAAGATTGACCATCTCATAGTAATACTAAATTAATTAAGAAAGAAACTCAGTTTACGTGTAAGATTTGTTTTGGCAAAAATGTCCAATTGTTTGAAAAAATTATATTTGTTTTGCTATATCTGCGGTAAACATGCTATACCGGAATATAATGTTACGTTTTTCAATAGTAAAGTTGAAGACATCTATAGAAGGTATTTTAAGCTAGAAGTTTTTCCGGATGAACTGTGGACGCCGAAGCATTGCTGTCGCATTTGTTATAATGGCTATATTCTGTGGTCCAAAGGTAATTAATTTTTTTGTTCTAAAACTATAGTTTTATTTTTGAACTCTCGCTGAAGGTCAACGAAATTTAATGCAGTTTGGTATTCCTATGCGGTGGCTAGATCCAGGTGAACATAATGACGCTACGTGCTACGTGTGCCAAAATATTTCCAAATAAAAGTTGAATAGATATAGGTGAAAGAGTTTTGTACACAAAACTGTACCATCAGCCATGCTGCCATTTCCGCATTCTGACGAACTATCAGTACCTGTGCTACAACTTCGAAGTCCTAGTCATTATCTTGATGGAACCATCGCTGAAATAGGAACCTTTTATTATGCAGATAGTGATTACACAGGAAATGAAGTTATCCCAAGACCAATATTAATGTCTCAAGAGCATTTAAATGCATTGACTCGGAGACTGAATCTGTCTAAAAACAAATCAAACATTTTAGCTGCAGACTTAAAAGGTCTTCATCTACTTGAACCTGGTGTCAATGTTACCAACTTTCGTAAGCATCAAGAAAGCTTTCATTCATTCTTTTCAGTAAACGATGATAACACGTTTGCTTATTGCAACGATATTAAAGGAATAATGAATGCAATGAATTTTGAGTATAACCACGAGGACTGGCGTATATTTATTGATTAATCTGAGAAGAGTCTAAAAGCTGTACTTCTTTATTACGATAATACCAAAAATCCAATTTCAATTGCCTACGGAATGAACATTAAAGAAAGCTATGATTCTACAAAACTATAACTGGACTCCGTAAAATATGAAGACCATAAGTGGCGGATCTGCTGTGACTTAAAAGTCGCTAGTTTCTTTTCAGGTATGCAGGCCGGATACGTTAAGTACGGATGCTTTTTATGCACTTGGGATAGCAGATGGAAGGGTGACCAATATTCCAAAAAACAATGGACGTTGAGAGCTGAGGGAACATTAGGAAAGCACAATGTCGTACGTCAAGCATTGGTACCAACTGAACAAATTCTCTTACCCCCATTGCATATCAAACTTGGTGTGGTAAAAAACTTTGTTAAATGTCTGGATACAAATGGATCAGCATTTAATTTTCTGAAAATAAGGTTTCCAAAATTAAGTGAAGCAAAGATTAAAGAAGGTATGTATATGTGCTTCAAGTCGTTGTTATTGTTAAAAGTTTTAAAATTGGTTTCATACGAACAGGTGTTGGTCAGATATAAGAAAGCTAGTGCTAAATGCTTACTTCGACGAAATGCTCTCACCAATTGACCTTGATGCGTGGAAAAGAATTAAGGAAGTGATATACAATGTCTTAGGCAAAAATCGTTCTTCTACTGCTCGAATATACGTAGACAACATGCTTAGAGCTTTTGAAAAACTAGGCGTTCATATGTCAACAAAAATTCATTTTTTAAATTCCCATGTGGATTAGTTTGAGAACCAGTTGTCAACAGACATGCGCACCCATTGAAGAACGCTATAAAGGTAAAAGAATTCATTCGCTTATCGCTGAAATATGCTGAACATTGTATGATAATGAAGTGGAATTGCCTAGAGCTAAACAAAAAAATGTTATTAATGCTATCCAAATTTGCTTTAAAACAAAATTCTTAATAAATGCGAAATTAACCCTACGCTCGCTTTTGTTGCGTCCTATTTCTGACTTTATGGTTGAATTTTTCTTTTTGGTGTATTCAGGGACTTATAGTAAAATTTAACGAGTAACATTTTTGTGGAACATTTTAACCCTCTAAAATCCTGTTTTAATGGTGTTTTTTGCTCTTTTTTAAAAGAAGGACAAAATAGACCCATATCTTGAGGAGTTAGAGGGTTAACATTTCTACAAAAATGTTCTCCGTAACATTTTACATAAATTTGCTGAACACATTTTATACCTAAAATGTAAGGGTCACATGGTTTCTTATGCCGTTTAACAATAAGAATGTGCCAGAGCTGGGAAATTTTAACCCCCTCTCAAATGAAATTCAGATGTAAACTTTCAAAACGCCGATACACGTGTCTCTTTTTTTGTCTCCTCTATCAGAATTTATAGATCGGACCTTGTAATTTTTGAAAAAAAAAATTCTATTCCAGAGTAGAAAACGATCAAGGAGTGTGCATTCTTGGTGCCACTCATTGTGAATTAATAACAAGATCATATATTTTAAACAGTGCTGTTGCTTGATTAAATAAACGTATATGAAAACAAAATACAAACAAATCCAGTTATTCATTTTTTCAAATATATAATTCGAATGAACTCGAAGTTCGAAATTCGATTGATAACTATACACGAGAACGTAGTAGTGTTTACTGTTGCTGCAACTGAAAAATAGAAAACAAAATAATAAATCATAGCGACTTACTCGTATTACACTCAAATGACAATCATAAACTGAATTCACCAATTTCATCATATCTCTCCAGATAGCAGGACTTACTTGATTACGTGAACGTATATTTTCATAAAAATACTTTAATTTCTCAATATCAAAAAGTAATGTTTTAAAGATATCACACAGTTTGTCAAACCATAATTTAACCACAAATAACAGTGAATGTTTGGAGGTAATTGAAGAAAGTTTTACACTTAATTCTCCATACCTTAAGATGCAATCTTCTTGGATTTTCTGCATTAAACTAACTTCATCACTGTGTGATATTGTTTCTAGGCCCTCTGCCATTGTCGTTATTAAATCGTCTGTAATCTCTGTATTTATTTTCTGTATGGCAGCCTCATAGGAATTTTTTACCGTTGCTAAAGCATTAGCATACGTACTTAAATATTTCCATTCTAATTGATTACATTGCTCTTCATACGATTGTAAATTTTTTATTGAAATATCCGATTGTATAATTTTAATTTGCATTATGTTGTGCAGAGCATGAATTTGCAGCAAGCTGTCAACCCTATAAAAATTAATAATTTATGTATGTCTGTTTAAAAATATCCATGTTATAAAAAAAAGAATATGTCTACTTACGTTACATTCATATCACTGTATTCGTTGGCCAGTTTCAATACAGCTTCATAATTTTTAGTTGCTTCGACAAATTTCTTTTGCAAAAAATATAGAGCAGCTAATCCTTAAATTTGATTTATTTAAATTAAATTAATTTATTTAAATGAAATTGAAAAAATACTACAAAATTAAAGTCATTATTTAAAATATATAAATTATTATTAAAATATTGTTACAAAGATGCTTTATTAAAATCATAAAAAGATGTAAAAATAATTGAGGCCAAGAAAGTGAAACGAAATGGCCTATTGTGTTTGTTTTCAAAGCTAGAAGTTTCTACAAAACATCTTTATTACAAAACAAAAACAACTAACACAAAGCGATAAACAAACAAACAAACACAATGGACAACCATACACACACCTGCATTGAATAACAACTAAATAAAAATACACAACATGTATTTTTAAATAATGATTGAAGGTTCTAGAAGTAAATAACAATGCTCACATAATGTGTCTGAGATAAAAATGGAAACGCAGCATTTTCTACTACGCAGCAGATGGAGGTAGAAATTCTCGAATATTCAATAACGCCTAAAAGTAGGTAAATAAAATTAACGCCAATAAGTGCTGATTCATTCTGATTGTGAGCGTCATCTAGTTAACATCTTTTGGTACAACAAGTAAAGTTGCCAGCGTGTATTATTAAACGCGAATAGTAAAATCGTTAAATAATTGATTAAATAAAGCGTAATTTAACTACAACTCTAAAAGTTGTGTGTGTAATTATTTTGCAAATAAAGAACTCATAAATAAAACGTTTACTCGTATAATTTAAATAAACGTAACAATATCATAACCATAATGGGCATCAAAACAGACACACTAGATACATGTAATTATAAAGGTCTAAGGCACTTCTTCACCAACAAAATTTTTCAACCCACATTACTTACCTAGATTGTTTTTTTCGTTTGTATGGATTTCGAATGCATGCAGCTTTCTTACACTGATAGAAAAACCATCATAACGCTAAAGTAATTCAACATCAATTCAATGACAAAAGTATTCGTTTTTTTACCCCGTGACACTTGTCATTGTTGTAATGTCAACCATATCATTATTTGCTTTTTTTGCCATCAATGCCAAGGATCACAATTCTGTCATCAATTCAATGATACGCAGACGTAAACGGAATGAAAAATCGATATCAATTAAATGACAAAATGACATCAAAGTGATGACGAAACTTTTTGGTTTAATGAAAGAATTTCATCAATGCGACGTCTAAATTTTTCGAATGAATGAAAAAAGGTCCAGAGTGAAATAATAGTAAACATTTTTAGTTAAAATTCTCTTTTTTAAATTTAACGAAACTTTATTGAAATAAAACGAACGGCCGCCGCCGTTAAGAGTTTCAAATTTCATTTCAAAAGAATAGCAGGACTCCAAAAATTTAACTTCGAGAAATTTTCTACCCTTTTCGCTCGAATAGAAGGTGGTGTACTTAATTCTCGGCCAATCTCTGCACTGTCAGAAGACCCATCAGATTTGACAGCACTCACTCCAGGACATTTTTTAAGAGGTGCTCCCAGAGTTAGACTATCAGGATATGTCCCTGATTAACGGATGAGAAAGGCTGAAGTCTATGCACCATCAGTGTTCCATACGATGGAAAGAAGACTACCTCAAATCCCTACAAAAACGCTATAAATGGAAAGACTCAGCTCCCAATCTTCAGGTTGGAGATCTCGTAGTAATTAAAGATGATTTACTATCACCTCATGAGTGACGATTATGTCGAGTAGAGAAAACATATTCCGATTCGGATGGAAAATTACGTATCGCTGACGTACGCATAGCATTAGGACTCATAACCCGCCCGATAGTTAAATTATGCCACCTTCCCTTTTTGGAAATATTAATATTCTTTAATCTAATATATATAATTATAATTTTCTCTAATTCAATTAGCCTTTCGCACAATTTTTGTTATTATTTCTCACTTTTCTTATGCTTTATTTACCGAGGATTTGTACATTTATTTGCTCATAAAAATACTAATTTCTAACGTTGTGCTTTCTCTTTATACTATTAAACCAAATCGAAGACATACCGCTACCCGTCCCAGTGAGATTTGTACAAAACGTTTTAGGCGCCGTGATCCCAAAATCTACAAATGCGTTTAATGCAAAACTTATCATGGCCTGAGGTTTTGCAGATAATTTCTGAATATGACGGTGAAGAAGAGGGAAGAGGTGGTGAAAAGACATCGCTATTGCGAGAACTGCGTTGCTCGTAGCCAAGATTTAAGGGCCTGTGCCTCCACGAATAGCTGCAGCAAATGTGACAATACGCTTTTGCAACCTGCTCTTCACGTGCTGCAAGGCCAAAGAAACCTGCATTAAAGAAACCATCAAACCAAAACCAACAGGAGAGGAAGGTAGCACAAATACAACCAACTCCAGCATTAAGTATGCCATCAACATCAACCGCTAACATCGTCGCCGAAGCCATTTAATCATTGGCACAAGTACTCGAATTCGCACGCAGGTAGAAAAAGGGTGAACCTAAGTTTGTTGTTCCGTTTGTAACTTCTACAATATTGATTTTCGACCCCATAAAGTATATAAATATATTCTGAGCTCTTATGCATAGCAAAGCGATGCCCTTCTGTTCGTAGTGTTGAAATCAACTTTGCCAAGGCACTAGATGAACAGCGGGCAAAACACCACGCCTGCCTCTAATTTTTCCACATCTTCTTTTCAACTTTTGTTTGTATTCCTGCAGTTAGTTGCTTATATGACTAAAACTAATAAAAGAGGTAAGAAAAATTGGTGATCTTTTTAACCTAATACAGCGATCTTTTCATTTACTTAGCTGGGACAACAACCTTTAGCAAAACTTACGATTTTTAAAAAAAAAACAGCTTTTTTTAAATAGAAAAACTTTATGGTGGAAAAGAATTTCTTTTGCCGATTTTTATTTAAAAAATTCAATGGGAAATCGGCAGTATGGTACATGTGGTTATACATCAGTGTTGCCGTTTGGTTAAATTTTTTACATTTTTTGTAACTTTTTAAGACTCCACGTCACATGTATAATTTTATTATATTTGTTAAAATTTTCGTAACTTTTGGAACAGACCCGAAATAAAGTAATATGACTCAAAAAACTTATAAGGTTACTTGCAAATGCTATCAAATTCCCACATAGAAAAATTAGTTTGAAATTAACAAAGGAATTAGGTTGCTGAAGTTTTACTTTGTTCTTTTAGTGAGACATCACGAAATGTTTCTTGCTTCATGTTTAGAAACAGTAAAACTTTTCTGTCAACATTTTCTCTCAACTGTGTAACAATCCACATTTCATACGGAAAATAAAGTTTTCTGTTCAAACTTTCTAACATTATTAGCAACTTTAGTTATTACGCTTGAAAAATTTGACTCACGAACACATCGACCGAATTCGTTTAAACGAATTTGATTTGAATGTTCGTGAGTTATAAAGTTGCAACACTCTTGCAACGATTTTTTATATACATATGTACATATATAGATAATGTTTATTTGTGACATTTTATATACATATTTTGTTTGAATATAATTTTAATTCAATTTTTTTGTTGATGTTTCAATTTTTTGTGAAATCTTCTTGTAATTTCGATATGAAAATTGACCAAAATATCACCAAAAAGAAAACGGTATTTTATAAAAAATTAATTTTGAAGCTTTATTAAAAAGCTTTACTTAACTTTCGAGATTTTAACAAAAAGTCAAAAATCTTTGCTTTAACCAAAAAACTAAACATTTGACATTTCGCGCAAAACACAAAACTTTAAAAAAAATTTAAAGTAATTTTTCAAAATAAAAGTCGATATTGAACTTAAAAGGCGAAATATCACAAGAAAAAAATCAAAATTTTTGGGAAAAATTCGAGATGTGAAACTTTTTCGAAAAAAAAATTTATGAAGCATGAATAATTTAATTTATGCAAAACTTACCATTATGAGAGGATGCCATTGCACGCAATTCCGATTTACAGGAAATCTCGTTGGTAGATTTCAAATAATCGTGTAATTCTTGCGGCTGCAAAAACTGCTTTTGCTGCTGCGAATTGAAATTATTGTTTGAGGTAGAAGACGCCACCACCACGGGAATGGTACATGATTGTCGAATTTTCAAAAACGGCTGCAAAATCTAACAAAAAAATAAGTAAAAATTTTTTAGTTTTATTACTTTATCTCGAAGGGGGAACATCTGTGTGCGAGTAGATTTTGAGGTTAAAATCAAAGACGTCACGCTCACGTTTTTTTTTTTTTTCAACTGGCTTTTACAAAAATGTCTGCACCGTCAGTGTTCGCTCCTGATCGATTCAGTTGGTTTCAGAAACTCTTCTTAACATAATTTAAAAATTCTTGAAATCATAATCATATTTCCGGCTTACCCGATGATTATAATGCATTTACGCTCTTTTGTTAAGATATCAAGCCTTTCGGATTATCACAGGGCAAAACTTTTTATCGCTTATTATTGATTAGCGAATCGCATACTTTTGACTCGTTGTTTGTATGTAGCAGAGTTGAAAATGAATCATTCTTTTTGGATTTCAATTCATTACGAATTAGATAAATTTTGAATTAATTCTTTTCACAAAAAAATTTTTTTTAATAAAATTTGAATCAATTCAAATAAATCTGAAAAAAATGAATCGCAATTCATTTTTAATTCAAATGAATTGGTTAAATGAATTGCAATTCATGTTTGCTAAATTCAAATGAATTAATTTAAATTTCGTTCAACTCGATTTTTGGCGAAAGGAATTAATTCAAAATTTCACCAATTCAGTGCATGAATGATTCGCGAATTAATTAAAAAAAAAATGATTCGTTTACAACTCTGGTACGACCTGATGACTTATTTTTGGGTGACTTTCATGATGGAAGGACCAGAAAAGTAATAAATAACGTGATACACGGACGATACTATACCATACGTACGCGATACCTTTACACGCCAAAGATCAACTGGATCAACTGGAAAGCTGGATCTGAATTCTGGGAAGTACAAACAAACAACTTAAACGAATATAAAAGCGATACTAGTCTTAAATTTATTTCGAAGCCAAAAACAATATGTTGAGGTCATAAACGGTTTCAAAAATATTTCAAATATAAATTGAAGAAAAACAAAATTCAAAAAGCTCTTACTTTATTCATGACTTGTGGAGATATTGTTGCCATTCTCTGACTATATTTGAGGACATTTTCTAAAAATTTACTTCGGCATTCAGTGTGTTGTTCATTGTAAAAAAGTTTTTCCAAATTATCAAACTGTATGCGATGTAGAACTTCTTGTTGTGGCGGAATTTCTAGTTCTGAAGCTATTTGTGCTTTACATGTGCGCCACAGACACTTTTGTAAAATATATATCATGGCTGGGCAGGTCGTATCTGAATATCCTTCATTATTTTTCTCCTGTTGCAGCACAAACTCTTTGACGATTTGATGCCAGACAGTAGGTTCACTAGCTGCTTCAAAGCCAATAAATTGTAATAATGGTTGTAAATCATTAAGAGACTTTTGTATGGGAGTGCCAGTAACTGCCCAACGATTTACAGCTTAAATTTAATGTTAAATATTTAAAAATTTTCAATTAGAATATGAGTTTATATATCAATATTTAATTATACCTGGTATCATACGAACTAGTTCAGACACCTTAGATGTATTCGATTCAACCATTTGTGCTTCGTCTAAAAGTACTCTCCACCATTCCAACATTAGGATGGGTGTGTTAACTCTCATGCACCGTGGCTTGTTCCGCGTAGAACGTTCACTTATGTTCTCTTGAGTAAAATAGATATCTTTTCGCAATATATTATAATCTGTTAGTACAATATCGTATTCAGCCAACTGATAGGGACTTATCCATTTGCCTGATACAGCACCCTCATAAAGGAAAACACGCAACGTTGGCTGTATATGACGTTTAATTTCCGAAGCCCATTGCATCTTAATTGTATTGGGTGATACTATAAAGGTAGCTTTAGTTTTCAACAAACCATATTCTTGTATCACATGCTGCCAGCAGTTGGGACATAAATATTTCATTTGGCTTGAATTATTGTTTATTTCTGAATCATAGAAAGCGACACACTTTTGATGCTGCCACAAGCTGCATTTTGCACATTGGATGGTGTTCTTAGCGGATTTTGAATTGCAAACACAGAATACAGTTTTTTCAAGTCTTTTACGTTTTGCAATCACAGTGAAAAAGAACTCCTCTAGTGCTGGATTTAATTGAACGTTGAGGCGAGTATTTAATAAAATCAGTGCTAGCATTTCAACAGTTTTACCTAAACCCATTTCATCAGCTAAGATGCCACCGGGCGGTAGTATTATCTCTTCAGGTGGCTGTGTTTGTACATAACGAGAGTATAAATGTTTATAAACTATTGTCTCCTCATCCCTGGAAACAAGTTTTTCAAAAAATGCTGGAAAAGATTCTTTACAAATTTCCCTTTTCAAAAGCCATAAAATACTTTTTTTCTGAAACTCGCACAAAGTGGGTAAAAATTTGGCAGGCAGTAATAATTTTTGATTTACCTCACTGGGTAAATCTTTCATATTTTCGTTATGTTTTAGTTGTAAAGTTTCAAAAAGCTTAGTGGTCACATAAGTATTTAATATTTTATCCTCAATTATTAATGCAGATGAAGATTCCTTAAAATTTGAAAACACTATGGCAAAAAGGCGGTCTATATAGTAGCCACGAGAAATTAATCGGACATAATTCCTGTAGAGAATAACTAGATGCTGCTCGTCGTCAGTTGTTACCAATGCAATTGCTTTACTATTGTGTATTTCACCTTTAATTCAAAATAATATATTAATATTTAGTTACATGTTTACAAACAAGAATATTATTTCAATTCTTACAAAGTTTAATTATCTGAAAAATGTTTTTAGCATCGTCCTTAAATCCTTCTAAAAGTACCCATTTTTTGTTTTTATGCATAAATGTTGTATCATCGCTGTCACTGGTTATTTGTTTTTCATTTGCTAACTTAGCAACTTTTGTTAAAACAATCTCATCACACATAATTTAAATTAAATAATTGGGAATGTTTGTTGTTTGGCAGATATGTTTACATTTATTTAAAAATTTGCAGAGAAACTCTACATTGTTTTTGTTGTAATAATACACAGAGAGAAAAAGTAATACAAAATTAAAATAACAGATTAATGATGTCAATCTATGGAAGTTTTTAACAAAATATTTTTAATCAAAATGGAACCACGCTTGTTATATTATACTTTTAAGACTATAATCAATTGCTTTTCATCCGAATTTTTATTGTAAACCTCTGTGCAAAGAAAATCCTTTCATATTTCATAGATTAAAAAAAAAGTGACTACAACTCCCACTTCTTCACAAATAAATACATTTCACTTACCATACTTTAAAGGTATTTTTTTTTAGTTTTCGATCCCAACGCAGTGAAACTATTACCGAAACAAACAAAAAAATCAAGCATTTGTGAAATTTATTATGTAATACACAAAGTCTTACGACCAATACAAAGTATTATTAATTACACAAATAAACGTACTATTTACATTAATAGTTAAATAATAACACTAAAACAAATCAATATTTGCTAAATATCAAATCTTAATTTACATAAAGATCACCGTCAAAGCAAATTTAACATACTATTTACGCTAACGTTTACGGTTTACTAGCTTGCAAATAATATAAGTGCTGCCACTGCTATCCACAAATCATAATAAATACGGCAGCACCTTAAATAATAGTTTGACAGCTGAGATTGTTTTGACAGCTATCTTTCAACGAAGCACATGTATATTAAACCGATTTTTTTTACAATATAATAAAAGAAAACATTGTGATGGAGGTGGAAAACATTAAAGTCGACGAAATTCTTCCCTTACGAGCTGCGAAAAAGCGTTCTCACAGCGATGGCACCGAAATGCAAGTAGACGAAGCAACAGGTGTTGAAGGTGTACGAAAAAGTTTACCACCACCCAAGCCAAAGCGGATTAAAAGTGAATTGCGTAAAATTGCGGTGCCACCCCATAGGTAAATAAACTGTTCCTTACAAAGATTTCTTGTAACTCAAATCTGAATCGCATTAGATATTCTTCGCTTAAGGAACACTGGATGAAAATTTTTACTCCAATTGTCGAACATATGAAATTACAGATACGATTTAATATGAAAGCAAAACAGGTAAACAGGAATTGTAAAGTATTTTTTTCAATTATAATATATCATATTATTTGCTAAAATTATTTAAAGGTGGAAATTCGCATCAGCCCAGAGACACCGGACATTTCAAATCTTCAAAAAGGTGCTGATTTTGTTAAAGCTTTTCTATGTGGCTTCGAAGTTGATGATGCTTTAGCCTTATTACGTTTGGATGATCTGTTTGTCGAATCATTTGAAATAAAGGATGTTAAGACGTTAAGAGGTGACCACATGAGTCGTGCTATAGGTCGTCTTGCAGGGAAGGGTGGTCGAACAAAATTTACCATAGAAAATGTTACAAAAACGCGTATTGTGTTGGCCGATAGCAAAATTCATATATTAGGAAGTTATCAAAATATCCAGTTGGCCCGTAGAGCAATATGTAATTTAATCTTGGGATCTCCACCTAGTAAAGTATATGGCAACCTACGTTCAGTGGCTTCGCGCCTTAGTGAAAGAATGTAAATAATGAAAATTTAGATTTAAGCTTGGAATTTTAAAATATATTTAATAAATATTTCTAAAATTTACACAATGAAACAAGATACGAAATCTTATGTTGACCAGCTTAAAGGAATGGCTATCCTGTTTTATCTAAAACTTGGTAAATATTAGTAATATAAGCATGAAAAGTGTTGTGCCAGCCAAAACGAGAATTGCACACATTTTGCGATTCTTACGCTGATACATCTCAGCTCTTTGTAGTTGTCGTAGACCTTCTGTCACCCTTGTTTGTGTCTGCTCAATAGAATAATCAATGCGGTCGAGTATCGTTCCTTGTTCTTGCACCATTTGACTAAGATCTTTAAAAATGTCATTTAAGTCGTAAATAGTCTTAACTACCTTAGAAACCTCTTCATCTCTACTCAAAGCTAAACGATTGTTTTCTTCTTCAAACAGGAGGAGTTGTTGTTGTGTTAAACGATTTCCCATTGGACGTTGAAAATTTTCATCCAATTCATTCTGTTTTACTTCATCATCGTCATAAAAGTTGTATTTATTAACACCGGATGCTGGCGGTTGCAAAAAATTATCAAAAGTATCTACATAATTGTCCCTTTCTATAGCACTAGAGTTTGTGAAGTCATCAAAAAATTTTTGCGATCGTTCTTCACGCGAATTCAGTTGACGTATATAGGAGTTTTGACTATAACGAAACTTAAGGGTCAGTTCTTGTAAGCTTAACATTAAATAAGTAACAACATTAGCAGTTAAGCGTTGTTCACATTTACCACCTACACCTAAGCTAGAACGTATGCACTGAATGTGTCGATGTGTTGACGTTATTAGTTTTGCAATTTCTTGGCTCAAAGATTCCATTTCAACTTCCTCTTCTTTACTTTCGTCAAACGTAGGACGTAACAGATGCCGGGCATGGAGAGAGCCAAGTTCATCTAACTTCGGCTTAATTCTAGAATAAGTAAAATGGTTACTGTTCAACATCGTTGGACTATTAATCTTACTTTGACATGGTGTATTGAGCTTCCTCTAATTTGTCTGTCCACGATGGTGGGGAGCTATATTCATCACGCAGTTCTAAACCCTCTTCGGCATCATGAATGGAATGTCTCAAGAGTAATTCCGCATCGCCATCAGCATTCTTCAGGTGGTTATGAATAAAATTAAATAAAAATAATAAAAAATCGATACCGAAAATACATACATATGTTCCGTAACTTACCCTCTCAACAGAATATAACGTTCGATTTTTCGAAGCATTATTTCGCATTATATTAAAAACTTCCGTTAAATTTCTTGAAGACATTTTGCTTAGCCACTCAATATATTTATAAAATATTATAATCTCAACACACTTAATAAATACGTTTAGTTAAATCAAAATCACAAAATAAATAGACAATGTTGCCAACTCTGAAGAACTGCTAAGCGTTTTATTAGCATAAGTTTACACTTGAAAAATTTGCGAATGATTAGTAATCACTGATTCCACTAATAAGCTAAATAAATGAAAATAAACGTAAGTGATTACATTAACAGTGTTTGTGGTTAACCAATTCTATGAAAATTAATCCTTATTTCTGACGACTTTTCGATATATAATGCTATAATTAAGTATTTGTCATGTACTTTCGAGAAACCTAAGTTAATTTCGTTTGAGAATCATATAAATTAGGTTTGTTCAAAATAAAGAAGTAATTAAAATAAATAAATAATTATTTATAACACAGTTTCCAAGGACAAGTCTAAGGAAGATTTATTTTACTAGGCAGTAGCGGCTTTACAACAAATACAACATTGGCATAAAAAACAACATGCCTTTTTATTGTTGTTTTGTGCGTTGGAAACGTCAAAAACACAAAGAGAAATAAAAGATAATTGCTCTCAATACTAATGCTTTCTCTGTTTCTCAAACGCTTGTTGTGTTTTTTGAAATTTGTAAACAAACAAAGGAAAATACAAACAACTTTCGACGTTTCCAACTACAAACCAGCTGGGCGGATGACACTACCTGTTTACTACTGTTTAACTTGAAATAATTTTTAAATTTTTTTCTCGATCAAAAAGTTTTTGCGATAATACAAATTAGCTTTATAAGTATCTGTTAACGCTACACCCAAAATTATCATATTTTTAAAATATTATTGTTATTAATTTTGATCTGGGAATGCCCTATAAAAATTTATGATTGTAAAAATTCTTGTAAAACGTCTTATAAAAATTTAATTTATTAGAGTATCTATATAGGGTTATGTATTTTAGATAATCACATTCAAAGAATTGGTTAAGACAGATTTATAAAGTACTGTCATTTTATAAAAATTATGAATTTAAATTTTGGAAATTTTCGTAAAGTTTTATTTTTTAGGGATAATTTTACCCAAAATTTCATACAAAAACTCTATTTTCGATTTGTCCAATTTTCCGAGTTTTCCGGAGGGATTTTTTCCGTAAAGACCGTCTCCTCGAAAATACGAATAACTGACAAACAATTTTACAGAAATCGGCCTAGCCGTTCTCTTTTAATAAATATATATATCGCACTTGATCAACAAGAGGGTATTAACTCAAAATTTTAAAATTTTCAGTAGAGTCAAAAAACTGTTTGTGGCCACATTTTAACAGAATTTAAAAATTCAAATATACCATAGCAAGCAAATTTCATTTAAAAATATATTTACATCGTTTTTCCTAAAAATCTGTGCAAGTATTGCAAAAAAGATCAATTTTTGAGTTAATACCATTTTTCTGAAATTTTTCGATCATAAATGAAACAAATTTTATCAACAAGACAGTATCAACTCAAAATAAAACCAAATTGAAAAGAGACTCAACTCAAAATAATACCTTTTTTATGAAAATTTATGAATCAGTTCCATGTTAACTTTTGTATTAACTCGAAATAATACCTTTTTGTTGAAATAAAGGTAATCACTACATTATCATAAATATGGTCTTAAAAGTGGTTTTCGAGATGAAAGAGTAAACGGAAATCGTTAAAATTTTGACAGTAGATAGATATTGATGTTGTTAGCTGATTTATTGAAAAAAGTGATATTTCAAAAATTTTGAGTTAATACCCTATTGTTGATCAAGTGCGATATATATATATATAGGTTAATAATAGTAAATTCACAATTAAATAAATTATGATCAAAAATTGTAACATAAATTATAACGCAAAATGTATTAAAATAATTTACTGTAACAAATGTTCACCTGGATTTAATATGCATATTTCTTATATTATCATCAAGTCAATATACATAGATCTATCAATTTGATTAATCCTCAATCGATAATAAATTGTTAGTTTTGTCAACTAATTCAATTATTCTTTCCCCACTGATATTATCGAAGGCTTCCTTTAACTGTTGTTGAATTTTAACTTCGTTATCAATAAATGTTGAGAACTGTTTATACTCAGAATTTTCCATTTTTAGGGAAGCCAGCATGACGACATTCTATTTACATATTTTAAATTGTTTAGTACTATGCTTTGCCACACATAAAAATTAATAGCTTTACTTACTTCAAGAAAACTCTTCTTCAATATGTCCAAATGTTTGTCCAGTTCTTGTTCGTTTTCCTCAGTGTATGATTTAACATGATCAAAATATGGCGGCAACAGTACATGATCTGGTATTGTAAAATATTGAATATCTAATTTATTTAAAGACTCTATATCGTCTTTCATAGACATCCACATCTTTTCAAAGACTTCTTCCTTTGCGCTCTGCAAAAGTTGGGCAGTTTTTTCATTAACATTGAACTTATTTACCATGGAATCCAAAGCATTTCGTATTATTTTTTGCAAAAAGTACTTTCCTTTTGAATTACAAATGTTTCACAATTAATAAAAAAGATTTTATGTATATATGGCAATCTTACTTTCTAGAATGGATTGTTCAGCCGTAAAGCCAAAATGTTCAATTTCATATTCCTTATTCATATTATTGTTTAAAATAAAAATTCTCTAACAATTTCTATGACCGCGCTCTATTCAATGCAAATCACTTTAAAATGTCAAATGAGACAGTAGTCAGGAATGGAAACTTCGGTACGTTTTGCAACCGCGGTGACTACAAAACGAAATTACTTTTCTTTTATATAGACTTAGGCAACTTTACTTGCGCAAGTGTTAGCTGCTGTGAGAGGAAAGGTCGGTTTAAAGGGAAAAGAATTGCAGAGATTTGAGTACAGACTTGCTTGTACTTGGCAAGTCTGTATCTGCTGTCGTTCTTGTCTTGGGATATTTATTTGTTTTTGACATTGTCTTTTATTTCTTCTTCGGTGTGTTGTCTAATTTTGTGTTAAGAAAATTTTATATTTGGTAATGAATTTGTTTCTTATCAAGAGGAGTAAGCAAAAGGTTTGGCTTGAATTTACAGGCGATTTTTTACACTTGCTTTGTGTACGTTGGTTGTTGCATGATAAGGGTGATTTTAATAATTTGTTCCGGATACGAAAAAAAGTATTCTATATTGGTATCAAGGTTCTAAGGGACCTCCTCACAAAATTTTGTTCAAATCCATCTAGTAATTTTTACGTGATGTGAACACAGATAGACATACAAAAATTTTAAAAATAGGTATTTTTTATTCAAAAAAATATTTCATGTAAACAAATGATCCCGTTATATTTTTATTATATGCACAATTACATTTAAAACAAAAACAAATTCTAAAAAATTGTTTGTTTTAAATGTAATTATGCGAACGAACGACTGCGACATCGTGAAACTGGCCCTAAATCTTTGATTAATTAATTAAGAAATATTTTTGCCTTAAAAATTTAATGTTGCCTTATTATATGATTTTTCAAAAAGTCGTTTAGTAAAATGAGCCAATTACTGAAAATATGTAAGTTTAATTTTTATGACGCGAAGTAACATACGATGTTTCCGTGCTAAATCTAATCTTTCATTTATTTCGCCAATTAATAAATCAAGCAAGTTAAGGTTTTGGAGAGAAATATAATTATCTATAGAAATAAAAAATATAAAATACTACAAAAAAACAAATTCTTATTTTTGCATTAAAATTTAAATCCAAAGAAAAACTTATAATTGCAACAAAAAAAGTACTAGGTATTTTTAAAATTTCAACTTCCCATACCTGCTCACATCTAAAATGTGTTGCTAATACAGCGATTTATCTTATAAAAAATTATTTAAAGTTAAGTTTAATTAATGTGTTATAAGATGTTTTTTTTATATTGTTTGTACCTATAATGCAATATGGATGTGTAAAATAACAAAACTGTTACAATGGAAACTGGTTTTCCTGGGATTTTTGTTAGAATTTACGGCTTAAATCTAGTTTACGGGCACCGCTCCAAAATAAAAAAAAAGTTGACTACAGGGTGCAAAATGCAATTTTAAGCAAAAAATGTAAAGTGAAAAATTTGGCGGTAACCCTTAGTTTCGGAGTTACGGCCCTCCAAAGTTTTTATATATAATATGTTATTTATCGAGTAGTTGATGGCGGAATGGGACAATATGAGTATCATTGAAAAGGGAATATAAGAGGCTATTTATTGAAGCAGGAAAAATTGAAAAAATAATTAAATAAAAAAATCTGGTGCGGAAAAACATTTTTTTACAAAATAAATTAAGTTATTCGGTAACCTTTAGAAAGCGAAGCCGCTATTGGTTATACCATAGAGGAGAAAATCCTTTCGTCCGGCCGAAGGCCGGCTACGCAGAAAACCTTTAGAAAGCGAAGCCGGTGTTGGTTATACCACAGAGGAGAAAATCTTTGCGCCCGGCCGAAGGCCGGCTACGCAAGAAACCTTTAGAAAGCGAAGCCGCTGTTGGTTATACCATAGAGGAGAAAATCTTTGCGCCCGGCCGAAGGCCGGCTACGCAAGAAACCTTTAGAAAGCGAAGCTGCTGTTGGTTATACCATAGAGGAGAAAATCCTGTGGTCAGGCCGAAGGCCGGCTACGCAGGAAACCTTTAGAAATCAAAGCCGCTGTTGGTTATTCCATAGAGGAGAAAATCCTGTGGTCCGGCCGAAGGCCGGCTACGCAGGAAACCTTTAGAAAGCAAAGCCGCTGTTGCTTATACCATAGAGGAGAAAATTCTTTCATTTTTGAGTAAAGTTATGTTTATATGGAAAAAATAGTTTTTTTGGAGCCTTACCTGATTTTTTTATTTTATTTTTACTTTTTTTCTATTTAATTGAATAGGCCCTTAAATTCCCTTTCCAATGATACCCATATTGTCCCATCCTACCATCGAATACTCGATATGTGCCTTATTAGATACAAAAACTTCGGAGGTCCGTAACTCCGAAACTAAGGGTTGCCGCCAATTTTTTCACTTTATATTTTTTGCTTAAAATTGCATTTTGCACCCCGTAGTCAGCTTTTTTTTAATTTTGGTGCGGTGCCCGTAAACTAGATTTGTTCCGAATTTACACAAAAATATATGTATATATATAGTGCGTATGCACTATAGACATGTTCATATGTTTGTTTGTATGTACATACACATCTCATATATTATATTGTAGGTAGTTCTTTTAAAGTGAACAATCATTAGAAGCAATATGATTTTTAACAATTTACCGAAGATTGTAAATGTTTCAACAAAACGAAATCTGTCCAAACACAATTTTCAAAACTTGCTTGATGTTCATCCTAAAGTTAAAAGTGCCTTAGAATGCAAAAGACCTGTTGTAGCCTTGGAGTCTACTATTATTACACATGGCATGCCTTATCCACAAAATTTAGAAACAGCCCTTGAAGTTGAGGATGTGGTGAGATCTGTTGGTGCTACGCCTGCAACAATTGCTTGTATAGGTGGTATACTTAAGGTTGGTCTATCAAGAGATAGTATTGCTCATTTAGCAAAAATGGACAAAGAAGACGTTATTAAGTGCTCACGAAGGGATCTTCCTTATGTAATAGCTAACGGAAAATGTGGTGGAACAACAGTAGCCGCAACTATGATTGTAGCTCATATGGCAGGCATAAAAATATTTGCTACAGGAGGCGTGGGAGGAGTTCATCGCGATGGCCACGTAACTATGGACGTTTCTGCCGATTTAATTGAATTGGGACGAACCCCTGTAACAGTGGTAAGCAGTGGTGTTAAATCGATATTAGATATACCTCGTACATTAGAATATTTGGAGACACAAGGAGTCTGCGTAGCTGCATATAAAAGCGATGGAGGTAAATTGCCTGATTTCTATACCCGAGATAGTGGATGCAAGGCACCCTATAATCTAGAGAGTCCACAACAAGCAGCTTATCTCATCAAAGCTTTACATCAGCTACAATTGCAGTCTGGGATTTTAATTGGTGTACCCATTCCTGAGGAATATGCTGCTGATAAGAATTTAATTGATGCAGCAATAACACAAGCATATAAGGACGCGGTTGCAAGTGGTGTAAAGGGAAAGGAAATCACTCCATTTTTATTGGCTGCTATTACAAAATTTACTAAAGGTTCTAGTCTTTTAGCTAATATTGCATTAATTAAAAACAATGCTAAAGTTGCAGCGGAAATTGCTTGTGAGTTAAGCAAAACTGTGAGTAATATTGGTTTTCCGAAATATAATAATTTAGAAATGGATTTTTCTTCAGGAAAACCTTTAATCATTGGTGCTTCTATGTTAGATTTTTGTCTTACAGTCAAAGATGATATAACGTTAACTTTGGATGGTGCCACGTACCACACACATGTCCAAGAATCGGCGGGTGGTGTGGGTCGAAATATTGCAGAGGCTATATATAAACTTTACGGTGCAGCAAATTTCATTTCCGTTGTAGGTAAAGACCACATGGGACAAAGCTTATTACAAATATTACCCGAATCTGTACGCAGCGGTGTTCTGGTCGATAATGACAAAACGACATCTATTTGTTCAATATTATTTGATAAGCCTGGAAACTGTAAAATTTGCTTGGCAAATATGGATATTCACAAATCCATAACACCTCAGGTAATAAAACAGCAACAAGAACTTTTCAGGCGTACACCATTAGTGGTGATAGATGGAAATTTAAGCGTTAATACCATAAAAATGATATTGGAGTTGTCGGTTAAGCATAATAAACCAGTGTTTTTTGAACCCACCGATATGTTAATCGCAGGAAAACCATTTGAACTGGATGCAACAGTCACACAGTCAATACGAATTGTAACACCAAATGTTTTTGAGCTTAAAGCAATTGTAGAAACAATAATTGGCGAAAAGATAAATTGGGATCCGAGAAGCTCACTTGCCTTTCAGGAGTTACTACTAAAAGATTGTAAGAGTTTGTTGAAATTTATTGAAAACAAATTTGATTGCATTTTAGTCACTTTGGGAGCACATGGAGTCATAGTTAGTTTACGTGGTGACAGTTTTGAACAAAAACTGTTCGACCAAACAGGAGTGTACATAAGTAACACAACACACAAATTTATTACACGTTTTTACGCTGCGCCGTCCGTTGAAAATATTGTTAACGTATCTGGTGCTGGCGATAGTTTATCAAGTGGTTTTATAACTGGTTTATTACGTGGTTTTAGTATCAATGACAGTATATTATTTGGTTTTGCTGCTGCTAGACGGTCTCTGCAATCGAACTCGGCTGTACCTAAACAATATTTCGAAAACAGCATAGAAGAGCAAAAACTTTTGAATAACGAAAAGAAATCGATAAAATTTATAGATTTCTAAAATTACCTACATTTATCGGTTTATTTTTTTTTATAATTACAAAAGCAAGTGTTCTGTTTTTTTTTTAATTTTATTAATAAGCCCATCTATAAATAAGATAAAATATAAAAAATAATTTAAATTACGTGACCTACAAAATTTATGTTTTTTACTTACAACTTTACTACTTTATCCTTTCCTCCAGATGCCACTTTAGAACCATCAGGAGCCCAATCCACGCCAAATACTTCATCAGCATGACCTGGTAGTTCTTGGGCCAGTTTTTTTGTTTGAACACTCCATACTTGAAAAATATATTAAAAAATGTTTGTGAAATAGTTTTCAAAGTCACAATGTAAAACAGGAATATATAGGTGGAATATTGCTTAATATTTTAAATGGGCACAAGAGACTCATAAGAATTATTTATAAATGAATAAAGAATATGTGTACTTTTAATTTTTGAGTTAAAAACCCGATACAAAATCTTTACATTATTATGAATACACAAAAAATTAAATATACAAACCTTTCAAAGTAGAATCTTTACTGCCACTTAAAATTAAACGCGAGTCTGCCGACCAACATATCGTATACACAGCTTGAACGTGACCTCTAAAGGTATTAATATATTGGCCATCTTTGGCTCGCCATAAACGCACAGACTTATCAAATGATGCTGATGCTATTAATTTAACGTCAGGAGAATATTTAACATCATTGACAACGTTTTGATGACCGGTCATCCGTTGAACGCACTTATTTTTATTAGCCACCCACAAGTATAATGTGTAGTCATCGGAGCAGGATACTAATGATTCAATGTCATCTGGACAAACCTGTCTATAGCGTTTTAAAGCCATTTCTTGTAATTTATCTTCTGCAAATTTTTTTTCAATGAATTTTAATTATAGCTTCATCATTAAAAATAAAAAACTTACTGCTTAAATCAAAATTTTTGTTTTTATCTTGTACTGGATGAAATGGTCCTGTGCGTAGAACATGATCAGTATTTAATGCAATATTGTTAACCCAATGAGCATGACCACTAAATGTTCTACAAAGTATTCCATCAGCAGCTCTCCATATTTTAACTGTGCGATCTTTTGAGGATGTATAAATTAAGCCTGCACCTCCCCATCGGACTGCAGTTACTGCTGCGGTGTGACCTAATCAAAAATGAATTTTTGCTAGCAACACGATTTAGATTACAAATTACCTGCTATTACCAAAATACACAGCCCCAATACAGTATCCCATAACCGACAATCACCATCACTTCCTGCACTGGCTAATTTACGACAATCTGGGTTTTGGTGATACGGTTCCCAACTGATTCCATTAACCCATTTTTTATGGCCACTCAAAGTGCGTCCCAATTGTTTACCTGTCTCTGGATCCCATACAATTATATTGCCTGCCTTACAGGCACTTGCTAGTTTCTTACCGTCCGGAGACCAGGCAACGCACATAACCCATTGTTTGTGTCCCGTACAAGTAAAATGGGGTGTTTCAGTATTTAAATCCCAAAGTCTTACTGTTGTATCACCCGAACCACTAGCTAAATGTGCACCGTTTGGACTAAAGCATATAGAAATAACCGCCTCTGCATGACCAGGCATAGAGCTGGTACAGCGTGTAACAGGTCGAACTTTAAACACTGCTTGTGGCTGGTAGACAATATTAATTACATCTTCAATATCGATAGTTTGAAGATCTAATGTTAGATCAAGAGTTTTTTTTATTTCATTGTCGCCAACAAAAAATATGTACGGAGTTTCCTCTTCATTTTTTAATAAAGCATTGCAGATAAGACTTAATTGATCAACAGTTACACCAACTGGTAGATCGATGGGAGGACCGGCCTCTTCTCCCGCATCCGAAACTAAGCGCGCTTGGACTGTATGGGTTTCATTTGTTTTTTCCAATTCAGTTTCTGCATTTTCATGTAATTTGGGACGTTTTGAAGACATGTTTGTAAAAAACACAATTTGTAAAAACACGTGCAGAAAACCTAATAAACAAAACAAACAGATAACGTTGCCAGATTCTTGGTTTGCATTGACTGTAGCTTTTTTTACACCTTTTCATGTACTTTCAACGGCTTAAATCTAGTTTACGGACGCAGCTTAAAAACTAAAAAAAGTTACCTACGGGCTGTAAAATTTTGTTTTAAGAAAAAAATATTAAGTGACAAATTTGGGGCTTACCCTTAGTTTCCAAGTTACGGGCCTCCAAAGTTTGTATGTACAATATGGAATGTATCGATTATTTTGTGGTGAAATGAGGCAATATGGATATCATTGAAAAGGTAATTAAATATATTTTCAATTGAAAAGGAAAATAGTAAAAAAATACAAAAAAAACAGGTAACGACCAAAAAAAAGCTTTTTTTTTTCATAAAAACCTAAGTATCTATGTACATCAAATAAATTAAGTTTAGTGGCAATACTATACGAAAAAAGATAAAAAAAAAAGTTTAGCAAACGAAACCGGTGTTGGTCATACCATAGAGCAGACAATTCTTGCGTCCGGCCGAAAGCCGGCTACGCAGAAAATCTTTAGCAAGCGAAGCCGGTATTGTTCATACCATAGAGGAGAAAATCCTTAGTAAGCGAAGCCGGTGTGGGTCATACCATAGAGGAGAAAATGATTGTGCCCGGCCGAAGGCAGGCTGCACAGAAAATCTTTCGTAAGCGAAGCTAAAACTAATAGCTGCCCAAAAAAACTTTCATATGTATAAAAAACCTTTTTCTTATTTTTTATACTATTTTCATTTTAAATTGAATAGATATTGAAATTACCTTTCCAATGATACCTATATTGTCTTATTGCACCAAAAAAATAAGCGATATATTCCATATTGTACATACAAACTTTGGAGGCCCGTAACTCAGAAGCCAAGGGTCAGCCCTAAATTTTTCACTTTACATTTTTCGCTTAAAATTAAATTATACACTCCGTAGGCAACTTTTTTTAATTTTTAAGCTGCGTCCATAAACAAGATTTGTTCCAAATTTTCTTTGCATTTAGCAGTAGAAATGGAAAAAAAAGCAGGAACGCTAAAGATTTTTGAACTTTTTCGAGAACGTAGGTTGCTTTGCTCATAATGAATTGTCAAAATTATTGTCTGGACGCCTTCTTTACACAAGCAATTGTCTACATTATGTAACTACTACGAAAAGAATTGTCATATGTAAACGCGGTGAATTATGTTTCTTAAAATGTTATGTGCGAATACGCACTGAAATTGCAAAATAGTTTTTTGTTTTTATCAAGAAGATTTCATTACCTTAAAAACTTTCAATTGTCCGTTTTCAACTCACCTTCATCATAGTTTAGTTTTGCAAGAGTTGCATAATTATGCCACTATATACAGCTCTGAAAAACGAATAATTTATTTTTGATGATACTCGGTGCCAGACAGTACTCAAGTATCTAATACATTCCATATTCAACACAAACTAGAATGAGTGATCAAAATAAAACACCCGTAACTTTAACCAATTTGGTTGTTGAAGGCCTAAGCCATTTAGGAACTTCAATACCGCTTGATGTTGCAAAGAAAATTATTTCTAATAGCGTTAAATTAACATTGCATCCCGAAGCCAGTAAGTTTTGTTTATGTCATATTCCCAGCTGAATAATTATAGCAATATCCCCCTTCGAAGCTATACCACCTGTGCCAGAAATATATGCAGCGAACAGCGGAAAAGCCAAGCAAAGCGAATATGCTATTGTGGCTCTGTACAGCTTGGCTATAAAGTACAATCTAGATGTTATGTCGCTAAGGCAACTTATGGAAGAGAAACAAATAAATGCAGTAGCTATTGAAGAATTGGCGCGCACTTTTGAGGAACAACGTAAACAATTATATTTACGTCAATTGCAAGTATGTCACTCTTTTCCTCATATCACTGATCTGCAGTGGCGCATAGTGGCCGATGTCAAATCGTCAACATCTGATCATAGTAGCAAAGAAGTTGGCTTCAACATTAACTTAGGTCGTTACAAACAAAAAGGAGGCGAAAGAGAAACTATTGTTGAGTTCGTCTGTAACACCGAAGAATTGCAGTTGTTAATCAATAAACTTAAAGAGATAGAACGGCATTGTGAAAAGGAAACATTGGAATAAAAATTACTTTTATTTTTAAGAAATTTGATAATATTAGTGTTTGTTTAATACATACGTTTTGTTTATAATTAAATACAAAAACAATTTAATTTGACTAAAACAATATCAACAGAAAAAAAATAATGAGGTGAATCATTTATGATTAGCCCACATAAGGAACAGATTTTAAACTTGCGTATTTAGCAACGACTTCAACTCGGCAAGATCTGATGGAGCATTACTGTAGATAGAGCCCGAAAACGTATTATCTGCATTAGCTTCGGTTTCAGCACTAATGACAACACATTCGTTATGTTTATTCAGCTTCATATTAAGACCACGAAAACGATTATCAATCTTGTAAAGATTTTTTCCACTGGCCCAAGAATAAAAGGGCTTGCCACTAAATGGATTCATAAAATCAGCCCAATATCCGTGTAGTCGTAGGCGGGAAGTGATTTCACGGGCGGCTAATACGAACTAAAACATTAATAATTTTAATTTCGATTATTATATAGCTCAGTTATTGTTAATAAAAACATTGTAATGATGTAAAAAAGATCAAAAATTAAATCATAAAAAGAGTAGTACATTTAATTGCAATACACACATCAAATTAAAACTTTTAAATAACGCCTACTAAAAATTATTAACATGGTGGAAAATATTTAATATTTTATTTATAGAGCTACACAAACTCGGTTTGCTAACTTGCACTGATTGTTCTATTTTCTTATTGTTATTTAGTTCCTTAAAAGCATTGTTTGTATTTCATGGTTTGGCGACTATGAAATAAATTAAAACACTTTTAATTGTATTAATAAAAGTCGTTAAAAAATTTTTTTTATTGTGTTTGATGTCTTTTAGAAATATGGTTAAATGGCCAATGGATATGATTTCCCCTCGGTAATATATTTTGTTGTTGTTATAAATGATTTTTTTGTTACTTCATTTATTTCGTAAATAATTCATTTATTCAAGTATCAATATTGATTCATATTTTACAAATTATAATAAATTGTTTAATATATTTTTACTTGGTAATGTTGATTATTTACTTTTTAAAGAATGATCTTTTTAATTCTTGTAGGCAAAATTCGTTCATTATTTACATTCATTGAAAAATATATATAAAAGAACCATACATTTTTTAGATTATTTCGTAATAAAAGTATTAGGAAGCGAGAGAAAAATGGAAAATTCAATGAAATATTAGGAAGAAATGGGAAAATTAATTTTAAAGCGGTTTTAAAGTATTTTTTATTTATTTATTTAACCAATTATTCGAATCCTTAAGGGCCATATATGAATAATATATGAAGAAAATGAAAAGTATAAAATTAGATAAGTACATTAGTATTCAATTAACATATGAATGTATGAAAGTAATGCTGAGTACAGACAACGCAATTTGTTTCTGCAACACGTTTCACATTCAGGTTTCATGTTTTGACACAAACACTGAAACCAACAGTGAAACATAAACGCAATCTCAGTTCTGTTATTTTATATCAAAACATTAACATCGCGCGGAAAAGAGGATGCAAAAATGAATCCTGTTTTTAACTTTTTCAATGCTTGCGTTTATATCAATATTTTTATATTCAATTACTAATTTTTCAAATACTGATGCTTTTATAATTTTATTTTTACATATATTTATCACTTTTCACATCCCATTTTGTTCTTTCTTAATTACTTCGATGTTTACAGCTTGTTTTTAATGTACTTAACACATAAAATAATGAAACAGCGATACAAACAATGCAATCTGTTTCAATGCAACCAGAAAATAAAAAAAATTTGGTGTTAATAAAACCTGGATTGTAACCTGGAGTGAAACCTGAAACACGAATTCAGACGACGAAATCTGTAATGGAATGCAACAGATTTCAGAAACACTTTGCGTTGTCTGTAGCTAGCTTAATACAATATAATACTGTTCAGTAAGTTTAACATTTGAGATAACATTTTTTATGTAATTAAATAGTAATGGATATGTGTGTAACAATTTTGGAATTAAATAAAGTAATTGTATGTATGTAAATATATATATATATAAATATAAGATAACATTTTAGTTGATTGTTTATCTATTTAATTTCCGTTCTTTTTCACTTTAATAATTTTCAAATAGATCAATTAATAATAAATGAAATCTTTTTAAATTTAATGGCAAAGCATTCCATAGTCTACAAGCCCTCACCCAAAAAGACCTCTCAATCGTTGAGTTGCCTATTCTAGGAAAAGTTAGGTTCGGATTCCTAGTTGATTTGGAGAAGTGAAACAAATTTGTTGAGTTTATAGGAGATTGTATTGAAATGACCTGTTGTAAAGTAAGCAGGACCTCTAGATTCAAAAAATAGAGGAATGAGCAATTTAAGAACATTTTAACGTGACGAGATACGTGAATATTTATATTAAGATTGAAATTGAGTTTTTGGGAAAAAATTACAATTTTTTTAAGTTTTAAGCCCTTTTCCATGTAAAAAAAAAATAAATTTTTGGGGAAAAAATTGAATTTTTTCGTCTAACATTTATTTGTTTTAATTTTTGGATTAGGAAATTATTAATTAATTCATTTCACTCAAAGTAAAATCAACTAAATGAAAATTCTAGTTAATTCATGAATTTCGTTTAAATGAATTGCAACTCGTTTCCAATTCAAATGAATTTGTAGAAATCGATTCTAATCCAACTGATTTTGTCAAAGTGAATGACAATTCATTTGAATTAAATTGATTTTTAATTAATTCAAAAAAATTGTAAAAAATTATTAGCAAATTATTACGAACTCATTTAAATTAAATTTATTAAAATTTAAATTTTAAGTAAATATGCACTAAGCATCTTCAGGTTTTTTTTTGATATTTGATCATTGAAGGTTTTCAGTTTGGTTGCAGAAATTTCCATTTTTCATTCACCCTAGAGCTGCTCTTTAATTTGTTTAATTGCAACTAATTTTTTACTTTATTCATTTTAATTGAAATTCATTGTTTATCTAATTGATTTAAATAATTTCAAAATCACTTCAAGCGAATTAAAAATTAATTGCATTTCAATTTAACAATTTCCATTAAATTTGAAACGAATTGAAATTCATTGCTGCTTAATTGAATTGAATTGGTTCAAACTTCATTCAATTCTCTTTTTTGTTGTGAAAAGGATTTATTCGAAATTTTGTTAATCAGCGACGAATTAAAATCAAAAAAGAATTATTCATTTACAAACATGTTTTATGTCCGGTCACATTTTAAATAATATTTGCTTTAAAATATATTTGATCAAACTGAAAAAAACATAAATTTATTTTCTCACAAACTGCTGCGCTTGGGATGTCTTCATTGCCATTCAATTTCTTCGGCATTATTTCAAAGTTATTGCAAAGAAAACGTGTAAAATGTTATTAAATGCTAATTACAAAATACTCAAATAAATAAATAAATAAATATATATATCACATTTTTCCGCCATGAATTTAAACATATTTTAATAAACAATATCAATACTGCGCAAAACCTTTAAGATATTTATTTTTACTTTGTTATACCTATACCATTGCAAAATAACAAAAATCTATTGACAATTTGTTAAACTAACCTTTCTCGCTCCTATTTCAGTTTCGCCATCATAATGTAATGTTATTAAAGTTAATTTTTCACTAGACACCACCTCTGGTGCTGGAAATATTTCATGTAACGACTTTTTAATAAGTGCGGGGCACTCATTAACACTAAATTTTAACATCGATTCTTTCTCAAAACTCTAGAAGAAAAATTTAAAAAAAAAATACATACAATTACATAACTTAATTTATTTAAGAACTTACTGCATCGTCAAAGCTAACCAATGATTCTAAAGGAGCCTCAAGTGTTATAGTAGTGGTGGCTCCTTGCCACGCTGGTCCAACAGCATTTGGAAAATAAAAACGATTTCCGCGAGGCGATAATAATTCCCAATTTGGTCCACATTCTCCGCCCAAAAAATCTGAATTAACTTGAACATTTTGAGTACACAAATTCGAATGTAATTTCATTTATATTTACATCAGTCAAAAAATTAATTATAAGCAAATTAAAAACAAACTCACGCACACACACACATTTATCACAGCCAAAAAAATTTTGTAAAAACAAACAAATATTGTGTAAATAGCTGTGTGTCAGACTGTTTGCTTGCCTACCTTCTACACGAACTTTTGATTTTACAACCTTGAAAGCGCTTTCAAGGTTTTTGGAATCACTGCGCCTGGAATATTGTGCAACAATACAACAGTTATTTGACGGTATTGCTAAAAGATACAAGGTTAAAGGACCATTTGAATTCAGACAATATATAGTAGCGTTGCGCAAATATCCTCCACTGAGATTAAGCTTTCGTAATAAAGTATATGACATTTTAGTTTACATTTATTCAATTAAAATTTCATTCGCGTTTTAAATTTTACTGATATTTTAGATAAGTTTTGCTATTTTTGGCACTATAATTTCTATTTTATAATTATTAAAAAAACAAATTTTGAATATTTAACCTTTCCAGACGCTTTTAATTTAATTGTTATTTTCGTAAATCGTCTTTTTTATAATAATAAGTTGTCAGAAAAAAATATATGTAAATGTGTATAATAGGCTAACAGCTGTTATTGGTTTTAAAAATATGTGAAACATCTTGTCGCTTGTACACATGAAAATTATTTTCACATAGAGCTAACAGAATCCCGACAATTAGTAACACTATTTATAATAAATCTTATTAGCAAGAAATTATTACTTATTGCTTTATCATCGTGCTAGAGCGATTATTCCGCAAGTAATTTTTTTTTTTAAATAACGATACAAAATGCGAGGATGGCTTTATCAATTCAAAATTTATATATATATATATATATATATATATATATATATATATATATATATATAAATGAGCGCGTTACTTTTTGAAAAAGGACGTTTAACGTTCACCGAAAATTATCGAAAACTATGGCTAAAAACGAATTCTGTTATTGGAAAATTTACAAATAATAAATTAAATAGAGTTTTTTTATATGTAGTTGACATACACTATAAAAGAGCAAATGATTTCGAAACTTTAAAAAATACTCAAATAAATAATCGAAAAATTGTTAAACAAATCCTGAGACATGAATTCGATAAACGAACTATCATGTTAACCAAGGCAATTTAATAAAAAATTCGTTATAATTCGCCTTGCATGCTAACTATTTTTTTTATTTTTAATACGCTAGAGACAGAAGCACAGATATAACTTCTAGTGCATATAAGACCAAAAGATAGCTGTCAACTTTACTCTAATAAGAAGTACGATAACAATTAACAAAATCTTATACCATGTGATTTACTGTAGTATCCGTAGGTATTTAATTAGTAGCCAGATCGTCAGGAAACCTTTAAAATTTGTAAAAAAGCAAAAATTTCTATACTTTTATTTGGCACTTTGTCAAACAAGGGAACTATTCAATTAATTTAAAAAAGTATATAAAAAGACGCCGGGTAGTAAGACCATATGAGCGCATTAAAAAGTAAAGTTAAATCGAAAAGCAGATTTGAATATTTGTGTGTGTTTTTTTTTTAATATCTAGTTTAAAAAATATTTTTAAAACTCCAGGTTTTCTTATTTTTAAGCCTTCCAGATCATCTTCCATAATATTAAATACTTAAGAGAAATAGAACAAGAACGATTTCCTTAAAAAATTAAAATTTTATTTAAAACACAGTTTCTTGGATCGCTGCATAATAATTCAGTATTTTTCGCAGATATCTAATGAATTTAAACATTTTTTTATTATTCGCTTTATTTACAATCTATCCAAGGATAATAAGTAAATTTTATAAAATAAGAAAATAATATTTATTGTTGAACTCCAATAAGAATGACAATATACCAGTTACATGGTCATATGGATATTATTTCCCACAGTAATCCATTTTATTTTTTGATAACAAATAATCTTATGGGAATATCGTGAATATTGACGTTTTGTAAATATACATTTTTTATACAATACACTAAATATCAGAAAAATTATAAAAAAAATAATTAACGAATAGTTTTACGTGCAAGTGAGAATAACATTTATGGCCAGTTTTTGACTTTATATTTAAATACGCATTTAGTTAATTTGAATTTAAATTTAAGTAGCATTAATATACAGTTTCAGTTTTTCAGTCATTTATGATCGTTCTCATTTAACTATGATAAAAATATGGCAGCATTATGAAATATCAACATAAGTCTCTATTGTCTATGAAAAACCACAGATTAATAATTATTATTAATAATAATAAAATTTATTAATAATAATAATGATTATTATTATTAATCATAATAATAATAATTACTAATTATCTGTGTGAAAAACAACTGCTAACAAATACAATGAATTGCAAATTTTGTGAAAAATATTTAAAATGTATTAAAAAACGTCAGTGATGCTCATGTATTCACCACCTAAACTTATTTTATTTATTAATTTAACTTTTTAATTAATATTTTCAGTAAGAAATGTGTGAAAAACATAAAATACTGTTCTATCAATGGCTAAAATGTTTATTTACTTTTATTTAGTTTTGCGAAACAACAACAAAAAATGCCATAACCATATTATTTTAATGGACTTTAAATGTGCAAGATTGGTCATTTAAGATTCATTTAAGTGTGCATTGAAAAACTGAATTTGGTACTTAAATAGACCTTAAATATAAGTGACATTTAAATACGAAGTCAAAAACTGGCCCTTATTACTATATCAAATTTTTAAAACTTTCGATGATTATTTTACTTGCAAATTCATTAAATAGAAACCCACTTAGGTGGTGAATATACATTTTTTTCACTTCTTTGTAAAATAGATATCGTAAAAATCTCATCTCTTTAAGAGTTTTATGTTGCCAACTATTTGAAATTGAAACAAAAGTTATAAGAGATTTGTTGGAAAAATAAAATGGATTTTTGTGTGTTCTTTTGATTTGTTTGCTAATAATTATTAACAAAGTAAAAATAAAGTAAGAAAAATGGATTACTTTTGCAAAGTGCGAACAATTAAAATAATAATGACTAAATCTGAAAAGTATAATATTCTGGCCAAGTGACAACGCCAAGAAAAATTATAAGTAAATAAAGAAATTAACATCACGAAAGATTATCACAATAATCATAAGACAGAGCAGTGATTCATAAAATAATTAAGCATATTAATTACAGAGCGGAAAAGATCAGAACTAAACAAAAAAATACTGAATCATAATAAAGTGTACAAAGTGAAACAATGTCACCTATACCAACACCCCTGTATGGATTTGCAATATTCTTCTTGATATTTTGGTGCGGTACATGGTGTGTTCATTTAATGGCTATATGCTATGGTAAATTTAAGCTTCATAAAAAGTCGTGCATGTTTCCCAATGAAACGCCATTGCCGGGTGTTTCAATTATAAAACCTCTCATGGGCGTTGATCCAAATTTAGAGCATAATCTAGAAACTTTCTTTACCATGGACTATCCAGTGTATGAGCTTTTATTTTGCATCGAAGATAAAACAGATCCCGCTGTTAAATTGGTGGAGAATTTAATTTCAAAATATCCAACTGTTGAAGCTTCACTCTTCTTGGGGGCATCGAATGTGGGTGTGAATCCTAAAATTAATAATATGCAACCAGGATATGCGGCTGCCAAATACGAATTTGTCCTGATCTCCGATAGCGGTATTAAAATGAAAAACGACACACTTTTGGATATGGTTCATAACATGGGTGAAAAATACGCTTTAGTGCATCAAATGCCATTTGCTTGTGATCGAGAAGGATTTGCAGCTACATTTGAGAAGATATTCTTTGGCACAGTGCAATCAAGAATTTATTTATCTGCTGATTTGTTAGGCATTAACTGTCATACTGGTATGTCTTGTTTGCTGCGCAAGTCTGTCATTGACCACTTGGGAGGTATCAAAACTTTCGGCTGTTATTTAGCCGAAGACTTTTTTATTGCCAAAGCTATTACCGAACAAGGGTGGAAAATGCGTATTAGTAACCAGCCGGCGATGCAAAATAGTGGTTTTTGCGATATCAGCAGTTTTCAAGCGCGCCTTATACGTTGGGCAAAGCTGAGAGTTGCCATGGTACCAACAACTATATTGCTAGAGCCTTTATCTGAATGTATGGTACTTGGAGCATTAGCCTCTTGGTCGGCATCTTTGATATTTAAATGGGATCCTTTGGTATTTTATTTGATTCATATTCTTACATGGTTTATGTCAGACTGGGTACTACTTTCCATTGTACAGAATGGGTCGCTGCCCTTTCATAAATTTGAATTTGTTATCGGTTGGCTTTTTCGCGAATTGAGTGGTCCTTATTTATTTTTGCACGCTTTATGGAATCCAGCTATAAGATGGCGCACACGCACCTACAAATTACAATGGGGAGGAGTTGCCTACGAATTGCCGGACACAAACGATTTCAATTCAAATCCAAGTAACAAACGTCTCTTAATAACATCGTAGCATAACGTTTACGTTTTTGAAGATAATATTTACCTGTTCCGAGGTAAAACACATAAAAAACAAACTAGTATTCTTCGTGAAATTTTACTAAATGTTTAGTTTAATTATACGAATTAGATGGCAAGTTAAATTGTTAGACTGCAGAAGGCGTTTTCTCACTTTTTTTTTACACTAATTTAGTTTAGCGTAATAATATATATTTTTTTATTATTATTTTTTGAAAATTAATTATTACTCAGCACAAAAGGGTTATTTGTTAAAATTAAAATTTCTTTAAAATAGTAAAAAAAAAAAAAAAAAATCTTTTGTAAATAAAATATGTTTTTCAAATAAGTTTTCTATTCTGAACCTTATATCCTTCACCCGTTGTATGATTTAATTTATTTAAACTTATGGATTAATATATATTAGTTTTAAAGTAGGCTTATTTATTGAAACTAAAACAAAGCAAACATATTAAAACAGCTAGATTTAAATTAAAAACATTATTACTTAAAATATCTTTTGTATGTAAAATTTAAGGAAAATAATTACTTTTTGTATAAAAAAAAATCATTAAAAAAATCGTTTTTATACGCTTGGATATTTAGATTGAAGGCAATAATACAAGTCTATTTTTGTTTTCATTCTAATTTTTAAAACGTTTAGAAGCTATTTTTTTTTTTCAAAACTATGATATGCATCTCATAAAATCTAATTTGCTGAAAAGTTGATCTGAACTTCATAAAGTTATTGGAAAGACTTGATGCATATAAAATATTGCGTTATACAAAGAATCGAATAATTGTAATACGACGCTAAAGAATAAGACATAAACATCATCTCCCCAACATTTAGTCTATTTAAGAACTAAAGCGATATGCTGAATTAAAAAAAAAAACATATGTAAAATACGCTATTGGTAAAAATTAAGAAAAAAAATTAAAATTTTTTCCATTCTAAATTGGATAAAAATATCAATGAAGTTATGAATTTGAAATAAACAACATTAAACAAAATTTAAAAAATTCCATTTATTGATTTGACGAATATTATTCGTAAATATTTATACATAATTTTGCACCAACCCTAAAACAATTTATATTGAACGGCGTTGCCGTTATAGATGTTTCGTTATTAAATTGAAATTGAATTTTTTTTGTAGCCCAAATCTAATACTTAGCTTGTGTTTATAGTTATTTGGTAAGAAAATTGAAAATGCTGATTTTAAATTAAAAAGTCTGTGGCAATGGTATTTTCTAAAGACATCACATGCATACATCCGTTTCAATTTCACCTTTTAGAATGCTTTGCTGTACGCAAAGTCAGGTATTTCGTTCATAATTAACACTCAGGTTATGGCACAATCAGTCCAATTATAAACAAAAATTCCGTGCGAGTTTTTACACATTTCCCTTTTCTCCCATTGTAAATTTGTTTCCCCTTTTGATTGACTGCGGAAAGTGAAAAAATTCGGGGAAAAAATAGGTATGAATTATTATTTTTTCTTAAATCTGAATTTAAAAAATGGCAGGGGTACATAACCACAGCGCCAGGGTATCCCACAAGTTATCAGATACAAATAGCATCTCCAGGAACTGCACATCGATCTATACGTCTAATCTATGACCTAAACCTTCGTATAGGAAGTGATAATCCTGAACAGGATATTGAAGAATAAATTATCCTTTTTTCTATTTGTTAATGCGATGGAATTTTTATAAAAGCCAGTTGAAAAAACGTGCGCGTTGCGTCTTTGATTATAACCTTCCTTTTTTAAAAATCTGCTTGCACACAGATGTTCCTCCTTCGAGATAAAGTAATAAACATTATTAGGAATTATAAAAGAAAAATTATACACATGTAAATAAACAGAATACGATAACGTCAGTTTTTTTTATTTTTTTGTTCCCACAGAATTCATAATTGAAAAATCTTTTCTCCAGAAAAAATTTTTCTGTACAAAGGAAATTCTGCGAAAATATTCATGATTGGGCTGAATAATTTATTAGGTATGGGCAATGGGAAAGATTGTTTTTTTTAAATATAGCTTGCTACCTAAATTTAAAAAAGTTCTACATAACAAATAATCCGTATGAGCTAATGCGGTCACCTGTTCAAAATAAAACCTACACAGCTGTAAATTTAAACTCACCACGACATATAAGTTGAAGTATGGCATCTCTAAATATTTCACGTGTATGACATTTTTAGAACAATAACAATGAAAGTTTAAAAAACAATTTTGCTATTTGTTGTCTTAAGATTTTCTATATAAGTTCACTTTAAATAATTAATAATGTCAAGAATTATTGTTAAACAGTTACCTAAAAACGTGAGTAATTTTAAATGTATTTTTAAAAATTAATCAATATAATTTTTTTTAGATTACGGAAGAGAAACTACGTAATCTGTTTGGTGCAAAGGGGACCATTACAGATATACAATTAAAGTATACTACCGATGGTAAATTTCGACAGTTTTGCTTCATTGGATACCAAAATGAGGATGAAGCCCAACAGGCTATTAAATTTTTCAATAACACCTGCATTCAAACCAGTCGTATACGTGTTGAAATGTGTGCCGATCTGGGTAGTGAGGATAAGCCGGTGTCGTGGAGTAAACACGCAAAAGACAACAAAAAGGAAATGTATTTGGCAAACAAATTCAAAGCAACATCATTAAAAGACAAACCAAAGAAAAATACACTGTCCAAGTTCGATGAAATTATTGGTAAACACAAAGACGACCCGGAGTTTCAAGAGTTTATGAAGGCGCACGATAACAAACGCTCGTTGTGGGCCAATGATGCTGCTGAGGCAGTGCCAAGCGAAATGGAAGACAAACAAAAGGACTTAGACAAAGAAGAAAATAATTGTGGTGAGCCAGACAACGATTTAGAGGATGAAGAAGCTCAAGAAGAGGAAAACGAAAAATTAGCTGAAAAACCCATCAGTGATTTGGAATATATGAAATCCTTAATGGCTTCTTCATCAGTAAAATCCAAGCAAACGAATATCGATTTGTTTACCATCAAAATACATAATGTACCCTATAAAACTAAACGCCAGGAGATTATAAAATTCTTCAAACCCTTAAAACCTTATTCTGTGCGTTTACCCTCCAAGGTGCATGGATTTTGTTATGTAGGTTTTAAAACTGAAAAAGAAATGACAAAGGCCATGTTAAAAAATAAGAGTTTTATAAAAGGAAAGCAGGTCTTTTTTGCAGACTTTACGGAGAAAAATAAAATCACAAAGAGCAAACAGGCGGGAAAGGGAGACGATAGCACAGAAGCCAAGTCGGGTGAAATAACGAAATGGAAAGCCCAAGAGTTGAGCTTAAAAAATGAAGAATGTATATCTGAATCGGGAATAATATTCTTTCGTAATTTAGCTTATACAGTCAGTGAAGAAGAGTTGCAAAAATTATTTGAACAATATGGTCCAGTGGCAGAATTAAACCTGCCTGTCGATGCTGTAACAAGACAAATTAAGGGCTTTGGTACTGTTACTTTCTTAATGCCAGAACATGCCGTTCAGGCCTTTAATAAGCTAGATGGTACAACATTTCACGGTCGTTTGCTGCATTTAATTCCCGGTAAGAGTAATAAGGCTAACGAAGAGCAAGATGATAATGATGGTGGTGCTCTTAGTTTTAAACAGAAAAAAGAACTGAAATTGAAAAAAACTGCTCAAAATTCTGTTAATTGGAATACACTATTCTTGGGTCCAAATGCGGTGGCTGAAATTTTAGCCAAAAAGTTTGACACTTCCAAGCAACGTATTTTGGATACTGAAGAGGGAGGTTCCAGTGCTGCTGTACGCATTGCTCTAGGAGAAACACAAATCGTTGTCGAAATGAAAAAATTTCTAGAAGAAAATGGAGTTCGTATTAAATCGTTTGACACGCAGAACATTAAACGTTCAAAAACAATTATTTTAGCAAAAAATTTACCACCTGGTACGACGATACAAGATTTGACACCTATATTTGGTAAATTTGGACCAATAGGAAGAATAGTACTGCCGCCAAATGGAGTTACAGCTATTATTGAATACTGTTGTCCCACAGAGGCAAAACAAGCTTTTAAGAAGCTGGCCTACAGTAAATTCAAAAATGTTCCCTTATATTTGGAATGGGGACCAGAAGATACATTTACTACCACACTTACAGGGCAACCACAGATATCTAAAATTGAAACCACAGAAACAAATGAAAAATCAGAAGAAGAATCAGTGGCCAAAGTTGAAACTAAACAGGAACAGCTTAAAGATGAGATAGAACAAGAAAATGGTAATGATGATTTGCCTGAACCCAATACTACGCTTTTCTTGCGTAACCTTAATTTAAAAACGGAACAGGAAACTGTATATGAACACTTTAAGTCATTGGGTCCCATACACACAGTTGAAATTGCCAAACGTAAAGATCCCAAAAATCCAAAAAGTTTTTCATCTCTCGGCTATGGATTTTTACAATTTAAAAAACATGCTACAGCAGATTATGCCTTAAAGAATATGCCCTTTACCAACATTGATGGCAATCTAGTAGAACTCAAACGCAGTGATCGTATTCTAAAGTGAGTAAGATTTCTTCTTTTTCTAGTTCATATTTCTAATAAATTTGTCATTGAAAAGATCTGCCAACAATAATCAGAATCAACGCAAAAAAGTAGAGATAACTAAGCAAACAGGTACAAAAATTCTGGTTCGTAATATACCTTTCCAGGCTAAAGTCAAGGAAGTTTGTGATATTTTCAAGTAAGTCATTTTACATTTTAATGTTTTCTAAACTTAATTTGTCTTTAAATTTAAAGGGCTTTTGGTGAGTTGCGTTCAGTACGTTTACCAAAAAAGATGACACCAGGCGAAGATTGCCATCGGGGTTTTGGATTTGTTGATTACTTAACAAAAAGTGATGCTAAAAAGGCATTTGAAGCTCTCAGCCAGAGTACACATTTATACGGCAGACGTATTGTTCTCGAATGGGCTTCTACAGGCGATAATGATGTTGATGATTTAAGAAAAAGGGCAGCTGAACAATTGGATAGTTCTAGCAAAAGTAATTCTTTTAAGCGTAACAAACATACGATATTTGATGCCCTTAACAATGCCAATGAGGATGAAGAATAAAGTGAATAAAAAAAAAATTATAAAAATAGTTATTAAATAACTGTTTATAGATGTGCAGACATAAATTACAAACAAAAATGAACATATTAGTTTAAGTCGTTTTTTACAATTTGTGTTGTATATTTAAATATATTTAAAGAACAATTTTTATTTTACATTAAATGGAGTTTTGATAGACTTAAGTTAAAGTGAACTAGTTGCCGTAGAGTTATATACATCTGTATGTAGAAAGCTGATCGATTACGCCAGTCCGGATGGAGTGTAATGGAGTCTTGTGTAATTATTTACTACTTCTAACGAAGAACCTCCTATTCCTTACAGCATTTCTGCCAAGCGTAGTTACACGGCTTTAGTTTTGACTTTACGACCAGACTCTTAGCCGCAATGAAGTAAGTTTCTTCATTACTATAGAATGGCAAATGACAGCTGACAACCCTGAACCTTTTTTTTTTATGGAAAATAAAATTCATCAAAAAATAATTGATTTAGTCAGCAGTTGTTGACAACAGTGTTAACAAACACACATCCGAAATTGCGCTCTCTATTTATAGGTGAGTAAAAAGTCTGTGGCGGCATTCGATATCGAGTAAAATCTCGTAATTTTGGTATCATGGCACTCGATATTGAATGAAAAGTACCGTAATTTGGAATAATAACATTCGATATTGAAGACTTAAATTTTAGTTATACAGGGTGTTTTTTTAAGCATGACGTAACTTGAAAATATGAAAAATAACACTATTATTATTTTTAGTCAACTCTGGCAAATCATTATGAATAGATTCACGCTTCAACCACGCTATCAAATCCTTCAAGTTTACTTTGAAAATCAGTCGTCAATTCGAGCAACTTATAGAAGACTTTTTGATTTTTATGGTGCACATAATCGCTCGTCTGAGCAAGCCATCCGTCGAACTGTGAATAGATTTCGCACCACATACTCTCTAGAGGATGCAATAACACCAACACGTCGAAGAAATGTGCGTCCTGAAAAGAATATCGCTGCTGTAAAGTGTGGAAGAAGATCCAAATTTATCGATTCGTCGTCCGTCGCAGGAATTGGGGCTCTGTTCGTCCACTACGTAGAAAATTTTGCACAAAAAACTTGGCCTAAGATCTAGCCGAGGCAAACTTGATTTCACAACAAAACTAAATATGTCAATCGATCAGATATAGTGTCGAAAGAGTTGCTATTGAAAATCAGCATGATCGGTCCATGTCCTTCGAGGACACATAAAGTGATTCCACTAAAAAATTTTAAATATTTGGAGCAATAGAGAATTAAAAGTTAAATGGAAATGGATATTGTAGAAATGACAAACGTAATGACAAACTTATTTATACCCTTTTTCCGCTTTTTGTGGTGAAGGGTTTTTATACCCTTCCATCTTGTGAATTAAATTTAAATTGGATCGTGTTATAACTTCGTCGATATTAATTATTGACGGTGTGGTGGCCATTTCGCTACCGCTTACTTTAAGCTCTTCAGGAAACTTCTAGTAAAATTTTGCAACAAAATAAAGATTTTTGACAATAAAGTAAAGACAAAAATTAAATGGTTTCATTTTTTCTTATTTATCCACTGTAGATGAAGAACAAAAACAACAATTAAATATCACAAAACTCTACGATAATTTATTTTTATTTTTGCAAAATAATTAAAATTAAACCATGGGAATAACAACTAAAGTTAAATAAATTAAAATTAAATCGTGCTATAATCCCGATCAAAATTATTAAATTCACCGATACTGATTATTGAATAAAAATTTTTGCTTTTAAAACAGGGAATAAATTGTCAGTACAAACCCATTTATTTATTTCTGGCTCGGCAACATGGAAACTGTTTGAAGCTGCTTCCACAACAAATAAAATGTTATTCATATATTTTCTGTTTTGTTTAATTATATGTATGTATATCATTTTATAAATGTTCATACAACTTTTTTTGTTTTTATTATATATTAATATTTTTTGTTTTTTTGTTTTGGCAACCATTCAACTATTGCTCTCATTATTCATAATTTAAATACATGCGTATGCGCGCGCATGCGTATTTGTCTTTGTTTATAGAATATATTTTTTTATTATCCTGATGCTGAGATGATGGATAATAAATACTTAAATGCCATAAATAATAAAATTTCTGTTTTCGAAATAATTGCATTGGAGTTGTAATTAAGAGCTGTAAATGAATCATTCTTTTTTGATTTTAATTCGTTACGAATTAGCTAAATTTTGAATTAATTTTTTTCACAACAAAAAAAGAATTGAATGATTTTTGCTGGAATAATTTGAAAATCTTTCTTTTTTTTATTTATTGTGTTTATTTATGTATACTAGGGCGGGTCGATTTCTAGGGAGGCAAAAAGATCGCCCATGGCTCAGTGAAAATCGTATTCTAGGGATCAAAATAAGAAAGTGTAAAGTGCTAGAAATGGTGATTTTTTGAAACTCCCCCAGGGGAGTTCCAGTGGTTGTGCAACTGCCATGGGTGGATCGGCCCTCCAAAGTTAGTGGGGGTCGGTCATACATTTGGATTCGATTGGGGCACTGTAAATAGGTCAAAGTGGGATTTTTCAAAACTTGACCCTATGGAACGGAGGGTATACGTACTTATACGTATGTATACGTACTTATACACACTCTGGATCAGTTGATTAGAGCCACTTAAAAATACATATAAATTTATTTTTACATAGCAACAGTTTGTTTTTCTTTCCATAGTTTTGAATTTTTTCTTCAAGTTTCCGAGCACAGTTTTGAGACATTGCCCAATTTCATGCGCAATGTCCTGAAGGTCATTAACTATTATATACTGGTGGAAAATGGGCAACATTTTCCACTAATCTTAGTGGAAAGTAGTTTTTTTTTCTAGTTTAATGTTTAAATTAAATGCGACTACTTAATTGGAAATTATTTAAAAAACGAAAAGTGGGTCATATAAAGGGAACAAAATTGTATATATATATATATTTTTTTTTTTTTTTTTTTGTGGAAAAACAGTTGCCTTAAACTCTGATCTTGTTGTTAAAAAAATTCTGTTTCCGATGGTGGTAAAATTTAGCTCTGTACAGAAAGAAATGGCGTACTAAAAATAGAAATTTAAGTGGTTCTAATCATTTGATCGAGAGTGTATGTACATATGTATGTATACAAAACAAATAAAGAAAATACAAGACTGCATTCAAACAAGGAAATTTTACTTTGACAAAGCTTTGTTAATTTTCTTTTAAACTTTGTTTGGTGTTCAGACACGAAAAGTTTTCTTTTACAAATTTTTATTTCCTTCTCTTTGATCGTTCCTTATTTTTGGACGTTTTGTATGTGGTGCTTATATGTATATGTAAATATATACAACTGTGTATAAGCAACGAAAGTAAACCAAAGCAACTTTGCGAGTACATCAAAGTCTGTACTGATCATCATGCTTTCTCCCTCTCTCTCACATAAAATCAAAACTTTGCAAAGTAAAATTTCCCAGTGTGAATGGGGTACAAGAAACGAAAAACAAATCGAATTGAAAAAACAAAAAACAAAGCAAACTTTGACGTTGTTTCGAACAGAACTTCATGCTGATGATACCACCTGGTTATCAATTCGCATTGGAATTAATTCATAATTTTTCTAGTTCAGAGCTTGAATGATACGCGTGTTAATTCAAAAATGAATGATTCATTTACAGCTCTTGTTGTAATTAAAGTGATTCAATATTTTATATTATTATTTTATATTTTTTTTTTATATTTTGCTTAGTTTTGTTCTTTAAGCATTCTTGTTAGATGTTGTTGTTGCTGTTGCTGGTATTTCGTTAAATATAAATACAATATGAACGAACGAACGAGTATTGGATTTATGTATCAACCATAAACCACCCAGTATAATATTTTATATCTATTAAAGTAATTCTAGTAATATTATTGAATAATAATAATAATAATAAAATTTTATAATTTAGTTATATAGAATATATAATAATATAATAATTATAGGGCATTGATACATTATAATATTAATATTAATAATAATAATGATAATAATGTAAGATTAATTATAACTTGCAAGTTCAGGAAAAAAAGCAGGAAACTACATTTATTGTGTTTTTGATTTCTTTAAAATTGTTTTTCGTTTCGTTTCTTAAATTTAAATATTTGATTTTGTTTTTTTTTTTTTGTTGTATGCTTTTGATTTAATTTGATTTTAGGAGTGATGATCGGTTTTAAAGCATTTTTAGAATTAAATTAATATTTTTAATTAAACCATCATTTAAAATGATTAAAATAATTTTTATATGTTATGTAGGTGTATGTGTATATGTATATAAATGTATATGTGTTAGTTATATTTACATAAAATGCATAAAATATAGATATATAAATGTATACAGTATATAGCATGTAAGTTGTTGTTGTTGTTGTATATAAAAAAATATCGCATTTTCTATAATTATGAACCTGTTAAATTTACTTGAGCTATGGAATAATTAATTTTGTTTTTTTTTTTCGTGTATATTAAATATTACCCAATAACCATTCACTCCTCGCATAAGCCAAAACACCCATTCCTCACACAGTTAAACACTTGATTGATTGGTGTATTGGCCGGGGAGTGAACTTGAACAGTCTTAGACTATACAACGCGCTACAATTTTACATATTTCCGGCATCTTTTTCATGTTGCATGCGGGCCTGTAGAAAACAATACAGTATACCGGCCTGTGCCATTACATCGACTGTACCCGAAGCCAGTAAATCTTTTTGTTTCGTTTGTGTAGCGCCCGGCCGTAATAGTGTGGGACCAAATACCATCGCTAAATTGTGCAGAGACATTTTATTATCGACTTCTCGGTTGTGCACTCTGTAAAGATTATTGAAGGAAAATAGTTTTTAAATTTGATTGGAGCATAGAATATTCTAATAATTATAATTAATTAATTTTACTGCTTTAAAAGCTCATGATACTTAAATCTAAAAAATCGATTGAATGAGAATTATTATCAGTCAATAAAGACGACAAAATTGATATGGTTAAAATTATGAAGAGGCTCTTTTCAAAGCTTGACTATTCCAATTTTTGTGTTTTTACATAATTTAATAAAATAGTTTTTTTTTTTTGGGATAAAGTGTTTTGAAGTGCAGTAATCTACTTTTGGTAAAATCATGTCTTTTGTTTCAATTTTATTTAGCTGAGTTTTAATTTCAATGATGCAACAAAATAAAATTCAGTTTTGTCGAAATGGAAATCAGTCGGGCTTCGATTATTCGTTATCCAGTTAACCGGTAACACCGATTAACCGTGATGGCCAAACATCAGTCTATTGTTTATTATTTGCAATATAACCGTAATTACATCTATTATTCGTGATGGTAGAATTTTTTTTATAAACCTCAAATTCTAAAATTCATAATAAATCACCCCTATCGTTTATATTTTTCTCTCGAAATATTTCCCTTCTCCCCAAAGTTGCAATCGTGAATTAATTCCACGTGAAAAAAAACTTGCATGTTCGAAAAAATATGGTATCACCGATTTTTATTCGCGTGGGTTTTTCCCCAAGAATTATGTGAAATTTTTTCACAAACATTTTACTTGGGAATAAAAAAGGAAACACAGTTTTCTTGTTATTTTTTTAAATATTTGTTAATTGTTTGATTTTATTTTAATGCTTGAGAAGCGATATTTTTCAAAAAGTTCCCTGGCAATAGCTTTTCGTTCTTCTATATTTGGTCAACAAATCCACCTTGGACAAAGTTTGTGTTTAAAATTCGTTAAAATTTCTGCCAACACCTCACGAAAAGTAGATGGCGCAACACCAACGTCCATTTGCCGACCAACACCTTTTTGCTAGCTTTCTTCTGCAAAAAAGCTTCTTTATTTTTTCAAATAATTTTTTTTCTTCTAACAACTTGTATCTCATCAAAATACTATTCATTTTGCAAGAAAATAACAATTTATTAAAAAAAAAAAAATCACAAAAATACGCGTAAAAAATAAAATTACATTAATTCACAATAGAGTGTTCGAATTGCAACAGATGTTTATTTTATTCCCTAACAATTGGCGATGCCAATTTATTCCCTAGAATTTATGTCCTTGAGATTCGCAATAAGTGTGAATATGAAAACGGGGAATTCTCTTGTTTGCATATGATGAGACAGAAGCATTATTTTTTAATGTTATTCTGTATGTACACCAATTTTCAATTGTTAAGTAATAAAAATAATAAAAAAAAACTGTATACTCAAAATTGTTATTCTATTGTATATGAAAATTTTCCGTACTGCTTCTGGTTCCGACCATCACAGGTAATCGAGGCCCGACTGTAATCAAGTTTTGAAGAAAAAACACCTCAAATAATGATTCCAAATAATATATTTTATTTCTTATTTTATAAAAAAAAAAAAAACTAGCTGGGCCCGGTCCGCGTTGCTGGCCATCTGTCGGTCAATCCCCAATCCACACAGAAAAACTCCTCACAAACAGTGAGATACATATAAATTTTAGTCGAAATCGGTGTTATAGGTGATATCGCGCACAAATACAACAAAGGAAATATTGCGCCAACTGTTGGACGAACACTAAACTACATAGAAAAACTGCTGGGGAACCATAGAGTATAAATATAAATGTTGGTGCAGTAATTCTTGAGTTACGTTGCAAAAACACAAAAAAACTAAATACTGCGCCATCTGTCGAACGAACTATATAGAAACACTCCTACTGGAGCATAGAGCATGCATATCAAATTTGGTCAAAATCGGTCCAGTAGTTTTTGAGTCTATCGATCACTAACACGTAAATTTTATGTATATAGAGAAGAGAAATGAAGTAAAATTACATCTAAATTAGTTTGTGTACATTGTAAACATCATCTATTTAACCAACTCGTCTTGTACTTGAACTTAAGTTTAATTCAATTTTAATTTATTTGTTTTAATATTAAACAGTACAACTAATAATTTCCAAAAAATATTAAAAAAAAAAGAAATTACATTACATTCCGTTATTGTATTAATTTAACTGTTTTTTTTAATTAATAAATCGCTTAAAAAATTATTTTTTTGTGAATAAAATCAGAAATAAAAAAATACACGAACTTAAGTCTGACTAGAATTTATTTACGGAATATATTGTAAATAAATAAATAATAATAATAATAACAATAAATAAAACACAATTAAACTTACCTAATTAAATGATCTAAAATGTGATTAATGGAAGCTTTGTTGGCTTGTGGCAACTCTTCAAATACTTGCAACAGTTCATTTATTCGTTCTACTTCATTGTTGTTGCTAAAACGACTAAATGTTTCAAAAAATTTCGGATACAAGACATCTGTGAATAAGGCTTCGGGTAATTCGCGTAAATAAGATTTCAAAATGCCGGTAACAGAATGAATATCAACATCCTTAAGTAATTGTTCAGCTTCGTAGGCATCTTTGATTGCATTAAAAATAAATATCACAAACAATAATTTTAAAATGAAATTAAATTAATAAATATTTTAAAATGGTTTTACTTGTTTCAAAAGATTTCTTTAGTTTAGCCAAATCTGAGGCGGAGCCACTGACACGATATATCCCTACTTCAGACATGCCACGTTTTTCTACTTCTCGTATGCAGGCACTTATTATAAATGGAATGTCACGTTTTTCACGTCTAAGTAGAAATTATATTTCAATAAAATAAAAAAAAAAAATAAAGTTTAAAAACTAAAATTATTAATTACTTTAAAACTTGTTGCATTTTGGCACCAAATAAAGCTCCCGGTTTCGAGGTAGGTACTCGCCGTAACGTCACTTCGCCAGGTACAAAATGTAAAGTGATATTTAAAATTAAACTATCACCCAATTTAAGGATGCGTGCTTGTGGTGTTTCCTTTAACCAACTGCGGCTCAACTACAACACGAAATCATTCAAATAAATAAATAAAAAATAAAATCGAAATCGAGAACGAGAACGAGATCTCTACCTTTAAGACATGTTTAGCTCTTAATATTGGTCGTTCTTGTAGAGCATATAATAATATGCGCACATTTTGACTGCCCTCCAGCTCCAAAACAAAACTTTCATTCCATATGGGATTCATGGAGCGACATATCATTTTGGTGGCAGCCTTACGAAAATAATGACCATATGAATCAACTTCAATGGAAATATATAAATCTGATGGCTGTTCCAAGCCACTTAGATTATTAACAGTCATGTGTAGATCTCCTACCAAAAGACTTTCATCATTTGTGTTGCGCATAAGATATGAACCCATTTCGGTTTTCATGCTCTTTTGCATGGCCACAATAAAGGCATGAATTTCCAGAGCATTTATAGTACTCGTGCCCGGTATTTTACATTGTTGCTAAACGATATTTAAATATAAAAATAATTTATTATTATTTAAGTAAATAATTAAATTAATTTTGAAATCATTTCACCTGCAAACTTAAAATGGAATCTATCCATTGTGTTCGCTCAAAGTCTGAACTTAAAAAGAATGTTACTGTCTTATTGGTGGCCTTATTGCCAATGCGAAAAACTAAGTTGGGAGAGGCTAAAACTAATTGTGATTCCAGATCTGCTAATTTACGACGATATTTTTCACCACCTCTTAAACCATTTGGTTTACGGGCTTTGTCATCCTTCTCCTCCATTAGCAATTGATCACGCACCGTACACGCCTGTGTCTTTAGCTGCAAAATATTGGCTGGACTAGATTCTTTAAGCTCGGCACTAGCATCTGTTTCCTCGAAAATGGCGACATCTTTTAAGGGTATAAACCATTTCAGTTCATAATCTATGCGATCACGGCCGGAAGCCTTATATTTGGCACATGCAATAACATCATTGAACAAAAACAAATGGCGCAATTTACGATGACCATCGACCAGCTCAACTATAAATGAATTTTTCACCATGCGACGCAAATTCTTGTTAGACTCTGTGGGCAGTTTTTGATTAACCACATTAAATTGCTTAAGGAATTTGTGAATGGTGTCGTGCGAATGTTTTAGAGGATGATGATCCGGATGATTTTGGGGCGTACAGTCAAGCAAATCGTTAAAGACTAAGGCATTGATTTGTACCCTGGCTACAGGCTTGTGCAGCAGATCTTCGAGAGTAAGCGATTGCTCAGTCTGCAGATTCAAAACAATTGTGGATACAATCTTTTTGAATTGCGGATTATTGGCACTGCATTTCTTCACCGTTTCAATCGCCTGATTATAGTTGTGAAGAAATGCACTGTACAGATCAAACATTTCGGCCAGACGTTTAAATGTTTCACCAATAAGCACATCGCCACCCTCATGAGCTACCAAAGACTTTAAATCGCTCAAAAACATTGAGTGCGCCTCGTAAAGCTCATCGATCTTAAAAAATATCGTATTCTCTTCGTCCTCTTTAATGACTGGCTGTGATGTGCCCAGTGTAGCGTGTATAGCTTTTTTATACTAAAATAAATATTTTTTTTTTAATTGATTACGAAAAAACAACACAATAACAAAAACAAAAACACAGCTTACTTGTATCATGGTATTTAAACAAGCCACATAAATTGTTTCACTTTGTATGATTGTGCTCAAAATAGAACGTATTTTATTTCCACGCTGATTACCCGAGACCTGCAAAATATTTAAAAAAATATTAAATACGAATCTACACATATGATGTTTGTTTTAACGACTCTCATGTGAATTAAATGATGAATTAAAATAAAAATGGAAACACAGTTTTCAATAAGTAATTTTAATTAAAGAAAACTTTTATATAAAAAAGAAAGCACCAGCACCCCAGCACCATTTCTTTACAAAATGAAAAGCCAAAACATTAAACAAACGCTAATTAAGCAGAGAAAAGTTGTTAAATATGTAATTAATTTGTTTAATATTTCTTTTTTAATATGTAATTTATAATTAAATTGTTTGATGATAAGTTGGTACTCACAAGTATTGCTGAAACTAGATTCTGTTTTGATTCAGGTGTATGTATGATTTTTTTTTCAAAGTATTCAAAATATTAGAAAAACAAAATAAAAGGAATTAAAAAAGAATCATTGTTAGTTAAGGTTAAAAAAAAAATTAGTTAAAAAATTTCGAATTTATTCAAAACAATTAATATTTGTTAAATTTGTTGTTGCGCAGACAAAAGTTTGCAAGCGGATCAGATGCAATTTTTTTAAATATTATTATATTTGAATTGAAATTGATTTTGTCTTAAGTTTATTTCTTTAATGTCTAAAAACCTTTTTTAGAAAGAAAAATTATTTAACAAATGTAAGCGGACATTTTCCAAAGAAAGAAAGAAAAATTAGACACCAGCAGAATGTAAAGCTGCATTTTCTGGATCGCTACATTCTTCATCAGCATTCTTCGCATCTATCTACACATTGTAAACATCATCTATTTAACCAACTAACTTTGTAAATAAAAACAAATGTACAAGACGAGTTACAAAGAGAACAGTGAAGAAATACTTTGGTTTGTGTGTGGATGGACTTCATCTAATCAAACTAATATTGATATGAATACTCTTCGGACAAAAATCTTTAGTTTATTTAAAATATTTGTCAGAAGTTTCCTAAAGAGTTAAATGAGTGGTGGCGAAATGGCCATTGAGACGTGTTTTCACCCTTAATAATTAATATCGGTGATTTAATAATATAATCGGGATAAAAATAAAATAATATTTTTAAAAAGTTAATTTATTTAATTTAAACATGAGAGTTTATTAAACTCTTAAATTTATTAAACTTAATAAATTATTATTATTATTTTTTTTTTCTTCAGTATTAGATTTCATGGCAGGGATTGTTAAAATTTTAAGTGTGAAAAATTATAAATTAAAAAATCAGGTTACGAAAATAAACAAAACAAACGTTTACTTTTGATTTGTTGAATTCTTTGTGGCGAGTAAAACAAAAACTATAAGAAGGATTGTGTGCCATTTACATCCTGTATATAGAACACGTTAAAATTTAAACAAAACAGCACTGCACATTAACGACTACGTAACAAGTAGAATTTTTAAAACACGTTTCGGTTTTTTTGTTTGAATGTAGTTGCTTCCCCTGTATGTACTTATAATATAATCGGGATAAAAATAGAACGATATTTTTAAAAAATTAATTAATTTAATTTAGACATGGGAGTTTAATAATTAAACTTAATAAATTATTATTTTTTTGTAAGAGAACAGATAAAAAGTCAAGGTCTTCAGTATTAGATTTCATGGCAGGGATTATTCAAATTTTTAGTGTGAAAAATTATAAATTAAAGTGAAATTAAAAAATCAGGGTAAGAAAATAAACAAAACGAAACGTTTACTTTTGTTTTGTTGTATTCTTTGTGGCGAGTAAAACAAAAACGATAAGAAGGATTGTGTGCCATTTACCTCCAGTATATAGAACACGTAAAAATTTAAACGAAACAGCACTGCACATTAACGACTACGTAACAAGTAGAATTTTTAAAACACGTTTCGGTTTTTTTTTGTTTGACTCTAGTTGCTTCCCCTATACTTCCGAGTTGTACCAAGTATTTTTTTGTTTAAATTTTTATATAAACTGATATTCTTTTTATCATAAAAAGGGCAACCCTACTGATGCGCAAAAAAATTAATAATTAAACCAAAAAATTGTAAAACAAAGAATAAAGTATTTTTGTGCAAAGTTAAAAACAAAGTGCCGTTTATTATAGCGGCTGCTGTAAAAAGAACCATATGAAAACATTAAGGAGTTACCAGATTGTTGGTATGCTCACGTTAGCTCCGACTAGAGCTTACAATAAAAAATCATACCAGCTGTAGGTGGCAAAGAAAAGGTTTGTATTAATTTAAACTTTTTGTAACCAGAAGCAAGTCCAGCCAGTTCCCTGTTGTACATACACGAAAACTTCTCTGGCTGATGTTCTTCTAGGAAATATAGGCCCTCCCGCTAGAGGGCGTAAAACCTCACTATGGCATTGCATTGTAATTAACTTTTGGATGACAATTGTTCAAATTATTTTATTTACTTGGGAAATTAATAATAATAAATTTTATGTTTAAAAATAATAAAATAAAAACTATTTAATAAAAAAGCAGACTGCAAAGAAAAACTGCTGATGCCCAGTAAAGAACTGGGCCGTCCTTGACGCAAGCGTTACAGACAATAAATCGGTTTTGACTTTCGGAAACAATGAAATTTGAAATACTGACCAGCCGAATACTCTAGCACTAGCTGTAGAAGTTTTTAATTTGAAAACTATTGTGATTCAAACAAATTATTACGATCCGCTTATTTCATACGATTAATTATCATGTAATTTTTTTCATACGATTGCCGAAGCGATCACGGATATAACGATTCAAACGCAGGCAATCGAGCAAGCATTTTTTAATGCTCGATAAATTGAAGTTATAACTTTTTGTAGTTTTAGTTTTTCCTGTTTAAACTTTAAGAAAAAACCAATCAACGAATGTCGTTTGCATTTGCTTAAGTAAAGTTATTTCTTTTTGGCAACAGCTGATTTTTCTTCTTTGACATTTGAATAATTTTTTTCGAACTTAATTTCGAATATCCTTGATAGGGGAATTCAAAGAATATTTTTAGAAAAAGATTTTTAAAATGATAAAGAAATCACAGTATGGTAATAAAATATCATCTGTTACGTGACTAAAAGAGAAAGTACGACGTTACCCGACGGTTGGCAGAAGCACAAAAAACTTATCGTTGATAATGACAACTTTCTTATATTTTAAATTCGCTGGCGGAATACTGTGTCTGTAGCTCATGGATTCAAAGAATGATGCAGAATTAAGAAATGTAAATACAAACATGAGCTTAATAATAATTATTAAGACAAATGTAAAAATTCTGAAAATTTTTAGAATTTAAAATACAAATGAATTTGTTCGTATGGTCATGTAAATGGTTTATCTAAAAATTCGCGTTCGTGAGCTATGACTAAAATGGGCATTTACGGCTGCACCGATTTAAGAAAAAATTTAAACAGAAACAGGACTACTTGCTTTATGTGAAAAACCAATGCAACCCGTTGATATTAACGTATTGGAATATTGGAAACAAAATGTAATATTGGAACATCGAATTCAAAATTAAGCCAGCTTGCCGAAGTGATACTTGCTGTACCTGCAACACAAGTATCTGTAGAACGTGCATTTAGTGCACTTGTTATAGTCTTGACCAAGTTAAGATCTGAGTTATCAAAATAGTCTATTTCTAATATATTAATAACAAAATTAAACTTTGATTTGCACGACTGCTAAAACCTTAAAATAGAAAACAGTGAGTAACAAGAGTTTAACTTTGTCCCAAACTAATGAGTTCATAAACATATTTTGTTTATAAACTAACTTTTCCGTATTTTATATTTCTTAATATTGTATAACTATTAAAAATTATTGAATGAATAAATTATTATATAAATATAAATATTTTTTTAACTAAATAAAACAATTGTTTTCATTTGCATTTAAGAGGTTTTTCCAATGGATAATTTGCTGTCTATCGCATATAATTTGCTGTCTATCGCATATGTACTTTTTTGTCGTCTGTACACAAAGTTATTTTTATTTTTTTATGTACGTTTTTCCGTACACGAATTTATTTATTAATTTTTCATTTATGTTTTTCTGTACACGAATTTATTTAAATTTTTTCATGTACTTTTTTTACTGTACACTAAAACATCTCTGTCTCTCATGTACGTTTTTAGCCGTACACGCACGCAAAGAATAACTACAGTCGCACATTCATGTACGTGTACGCAAATGAACATTTTAATAAAACACATTCGTGGATGTCTACGGGAGGAAAATTAAAAAAAAAAATATGTAGGGGTTGTTTTGAACAGAACATTGTGTGTACGATGTGTGTACTTTCTGTACTCTGGTTTTAACAAAAAACAATTTTAAAAATATTTGAAAAATTCACAAGATCCAATAGGCGAAAGGAAATGTGTTATAACTTCCATATTAATCAAATAAAAAAACTTGCTTGGAAGGTAGCGAAGCGCCCCGGAAGCAGCTATTTAAATATAAAAATGTTTAAAATATTTGTAAAAATCGCTTCATTGTTTTAAATTGTTATAGTTTTTATAAAAATTAGAATCGAGATTTAATTTAAGAAAGAAGAAAAACACGAATTTAAAATTTCTTTCTGTTCATACAATGTCCAGATTTACACTATGCAATTTTTTGAGGCATTTCCTTCTCAATTTTTTATTTAAGTTATAGCGTTATCTAAAAGTAAACTTTGGCAACAGAATATCCCCTTAAAACTTAAGCAATACGATATTGCTTACTCCTCCTGCTTCACAAACAAATAAAAATTTCATGCCAGTTTCATGAAAAATTGCATAGTGTTAATGCCGTAAATTTCAAATTTTTGATCTGCTTGCAAACTTTATCTCGTATTTTTTTTGTTTGTATCATTTTTTTTTTAAATTAAAAAGATATTAATTTTTCTAATAAAATTTATTAATTATTTAGAATATTTTCAAAAACTTTTTTTTAATAAAACTTACTTTTCTTAATGCTCCAGGTGTTGGTACATTGTGATCATCTTGGGATATTGTACGCATTATTGGCATACCGCTTTCATACTCTCCATCGCTATCCACTGAACTTGAACGTGTCTCATTATTTTTCCTATTTAATTGAAAGCAAACAAAAATCGAAAACTTCAATTTAAATCGTTAGAACTTAAAAAAAAACAACAACAACATACTGTATAAAATAATTAATGTTGGCATAATTGGAAGATCGTCCTGGAGATTCAGGATCTGTAACACTTGTTTGGCTGCTTAAATGACCATGAGAACTCATGGGTATAATACTGCCCGGTGTTGATAAATCGTCTCGACTAGAAGAGGAGCCTGTGCGGCCAGGTTTTATATAGACATATTCATCATCACCATTATCTAAGGGCACCGTATCATACAGATGTTCCTGTTCATTATCAGCCATTTGATTGGCTCTAGCACTATCTGAACTTAAAGAAGAAACTGATTCATAGCTTTTGATCTGCAAAGAAAAACAAATTACCATCAATTTTTGAGGTTATAGACGGTTAAAAAAATATAAATAAATAAAACAAAATTACAATTTCGGATATGCCTTGTGAAGATAAAGACTCTTTAGAACCAATTGTACGTCCTTGTTGTCCAACAAGTTCAGCATCAGCTGGTTGTAAGGAAGTTCTTAACTTTTTATCCAAACTGCCAGTTGATGAACTATCGGCTGCTGTTAGTTTGACCGTTTTGCTTAAGCTGCTGGTTGGTGAAGAGCCAGTCATTGAATTACCAACAGCTGGCCTGGGCTGTGAAATGTGTTGTGAGCGATTTGTTGCGTTTGCCGTTGCCTGTTGTTGTTGTGTTCGACTCAAACTGCCAGTCGGACTGTGTGTGTAATTGAGATCAGGTCTTTTCGCTTTTTCCATGCTCTCAGTTTTATTGATTTTATGACCCAATTCTTCTAAGAATTCTGAATTGTTTAAGAACTTGTTAAATTCTGGTGTGGTTTTGCGATTTTGAGCAAATGATTTTCCCTCCAAGGATTCGGAGGATTTTTGCCGCAATATATCGGAAGGTTTAATATTTCTTTCAAGGGAATTTACAGGACTTTCCGATGAAGACAGGCTACCGGAGCTAGACGGCAAAGGTATGGTGCTACCAGCAAATGGTGAATCACGTTTTGGTGATGATGAAAGTATAGAACCTGGTATGGTGGGAGGTTCAACACGTCGCATATTTTTGGGGGGTGGCCTAAAGAAAACATAGAAAAAATAACGAAAAAAAAAGTAAATTTAAAAATCTTTATCAATTTGTCGACGAGTCTTAAATCAAGAAGCACAACTTGCCTTGGGGGCATTTTTTTCTTTGCATCTAATAAAGCGTGTGTAGCAGAAGCCGTAAGTGAAGGTGAAGCCAACGATGGTGATAATGGTGGTGCTGATGGTTTTCTTTCAAAACTACTAAATGTGGATGGTGTCATTATATTTGCATTATCGCCACCATTATTATCTTGATTTTTTTCTAATGACACAGACGAATTATTACCCTGTTCGGTTTTGTTCTCTTTAACCTCAATGACTGTAACGAAATGGGAAGTTGAAGTTGAAGTTTTTGGTGGCCTTTCAGGCAACGATTTTGTTATAGTACTTTGATCTGTATTATCTTCGTTTGAAGCTATCGATGCAGCCAATTCACTTATACATTGATGTAAGGCGCCATTCTTATCACTGTTACGTTTATCCTTTTCGGTACCCACATCTTTGTCTTCTTTTTCGCTGTTTCTCTCCTCTGAGGAGGCTGTAATTGGAAGATTATGTTTTGTTCCACTTGATTTATTACCATTATTATTCCCATATTGATTACTCGCTGTTGTTGTTGTTGTTGTTGATGATGTTGTAATGGCAGCCGCGTATTTATTATCAGTATTCAATGACAATCTGTTTGTCTGTTGTTCTTTATTTACGTTTTTAGATTCTCTTAAATTTAAGCTTGATTTCTGTAAAAGCAAAAAAAGAAAAATATCCAAATTAAAAACAAAAAATTCTTACTTTTGTTTTAATTTTAATAAATTGCAAAAACGTACAATTTTATTGTCCTGCAAAAATTTTAAAGTTTTTTATGAGAATCATGAATATTTTAAGCATAAAAAAGTTGACAGTAGTCATAGGCGTCGAAATAATGAGGTGACCAGGTGGCAAATTATGGCATTCAATATCGATCGAAATTTACATTTAAATTCTACTGAAATTTCGATCGATATCGAGTGCCGTAATTTGCCCCCAGATTAGTGTTGCCAGGGTAAGACAGGAAAAAGTTACGCTCTTTCTTTAATAAATTTACATTTTTTTTTATTAAAAGTTACATTTTGAAATTTTCCTCGAATAAAAAGTAATTTATATATAAAATCTAGGACAAATTTCACTTAAAAAAAAATACCGTTATTAAAGAGAAATTTGAAAATTATTTGCTTAAAACTTTAACATAAAATTACTGACAATTTTTCTGTAATATAATCCGGCACTTCCTGATAGAAATTAAAAGACAACTTTCTTCTAAATCGAGGTATTGATATGGTTGAGAGTTATTTTCAGAATAATTAAAGTTGCTAAGAATTTTCGCTAGTTTGAATTGAAGCTTAGTTTTCCCCAAGAAATGCAGTTCATATTATTTTACAGTTGGAAAGAATTGTTGCCAGAAACATTTTGCTCTTTGTAAACATGAAGCAAGAAACATTTCGTGATTTCTCACGAATTCAACAGAGTAAAACTTTAGCAATTTTATTTTTTTTATTTTAAAGAATTTATTTTACTGCATTTGCAGGTAACCTTGTTTATTAAAATCGAATTGATATATTAAGAAAGGTTGATATGTTGAGAGAGATTCTTGCCTCAAATAATGAAACAAGTGATATTACTTTATATCGTGTCTGTACCAAAAGTTACGAAGTTACTTGAAAATTTTTTGATTTGAGTTACTTCATTGTTCCAAATGATATGGAAAAATTAGAGGTAGGCGTGGTGTTTTGCATGCTGTCTCAAAGGACATGGATCGATCATGCTGATTTTCAATAGCACCTCTTTCGACACTATATCATCAATTGACAAACTTAGTTATACCCTTTTTCTACTTTTTTTGTGAAGGGTAAAATAACAACGATATGAAATATTTAACTGATTCTGGGTTTATTTTGAAGTTATATTTATTTAGAACAGCAATTATTTAAATTTGCTTTCGGTTTAACCAGCAGCGCATTAGGCAACCTGTTCCGAAGCACTTTTTCCACTCCGATTGAGACACCTCTAAAACATGGTTTTTGAACACTTCAACAGCTTCTTCTGGCGACGAAAATCGTTGACCACGCATTTTTTTCTTGATGTGCGGAAACAAGAAGACGTCATTAGGTGCCAAGTCAGGGTTGTACGGCGGATGACCCATTAATTTGACGTTTTGGCCGGTCAAAAACGCTCTGGTTTGAGCCGATGTGTGAGAGCTCGCATTGTCAGGGTGAACAATGATTCGTCTTCTCTTGATGGTTTTTTGAATTTCTCCGATGACTTTAGGCAAACAAATTGTAGTGTACCACTCAGAAGTGACCGTCCTACATTGCTCAAGCGGAACAGTCGCCACATGACCAGTTTTGCCGAAGAAACAGGCGACCATTTGCTTCGAAGTGTTCTTCCACGAACAATTTTCGTTGGGTTTTGCTCGTCTTTGAAGACCTACACGGTCGATTGTTGTTTCGTTTCGGGCTCATACGCATAGATTCGTCACCTGTGACGATCTTATAAACGTCTCATGAAGCACCGCAGTCGTATTTTTGCAACATTTCTTTGCACCAATCGAAACGAGCCTTTTTTTGAGCGACTTTCAAATTGTGCGGGATCCAACGAGAACAAACCTTTTTTACGGCCAGGTGTTCATGCAGTATCGAATGTATGCTGGTGGAAGAAATGTCTAAGGATGTCTCTATCTCTCGGTATGTCGCATGTCGATCTTGCATTATGAGTTCACGCACGGCATCAATGTTCTCTGGCACAACAGCCGTTTTTGGACGACCTTCACGGAATTCGTCTTTGAGCGAGCTTCGGCCACGATTAAATTCATTATACCAATTTTTCACAGTGCTATAGGATGGTGCTTCATCGCCATACAAAGATTAAAGTTCATCAATGCACTCTTGTCGTGATAATCCACGTCGAAAGTTGTGAAAAATGATGGCACGAAAATATTCACGAGTTAATTCCATTTTTTTCTATATTAATTTTTTCAAGTCACTGTAAACAACACAAATAATGGTCGTACGTCAAAACGTTTTGAGTACGATTATGCTTAAAAATGACAAACTTTCCAATGGAAATGTCAGATTGCACTTGGCAGCACTCAGTGTTGCCAGGCCAGAAATATGTATAGCAGCCCTCGTAAATACTGGCAGAGTCCTGTTTAAACAAGACCAACTTACTCATGTCCTTATCGTCCTATTATAATGCTTGATAGGGAAACGTGACGGAGGTTCCTAGGACTCCACAAAACAAGTGGCAAGCTGTCACAGTCCGAGTAATCTAGAAAATTTTGCGTCTCGGACTGCAAAGAAACAACGCGTGATTCGCACGGTTTAAAGGAGAGATGTACTTGATGTCTATACAGACGGGTCAAAGTAAGACACGGGTGTGGGGGGAGGCTTCTTTTTTCCTAGATTTCATATCAGGATGAAGTTTAGCCTACAGGACTAATGTATCCTGATTGAGGGTGAAATCTCAGCCATAAGAAGAGCGGTTGGCTAGATGAGGTACCACAGGATGTACGGAGAAGATATCCGGGTCTGTACTGACAGGATAAGTGATTAGATTAACGTCTGTATCTGGCAGTAAGCCCTTACCAGACGGTGGTCAAACCACTAATACTGTGCAATTTTAAGACCATGCCTTGCAGGGCCATGAATCTACCCCTTGCTATAGGGTCGGAGCCTATCTTTAAACTTCTCTGTTGAGAGTGCAACAGCACACTTCAGTCTATTCCACGCCAGACCCGCAGAGATAGACATATTAACCACAACCACCACGTGTACTTTGAAGGGACCTCACCAATAACCGGCTACAGAGATGGGCGGCTCTCTGTATGGGCTACCGGCTCCCTTGGTGCCAGTTTATTTAGGCTATTATTTATCATACAGTACCCAACTGTCTATCCAGCTTCAGTGCCTGCACACCGGGGGACTGGTTCCCCCTATACCCCCCGAGGACCCTCGTCTGCACCGTGGTTAGATCAGCACAGACACTTGGTGCCCCCGGGGGGGAGGTCTGTACTGACAGCAAAGCCGCGATAAACTTCTTATCGGATGTCTACAAGACATACAGATTGGTCTAATTTTTCTTGCTTTCTTTGGAAAACGTTCGCATACATTTGTAAATAATTTTTCTTTCTAAAAATATTTCGAAATTAAATTAAAAATGAAACAAAAGCCGAAAATAAGTCAATTTTCATTCATTTATAAGATCCATGGTTTAAATCCTGACTGGGCCTCTGAAATTTTAAAATTTTTTAAATATCAATATGGATATCATTTTAAAGCTTTTGAAGAGATCTTTAAGGAATTACTAGAATTTTTAAAAATCCTTAACCCATTAAGAACCGATGGCATTTTTATGTAAAATTATATTTTATCTTTTTTTTTAATTCTCTGTCACCCCAATTTAAATTTACACATATTGTGAAGGGTATATAATATTCGGCATTGCCAAATATTACAACACTCTTACTTATTTTTAATGATCTTTAAACTAAATATCTTTTATCTCAAGTGAGGTAAACACCTTTCTAATTTTTTACTTATTCATTCTTTAATCTGAAACATTTACTTAAGCTACTGGTTACAACAAACTAATTTGTCTAACGTTGCTGAAAAATGAAGAGCATTCAACCGTATAAACCTATGGATGACCCATTCAAACGGAATAACATTAATAAATAATAAATAAAATATTATTTATTCCACACACACGAATACAGTTTTTTTTGTTTTTTTTTGTTAAATAAATCAAGAAAATTGTTTTATTTTTTTGCTTTACGTTTAGTTTATTAAAAAAGAAAGAAAAACAAAAAACAAAAACCAAGTTAAGTTAATTAACAACAACTGCAGGGCAACAACCAATAAAATCATGATTAAAGTACCGGGTTTCAAGTTGTCAATGAATAAGAAATAAAATAAAAAAATAAATAAATAAAAGAAGGAGGCCTTAAAGAGTTGCAATTGTCTGACAAACATTTAAAAATTGTTTGTTGTTTTTTTTTCCTTGTTGTCTTTGTTGTTATGACTCATTCATATATTTAACTAAACATTTTTATTTTTTTTTTTGCGAAATGAATGAAATGAAAAACAAATAATAACAATAATAAAAAAAACAAATAAATATTAATCTTTTTTCTTTATCACAGCCACTGTCATACTATTATTGTACAGTGGGGCAAATAGCAAAATAGATAACTTCTAAACAACAGCTCAAAGATAAAATAGTTTATGTATATCTTTTAATTTTGAACCAGTACTCGGCGAATGGCTCCTAAACATGAAATGCATTGCGCTGAAAATAAGAAAAGAGGTCATGAGAGTGACAGGAAGGAGACTGCTCTTAGTGTACATTTTATTCCACAAACGAGCTGTTTCAACTTAAAAAAACATGTGTGTGAAGATAAACACGTATTTAAATAGTGGAGCCAAAAACCATTTTTTTAACATTGCCGTTTTTACAGTTAACAGAGTACTGTTAGCCACTTAACAGTCGTTGTGTTTTTGACTTCCTTTACTCTGGAGGATAATTTAAGCAAAAAAAAAAACACAAGTCCTAATAAATATAATTTATGGAAATGTTGCTTTAAGGGATATATTACATTCCATGTGCATATACAAATGGAGGGTGTGTTATACCAGCCATTTCCCATTTTTCCATAATGACCACCAATCTTCTCAAGAAATGTTGAATAATGACTATGTTAAAAAAGTTAAATTTGTTTTAGTTTCTAAGATTATTTCAGATATCCCACTAATATGGATCAATAGAGTAGCCCTTGGGCCTCCATTTGTATAGGGTGTGTTATACCAGCCATTTCCCATTTTTCCATAATGACCACCAATCTTCTCAAGAAATGTTGAAAAATGACTATGTTAAAAAACTATGTATTTGTTGTTCTTTAAGAACTATTTTGAACATTTAACTTTTATAATCTCACCCAGTACACTCTAGCACAATTTTTACATATTGCACTTAAGATGGACCGGGTCCCAAATTCCCGGGTTAAGCGTTTTAATTTATAAAGGTCAAAATTCTAACGACTGTTAAATGATTAACAGTGCTCTGTTAACTGCAAAATTAGCTATGTTAAAAAAAAATGGTTTGTGTCTCTACTAGTTAAATTCGAATTTATCTTCACACACATTCTTCTATTTATATATAAAATATTGTTGCAAGTGTGTTTTTACTTTATAACTCACAATGTGTAAAATTAGTGGAACAACTCTTTTATGCGTACTTTTTTGTATAACGGATTTAAAAGCGGTAAAAGTAATTTGGATCAGGTGGCTCTATTTTATTGCACACCACTGAACGTAGCTCACGAAATTTGAAATTAACGGTTATTTTTTGATCAGACCTCGTATATATAGCAGTTTTCCTCTCATAATATTCGCAACAGGAACGATTGCTCTGTATGGAAATTCTTTAGCTTTATTCTGTCCCTTTTTAAATTTAATGAATAAAACTATTACGAAAAGCTTGAATTTTTTTTATTAATTTTTTTTCTTTTGCTAACTGCCCCACTGTGTAAAGTTACTTGTTGAAACATATGAAAATGATAGCAAAATATTATAAATATGTATATTGAAATAATGTTGATTGTATTTGCTTTATAGGATATTTTTATTTTTTTTTTTTATTTATTATATTTTTATTATTGTTAGACTTTACCCCACGCCACAGTTTGAATTTTTCCTTAAACGATGACATTTTTCATCTGACAACAAATTGTGCTGTGTGTTGTGTTGATATTTTTGGCCACTCTGTTTGTGTTTGATATGTTAATTATTCTTATAGCTGATGTTGTACGGAGATAATAAAAAAAAAGAGTTGTAATTAAATTGCTAATAATACTTTGTGAAATTCAATTAAAGGCGATTAATTTAATTTAATAGGAAAATTTGCAATATTCGATTAGATTAAGATAATCTATATATATATATATATAAATAAGTTGCATTGTGTTAGTAATTAATGTTCCTGGAATGCGTAAACCGATTTTGTTTTTCCAAAGTTCGTACGAAAGGTGACGTCAATACCAAGGTTTTTGTGTATAAACGGTTTTTGTATGTGTATTGGTTTATAAGTTATAGCCATTTTAGTGAACACTGCATTCGTTTTGAAACATTTGAAAATATTTGAGTTAATATTTTGAAAAACTGAAATACAATTCGTTTTTTATATTTATTGGAATTCGATTTTAGTCAAACCATTAATTTAATTTATATACTTAGGTATTATAAATTACGTCTTTGGGGATCTATGAAGTAAATCCATATATGTAAAAATTAAATTTCGTCCGTTGGTAATCGCATCGCTTTAGAACGGCTAGACCAGACCAATCCCTCTCATTATTTTTCTCAAAAATTTGTTGTACCCCAACTTTGGTTTTTGAGTAAAAAAAATTACCACGCCTTCTTTTACACACTTTTCGATTTTCTTAAAATTTTAGTAGAGTACAAACTGCTGCATCGATTTTTCAATGGTCTAAATATGTTAATTAATAGAGTTAAAACGGCAGCGCCGACCTGGATTGTTCTTTTTCATAAATGTTTTTTTTTACCCAAACTTAGAATTTTATAACTAAAAAACTGAACGGGACCACTTTTACGCCCACTGTACGAGGGCTGCTATATATATTTCTGGCCTGGCAACACTGAGTGCTTCCAAGTGCAATCTGACATTTCCATTGGAAAGTTTGTCATTTTTAAGCATAATCGTACTCAAAACGTTTTGACGTACGACCATTATTTGTGTTGTTTACAGTGACTTGAAAAAATTAATATAGAAAAAATGGAATTAACTCGTGAACATTTTCGTGTCATCATTTTTCACAACTTTCGACGTGGATTATCACGACAAGAGTGCTTTGATGAACTTAAATCTTTGTATGGCAATGAAGCACCATCCTATAGCACTGTGAAAAATTGGTATAATGAACTTAATCGTGGCCAAAGCTCGCTCAAAGAAGAATTCCGTGAAGGTCATCCAAAAACGGCTGTTGTGCCAGAGAACATTAATGCCGTGATTGAACTCATAATGCAAGATCGACATGCGACATACCGAGAGATAGAGACATCCTTGGACATTTCTTCCACCAGCATACATTCGATACTGCATGAACACCTGGCCGTAAAAAAGGTTTGTTCTCGTTGGATCCCACACAATTTGAAAGCCGCTCAAAAAAAGGCTCGTGTCGATTGGTGCAAAGAAATGTTGCAAAAATACGATTGCGGTGCTTCAAGAGACGTTTATAAGATCGTCACAGGTGACGAATCATGGATCTATGCGTATGAGCCCGAAACGAAACAACAATCGACCGTGTGGGTCTTCAAAGACGAGCAAAATCCAACGAAAGTTGTTCGTGGAAGAAGCACTTCGAAGCAAATGGTCGCCTGTTTCTTCGGCAAAACTGGTCATGTGGCGACTGTTCCGCTTGAGCAACGTAGGACGGTCACTTCTGAGTGGTACACTACAATTTGTTTGCCTGAAGTCATCGGATAAATTCGAAAAACCAACAAGAGAAGACGAATCATTGTTCACCATGACAATGCGAGCTCTCACACATCGGCTCAAACCAGGGCGTTTTTGACCGGCCAAAACGTCAAATTAATGGGTCATCCGCCGTACAGCCCCGACTTGGCACCTAATGACATCTTCTTGTTTCCGCACATCAAGAAAAAAATGCGTGGTCAACGATTTTCGTCGCCAGAAGAAGCTGTTGAAGTGTTCAAAAACCATGTTTTAGAGGAGTCTCAATCGGAGTGGAAAAAGTGCTTCGACAACTGGTTTGAGCGCATGCAAAATTGTATAAATCATGCTGGAGAATACTTTAAAAAACAATTAAACCATTTTTGATTATAAATATTTGCATTTTCACTATTAGGCCAGAAATATATAGAGCAGCCCTCGTATTAATTTTTTTTTATATTCGGAATAAAGTAAAAACGTCTGCACCCTAAATCTCTATAATTATTTTTCTTTAACCACAGCCACTTTTCACCTTCTTACCTTTATGTACCATTATGAAAGTTGTAAATGAGGGAACTGGTGGGGATGTTTTTGACGTTACCACTGGAACTGTAAAACTTTTTTCAATTCACGAAATCAAAATTTGAGCTAATCGAAAACGTGTTCCCAAACATTAGACAAAAGTACAAAAAATAATGATTAGTTGGTGCCATGGCACTTGACTAGCGGTTAAAAAGTTGATGAAGCAACAATACTTAATGGAAAGTATAAAGGAGAGTTCGTCTTAATACCCCGAATGCTAATGGTTTCGACTGATATGCCATTCAGTTTCAAACGCTTACAGTTTCCCGTACGGCTGGCTTTTCCAATGATAATTAATATATCACAAGGACAGTCGTTCCGCAGCATTGACCTTGAAAACTCCTGCTTTTCCCATGGTCAATTATATGTCGCATGTTCTCGAGTCGGAACGCCCTTGACCTTATTTGTTTTCGCACCGGGCAAAAGAACAAAAAATGTCGTTAATTGTAAATAATATAAAATCATAGAATTTGTCAAACTAAATATTAATACAACACGATAATTCTTACAGTTCCAAGTATCATATACACCTTTAAAAACAAATATTAAAGATCGTTAAATGAGTGTTTATTTTCCCTCTTAACTATGCAGATAAGTAAGCTTCTATATAACGCATTTGGAAGGCAAAACAAAGTTTGCCGGGTCAGCTAGTTCAATATAAATATGAACTAAAAGAAAAATGTGGCAGCTGCAGCTCGCCATCGATATAAACAGCTCGGCATTTCACGCATCAGCATAATGAGAATTTGACTCCACAATTGAAGACAAACAACCATTTACTTCTTTGCAATATTTCAGTTTAGGCGTTTTTAAAGCTTCAATCGGACATGAAATTGCTGGCGATATGCAACTACATATTGGCGACCTCGTAACAAACGAACTTGCGTTTCTAGAGATCGGAAAACCCGCTAGTCATTTTCGGTTAGGCAATGCAAGCACTAAGAGTGACAGTTTGGTGTGAATTTTAAAAGTAGTGACATCATTGTCCCATTTTTTTAAAATCTTGTTAGAAACAAAATTTCAGTCAATGACGAGTGCTACAAAGCGAAAGGACTTACAGACTTTTTAAAGCTTGGTTTCAGCTGGATAAAATAACATGTAACACAGACAATCAACCAAACTCTATTTTTTGCGCTTTAAGTTCGGCACTTGTTTTATCAACCGTCTTGCCACATCGGAGGTGCTATTTGACTCCATTAGAATATTTGTTATGGGGTGTCATTAAAAAAATCGTAATAAAACTGTGTTTATAAAATAAAGTTCAGTTTATTTTATTTTAGCTTCCACCACAGGACAGACTTTAAAAAAAACGATGGTCAGTCATTTCTGAACCGATTATGAAAATTTTCTTTTTATTTGATAGTTTTTGCTTTTAGGTTAGTCCCGTTTAAAAAGAAAATTACAAAACTTTAAAAACTAAAGGGTGTCCCCATACAACATACATACATATTTTTTACGTTTATTATGAAGCGTAAAGGTCACCCATTAAGAAATTTGAAAAAACTGCGTATCCCAATAACAACAACTAATACATAAATAAATCATAAAATTAAAGGGTGTCTCCATAGGTGACGTAAATTGACCTATATGGTCCTATCTTTTAGACAAACGCTTCAAAATTAGACAGAATGTCGATAGTTATGACCGTTATAATAACAAGTATGAATATACAAAACTATAAATTAAAGGGTGCCCCAATATTACATTAAATTTCATGTATATACTTGTGAACAGTTGTAAACACACGGTTGAAATTTACAAAGAACCTGTATTGCTAAGGACCAGGATTCTCTATCATACATAATCGTACGACTTAATGACACAAAATTCTGACAGCATTCTGTCCTGCTTTAAAAATCGTTTCAAAATCGAGTCGCAGTTTCAAAAAAGATGCAAAAGACATAAAGTTTTAATATTTTGTTATTTTTTCTCCTCGTCATCTTAAAAAAAAAATCACCCTGATCGCTTGGAGAAAATCATTTTATGAATTGTTTTAAAAGATTATAAAATCGTACAGATCTATTAAAAAGTCTGTCACACATATACGCTTTTGATCCATACTATCATACTTTTTGAGCACACATGCAATTTTTGACATCGTATTAACTAGACCCAAACATATTCACAGAGGGTATATTACCAGAGCTGCTATAACAGTAAGTACTAAAATTTCAAGGGTGTTGCGAAAGTTATCTGATCATGTGTGTGAAGATAAATAAGTATTTAAATAGTGGAGCCAACAACAATTTTTTTTAACATTGACGTTTTTACAGTTAACAGAGTACTGTTAGCCACTTAACAGTCGTTGTGTTTTTGACTTCCTTTACTCTGAAGGATATTTTAAATAAGAAAACAGAAGTCCTGAGAAATATAATTTATGGAAATGCTGCTTTAAGGGATATATTACGGAACTATAACAGTTTGATATTAGAAAAATGTAAAAAAGCTTAAACATACAATTTGCATACAAAATGCTTTTTTCTTGTTTACTATTTTCATCATTTATTGTTTTTATTATAAACTATTATAGTTCCTAATTTATCCTTTAGAGTAGAAGAAGCCAAAAACACAACAACTGTTAAATGGGTAACAGTACACTGTTAACTGTAAATGTGGCAATGTTAAAAAATGGTTTTTGTCTAAACTATTTAAATACGTATTTATATTCAAACACATTAAAACAACGAGACTTAATATTGAAGAATTGCCCGTACAAAACTCTTTGTGTATGAGTCCAGCTCGCATTTGGCCGATTTATTTCGTATTATAATTGAAAGAAGATGAAAACCATTAGAGAAATTCAGAAGCATAACAGCGGAAGGTGATATTTGTCTAACTATAATATGTTGAAGGGCATATAAGAATCAACGCGGCCGATTTTAGCTTTCTTATTTGTTTTATTAAGTTTTTTGAAAGATAATTGTTTTTGGACTACCCGTTACTGGGGAGAGCGTGCAAATGCAATAAACAGCTGGCTGTTGTATAAAAAAATAAAGAAAATTTATTTGTTTTTATTGTTTGCAACACTATCTATCTGCCCAATGATTTTATAATTTATAATTGCATGAAGTAACAACATTATTAGGATCTGTTAATTTCACTCGCTTTAAATAAAAGCTTTTAAACGAATACAGTAAACAAAAAACATGTTCGTATTTGTTTCATTGCACCATAAAATTTTATATTTTTTATTGGATTTTTTATTTCTTTTAGGGATTGCAGCAGCAGTAAATTAAAGTTTTAACAATTAGATGTTATTGTTTTTATAAATTGTATTAAGTTGTTGTTGTTTTTTTTAATATTTTGTATAAAAATATAAATTGCACGTTAAACAAAAAGCAGCCTTTAATTGAATTTCTTTAAGTGTGTTGGAGTGTATTAAAAGAGAGTAGAATGTACGTCAATATAAAACACACACACACACACACATACAAACTACTCCACCCTGATGATGAGATGGTTAACATTTCATGTGTTTAATATTTAATTTTTTTATTTTCGAAGTTTTGCTAAATTTTTTTTATTAAAACTTTAAATTCATTGAAGGCAGATTAAAAAAATTATAAATAATCTTTCCAACTTTAAAAATTTAAATAATTGTCGTTTAATTTTTAATTTTTTTAGTATAATTAATATTTAATTTTTTTCTAAGTTGTCTGTATGTAAATTGTTAATATTATTTATTTAAATTTATTTTTTTTTTTGGAATTTTTGGTAAACGTTTTTATTATACGGGTTAACCCGACGGAGTAAAAATATGAACTGGAGAATTTTTATTCGATTCTGTGTTGTGGCGCTGTGGTGTGAGGAAAACACAAAATGCAGATAACATGCAACAAAAACAACAACATTAATATAAAAAAAAATTATAAAAAAGCTATTAAAAAAGAAAGTATAGACAATAATAACGAGGAGCACAAGGCACAAGCACGCAAACAAATTGCAAGGAAAATGTGCATTTTCAAATGTTAAAAAAGGGACAGCCAAGAGAGTAACTTTGTTTCAATGTCTAGCATTTAGCTGATGCCCAAATTGTAAAAGAAAACCCCAATTTAGCATAGAAAGAGATTGTTATTGGGAGCACATGATACCTTTAGTAACTCTGCTCTTTTCTTATAAATAAAATGTTTACAAAAAAAAAACTTGCTCTACAATAGCAGTCATATCTTGTATTAATAATTGTCCAAGTTTAATTAAAATAAATAAAAAGTAACAACAACACTTCACACTCGAACACACACACACATACACATAAATCGTGATAAGATAAACTTTACATACATTTTATTTGTAAATATGTTTGTATGTATGTATGAACGTACAATGAAATAATGAATTGTATTTAAAATATTCAATTTTTTTCTTTTGCTTTTTTTTAGCATATTGTTATTGTTGTTGTTCACACTTGTCATTATTGTTTTTCATTTCAATTTTCTTTCAATTCATATTCTCACTCCTACTCCTCCCACATTACCCAATCGTTTCTTTCAGTCGCTACGATTTCAAACTTGTGTTAAAAACAATGAAGTTAAAAATACAACCATTAGGCGAAATATTTGCCACTTTAATTTAAATATAGAAATTGAATTTTATTAATATATTTTATAATTTTAATTTACCAATTATAATATTAAAAGGTAAGAAGATTAAATAGCACATGACCGGGTAGAGTGTAAAAAAATAAATACGGAAGAAAACGACAGGCAGTTTGACTTTTTCAACTTCTCTCATTGTAAGCTAATAAGAGCACTCCTATCGCCATAGATAACTTATATTTCATTAAGTTTGGGGTTTTTAAAGTGAGTTTAATGTGTTTAATGATAACGAAAAAAAAAAGCAAAAAGTAAATTATATTCTGAATATGAAAAAAAAGTGATCAAAGTGATGTAATACGTTACGCTAAACATCTGTACAATTAATAGGCAACACGTTTTATATACCCTTTACTACAGATGGTAATATGTTAAGTTTATCATTTCGTTTGTAACTCTACACGCTTTATTACCATTCTCATAAATTATATTTTCAATTTTTTTTTATTTATTTATTTATTTATATTCTAGATTCTTACACTTAGAGAAGTCGATTTAGAGATGTCAATCTATACATCTTTCGGTGCTCGTGTTAGAAAGGAATTTTCTAAAAACTCTAAGCCCTTCAATCTGTCAAACATACTTTCGAGATGGTTGCTATTAGAAATAGAAATTTTAGAAAAAAATAAAAAAAACCAGTTTCACGAAACTATCAAAACTTCACCAACATTTTAAATTAAAAATAATAATCAAATAAAAAATTAATAATCAAAAAGACTAATATTGGGATGACAAAAAAAAAATTTAAAAAAAATCGGCTCCCAATGGGTTAAGCATTTTTAAAAAATTTTAGTATTTTCTTAAAGATCTCTTCAAAAGCTTTAAAATGAGACCCATATTAATATTTCAAAAAATTTGAAAAGTTCAGAGGCCTGTAACTCGGAAAATACGGACGAGCGTCAATTTTTTTTACTTGATGTTTTTTTTATTTTTTAATTCTCTATCGCTCTATATTTTTGTTTTTTTTTTTTTAATTAGAGTTATTTCATTGTTCCAAATAATATGAAGAAATTATAGGTAGGCGTGTTTTGCCCGCTGCCTCGAAGGACATGGACTTATCTTGCTGGTTTCCAATAGCACCTCTTTCGACACTAAGATTTTGCCCATGACATCTACATTTCACCGTTAGTTAGTTAGTTAGGAGTGTCAGCCTCTCACGACAAAGCTCACTTGATCACAATCGAATGGCCCGTTGTGGTATCACAAGGAAGACGGCGCGACTCCCCGTACTCAATTGAGAACCATGAAGATTCCCGTATGAACTTCGCTATGTCCCCTATAGAGTGAGATGATAGCTCCGTAAGAGTCCCGAAGAAAGGAAGCCCAGAATTCTAAATCTTCTCAAGCCAGGGAAGGGCAATGCCACAGGAAGTGCATTACGGTCTCTTCCTCATCCTCGGAGCCCCGGCTGCGACAGAAATCATTATAGGGCAAACCCAGTCTTTCAGCATGCCTGCCGATTAGACAGTGACCAGCAAGTACCGTGATACTTATGGATTTCCTGTCTAGTCCGAGCAGCTGCCTGGTTCGCCAGAGGTCCAGTGTAGTCCACAGTTGTCTGGAGATACAGCAGGAACTTTCCTCCACCCATAATTTGCGAGCCAAATTGAGGTAGTGGTTTTTTATGGCCATTTTTGCTGCAATCTTCCAAACTTTCAGAAATTGTTTTATTTTCAAAATTGTACGTTTATGAACTACTTTGCGGTGAAGATAAATAAAAGTAATAATACTTAAAAATACATAAATTTGTGTACTTAAATATTTTACAGCGATATGAATAAAAAAAATTTGAATTAATGCGCTCTTTCTGAAGTACAGGCGATCAACTCGTCTGAAAAATTTGATGTATATGAAGATAATTTTAAAATTTTTTTTAGCTTAGACGCAAACCTTATAATTTAACAGAGCTCTGTTAAAAAGATACCATAGCGCTGTTAAAGGAATAAAAAATCTAAATCCAAATTTTTTAGTTTTTCCATCTTTTGTTGTTTCCATAAAAATCGCCTCATCCCTTAGAGAAATACAAATTAAAAAAAAGTCCTCAAACCCGTTCCAACTAGCGCTGTTAAATGTTCAAAGTATAGAGATTTACAGAACGACATCTCTCAAACATATCCTACTCATTTTGGTTTTGCCATCTTTCGTTGTTTCAATGAAATTCATAGTTTGGATGCAAAAACCGTTTTTTTTTTCTTTAACAGGGCTATCTTTCTAACAGAGCTCTGTTAAATTTAAAGGTTTGTCTCAAAGGTTAAAATTTTAAAATTTATATTCACGCACATGATCATCTCAGTAGTGCCTTTTTGAAAGAATGCAATTTTTTTTAATTTTGCTTCAATCTTTCCAACCTTTTTTTTTTCAAAATTGTACGTTTCTGAACTATGGTGCGGTGAAAGTAAATACATTTAAATTAAATTAAATAATTAACAAGAAAATTTATTATTTGGAATCTCTTTATATCATGAATTATTTATATTTGCAAGAATCAAGCACAATTAAAGTAAATTGATATTAATTAATTAATTTTTTTTTCTTTTTTATTTTAAAAATAAAACATAATTTTGCTTAAAGAATTTTTGGATTTCCCAAAATAATTCGTTCTCATATAAAGGCAGCAGAAAACCATTATTCTGCAAAATACTGTTTGCACACTGTTATATTCGTTGCTGTACTTATCTTTCACCAAGAATTAGGTGTTTGGTTATTGCAATGCATATTGATAAGACCACGGCCGTCCTTTTGAAAAGCTGAACGCCTGATAATTGAAGTTGCGCAAGAGAAAAAATCAATATTATATATTCAACCTCAATACGTGAACATATGCACTGACAAACACAAATGTACATACGTACGTAAATTATCAATAAATTAAAAACTATTATTTTAAAAATTCTACTACTTCAGACAAGTGCGGATGTTTTTTCAGTCTACTTACGAAGCATAAAGAATAAAGAGGATTGCTTAATATTGAACAACTCCAACAAACAACATAAAAATATTATTTTTTAATTTCAAAAATATATATTGTGGTCAGTAACTTTTTTAAGGCAGGTTATTGTTGCTGAAGTAACACTCAATTAATAAAACAAAATTGTTTCATAAATAAAAAACAATTGTAGTAATAAAAAAAATAACAAAAAATAATATTGCTGTTGGCTAAAAATAAATTAAAACATTATTAATATATGTATTTATGAAAAATTGAATACATGAATGTTTTCAACAAAAGTATTCAGGGCTCAGTTTATTTTTATGTTTATTCAGTGGGGTACAAATATAAATACAGATTTATGTCCTTTATTACCTCGAACACACCACACATTATATATGTAATAGGTATGTATACACATACTTGCGATTCCTATATTAATAATATTAATTTTGCATTCTTAGAAATCTACTTTCCGTACAAGTGGGGAAATAAATTTAGAGAAGCATTTTAAAGGAAAAATTTGAAGGACATTAAAGTTTAATTTTAAGGTCATAAAATTAGAATCTAACACTTTCTACATTATTGGTACTACCTATACTCACATATAAACCAAACCCAATAGATATTTCAGCTTGCAAAATTTAACTTTTCATGAAAATATGCAAATAAAAATTTCAACTTACAGAGTTACGATCAGCTACTGTAAGACCGTCATCAGTTTCTTCATCCATCGCATGAATATTTGTAAAATCTGCTGATATATTAGATGATTTGGCACCTTCAGAATTTGTAGCTGCTTCAAAGAGTGAAGTTGGATCACCACCAGATGCACGATATTTTTCTACATCGGACAGCAAACGTTCCAAGTATTCTACATATAATGTTTCCTGTTCTAGTTCTTTGGTAAGTTCAGCAATTTTCAACTTATGACGTTGCAGACTAGCACGAACATCCTGCTCCCAAGCATCCGATAAGGAGCTTTGGGGAAAACGTTCCATCCACAAACGTTGAAAATCATTAAAGACACTCATTTTTATAGATTCTTATTCAAAATCCTGTTTTAATTAATATTCGCAATAATATTTGAGATTCGTTTTTTTTAATTCTACTTAGGAGAATTTATTTATATATAAACAATGAAAAGTGAAAATAAGCTGTCACGCACTGTTTTTGGTTTTTGTGTTTTTCTCTCTCACTCGCTCTCTATCACTGTGTTGCATTTATACTCTCTCTTCTCAGCCCTTTTTCATGATTTGTTTACCTATTTTTATCAGACATAATTAATGCATCATATTCTTCTCACCGTTCACTTTTTACTTATATAAAGTGCATGCAGATGCTTTATTTCCTCATTTGTTTTTGTTTCTTTTAGTTATCGGTAATGGGAGAAGTAATAATAATAGCACGGGCCACTTTTAGTTAATTTTTGTTTTATTCATACACACTTTCGTACTAAGTTTGAGCTGTTGTTGTATTAATGTGTATGATATGCGCAATTACAAGGTCATCAAACAATACATATGTATATATGTATGTACTTATATATGCATTTTTAAAACTTTCAAGATTCTTGTATTTTGCTTTACTTAAAAATCCCTATCGTAAACTATTTTAGTTTTTACCGAAAAATTTATAAATAAAAAAATCATACATTTATTTTCTTGTGTTCGTTAAACGCCCACTTGTATTACAAATACAGCATCTAAAGAGTTGCTGTATTTTATCTATGAAAATACAATAACTAATCAGTGCGTGTGGTCAAATGTCGCAAAATATTTTGTTCGATTTTAAAATATTTGCAAAGAAGTATGAGTGCAACTATCAAGCCCAACCGCTCGAAAATTGCTGCTTGCCTATTATAGCAAATTCATACTGTGCAGATAGACTGTGCATTTTAAATTCGAATATTTTTCGTTTTACGCCAACTAGACAAGAATACTTAATTTACACAAAAAACACACAACACTTTCCAATTCGATTTTTGTTTTTTGTAGTGGAAAGCAGACACTGGCACACCTTTCTTTTGAAATTTTCCTTCTAATTGATTTAGTTGTTGTGAGACTTATTTTTGTGTTTCTTAAGTTTTCCTAATTTTTATATTTTATTTCTTTATAATTAATAGTTTTTATTAAATTATGAAAAAAAACTTTTGTTTTTATTGCCAATTACATTATTTTTATTGAGAAAAGACACAACACAAACTCACGCAAATATTTTTTTTTTATAAAATGCATTTATTAGTGTTGGTAAGTTATTATTTGGATGCTATCGATAACAAAGTGAGTTTTAAGCATATGTGTTGTATTTAAATAACAATTAAAAAAGTACTTAATTTTACAACGTTGTTAAGTGTAAATATATGCAGCAGTAATAACTTTAAAAATATTTATATATGAATAAATAAAACATATATATGAATAAATAAATAAAGTAAATTCAAATAAAAAAGATTCCGAATAATAAATTTTCATATTGACATTTATCAATGTTTACTTATTCGAAAACTTTAAAAATAAACATAGGAAAATTTAAAGCTACATCGCATTCTTGAGCTAAATCGACACTCGTATCACAGGATATAGTATCGGAATATTTGAACACTAGACCTGTAGCTTTAGCCGAACAGAAACTGATAAACGAGCAAATAGATTACAGTTATGGAAATGAAGATGATAACAAAAATTTACTTAATTTTAATTGGTGTTATATAATCCAAATTCATAAGCTTCTGGTCGCAGTTGGTATAGGCGAAGGCTTAAAATAAGCTATGTCCGGGTCAAGACCTGGTGTGTTTAAACCGAATTCTGCGTAAAGGAAGTTTGACACCTGCAAGCCATAACACCTGTGACAAACTAAACCAACAAAAAAGATAATTTTTCGGGAAATAGAATTTATATATTTTCGATATTATCAACAACATTTTGTCTTTGAAATTAATATTGCGCTTAAATTACTGCCAGCGAATAGTGATGCCATAGCCATAAGCAGCTCTTATTTGTTTTGCCGTTTGTTAAGAAAGCAGCGCAATAAAAAATATAAATTAAAACTCGCCAATACAATGTAGCGAATGTGAAAAATAAGAATAAAATAAAAAACCAACAAGTAATACCTAAATTTAATAGTCAACTGTATATGGTTATGGTAAAAATCAAAACTTAATTAGTATCTATGGTTACGGTTATGGCTATGGCATGTCACCAATAATCAAATACAGTGTTTGCCATAAGGTTGGTTTATATGGTTTTTATATGGTAATGGTTATGGCACGTCTAATTGAACCATAAAACCGAGTAATCAAACCTGATCGAATACACACAGAATGATGAAAAAAGCACTAAGCAATTAAAATCTTTAATCTAAATAATTTGCATGATATAAAAAAATATGTATATTTGGTTTAGAAAATGACTTCTAAGTTTGGTGGTATTGTTATAAAAATAAGATCTGGTAACATTTACCAAATTATGTTAAACGTTATGTTGGATTGTGTCTTAGGTAAGAAAGGACTCGGCTAAATAAGTTGTTTTCCACCATTTACAAATCTGGTGTTTGTGAAAAGAATAAAGGAGAAACAAGCGATTGCTTGTTGTAAATGTAAAACATAAGATTCACGAGTCATAGTAATGGTTGTTTAAGAACGCGAATTATTAAAAGAAACTACAGTTTACTCCTCTTGGGGTTCTAAATTAGAAAAGGGAAAAATGTATAGCGAAAACAAGGAAATACTGCCCCAAACACAAGCAACAGTTGGGCCTGTAAAACAGGAGATCGTGAGTACGAATCGCGTCACAGTAGATGAGCTGGCTAACAGTACATGTTTGCCAACTAACTGCCATCCCTAAATTAGCGCGTAAAGCGCAACGGCTTCTTACGTAGGTCTTTTACGCTGCAATGACATACCTAAATAAGAGCGTCAACTTTGTGTCTTTTACAGTAATGTCAACACATTTTATTTTATAAAACCAGCTGCATAAGAATAAAGAAGAGATGGAACCGATAGATTGCCTTGAAAATAACTAACTAATGTCATTACTATTCAACCATAACAAAACAAAACAAACCAACAAGCAGCCAACTTCACCTCCTAACGCACTGTCTAAATTGAATTTTCCAATAGCTAAGCATTGACGCCGTACTATTTAGGGATGCTTCATATACATTAAGTATGTACATGAGAAATTTGGACAGATATCTTGCGCTTTACGCGCTAATTTAGGGATGGCAGTAAGACATGAAGTATTTACAATCTCCTCTAAATCAAAGAATGTTTGGGTGTGGATGGCTGCGTAAGGTTGTTTAGGCGATATTTAGTTTACGAAATTTTAAGTACAAATCTATCCAGAGCCACAGAATAACAAATAGAAGAAATAATTAATAATAAGAAAATAAAGTGTCGGAAGAATAAAACAAAAATTGGCGTGCTAGTATTTGTCTACGTCCAAGAGTTTAAATAACGTAATAATATTTTTTTAGTCCCATGCGAAACTTTCTTGACAATACATCGCGATCTTAACACTCCTACATACATATGTACTTGTTTAAAACAGAGTTGCCTGTATTGAAATATGTAAATTATAAATTTTTGGTAACAATTATTATAAGTATGAAGCAATTGATTTTGTTTCTGTATTTTTCAAATTATAATGTAAACATATGTATTACAAATTAATAAAAAAGTAGGCTAATGTTAAATAATTGACATAGTAAGTTCAATAGGTTTACGACTAAATGTGCATATAATTATGCTAGATCATTAGGTTGAACCCAAAAAATGTGCATTATTTATTTTGTGGTACAATCAAGTCTAGTTGAGCCTAGGATCAATTCTGTTTTGAATTTAGTAATTTTTAAAGGGCGGTAGAGAATTAAAAAAATAAGAAAAAACATCAAGTGAAAAATTGGCGCTCACCAATATTTTCCCAGTTAGAGAAGAGATCTTTCAGGAAATACTTTTTTTCTTTTAATGCTTAACCCATTAAGAACCGATGATATTTTTATAAAAAATTATATATTTTTTTTTTCTTATTTTTCCGTCACTTCGAAATTTGTTTTTTTTTTTTTTTTTTTTTTTTTTTTTTTTTATTGGAGTTACTTTACTAAACTATGTAAAATATGTGGCATTGCAGAATACAGCACTCTTACTTGTTCTTTTTAACTTTAAATCAAGAAGATTTTTTTAACAGAGAATTTCTTGCGTATTTTTTCATACTCTGGATGCGCCCATTTTAGTGATTGACACGTCTATTAAAAACTGCAATCTATAACATTTCTAAACTGAAATATAATATTTCAAATAAATTTCTACAATTTGCAACATGATAAAATTAAAAACCGAACTGAGCATAATCGATAATGGAGATGATAGTTCTGACAATCATTTGACATCTTATTCCCAGTCGTAACACGAAACCGTTATACATATGATGTTATATTTTTGTGTTGGTATTTAAGGTTTTATTTTAAATAAATTTGAAAATGGTCGCATTTTTAACAAAAACTGGAGAGTTTTCTTAAACTTAAAAATATGTTTTCGTTTTTAAACTATTTGCTTATAATTTATGATTTAGTCAATAAAATTTTTTAACCTCTAATGTGTTTGTAGTCCCACAAATAGTTTGCATACGTTTTATTTCGTTTTTACATACGGTTGAACCCTAATGTTTGTATGCAATAACGTATTAAAGTACATAGATGTACATACATACATATAAAACCAGGCAATCGTTGATTGCGCATTTTTACTAAAAGTCATCTAAAAGGGCATTTAAAATGTTTTATTACTATTCCGGTTTTAAGCCATCTGATTTAATGTAAGAATTTCTTATCAGTTGTGAATGTTTACAACATGTGAGTTTACAACTACAATTAAATATTCAAAACAAAGCAAGCGATTAAGTGATAATTTTAATCGTTTTGTGATTAGATTACATTTTTATCAGCTTTAAATTTTCGTAACAAATTAAAAATCAGCTCTTGCTTGACATGCAACTTACGCGTCGTCGTCTAAAGCGCAGCCAGGCCTATTTATGTTTCTCTTTCTTCGAAAACACTGCATTCTCGTTTTGGGCAATGGTTAACTAGGATAAGGGTATATTTGTCCCATTATCTTCATGCGATTCGTGGATTATTATCAATTAATTGTTTCCTGCAGTACTTTGAAAACCTAAAATGAAAGGTTTACGTTTAAAACGTAAGATTTTTATCTAATTTCGGATAAAATACAATTAAAAGACAATAGGTTAATAGTATATTTTATCTAACAGTTATAGAAAAAGCACTAAAATAGTGGAAATCATTTAACAGAGGATTCAAACCTTAATTATTTGATAAGATAAATAAAAAAAAAAAAACTATTCAACTCTGAAGGAGACCAATAAAATTATGGTACGATTGGGTTAGCTACTTCCTATACGAAAGGTCAGGCTTTCTTAATTGATATTTGTTTTACCTATTTATAATTTATATAAATCTTTCTTCTGCTAATTATCTACATCAATGCTAATTTTAATCCTTTTTTAAAGATACCCAATTCCGGGAAAAAAGTACTTTCCGGTTGTTCCCCAGTCTTAAAACGAGCAAAATCGATGCTATTTCATTGACGAAAGTAATTTTAAGATAATAGCATTCTTCTTCTTCTTCTTGCACGAAACAGCCCAGAAATTTTCTTCGAGTTGATTGTGTAAACTGCAAAACATTCAACTGGTTGTAAAGCCCAGCTAGAATTTTTAATTGTAAAAGACTATTCCAAGATTGGAGTACGCGATGAAACTAATTGTCTGCGATGTCGTATTCCGATCGCAAAAGTTCAGTTTAACGGAAGAAACTTTGTCCTGGAAGTGACTCATCCGTAAAAGTCGTTTACTATTCGCCAAAAACAATCGATTTGTGCAATAATCGCTTTTATGAGTCTTTATACTATGTTTACACGGAGCCCAATATTCTTGCTTCGGTCTCTTTTCCTGATTCACAGCTCAATCACGACCGAATCAACGTGCTTCGCCATATAAAATTTTGAGAGCGAAGCATTTTGTTTTGAGACGATTCAGCTTGAATCTACTTGCGAAGCATGAAAAATTTCTGTCTTCCCTAATTTTTATCGCAAGTTTATCTGAACTAGCTGTATATAAATGTAAACAAAAAAAGTAAACCAATATTAAAAGTGCGTGTGAATATGTGTTAATATAAAACAAATAATTATTTTATAATTTAAAATTTTATTAATTACAAACACTAAAAATGAAACGAAAAACAAAATTTTAGAACAGCAGTCAATGTGAAGCATGTAGTATGTGTCGTGGAAACGGCATGCTTCGCAATCATGATTCAGAGAGCGAAGCAAGTGCTTCACATTGCCGTGTAAACATGCTATTAGACTATTACTATCCCAAAAAGTATGCTACAAAATAAAAGTGATTTTTGGGAGTTTTGTACTGTTATTATTTTTTATACCCATCACTAGAAAAAGTGAAAGGGTCTCATGTAGTAAGGCCCTAACTCGTATATAAGTAACTTTACAGGAGAAGGTAAAAACATAATAGAAACTGTATTTATCACAATGTTATATTAAAAATGCAAATGCTTAGAAAACCGTTATTTTTGATACTATAGCATTTAAATTTTGTGACAAGGTGTATCTGTGTGAAATGTTTTGGAATCACGAAAAATTTCAATTTCGTAAAAAACCGAGTTAGGGCCTTTCTACATGAGACCAGCGATATATAAGTTTGTCATTCCGTTTGTAATTTATACAATATCCATTTCCTACCCCATAAAGTATATATATTCTGACACCACCAACACCACCGTCGTGGTGTCATATGGAATAATAAATTAACTCCATTCAAAAAAACAAATATATGGGGCGATAGAGAATTAAAAAATAAAAAAAACATCACGTAGAAAAATTGGCGCTCGCCCATATTTTCCGAGTTACGGGGCTCTGAAATTTTCAAAATTTTTTAAAAATATCAGTATGGGTATCATTTAACAGAAGAAGAGATCTTAAGGGAAACCCATTAAGAGCCGATGTCATTTTTATGTAAAATTATATATAGTCCTTAATTTTTTTTTAATTCTCTGTCACCCCAATATTTGTTTTTTTGATTAAAGCTACTTCACTAAACTAGATTTACATAGATGGTGAAGAGTAAATAGTGCACTTGGAAGTACCTTTTAAAATTCGTTAGTAAATTTAAGTAAAAAATCAAATCAAATTGCATAGATTTATATAAACTCTGTACGAATTTTTAATTTGCAAATATTTGTAAACGTATTCAAAATTATTGCATTGTCATTCACTGCAATTTTTATTTCTTTTTTAATTTGAAGCCATTGGGAAATAAGTTAAAATGCGACCAGACGACAACAAACAATTAAACAAAAAAAAAAAAAAAAAAATATCTGACTTTTACGGGTTTTGAGATCAAATGGTTTGTCTGTCTATTATCTGTTTATTGTTTTGTTATAATAAATACATTCCTATAGAGATAAGAACAAATATAAGTTGTAGTCTTACCAAATGTTTTCGGATCATTTAGTCAAACCTCAGCATTTACTTAAAGAACATAATATCAGCCAGTTGAAATTTGTTTGTGGTTTTGTTGGCGATAAGACAATTGAAAAAAAAACTTATTTACCACCTTCCGCTGCATATAAATACTTGATATTTTGGCAAATACTCTTCATTTCATTTTATTGGACTTAAAACAACTTTAATAAATTCGGATTTTGTTTAATTTTAAAATTTAATTTGTGCAGAATTTATATATAAAAAAAACTTGTGTGTCATTTAAATTGAAATACAAAATGGAAGTTCCACCACCTTTAGCTTTAAAACGCTCAATATATGTTCCCAATAAAACTTTAATGGGACCTGGCCCTTCAAATTGTTCACAAAGAGTTTTGTCCTCCCTAAGTAATCCAGTTTTAGGACATTTACATCCAGAATGTTTACAGGTGAGCTAAAGAAGAAAGATGAAATGCAAATATAAATCTAAAAATTAAGGTGTCTCCCCATAGGTGACATGAATTGAAAATTTGATAAAATGTAGATTACTATGAATGTTATAATAACAAGTATAAACATTTAAAATTATAAGTTAAAGGGTGTTCCAGTAGTTAATGTAATTTGATATATAAGGCCAAACTTTTGAGCCGCTATAGACAGACAGCTGCAATTCAGAAGAAACCTCTATTAATAACTCCGCTATAATAATAATAAATATAAACTTTGGATTTAGAAATTAAAGGGTGTCCCAATAGTTAAGGTGATTTGATGTATGTGGAGGATATTTTAAACTTTTATACACAGAACGCTGAATCTTAAAAGGGACCTGTATTGCTAAGCCCTCTATAGAAACAAGTTTATAATTTGAACTTAGAAATGAAAGGGTGTTCCAAAATTAACGTTATTTGACTTATATGACTGTAACTTTTCAACCGTTATATACAAACACTTAAAAATTAGACAGAATGTCTACTACTTTGTTTGGTATAATAAGAAGTATAAATATTTTAAATTATAAATTAAAGGGTTTTACAATAGTTGATGTAATCTGATGTATATGGCTAAACTGTTGAACCGTTATAGACAGGCGATTGGAATTTATAAAGAACCTAAATCTAAATCTACTACAACAGCAAGTATATAATTTGAATTTGAGAATTAAAGGGTGGCCCTATAGTTGCTTTAAATTGATATATATTGCCAAACAGTTGAACAATTGTAAAGTTTGGAGATGGAGTTATTGTAATTTGATGTATGTGGCCATACTCTTAAACCGGTATACACCGACAGATGAGATCTGTTTTGAAGTCGGGTTTATTTTTTTTTTTGCAAGAAATGAAAATTATATTTCCTGTTCAATCAAAATTGCATTTTGAGTTGCATCTTTCTAGTGTGACAGTGTGACAGTGTGGCACCTAAACACACATAATCTTGCGATTTTTTAAAATAGGACAGAATTCTATTAGATATTCTAAAGACAAAATCGTAAAATTGCGTAGAATATCCAGTCGTGGCCATTAAGAGCATTTCGATATGGAACAATAACGTAACTTCAATAAAAAAATTATAAATAAATAAATGTATGGGACGTTAGAAAATTAAAAAATAAGAAACAAAACATCAAGAGAAAAAATTGGCGCTCGCCCATATTTTCCGAGTTACGGGTTCTGAAGTTTTCAAATTTTTTAAAATATCAATATGGGTATCATTTTAAAGCTTTTGAAGAGATCTTTAAGGAAGTACTAAAATTTTTAAAAATGCTTAACCCATTAAGAGCCGATTGCATTTTTATGTAAAATGATATATATTTAGTACCGAACTTTTTTTATTTTTTAATTCTCCGTCACCCCAATATTTGCTTTCTTATTTGGAGTTACTTCACTAAACTAGGTTTACATAGAGGGTGAAGGGTACATAAGATTCGGCTTAGCCGAATATAGCACTCTTACTTGTTCTGACAAAAGTTCACCCGTCTAAACTCGGACTAAGGAAATATTTTAATTAAGAAGTTGTTTTGCCGTTTCTGCTTTAGAAACCTTATGCTTAGTTAATTAATAAAAAAAATATAGTGTACTCGATTCTCTATGTTTAGCACTCATGAATGTAATAAAAGAAAATTTGATACCAATAAAATCGATCGTGAAAGGTGTAGGACGGACGCTCTTCATTAGCATAAATACTCTTCTGCGATATCAATGCAGAAACTCATACTAATCTGTCCATCTATTTAAAAATGCAAGATTTATTTACAAAATATTTAAATCAATTTGGAAATACAAATAATTTATCGTGAATAACTAACATTAAAAAAAAAACAAATCTACAGTCGTATGCATAAGAAGAACTTAGAAGGAGTTTGGCATTAGTGAAGGAATTAAGCAGGGTCTCAGAGTGTTTTGTTGCACAGGCCGGCACTCAAAATTACTGCAAGCTATTGTCGTGACCCATAACTATATTTTTGTGACTATTTTTCAGTGTCAAATTGTGTGGAGAGCCAAGCATAGACCCTGCTTAGTTTCGTCACTTATGCTAACCTCATGCCAAGTTTTTGTTATGCATAAGGCCGCTTATGTTTATTCTAAATTGTGCCTCAACAAGGGCGAATTAATTACAAGGTGGTAGCGATGGCGAATACATTAATTTTCGCCATAGCTACCATCTTATAATTGATTGGCATTGGCCTCAATCATAGCTAAACGAAAGAAGAGAGGAGAGGAAGGAGGAAAGCAGCCATTTTAATACGAATGAACCGATTTAAATAATATTTGAAACATGGAAAACTTTCTATATAAAGTTTAGACTCAAAGCTGCGATAAGGTGGAAAAGCGTACAGTCTTATACGACTAAATTGATTCTAATGAAATTTGAAGCGTAGATAGAGATCAGTATTTATTGGTGGAATTAATTAATTTTTATTTATATACCTTTGGTCACACACTAGGTAGATTGAATCCGACAGGTGGCGCGGTTAGTAAAAAAAATCCAAGTTATTTTATCTCTAAAATTATCTTTAGTAGTTGAGCCATTAAGGGGTAAAAGCTTATTAGGGGTTAAACATTTATCTAGTGCCCTAATTAGATCCAGGCAACACTGGGTATATTTCCTATCTAGTGTTATTAATCATATGTCAAGGGCCAGTCCTTTTAGAGATTGTGACTATGTGCCGAAATATGAGATTCACTCATTTGAGTTGCGCGAACAACAGAGTTGACCTAACGCTTTAAAGACCCAGTTTTGTATACTCTTGTACAGCCATTGGACCGAATGTGAGCTTCATCTGTACTACACAAGAACATACAAATATCAGACCAAAAGTAGAGTAAAACTCCCAAGTATGAGTCGGTTGTTTAAAAGTTATTTTGAAATTACACGACCGCTTAGAGAAGAGAGTAAAGAAGCTCAACGGTGAATCTATGCAATTACTGGAGCATCTGCCTATTGTGCGTATAAAAATAGGAAACTCCTTTCCAAAACCCGTACTTTGCTTTTAACACGTTATTTGTTAAGGGCTCATGCAGTTGTAGTCGATTATTGACAAGAGAGAGAATTCGTTTTTCAGCCGAACAGTTCGTTTAAAGAATAAAATGCAGAATATTTTCCTGTTACTTTTAAAGTGGGAGTGGTTAAATGCAATGTCCATAACACTACTGCCTCCTCTACATAACCTTCTTAAGGAGCAATGCAATACATCAGCAGTAATCACCTGAGTGCGAGTTCAACGTAACCTAAAAAAAATAATACAATGTATCAGTAATCAATTTAATTTATTTGGACCATGGCCGTGCAAAACCAATGACCAGAACAAATACATATATATTTTTTTTATTAATTGTTTTAAGATTCCATTTGTTTAATTTTTAATTTATGTCTTTTAATTTCAGATAATGGATGACATTAAACAGGGCATTAAATATATTTTTCAGACATATAATGACGCCACCATGTGTATTAGTGGCTCTGGACATGCTGGCATGGAAGCCGCACTTTGTAATCTTATTGAAGATGGCGATATTGTTTTATTGGCCACTACTGGCATTTGGGGTCATCGTGCCGCTGACATGGCCAAACGTTACGGTGGCGATGTTCGTTTCGTTGAAGCTCGCTTTGGTCATTCCTTGACTGTTGATGAGATAGAGTTTGCCATGGAAGGTCATAAGCCGCAGATACTGTTTTTAGCACAAGGTGACTCATCGACCGGTATTTTACAATCGCACTTGAAAGAAATTGGTGAATTGTGTCGCAAATATAATTGTCTGTTTGTTGTTGATACGGTGGCTTCATTGGGTGGAACAGAATTTTGCATGGACGAGTGGTTGATTGATGTGGCCTATACGGGCTCGCAAAAAGTACTGGGTGCCCCGCCTGGTATAACACCCATTTCATTTAGTAAAAGAGCCATACGTCATGTCGTAGAACGTAAGACGAAAGTAAAAGTCTACTATTTTGATGTGTTGTTATTGGGTCAATATTGGAATTGTTTTGGTTCGCCACGAATTTATCATCATACCATCTCCTCAACACTTCTGTACGGCCTGAGGGAAGCCTTGAGTCAATTTTGTGCCCAAGGTCTAAAAGAAATCATACATCGTCATCAAGAGTGTTCGTATCGTTTGCAACAGGGCATTAAAGATTTGGGTTTGGAATTGTTTGTAACAAATCCCAGCGATAGATTATCGACTGTTAACACCATTAAAGTGCCAGTGGGCATTGATTGGCGCAAAGTGGCTGACTACACAATGAGAAAGTAAGTAAAAAATTCTTAGCAGATTTTTTTCAAATGTTTAATTTTTCTTTTTCTTTTACACTCTTCAGATACAATTTGGAAATAAGTGGTGGTCTGGGTCCAACTGTTGAGCGTGTCTTTCGTATTGGTCTTATGGGTGAAAATGCAACAATTGAACGTGTCGATTTAGTACTAAATGTCTTGCATGAGGCAATACAAAGTACGAAACTTAATTCTGTTAATGAAATATCGAAAATATAAAAATTAATTTCACATTAAGAAATAAAAGATCAAAAAAAGAAAATTTTTTATAATTCTCATTTGCCATTTACTATAAATAAAATATATGTATAAGATAAATTAGTTATTTAAGATAAATAAAATTTTAAGTTTTGTACTTTTTAACAATTATATTTTTGCAACAACAAAAACCTGTTTAAATAATTACTTTACTTGGAAAAATTCAAACTTTTGATACAGTCTTACATCTCTGGATCCAAAATAACTAGACACTTGAAATTTTTACAGCAAATAAAATATTATGCCGCTACAACAGTAAATAATAAATTGAGGTTAAAAATGAAAGCATATATAACCTAGTTTTTTATAACATTTTTTGGACAAGCACTTAAAATTTCACAGAGTATTTAGCAGTATGTCGAGCATAAAAACAAATTTAACAAGTAATAATGTTATATCGGGTATTTGAATCTTACACACCCTTCACCATATATATAAATCTAGTTTAGTAAAGTAACTCCAAAAAAAAAGAACAGATATTGCGATGACGACAGAATTTAAAAATAAGACAGAAGAATAATATTAAGAACTTCATTGAATTTAATATAAAAACGTAATCGAAAAATGTAATGGGTTAAACATTTTCAAAAAGTTTTAGTATTTCCTGGTGCACAATCGAACGTTTCTATGAAAAGTTCAGAGGCACATATCTTGGAAAATATGGGCGAGCGCCAATTTTGTCATTTGATGTTTGTATCCTTCACCACAAAAACTGGACCCCATAAAGTATATACTTATATTCTAACTTCTTATGCATAACGAAGTCGATTGAGCGATGTCCGTCTATCCGTCCGCGTTACTTTGCCTCGGCAAACTTGATTTCACCAAAAAATAAATGTCATTCGATTAGATATAATGTCGAGAGAGGTGCTATTGGAAATCAGCATAATCGGTCCATGTTCTTTGAGGCAGCAGGCAAAACACCACGCCTACCTCTAATTTTTTCATGTCATTTGGAACAATAAAGTAACTACAATCAAAAACATAAAATTGTCATCGGCCCTTAATGGGTTAAGAATTTTTAAAAAAGTTTTAGTACTTCCTTAAAGATCTCTTTAAAAGCTTTAAAATGATACCCATGTTGATATTTTACAAAATTTGAAAATTTCAGAGCCCCATAGCTCCTAAAATATGGGCGAGCGCCAATTTTTTCACTTGATGTTTTTTTTGTTTTATTTTAATTTTCTATCGCTCCATATTTTGATTGGAGTAACTTTATGCTCCAAATGATATGAAAAAATTAGGGGTAGGCGTGGTGTTTTGTACGCTGCATCGAAGGACATGGACCGATCATGCTGATTTTCAAGACGACCTCTTTTGACACTATGTCTGATCGATTGGAGTATTTCAATTTTCTCTTGCTCATCTAGTGCCTTGGCAAACTTGATTTCAACGCTAACACGGACGAACAGACGGACATCGCTCAATAGAATTCGCTATGCATAATAAATCAGAATATATATATATATATATATATATATATATATATATATATATACACTTTATGGGGTCGGAAATTGATATTACAGAAATTAAAAACTTAGTTATACCCTCTTTCCACTTTTTGTGGTGAAGGGTATAAAAAGCTTTGGAAATTGTAAGATTTTCTCTATTATGTTGTCCCATAAAATTTCATTTATATTCCTGCAGGTGGTTGTCTTTACTTAAGTACTTAGAAATAAAAACAAAAGTCGTTACTAAGTACTAAAAATTTAATACAACCACCTGCAGAAACACAAACGAAAGTTGAACAAAAAGATATGGAAAAATTAAGAGGAAGGCTTGGTATTTTACCCGCTACCTGCAGGGACATGGACCAATCTTGCCGATTTTCGAAACTATCTGCCGATTTCACTAACTGCAAAAATTTGTTTTTGTTTTCAATATAACTATGCATTTAGAGAAACCAGCAGTATGTCTGATCGATTGGCGTATTTAGATTTTCTCGAGCTCGTCTAGCGCCTTGGTAAAGTTAATTTCAACACGAACACGGACGGACACCGCTAAACCGACTTCGCTATACATAGGAACTTTTCAGGTTTTTAAGTTTCGCAAAAAACGATATTTCCCGTTATCCCTATGAAGTCTTTTGACGTGAACAAAAAATGTTTTTAACGCCATATACGCAGCAAATAAAAATGTCACTTCGCTTAAATGGCCCGCTAAGTGGTAAATTTACTCAAAAACTAATAAATTTTTTACAACAAACAAATTTAAGAAAAAACAACTTTCTAAATAAATTAATTTCAATAAATCAGAAAAAAATAAATTCTACTCAAATTTCTAATTAAAACATTGGCACCGAGTATAACATTGGGCCACCACGACCCGACCCGCCAATCTAAATTATTACGGTAATCAAGCAAATATTGTTTTAAAATAAGAACAAATTTAGTCATTTTATTAATGCCAGTATCACAAAGCATTTCCACTAATTTGTTTCAAAAAAAGAAACTTGCTGGATAAAGTTTATATCAAACTAAGTTTTTTAGTTTTCTTTATTAGAATCAAACTTTAAAACAGTTTTTTTCTTAAATGATTACAGTCTGATTTAAACCGTTTAAATAAAAAAAAAATGGTTTTAATAAAACAATACAAAATCTATGTCTTAACCCTGTTTCTGGGCAAGTTCACGGGCCTTGGCGCGTTCCAATTTAGCGATGCGAGCCAAACTCTTTGATCCCAAAATACCACCACCCCAGTGTCTGCGGATTTCATCATGACGATCGTTATAGTTAGTTTTAATGGCTTCAACGACCTTGCTGAAATTTGCCTTATCGTTGGGTTCGACATGCGTCAATGCCAAAGCAGTGCAGGTCTTGCGACGAACTAGCAAACCGAGACGAGCTTTACCCTTAACAATGCAGTATGGGACACCCATTTTGCGACACAAAGCAGGCAAAAATAATACCAACTAAAAAGAAATGTTTTTAATAAATTTATATTTTATAAAAACAAAAAAATCTTAAGCACATATTATTAATCAGATTGTCAAGCTTCCACAAAACTGATATTTAGTATCCCTCAAGAGGAAACCTAAATACACAATTTCAGTTGAAGAAATTCAATTTTCACATCATTAAATATATGCGCCTTTATTATATTATACTTATATTTAATTAAACTCACCTCAAGGGGATCAACATCATGAGCAATCACGACCAATTGCGCTTTTTTCTGTTCAACCAACTTTGTGACGGTGTTGGTACCAGCACGAATGAAAGTGGGTTTCTTTTTCGGTTGGACATCCTTACCCTTAGCTTTGGCCTCAGCAATCTTTTTCAAGCGCTGCTTCTTGGCAATGGCGGATTCAGGGCGGTACTTCTCTAACAATTTGAACATTTTAACAGCAGTAGTCTTGTCCAAAGTTTGGCTGAATTGATGTATTGGTGGTGGTACCTTTAAACGTTTTTGCAAAACAGCCTTTTGCCGTTGAACGCGAATGTATTTGGGCCATCTTACAAAGCGAGACAAATCTCGTTTTGGTTGAATATTCTGACCTACAAAATAATTTTTAAAAAATTTATGAATTCCTCGACTTGTATTCTATTAAATTTACAAAAACACCACTTACCGATACCAAAATTCTTGGGACGCTTTTCAAAAAGTTGATTAACAACTTTCTTCACGACCGGTTTTTTTACGGCCAAAGGAGCTGGGGCAACCTTCTTAGTCACTGGCTTCTTCTTTGGTCTGGGCTAAAATAAACAACACAAATACATGAATTTTTACACAAGCAATTGTTTGGCAAATACGTCTTAGCTCGCGGAAACACTTTTTATTTTAATGATTCGACTTCACATACCTTCTTAACAACCATTTTGGATTATATTTTTTACAAGATGTAAATGAAAAAAGCAGATTTTTACACAGGTCAAATAAAGACCAGCTTTTATGTCTGCTTGTCAAAAAAGAAAGGAGTTGAGCAAAACGGAAATATTTGCGATGTCAAACAGTGTGCAGAGTTGTTTTTTTAAGCATTACCAGGGACATCTAGTGTTAGTTTTGTGTCGCATTTATAAATATTAAACTATGTATGAAAAAATAGCAGTAGTGACTTTTTTTGAAAATTTTTTTCTAACTGCTGTTTAATTTATTATCTTTCCTTGAATATATATTAATATTTTCAACTTTGAAGGTTAAGAGATTTTTGAATGATCAGCAGCGCTCTACCTTTTCACAGATATAACTATCACGAAGGTTTAACAAATGGGCCTTTGAAGCGGTGAAACAATAATGTGCGGAATAGGACATATCAATATTAGTGGTGAAAAGATTGCAATTTCTAAATGCAAAGAAATAGCAGGAGACAATTTAGCACATGCAGGTAGTGTTGAAGAAGCCTTTAGGCAAAGAAATGCTAATAATTCTATTCGTTATTGCAACCATTATATTTTTAGCATTAAAGAGAGAATGAGAGCCGTAGACTGTGAATGCTGCTTGTTAAGCTAGTGCTCTTAATAACGTTTGATTCTATGAATTTTACCTCTTCTTAGTCGATTTATATAAAATAGGAATAACTAGGTACACGTTAAAGGGCCATAAAGTTTTCTAATAGAAAACTATTTTAAAAGAGTTGTTCCTGCATAGTACGCTTGCACGAAAATAATTACTCTCGAATCGCTTATTTTTTTTAAGATAGATTTAAATTGTCGCTTCATTTCTGCTTTTGTTGTTTGTCTTAGGTCCCTTTCAGATAAGGCAACCTTACTTGCGTAAGTCTTATGTTTATGGGTGTGAGAGGAAAGGTTGGTTTGAAGGGAAAAGAATTGCCGAGATTTGAGTACAGACTTGCTTGTACTTGGCAAGTCTGTTTCTGCTGTCGTTCTTGTCTTGGGATATTTATTTGTTTTTGACATTGTCTTTTATTTCTTCATCGGTGTATTGTTTAATTTTGTGTTAATGAAACAAAACGTCAATAAATTAAGAAAATTCGAGCATAAGAAAATAAAACTTGCTTAGCCAAGTTGCTGAATGTAAACTGAATATTATACTTGCGCAAGTAAACTTACCTAATCTGAAAGGGGCCTTCTTTTTTATATTCTCTAGGAATGTGAACGAACTTATTCATTCACTATAGTAAAATAGGCCATAAAAGAATTATACCAGAAAAATCAATACATTGTTTGTTTAATTACTGGCTTGGCTTCGATTAAAACAGTGAGGTTATATGGAATATAAATGATTAGTCAATTACCTCTAATTTTCCTACTTATTGCTTCTTAAGCTGCATCTTATTTTATTTTCCCAAAATAATAATTTGTATTAAATAAAAAATAATTTTATAGAATCTTAAAGACAAAAAATTTTAATATACAATTGACTTTGTATAGTGCAAATTGTTAATAAAATTTAGCTTTTAATACTTATGTAAAGTAGTTTTTTGTCTAGTTGTAATAATTTATGGTTTTTAAATTAAATCCAAATTTTATATATTTAACTTTATGTTTGTTGGGTTGCTAATTAAAAATTCAACTCTGAAACTATGATCTGATTGTTTGACTTTTTTCTTTTATTTACATTCCATTCTCCCTAGTTTTTTTTTATTTTCTTTTTATACTGGTTTAATTAGATTGATTTGGCTTGTCTTTCATTCAGTCATTCGTCTTTTTTTTTTTTGGGAAGAATTTTTTATCGGGAAACAAAAGTGCGTGAATAAAAGAGTAATTTTTCAATTAAACAAATTGGCAATAATAAAATTAAGTTAAAAGTTCACTAAACTGCATAAATCAAATTGCAGTATTTGTGTTCAAAAGTGTTCATATGTAAATATTAATTAAAAGGAGAGAAGTTGAAAGAAAATAAATGTAAAAATTTAATCAAAAGTGATAATTCATAGATACATCCACCATTTTTTATTTTCGTTATATTTTTGTTTACTTTTTCTGTTCAACATTCGTATTAAAAATACAAACGTTAAAAGAGAAGAAATAAATAAAAATGCTGTATTGCATTCTGTAAATGGGGCATAATTAAAAGAATATAAAAAGAATCTAAAAATAAAAAATCATCTTCAAATAATACAAATTGATATAGTGAAACATGAATCAGGCAGTAAAATGAAAAGAACATAATGATGATGTTGTGAATGTATGAAATTGTCTTTGCAAAGCTTTTCTGTAGATCCTTTAATGGTCTATGGCTAAAATATGGCACATGCTAACAATGCTGCTATGGCCACAGGAGGTGGTGGTGGTAGTAGTGGCGTAGGAGGTGGTAGCAGTGGGACAGGTATTACGGCAAATATTAATACTCATGCTGTGGTTGTTTGGGAATATGAATCACGCGGCTGCAAATGGTTGCCATATACTCCTGCCGTCTCTCAACACTTGGAGCGTGCTCATGCCAAGAAATTAACGCGTGTTTTACTTAGTGATGCTGATCCCGAATTAGATAAATATTATGTCAATGTAAGGACGATGACTCAAGAGACTGAAGACGGTACAAGCCGTTCTGTGGCGGGGGTGCGACGTATGTTTTATACTCCTACATCACCTGCCGGCAAGGGCACAAAATGGGAATGGGCTGGTTCATCATCGGACGATTGGCATCCCTATAATATGCATGTTCAATGTATTATAGAGGATGCCTGGTCAAAGGTTAGTTTCTAAATCCTATAAATAATTTTTATTTTTTTTTAATGTTTTTAAACTAAATATTTTTAAATATGAAATCATAACTAGAAAATAATTTTTAAAATTATTAATGCAAATTATTTAAATTAATTATTCGATTATTGATTTGGCTTTGCGAAGTTTAAATTATTATTTTTTAACTATTTGAATGGAAAACACCCATTTTATTATTTACAATAATAATAAATAATAATAAAAATTTAACCTCAAAGTTCGAAAATAAAAAAAAAATAAAAAACAAAATTCATAAAAATACTTCAAGAACTATTTTTTTCTGCTATTTATTAAATATTTTTGTCACTTTTTTAAATAAAAATATACAAATGAAATCAGTTACTTGATGAACACTAAAATATATTTTTATGCGTAAAACTATTTTAAATTTTTTAGGGAGAACAAACACTAGACCTGTATGGTACCTCCAGTCTTCCCTACACCATTAACTTTTGCAATTTAACACAAACGCGACAGCCCAGTGGACCGATACGAAGTATAAGACGTACACAACAAGCTCCATACCCACTTGTAAAACTGACACCTCAACAGGCTCAACAATTAAGTGGTAAATTAATTAAATCAAATAAAAAAACAAAACATTAAATCTTATTTTTTTTTTTTTTTGTAATTTTTATAACAGTTCAAATAAATTACTCCGAATATAATCATAAAAGAAACAATACTTTACCCAAATTAGCAGCTAAGAATCATAATGACAACAACAATAAACAGCAACATTTACAACGTGTAAATAATAATGGAACATTTGCTATCAACAATAACAGCAACAGTCGTCAGCCACAATCTTTACCACCATCGCATAGCCATGGACATGGCCATCAACAGCATACTATTCATTCAGCATCCGTACAATTACAACAACAGCAGCAACAAAATAATCGTAAAACGACTAAACGTAATGGTGAATTATCTACGGCGAATTTAAGGCAAATTTTAAACAATCTCAATATATTTGGTAGCAGTAGTTCAAAAAATCATCATCATCATCATCAACATCAACAACAGCAGCAACAACACCATCAACACAATATGCATGCGACTGTAAACGGTTCCGCTACGAATCACTTACAGTCTTTTACGCATTCCAGCAATGTTTTAACCTCTTCGATGAGTAGCCATAATAGCCGCTGTTCCGAGGGCTCATTACAATCGAAACACAGTAGTCGCATGAGTATGCATCGGTCACGTTCTCGCACCCGCGCCTCAGATACGGATACGAACAGTATGAAATCTCACCGTAGACCCAGTGTTGATACAGTCTCAACGTATCTCAGCCATGAGAGTAAAGAAAGTTTACGCAGTCGTAATTTTGCCATATCAGTCAATGATCTGTTAGACTGTTCCTTGGGTAGTGATGAAGTTTTTGTGCCTTCCTTACCCGCTTCCTCCACCATGTCTTCTCTATCGTCTTCCTCTTCGATGATGACAGCAGAAAGGGCTCCTGCGCCGCCACCTATACCCTCAGCAGGTTCCATTTCTGTGGCGGCGTCTGGTACGTCGTCTTCTCAGCACTCTCTATCATCTTCGTCTCAGCAACATCAGCAGCAGCAGCAACAGCAATTGCAGCAGCAGCAACAACAACAACAACAACAACAACAACCAATTGCTGGTTCAATTGTTGGTGTGGATCCTGCCAGTGATATGATCTCACGTTTCGTTAAAGTCGTTGAGCCACCAGTGTGGCCCAATGCACAACCCTGTCCAATGTGTATGGAAGAGTTGATACATAATGGCCAAAATCCAGCCATCGCTTTAAGTCGTTGCCAACATTTAATGCATTTACAGTGTTTGAATGGCATGATTATAGCGCAACAAAATGATTTAAATAAGGTAAATAAAAAAAAAAACAATAGTGTTAATCAAATGTATGCCATCTTAAACGACTTCAAAAAAAGAAGGAGGTTATCAATTCGTCGTGAATGTTGCTTTTTTTAATGTTTGCTTTTGCAGAACGCGGTCATTCTTTTATTTGAAACATAAAACCTACAGCTTGGGATTGATCCCGTTTTAAAAACAGTTCATAATTTTCAAAATTAAAGGGCGTCCTCATACAACATACGCTTTTTTTAAGTGTATTATGAACCGTAAAGGGCACACTTCAAAATTAAAAAAAAATACTAATTACTATAGCGGCCAATAGCAAAAAGTAATGCATAAATAAATCTAATAGTTAAACGGTGTCCCCATAGGTGACTATGATCTATAAAGTTTTTATGAACAAGAAAAGAAAACGTACGACTAAAAAAGTAATATCCTAATTTTAATTAATTTATAACATTAATTAATTTATAATATTGACAGTTCAAATCCTGATTGGGGAAAAATTAAAAATTAAAATAAACGCAAGGCACAGCATATTTACATTCATACTTAAATCATAACGGTCAATATGATACTGAAACAGCATCTATAATGTTGTGAGCAAACAAGTATGAATGATTAATTAAATTGCATTTCGTGGCAATATCGAAGGTTGGTACGAAGCAAAAGCAAATGTACAAGACGAGTTTAAGAGAGAACGACAACGTCCGCTTACATTTGTAAATAATTTTTTTTTAAAGAAATTAGAAAAATGAACCTGAGACGGAAAAAAGTCAATTTTAATTCATTTAATGCTAATGATAATTACAATTGAATAAAAAGTAATTGTTGTTCTGAAACATAAATTATGATTACAGAACCTTAAAGAGAATTATGCTTAATACAAAAAACTGTCACCCCTTTTGTAGGTGGATCAATAACAAAAATATGTGTGTTCCTATAGTGTCTCATTTTTCCAAATTTTTGTGATAAAAATGCCATTTTATAATTATGCTCTGCTACACTTTAAGGTGTTAATTAAGTTGACAAAGACAAGGAATGGTGTTTTTAATGGTACGAGGGCTGCTCTATATATTTCTGGCCTAATAGTTTGGAAGTTTGTTGTAATTGTTTTTATGTTTCTGTTTTGTTTTAATAAAATATGTAATTTAAATTAATAACGTTTTTAAAATTACAACAACCCTTGAAAAAGTCGACAAACAATCGACGAAACGTCGGGTGAAATTTGTAATTAAAAATTGTTTTAATTACCTTTAGTTTGTAGGCCCAATTAGCTTGAGCACAAAGCATATTTTTTACAAAAACCAGAAAAATTGGCCAAACTTTAAACATCACTGAAAATGCGAATATTTATAATCAAGAGAGAAACCTCTTAAACATGGTTTGTGAACACTTCAACAATTTCTTCTGGCGACGAAAATCGTTGACCATGCATTTTTTTTCTTGATGTGCGGAAACAAGAAGAAGTCATTAGGTGCCAAGTCAGGGCTGTACGGCGGATGACCCATTAATTCGACGTTTTGGCCGATCAAAAACGCTCTGGTTTGAGCCGATGTGTGAGAGCTCGCATTGTCATGGTGAACAATGATTCGTCTTCTCTTGTTGGTTTTACGAATTTCTCCGATGACTTCAGACAAACAAATTGTAGTGTACCACTCAGAAGTGACCGTCCTACGTTGCTCAAGCGGAACAGTCGCCACATGACCAGTTTTGCCGAAGAAACAGGCGACCATTTGCTTCGAAGTGCTTCTTCCACGAACAACTTTCGTTGGATTTTGCTCGTCTTTGAAGACCTACACGGTCGATTGTTGTTTCGTTTTGGGCTCACACGCATTGATCCATGATTCGTCACCTGTGACGATTTTATAAACGTCTTTTAAAGCACCGTAATCGTATTTTTGCAACATTTCTTTGCACCAATCGACACGAGCTTTTTTTGAGCGACTTTCAAATTGTGCGGGATCCAACGAGAACAAACCTTTTTTACGGCCAGGTGTTCATGCAGTATCGAATGTATGCTGGTGGAAGAAATGTCCAAGGATGTCTCTATCTCTCGGTATGTCGCATGTCGATCTTGCATTATGAGTTCACGCACGGCATCAATGTTCTCTGGCACAACAGCCGTTTTTGGACGACCTTCACGGAATTCGTCTTTGAGCGATGCACTCTTGTCGTGATAATCCACGTCGAAAGTTGTGAAAAATGATGGCACGAAAATGTTCACGAGTTAATTCCATTTTTTTCTATATTAATTTTTTCAAGTCACTGTAAACAACACAAATAATGGTCGTACGTCAATGAAACCTTTTAAAAAGCATTACCATTAGTGGAAATAATGATAATGCTAAAAAATCATTAGCCTTATTTATGACTCAAGGCTAATGAAATTGGCAATTAATTAGTCCATCAAATTAATTAATTTCATGTATGCTTAAAACAAATAACATAAAAAAAGTTCGCTATAACAAAAAAGTATAAAATTTGGTTTTCGAAATTAGGATGTGTCCCAATAGTAGATGTAATTTGATTTATGTGGCTAACCTTTTGAACCGTTGTAGACAGACAGCTGTCGGCTTTTTTGCAAAATTTATTAGTTCATAGAATTATTTTATAGTTAGAATGAAGAGTTTGCATTAAGTGATAGGTTAGGTTACTCAAACTTTTAACGATCGTGCAATATGAATTTACGAGGAGTTTTAATGATTCGGGGATTTTTATAAATCATCAATTTTTTTATACATTTCGCTTTAAAGAAATCTGATTTCTTTTAGCGAATAATTTTTAGGGAAACGTTCTTTTCTCGAAAACAATTCTTTTTATATTCTGTTGAACTACGTCTAGACGAGCCATCGACTAACGAACATTAAACAGTTTTCGTTTCTTTTTTGGAGAATACGTGTTCATGTCCTTTTTTAACGATTTTCGGTAATAAAACTGTAAAAAAGAAAATTACATTTTTATGACATCGATAATCTCAGGTAATTGCTTGATGGCTAATGGCTCTTAAAAAAAAGTTTTGTTACAAGAAATTGTTTTTCTACATAAAAACTTTTTTTCTTTGTTGTAAATTTTTTTAAAAACTATATAAAAAATGTTTTTAGAAAAACAAATTGAATTTCAGAAATTTTTTAAATATTTTTTTTTATTTACAGAATCTCTTTATTGAATGTCCTGTTTGTGGAATTGTTTATGGGGAGAAGATTGGGAATCAACCAAATGGTACAATGTCATGGACCATTTTAAGTAAAAGTCTGCCAGGCCATGAGGGACAAAATACCATACAAATTGTTTACGAGTAAGTTTTAAATAACAGTACAGTACTCGTAGGTGTTGTATATCTTCCGAATGGCAACTTTTTGCATTGCGAGAGAGTGTTAAGTGATTTTTCTGACAGATTTAGCAATATATTGATAATGGGTGATTTTAACACAAACATGTTTAGCTGTGGAGATATGGTTAGGGAGGCGTGTAGACGAATGTCTTTGTCTGTGGTACACAACTTCAGTCCAACACATTTTTCTCCCCAGCACAGTACCACGTCCTTAATTGACTATTTTTTAGTCTCGAATATTGAGCTTGTTGCGCATCACTGTCAGTTTCAGATACCTGCATTGAATACTTATCATTCAGCTATTTTCCTTTCATATTGTGTTTTTAATAATGTTTCTCCTAGATCGCATTGTTACAGAGATTACAGGCTATTTAATATTGATAACTGTTTCCTTCAGCTTCAGTCCGAGAATTTTTGCAATGTCTACACCAACATTGACATTAATGATAGCGTAGATTGCTTCAACTCAATAATTCACAGGGTGTATGATACTCATGTGCCGTTGCGTAGGTTTGTGGTTTATAATCGGTCTATGTGGCTGCGGGACAGACGAATTGTTGATGCAAAGCGTAGCAGGGATCTTGCATTCAGGGCGTACAGGGAAAATGGCTCACGTGAGCGGTTCCTCACTTATTGTAGGTTTCGGAACAAACTCAAATCTACTATACGTAAAGTTCGAAGGGCCTACTGTACTAATTTTTTTGCAAATTGTGACCAAAAGCAGTTATGGGGGAAAGTTAGGGATGTGGGTGTTATTGGACCTTTGAATAACACACAGGGTAACTTTGACCTTAATGAGTTCAATGAATTCTCACGATTGCCGAGAATAGATAATGAGGAGGTGGCTCGCTTATCAAGAACTGAGGGCTTTTCCTTTCATAATGTAACTGATGGGGACGTTTTCAGGGCCATGTGCATGATAAAATCTCAGACAGTTGGACCGGACAATATTCATATTAAATTTTTGAAACTAATTTTCCCAATGATATCGGCACACTTAACCTTTATTATAAACAGAATTATAACTTCTTCCACTATTCCTGATATCTGGAAGATTGGTAGAATTATTGCAATACCTAAGATTAAGACCCCCACTACATGCTCTGATTATCGTCCCATCAGTATCTTGTCAGTATGCTCTAAAGTGTTTGAGGTATTAATTAGGGAACAAATGCTGGATTATTTGAATGGTGGTGGCCTGATTCATTCTAATCAATCGGGGTTTAGGAATGGCCACAGTACTACAGGAGTTTTGATGCGTGTAACAGAAACAATTAGGCAGAACATTGATAGAAACAAGGTTAGTGCACTGGTTTTACTGGATTTCAGTAAGGCGTTTGATTCCATTAGTCATAACATTTTAGTGTCTAAATTGTCAACGTTGTTTGGCTTTAGTTCTAGTAGCTGTAGGCTTATTTCCTCATTCTTGTCTGGTCGTAGCCAGTTTGTTCAATTTGATCAGGAAGTTTCACATGTTTTGCCATTATTTCGAGGTGTTCCCCAAGGTTCTGTTTTGGGTCCCTTATTGTTTTTGTTGTATATAAATGATATTTTTGAAAGAATTGATTTTTTAAATGGGTTCACTTATGCTGATGACATTCAGCTTCTAGCCACTTGTGATTTGAATTGCTTACATGTTGCTGGCAGGAAGATAAATGCAGAACTTAGGGAAATTGAGAAGTGGTCACACGAAAATTTTTTACGATTAAATCCGGACAAGTGTAAGGTTATGATTTTTTCTAGGCAGACTATCACTCTCAATATATTTATTGCAGACAGATTGGTAGAAGTTGTTCCTTACTGTAAAATTCTTGGTGTTATCTTAGATGACAAACTAACATTTAACAACCACATAAATTTTGTTGTTGCGCGTATTGCTTGGATCCTTCGTAGGTTGTACAGTGTGGCTTACTACCTGCCGTTTGTTGTTAGGCGTAGGGTCGCCATATCTTTATGTTTACCGATTATAAGTTACGGTATTGAAGTTTACTCTCTCACCTCTGCTTTGAACAAGGAAAGGTTGAGGATCTGTTTCAATAGGATCGCTCGATATATTTTTAAAATTCGTTCTAGGGAACATGTCTCATGGCATCACGCAAGAATACTTGGCTGCGACTTTACTAATTATGTTAAGCTCAGACAACTTTTATTTTTTTACAAAACAATTAAATATGGCTGTCCTAGCTACATTGTAAACATGTTTGATTTCAGTGTCTCTAATAGGACGTATTCTTTAATTTGTCCTGCACATGCGTCGCTAATAATGGAGAGATCGTTTTGTGTTCGGATTTGTAGAGTGTGGAATTCAGTAATTCCATACCAGAATCGTCGCTTTTCCTATTCACTGCCTACTTTCAAGAAAATTTTTATATCCCACATTTAGTGTCAATAGCACCTACCTGAGCCCTATTTCTTTTAATTGCACAATTTGCGAAAATTCTTTTGTTGTCACTGGTCATCGGGGTAACTGATCTCGCCTACTGCTAACTTCATTTATCTATTGTTTATATAGATATGTATATTTCCATGTTGGGTGTGTGAGCAATGAACAGTGTTTTTTTTTTCTTTTTTATCTCTTTAAAACTTCATAATGAATATTTACATAAGTATTTCGAATGTATTTTTGTAGTAATAAGATCTTCATGTGATATATGAAATATGTTAAATTTGTATACTAGTCAGTTTGGCCCTATGGGCTTGCGACATTGAAATAAATAAATAAATAAATAAATAAATAAATAACATTAATCACATCACATCAAATCAATATTAATTTGTTTAATTTAACAGCATTGCATCTGGCATACAAAATCAAGAACATCCACATCCAGGAAGGGCTTTCTTTGCTGTAGGATTTCCCCGTGTATGCTATTTACCCGACTGCCCATTGGGTCGTAAGGTTTTACGATTTCTAAAAATTGCTTTTGATCGCAGACTGTTGTTTTCGATTGGTCGATCGGTGACTACGGGACGGGAAGATGTTGTTATATGGAATAGTGTTGATCACAAAACGCAGTTCAATATGTTTCCAGATCCCACATATTTGCAACGGTGCATGCAACAGCTGGTACATTTGGGTGTTACCGATTAAACTTTTTATTCATTGATTCATTCATTCATATAAATTAAATGACATTCATTCATTTAATAATTTTTATTTTATATTTTCATTTTATATAAATTTTAAATATTCTAATATTAATCTATTCATGAGTGCAATGTCTCGATTCATTAAATTATAGAATAAAACAAAACATGAACACACAAACACACATTCACATACAGACAGACAAACAGAAAAGTAAACACCCACCAGTTTGAGTAACTCAAACTTTAAAATGATGAACTGAATTGAAAACAAAAAGGAATAATAATATTCTACAGTAATAAGACTAGATTTAAAACATAATAGTTTGTGCTACTTTAGATTTTAAAACAATTAAACAAACAACATTTAAAACAAAAAGTTAAAAGTAAAAAAAAAAAATACAAAATTACTGGGGCCTTTTTAAAATTAAGAAAATTTTTTTTTTATAAAAATTTAAGAACTGGATTTCGTGGTCCTTAAATTCCAGTTGATTAATTGTAATTTATTATATATACAGATATATTATATACAAAATTAAAAAACAATGTTAAACATTTTATTTGAAAGTTTTATTTTTTTTTTATCTAAACATTTATTTTTTTTTTTAATAATTTTGTTGTGATTTATGTTCTTCCATTTTATTTACGGTTTTTATAGTGAAATGTAATTTAGACACTTTTAAACATATAAATATTTCATTTATAAATTTTATGTAAGATTTACTTTCACTTCACTCATTAATTACAGAAATATTTTTTAATAATAAATATTTTTATATTTTAAGATTTTTATTTAGGTTACATGTATTTAAAACATAATTTCATACATTTATTAGTTAAAAGAAATAAAACAAAAATAAAAAAAAATAAAAAATAGTTTTAATGCTTTTAATGTGAGTATTTGTAATAATGCGATCATTAAGTTTTTAATAATTTTTTCTAAATTATAAAAATAAAGTAATAAAAATGATATCATGAACTACTCTTCCAAGAGTATTAATTTTTAAACTACCAGTTGTTTTATTTTCGATGATAAAACGTGAAAGAGCTTGTCCGTTTTTTTTTTCGATAAAATCTACATAAATTACCGTTAAAAAATTTGCTCTAAACAGTATTTGGAATAGGAAAATTGTAAGATGTACTAACGTCCGCCCCGTTTACTTTATGAATTTTTTGTTCGCTGAAACTTTTACTTTGTAAAATGGTTTTAAATGTGGGTTCGTGAAGGCTGCAATTTTGTAGCTTCGCAAAAAGAAGAAGATTCAGTGGCGAATTTTGCATTAGATAAGGTTCTGTACCTTCCTCCTTCCTCTAAGGAAATACTTTTGTGAAGGTTGCGCAGGAATTATTGATTAGAGTCTCGCATACCAGAGACCAGAGTTTTTTGATTTTGGGAATAAATTTTCTAATCGGACCTCCCTGGTACCTCTTTTGCATATACATATACATTGAAAGATTGTTTTAACAAAAATCACCATAGTGAGTCTTTTAAGACTGCCCAAAATGACTTACATGAAACTAATTTATCAGTTGTGCGTTTAAAAAGAGAATCGTATATAAAGCGACTTGTTAACAAAGCAAACCGAATTAAAAAAAGAAGGAGGTTGTCAATTCGACTGAATGATGCTTTTTTATGTTTGTGCCTGCAGAACTCAGTCATTTCTGAACCGATTTTGAAAATTTTTGGTAATTTGATAGATTCTGCTCTCAGATTGGTCCCGTTTTAAAAACATTTCATGATTGAGTATCACTATGGATTCCAATAGCAAAAAGGAATAGAAAAATAAATCCTAAATTTACAGGGTGTCCCCATAGGTGCTAAGTCCGCTATAACAACAAGTATAAAGTTTGGATTTGGAAAGTAAAGGGTGTTCCCATAGTTGATGTAATTTAACCTATAAGGTGCTATCTTCTGAAACATATACAGTTACTTGAAAATTAAAAAAAAAATATCCACTACTTCGTCTGGTATTATAAGTAGTATAAATATTTAAAATTATAAATTAAAGGGTGTTACATTAGTTGATGTAATTTGATGTATGTGGCTAAACTTTTGAACCGTTATAGACAAACAGCTTAAATTTACAAGGAACCTGTATCGCTAAATTCCCTATAACAACAAGTATAAAATTAGGTTTTGGAAGTTAAAGAGTGTCCTAATAGTAGTTTTAATTTTTAGTATGTAACCGAATTTCTGAACCGTTATAGACAGAACGCTGAAGCTTAAAAGGGACTTGTATTGCTAGGCCTGCTATATTAACAAGTTTTTATTTTGAATTTAGAAATTAAAGGGTGTTCCCTAATTGATGTAAATTTACTTATATGGGCTTATCTTTTGAACCGTTATAGACAAACGCTTGCAAATTGAAAAGAACGTCCTATGATATGGTAATTATAAATTAAAGGGTGCCCCAAAAGTTTATTTAATTTGATGTTTATGGTTAAACTGTTGAACCGTTATAAACAGGCGGTTGAAAGTTTGTTTACGTTATTTTGATGTATGTTACAATGATGAAATCGGTTATGAAGTCAGTTTTTTTGCAAGAATTTATATTTTTTAGCAATGTTTTTGTTGCCATACTGATAGGCTTGTAGATAAAAGAATAAAACAATTAGAATAATAATTATATTCGAGTTGAAATAATAGGTGTGTTCATTTGTACAAATTTGTAACAATTGTTACTAGAAAGCGTTCATTAACCCAAAAAATTTGCAACGAGAGAGCGTCGAAAGAGCGTAAAAAATTGAGGGACAAAAAAATTCTTGCAAGTTTTTACAAGTAAAATTTTTACTTGCAATAATTATTCAAACAGCTGTTTTGCGTTTGTGTTTACAAATAAATATTTCAAAATTAAGTTGAAAATAAAAATATTGTGGAAAATTAAAGAAATTGTAAGTAAATGTAAACTTTTACAGCGATAAAAAGTATTAAAAAGATACGAGTAAATTTATATTTGTGCAACTTAGAAACAACAGGAGCAAAATAAGATGTCTAATGAAATTAAACTAAGCAACACAGTATCTAGTACATCACTGGCAAAGGATGTTCCGGCAAACAATCTTAGTGTTGTAAATATTATGAGTAGGTAGCTACTCGATAATTTACACTAAGCAGGCAAATAATTTAATTAGTTCAAATATATATTGGGAAATAAATTTAAATTACTTTGCTACTGCTTTTTGATATTTTGTTTTGGATAAAGCATTTTATTGCAATGAAAATGAAAATTGATTAAATTTGTTTTCTTTAAAAAATATATTTAACCCGGTTTTCGCCGGCTGTTTATTATTATTATTATTATCATAGTTTAGAAGCGATTGCAAATGCGGAGCATTAACGTTAGACAATAGCGAAGAAAAATTCTCAATAATAATATCTATTAACGCATGCTTACTCTACCACGCATTAAAAACAACATTTATGAAAATCGCTTGGAAAATAAATCACAAAGTTGGACATAAACATTTCTGCGACCTTATTCTGTCGTTATTTCCGATATTTGAAATAAAAATTCTATGAGTATGAACTAATTAAAAATAGATATTTTATTCATTCATTTTAGTCAAAAGTAGTTAATCACCCTTATCGTATATAGCGTATTTCGACTACATCAGGTACTAGATTAAATAAAATTGCAAAACTTTTTATTATTCTGTTACAAGCCGTACTCGAAAAACGCCAGTTACGACAATGCTGAATATAAATGACCATAATCACATCATTTTTATAATAATATACATATATGTATAATTTTTCCAAAAATTATAGGGGTAGTACTCATATGTACCTATACATTACAACACTATTTTAACTTTAGCTAGTAAAGTGTTCATTTACTTTTTTACATTTTTGAGAGTAATTTTGGAAAATTTCTTGTTACTCTCTCGTTGCTAATTTTTACTAGTAAAGTAAATGAACACACCTATTAGTAAAATTAATAAAATTAATAAAAAAAAAAATCTGGATAACACTGAGAAAAACAAAATAATTCTACGTTGGCAACACTTCCGAGTAGACGGCGATTTTGCCAATCTATACGAACATTAGGTAAAAATTAATTTTGAGAAATGTAAAAAATTTAAAAAATTTATGCAGCTGGGTAGATAACAAAATTGTGGGTCGTGTAGTGAATTCTAAAGGCTTTTGCTTGAGATTTGTCGTTTTGGGACACTGTTAAAGTCTGGAAAGTTGTATAAATCGCATACGTTTTTACACGATTTTGAGAGGTTTGCAATATATATTTTTTGGTGGCCAAACGAATAAAGATTTTGTATTGATTTTTTTTTTCTGTGAAAGGCTTTTTTAGCAGTTACTTATATTGATTTTTTGTATAAATTTTTTTATAAAAAAATTCGTTCGAAATTAATAAGAGAATTTTTTTGTAAAATGTTTGTCAAAGAAAAATAGTGAAAAGGTCCAATGCGATTCTAAAAAAGTTGTATATCACTACTTTTATACCGCAGAAAAAAACGTTGCGCGTTTTTCCGCCTAACCCACTGTTTACTAGTATAAGACCCACTCAAAAAAAAAGGGGGTTGGAAATGGGGTTGGAAACGGATATTGTTAAAAATGACACACGGAATGGCAAACTTTTTTATACCCTTTTTATACTTTTTGTGGTGAAGGGTACAAAAAAATGAATGTCCGGTTAGATTGGTAGAATACCCCTATGTGCAGCATAACTATAAACCGCACATCAGTGCTCAAAAATACATTTGGAGGTAATATAAAATAAACATAGTTATTACGGAAACATTATGGAGAGGCGACTGTTAATTAAGCTACAAAAGTGGTGAAACAAACGAATACGATTAGCAATGACAAAGAAGATGTCTGTTAATCTCAAACGCTGGAAATATGGCGGCTTTAAACAACAAGCACATACTGAGACGAACTGATGCAATTTGTTAGGACTAAACTTTAAGGTGAATGTCTGCGAGAACACGTTTAAAAAAGTATAGAGTTTTGCGATTTAAAAAGGCGTGTTGTTTTTAATAGATGTCACAAGATAAATATGCGGAATTATTATCGCGAACCACTTGAAAAAGGAAAAAAAATAAAACGTAGAGATTAATATTGTTACGAAAGTAAGATCTGTCAACTCCTGTTGTTGTTAACAGTATGAGAGTGTTGAATAAAGTTACTTCCACTAATGGTGTGTGTATAGAATAATACCACAATTAGCTAACAAAAGCTGAGCAACCTCAATGGTTGCGTTGGTAGAAGTGCTTGCTAAAAAACAAAAGATCGTGAGTTCGAGCCCAACTTCAGACATGCGTACAAGGGAAAATAATGATTGTTATAATGCATTTAAAAATTAAGAAGCAGCAGTACAAACCTCCCGAGAGGCAAAAGACAATTATTGTGTGAAGCCGTGGCAGATAATAAAAGTGGAGACGTCTAATTTAATATAAGAGTAACAGATAATTGTCAAGGAGCCCTTTAAAATAAAAAGTAAGAACGGTAGCATAACAACAGTGTATGGCAGACGTGTGCTGCGGCTTTAAGATAAAGGGGATGACTGGCTTGTATAAAAGGAGTAGTGGAGATGTCTGTGGATGGTTAAGGTTACTAAACAAGGCATCGAGTAGTTCATGTCTTGCCGGAGTAACACAGTAGTGTAGGGTGGATGGCTGCGTTTACAATAATAACCCATGTTTAGTATATACGAGACCATGGGATTTACAAGACCGGTAGGATTAAGAAATATAGCCAGAGAAAGCCATAAAGTAAGAATACAGAATTTATAATGAACCACAGTGGTGTTTGCACTCGAAAGAATCCGTACGTTTTTTTCTAAAAGGAAAAAAACGTAACAATATTTTTAAATGATCATTTTATCATAAAGAAAAAATGGGTTTTCCACGAGCGTTTAAACATGTCAAGTTCTGATTACAAAAATTAGGACTGGAGAATTTCCATTGAAGAATAAAAATGAAAAAATTTTCCTTCAAAACAAGATGATCCCTCTTAAGAATTAATTGATTTCTGTTAGTAAAAAAAAAAAAAAAAAAAATAATAATAAAATAAGACAATTAAATATACAATGCTGACATCATCCAAGTACATGTGACCTGAGTTATTGCTTTTTTTTACACCTTCAAACTGCAAAAAAAATTTTTGTACTAAAATAAATTATTCCAGCTGATTGGTTGTCACATTTAGTTTAAATAATTGCATTTAAAATAATAGTGGGTGCCCTTAAGCCAATTAAACATTTAAGGGAATTATTTTCTCAAGGATTTCCTTGGGACTGTCAGCAGTGTGTGTTTTTTTTAAACGAATTGTTGCAAAACTGAATAAAAATAAAAACGTTAAACACAAAAAAAAAATTTCCTAGAAATTGACATTCAGAAAGCATCACCAACAAACATGTCAAAAATGCAACAAAAATAAAATTTATTTTAATTTTAAATGGATACAAAAAGGCAATTTTGTTTTATTTTATTTCGATTACGCATTTTTTTTTTTTGTAAAATATTTATTTAATTTTCATTTTCGATTCGCGGCCTTAATAAATGCATACAACAAGAACAACTAAATAAATAAATAAAAAATGAAATGTAACCTGGTTTTAACCAAATTTGAAAATTTAGAAGATGACCCTGTATCAAAAAAAAAAAAAAAAAAAAAAAGAAAAAAAAAACAACAACAATGTTTGTGTACGCACAATGATAATAGTGATGTTGATAATGCCGTTGTTGATAAAGTTGACAACATTTTTTTATGGTGTGAAATGTAATAAAATTGCATAAACAATTTCAAGTCAGAACAAATAAAATATTTAATTTAATTTAAAGTTTAGTTTTGTTGTTATAAATGTGCAACAAGGGAAAAAACAAGTTTGAAAACATTTTCCGATTATTAAAATAAAGTTTTTTTTTATGAAAAACATCCCAACAATAACGAAAATCAATAAAAAAAATAACATTCGTAAGGCTTACATATGCACAATGGGTTAAAGAAAATTTTTCGCAAATGCTGTTATTTTATTCTTTTACGGATTTTTACAAATTTAAGCATTTTTTACTTGTTTAAGGAAAAAGCTTCTTTATAGTGACTAACATTGCTAAATATACTTGTGAATTTCTCACAAAAGTGAGAAATTTCTCACATGAAAATAAAGGGTGTTTTTTTAAGCCCGATAGGACGTTAAATTGTAAAAGATAACACAAAAAATTGAAATGGTAATGAAGAATTTTTTTTAAACGAAAGACCAAAACATGGCATTAATATTTAAAAATTATTTCGGGCATATGGCCACCGCGGCTGCTCATGACCTAGCGCATTTTGGATGTCTAACTTTGGGTCACTTTTTCAAGTACTACTGGCCATATGTCACGAATAACACGAACAATGTTGGCCTTCAAAGCTTTAATTATTGTTTTTTATCAGCATAAATCAGTGACTTCATGTGGCCCTACAGGAAATAATCGAGAGGTATCAAATCGCACGACCTTAGAGGCCAATTGACAAGCCCATTTCTCGAAATCAACTAATCGCCATGTTTTGATTTCAATAACTCGATGGTTACGGTCGCCGTATGGCACCAAATGCCATCTTGTTAAAACCACACTTCTATATTTTCAAACAAAAAATCATTAATCATGGTGCGGTAACGATCTCCATTGACCGTAACGTGAGATAGGGCCTCATTTTTAAAGAAATAAGGTGCGATGATGCCACCAGCGTGTAAATCACACAAAACGGTAAATTTGTCTGTATGCAATGGAGTCATAAGAGTATGTTGTGAATTAATCTTACTACATATACGGCAATTTTGCTTTATTAAAAAACCCGTTAAGCCGAAAATGAGCCTCATCGTTGAGCAAAATTTTGCGATAAAGCAATGGGTCAGTTACTAACTGCTCTAGAGACCAATCGCCGAACGATTTGATAGCGCTGTTTAAGCGTGAGTCTATTCATAATGATTTGCCAGAGTTTACTGAAAATAATACGAAAAATATTTTGATTAAAATTTAATTTTTGGTGTTATTTTTTATAGTTTAAAGTGGTATCAGGCTTAAATAAATACCCGATACTCGTATTATAATCAACCTATTTTACACAGAGTGGCCTAGATTTTATCAGAACCATTTGCTTTACTCATTTTTAGGGTTCCGTATACAAAGTTTTCGTTACAATGTCTTTCTATCGGCGCAGCCGCCCGTTTGTCCGCCCGTCTGTCACACACCTCTACGATATCTCTGAAATCGCATTTGTAAAATCTTGAAATTTTCATTAAAGGTGTATTACTATACAGCTCTAACAACAAATACTTACAATTAAAGGGTGTTCCAAAAGAAATGCGATGTTCATAAAAATATTGTAATTTATGAACTGTGATTGGCAGGCACGTCAAATTTGTACATGGCCAGTAGAACTATGTGCGCTATAGCAAGAATTAGAAAATATAAAATCTTAAATTAAGGGGTGTCCGAATAGTAACGCTATTTTCAAGTACGTGGCCTTGTTTTTAAACCGCAATAGGCAGAACCTTGAAGTATTTTTATGTCCACTATAAGAATAAGTAAAAAAAAAACTTATAATAAGCTTGAGTATAAAGGGTGTTCCAAAAGTGACTTAATATTCACCCTTATTCTGTTTGGCGTTGTCAACATCGTCATCAATTTTGAGACAATATTAACTTAACACAACATGTTGATGTTGTGATGTTGTAGTGTTGACTAATTTTGTATTCCCTAACAAACTAATGACGACGTTGACTGTTTATCGATAATATAAAAAAATAAAGCAGACATATCTAATATTTGAGTCAGTTGATTTAATTCGTTTTCTATTGTGTTAAGTGTTGTGGAAAATTAATATTTTGTAAAAAAAAAAAAAAATAAAATACCTTTAAACAATAAAATAAGCAAAACTATTACAAACAATTAAAATAAATAGTCAAAGGGCCATTATTACAATTTGTCGTTAGTTAAAGATAGGATTTTGTCTGCCTGATAAATAGCTTTGTATTATTAAAACTTTCAATTTTTATTGCTATTATATTAATAATAATAATATTAAATGGATAAAAAATAATAATAAGTGAAGTTTTTATTATGAAAATCCATTTATCGGTACGACAAAACGCTGCCTTTATTAAATGCCTTTTTTTCATTGGCATGGATTTCTTCTAACTTTTCCACTAATTTTCTTTTCTTTTCTATTTCTTTTTTGTTATTTTGTATATTTCTTATTTTAAATATTGCTGTATACTTTTTCATGTTTTTAAAATTTTTCTTTTGCGCACAACACAACTCAACATCAAAAATGGCGACGACAAACTAAATGGCAACAACAACATCAATCGTTCTTAGAAAATATCAAACATATGGCGACAGTCATCGATTAATAACAATATTGACAACAGGAATACCGATTTACAACAAACGAAGAAAAACGATGTCATTTTGTGTTGACGTCGCCATACAGAATATGGGTGATTAGCTTTAGTTTTTTAACCATAACAGGCAGCCATTTAGATTTACACAAACTTTGCACAAAAATTTCCAATATAGAAATAAGTGTGAACAATAAATTTTAAAACTAAAGGGTGTTTCCATAGAAGCCGTGATTTTGAAGAATATTGTCTTAACTTTTAAGCCGTTGTAGGCAGATGCTTGATATTTGCACAGACTATGTGCTGCTGGTTTGCCCAAGTCTATAAATTTATGCAGAGTATGTTTTGCCTTGTTTAAAGTTTATCCAAAAAATGTATCGCTATACCGACGATAACAAATTTAAAAAAAAAATTAAACTAAACGAGTAAGAGTGCTATATTCGTTTATGCCGAATCTTATATACCCCTCACCATCTATGTAAATCTAGTTTCGTAAAGTAATTCCAATCATAAAAGCAAATATTTGGGCGACAGAGAATTAAAAAATAAAAGAATTTTGCATAATTAAAATTTTACATAAAAATTACATCGGCTCTTAATGGGTTAAGCATTTTTTTTAAAAATTTGTGTATTTCCTTAAAGATTTATTCAAAAGCTTTAAAATGATACTCATATTGATATTTTAAAAAACTTTAAAATTTCAGAGCCTCGTAACTCCGAAATATGGGCGAGCGACAATTTTTTTACTTGATGTTTTTTCTTATTTTTTAATTCTCTATCGCCCCATATATTTATATTTCTGATTGCAGTTACTTTACTGTTACAAATAACATAAAAAACTTAGAGGTAGGCGTGGTGTTTTGCCTACTGCCTTGAAGGATACGGACCGATCACGCTGATTTCCAATAGCACCTACTTTGACACTATAACTGATCGATTGACATATTTATATACATATAACACGAACGGACATCGTTCAATCGACTTCGTTATACGAGGGCTGCTATATATATTTCTGGCCTGGCGACACTGAGTGCTGCCAAGTGCAATCTGACATTTCCATTGGAAAGTTTGTCATTTTTAAGCATAATCGTACTCAAAACTTTTTGACGTACGACCATTATTTGTGTTGTTTACAGTGACTTGAAAAATTGAATATAGAAAAAATGGAATTAACTCGTGAACATTTTCGTGTCATCATTTTTCACAACTTTCGACGTGGATTATCACGACAAGAGTGCTTTGATGAATTTAAATCTTTGTATGGCGATGAAGCACCTTCCTATAGCACTATGAAAAATAGGTATAATGAATTTAATCGTGGCTGAAGCGCGCTCAGAGACGAATTCCGTGAAGGTCGTCCAAAAACGGCTGTTGTGCCAGAGAACATTGATGCCGTGCGTGAACTCATAATGCAAGATCGACATGCGACATACCGAGAGATAGAGACATCCTTGCACATTTCTTCCATCAGCATACATTCGATACTGCATGAACACCTGGCCGTAAAAAAGGTTTGTTCTCGTTGGATCCCGCACAATTTGAAAGTCGCTCAAAAAAAGGCAAAAATTCGATTGCGGTGCTTCAAAAGACGTTTATAAGATCGTCACAGGTAACGAATCATGGATCTATGCGTGTGAGCCCGAAACGAAACAACAATCGACCGTGTGGGTCTTCAAAAACGAGCAAAATCTAACGAAAGTTGTTCGTGGAAGAAGCACTTCGAAGCAAATGGTCGCCTTTTTCTTCGGCAAAACTGGTCATGTGGCGACTGTTCCGCTTGAGCAACGTAGGACGGTCACTTTTGAGTGGTACACTACAATTTGTTTGCCTGAAGTCATCGGAGAAATTCGAAAAAGCAACAAGAAAAGACGAATCATTGTTCACCATGACAATGCGAGCTCTCACACATCGGCTCAAACCAAAGCATTTTTGACCGACCAAAACGTCGAATTAATAGGTCATCCGCCGTACAGCCCTGACTTGGCACCTAATGACTTCTTTTTGTTTCCGCAAATCAAGAAAAAAATGCGTAGTCAATGATTTTTGTCGCCAGAAGAAGCTGTTGAAGTGTTCAAAAACCAAGTTTTAGAGGTGTCTCAATCGGAGTGGAAAAAGTGCTTCGACAACTGGTTTGAGCGCATGCAAAAGTGTATAAATCATGCTGGAGAATACTTTGAAAAACAATAAAACCATTTTTGATTATAAATATTCGCATTTTCACTATTAGGCCAGAAATATATAGAGCAGCCCTCGTACATAAGAATACAGAAATGGATATTGTAAAAATTACAAACGGAATGACAAACTTATATATAGACTTTTTCCAATTTTTATGGTGAAGGGTATAAAAAATTAATTTCGATTTAATACCAGAAGCAGTACAGCGGCAACTCCGTTTCAGTAAAATTTTGTGTATTTATAATTTTCGCTTACTCACTTCTTTTTGGGTTAGTAACAGGTCATAGAAGAAGATTATACTAAGGCTTTAGGGCCACGTTCAGACACTTTTTGAATGTGAGGATCTAAGTCTTAAACAAACGCTGTTAATTACAAAAGACTCCGCGATGAGGAAGGAGGCTGGTGGTAGCACGTGACTCAATGAGGGTGAGACTGCCGTAAATTATAAATCGGTTGCCTATAATGATTGAGCACGGAAAGGGACAAAAGGGTCGATCGAAGCGGTCTGTTTCGATATCCTACCCTTCATTAATAATAATTAATGCTAGTTGACAATCTGAAATGACTACAGAAAAGAGTAAAGGCATGAGGCAGGCATGAGGCTCGATGAAATTAAACTAGTCGTGGATGTCAAAGCGGTTGCCTGAAATCAATTTGTGTACCAAAGGGAGACGAAAAGGGACACATACAGTAAGTGCTCTGCTGCATTTCCGATTGAATGTGAAAACAGCTTTATACCCTGTTCAGACATGTTTTCTTAATTGAGTTAATTTAATTTTAATTGCGCAATTTAATTTGGTGTTCAATTAGCATAAGGCATATTTATATTACTAGGTAATATCATCCACCCAGATACGTGATACAGATTAACGTCAGTACCTGCCATTGATAGCCTAACCTGATGGTGATCTTACTACTGAGTGAAATACAAAGCGTCGACTAGCGCCCTCATCGGTCGTAACCAACAGAGTTGCAATTTCAAGAACATGGCTTGCAGGACCATGAACTTCCCTTGCTTGAGGGTTGAAGACTATCCAACCCCGTCTGTTGAGAATGCAACAGCACAATTCCATCTATTTTGCACCAGGCCCGCAGATATAGACTTTTTAGCGAACAGCCACCACGTGTACTCAGAAGGGACCTAACCAACAACCGGCTACAAAGACGAGCGGGCTCTCTGTATGGGCTACCAGTTCCGGTGGTGCCAGTTTATTTAAGAAACTGGTGCATACTTCGAAAGTAAGAACTGTCTATTCAGATTCAGTGCCTGCACATCGGGGGACTGGTTCCCCCTATACCCCCGAGGACCCTCGTCGACACCTAGGTTAGGTCAGCACAGACTCTTGGTGCAACCGGGGGAGACGTCCACCGAGCTGATTTTTATCTTTTTATTACAAAAACAACATGGCTTTTTGTTGATGCTTTGAAGTTGAAAGTGGCAAAAGTCATTATCGTATGACTCGCTAAATTCTTCCTCTTCAATTTTTTCAATATTTAAAAAAGACATTTGTAAATTATAATTTAATAAAAAATAATTTAAATTTGTTTTAAATTTTTATTAACTTATTTATATGTAGCTCCGCTTGCCATTTTCTTTTTTATTTTTTTGTTTGTTTATTTTTTTTTCTAGTTACGGCTTGTCAATTTTATGAATTTTTTCTTCTCACTGAACATAGTTCGCAGTAAACATACTTGTTGGGAAGGGTTGCATTTCACATCCTATTCAAATAGTGCTAATTGCTCAATATATTAATTGACTTCTTATATGGTAGATTAAGCTCATTTAAGGCCTTAATTGCGTAAATTTCTTAATTGCACAATTAAGGCGTATGTCTAAACAGGGCATTAAGATTTAAAAGCAAACATTTTTTTTTTGGAAATAAAAGCTGAAAATTTTGTTTGAAATTAATTCTTTGCGTTTCCGAAGTAAAAAGAAAAGTATAAAATTTTATTCTATTCAAACCATAGTGCAATGTTTTGTGCATAAACAATTGAAGGTTAAGTTTTAGGTGACATTATTCATAGTAGTTGTTGTTGTTGTGTTTGTTGTATATTGCATTGATCCTAGCCGAGAATAAGAGAGACTTGAGTTTGTCAATCAAAACAGTGTGGTTACTTTGGGGGGATAAAAAATAAAAAAACAAAAGTTTTAGTATTTTGTTTTGTTTTATATATTTATTTATTTTTAATTTTCAAGCACATAATTGCAATAATAAAATAAATAAAACTTAAAAGGTACAAAACCGAGTCTAAATGCGTTTAAGATTTTTATTAAAACATCAGTTTATCGTAACGATTCGATTGTGTTTTTTTTTATTGTTTTTGCCTTTTGAAACAATTAATTTAATGTAATAGAACGAACCTTTAATAAATTAAAAAGTTTAACTACAAATTGTAGCACAAATGAATAAATAGAATATTTTTCTTAAAAAATCATTAAACTCCACAATTAATTCAAGTGAAAAGTTCAGTAAATTTTTTTAAATAAAAAAAAAGTATTTTAAAATTTGTATTCAATATATTAAACAATTTTTTTAAATTAAACAAATGAATAATTATGTATAACAATAATTAATAAGAAAACAAACAAACAAAAAAAAGTCATTTAATTTTAATTGAATTTGATCTTTGAATGAATTATTTTTCGGTGCGTTTCTTAACCACAAACCACAAACCCAACAAAGTTGAACAAGAAGAAGAAAAAAAAAATCAATAAATAAATAACTTTAATTTGTTTACTATCAATTGTCAACATATTCGTGTACTGTCATCAAAATATTAAAATAAAAGTTACGAAAAAAATAATAATAAAAATTATATCAACTTGATTTCGTTTGAATTTCAAATTTATCGTCATCAATTTTTTATTTATTTATTATTATTTTTTTTATATTAAACTCAAGTATGTTTAAGATCATGTTTTTAAAGATCTAAATATTTCATTGTAATTGTTTTTGACATTTATTAAGTAGTTTTTCATTGGTATTGGTATTGATTTGAATTCTGAGTGAACTTTTTACTTTTTAAATATTTAATATTAATTGTATTGCAATTGAAACGAATGTTATAAATTTGAAAAAAAAACATGGTTATGATATCATTTCACATTGAATGTTTGAGAAAAATATATTGTTGAATTTTAAATAATTTATAAAGAATTTTTAAAATAAAGACTGAAGTTTTTATTTTTATTTTCAAATATGACATCAAATAAATAACCTTTGAGGATCGCTTGGAGACTCGAATTGTAGATCTCAATTTCAATTATGTTCTTGCGGCTTAAGAAAATCCCTATTAAAATGAGGGCCAAATATCTCCTCAAAGCGATTATGCAGATAAACCATTAAGGCGTCAGATGAAAGGATTATAATACAGGCCCCCCTTTGCAATCAGATATTGTTGACTTCCATGTCATTCAATTTTGTGCCAAAAAATTAGTTATCATCCATCGTTAGCCCCTCTCCGGTACAATAACAAATTGTTAATATCTGAAAAGGGCGTTAAATGTTTTTCTCAATTCAGGATCCGGTTCTTTCAATTTATTTCTAAGCTATTTAGCGAGAACATAATCAAATCTGCGATATGTTGGCTTCAGTTTTTAAAACCTTATCTGACCTGTCAGAACATAAACTGCTTTGGATTCTAATGACTATTCTTTTAGGGGAGGACTATAACCTTTTAAGACAAATTTAAATTGTGCCATTTCATTAGAAGCTCAACAAAAAAATATTATGTGGGAGTGGAGGTAAGGTTAAAATATTCCGTAATTTGTTTATTTCATAGCCCTTTCAAAACAGACCTTTTTACTAAAATGTCCCAGCCAAAATATCTACCAAAAATACCCACCAGAATCAATGAAAAAAATGAAAAAATCATGTTTTTTGAATTTATTTTCTATAATCCTGTTCAACTGAATGGACGATAGGTAAAGTATCATTGGAGGCAAAAATAACATCTTTGAAATTTCCTTGAACTCACTCCTTTCGGTATCGGAATTTTTTAGTTTTTAATTTTGGATACTGTATTGTCAAGAGAAGAGACTGAGAGAAGAGAGAGAGAGAATTCAACAAGACATGCACATAACGCCGGCAAAACAACGGTATTAATTTGTCCATGTTCTTGTATGTGTTGATGTTAATGTTATGTTTGAGCAAAATTTTCTGTTTATCGTCAGGGTGGTTTCAATGTTTTTTAACATGGAAGAGAGTGTTCGCATTGTTGATCAATAGATGGCGTTAATTCTAAATAGAGAAATCATACTAAAAGCCATATTTGATGGCGAACATCATTGTTCAGACAAATGTTCGGACAACAATGGTTGCACACGAACGAAACATGAACATTGAGAGTTTGCATTAGCCGAATTTATGTGCGACATGATGTTCATACCAAGTTGATGGCTCGTGGAGACGTAGTGTAGTGCATTTCTCAAAACTTAAAAGTTGACAGACAATAGTGTAATAATTACGGCATTTACACTATACAATTTTTCATGAAACTAGCATGACATTTTTGTTTTTTGGTGAAGCAGGAGGAGTAAGCAATATGCTATTGCTTGAGTTTTGAGGGCATGTTACTTTTGCTAATGTTTATTTTTAGATAATAGAACGCATAACGCTGTAACTTAAAAATTGAGAAAAAAAAAATGCTTCAGAAAATTGCAATGTCAATGGACAATGTCTCACAGAAAATGTACAGTCTCTGTGTATTTAAATTATTTGTTCATAAGAGAAGACTATATACATACATTTAGTCAATTAAATACACAGAGATCACTTAATCACCCTTATCGCGAATGAACGTTCCCAAGACAAAACTCCCAAATTTTATGATTTGCTATTGTGAATGTTCCTATAGAAATTTTTGTGAATGTGTTTGCAAACATAAAAAATATGGCATCGCGATTATTTACTTCCAACAGCTATTTTACAAAATTAATTCACAAAAATTTTAATTGGGAACAAGAAGTAAACTTATTTTATTGAAGGAGTATAAATAAAGATCAAAGTACTTGCAAATCGTACATACGTAAATTTGATACTTACTATCGTTACATTAAGGCTATTGCAACCTTTTCTATTATAAAATAATTGCCGGATTTTTGACGGAGTGAAGATCCTCACATGTGTGCCGTCTATACAGCCTACCACCCCTGATATTCGATATTTTGTGTAAAAACCTTTTGAAATCTCTTTCTTTTCATCAAGAGATGGCCACACAATTCACTGTGGACACAAAACTTTTTCTAATGTCACTAAAACTTCTGCTATCACTTCACTAAATGTAGATTGCGCTAAGCCGACATCGATTTGTCTGCCCACCCCCTTTTGGTAGCTGCCTTCCGCCAAAAATCTTAAGGTGCTAGCCAATTTCACTACGGTGGGTACCGCGAACATTTTACCTTTAGGAAGCAAGTTTTCTTCCAACACGTTCAGTAGGAATTGGAAAGCATCATTGTTAATTCTATAATATTGGTTACGTTTTTCCCTTCTTAAAACAAACGTACGGATTCTTTTGATTGCAAATACCACTGTGGCTCATTATAAGTTCTGTATTTTTTACTTTGTGGCTTTCTCTGGCTATTCTGCTTGATCCTACCGGTCTTGTGAACCCTTAGTCTCATATTTACTAACCACGCGTTATTACTACAAATGCAGCCATCCACGCTACACTACTGTATTACTCCGGCAAGACATGAACTACTCGATGCCTTGTTTAGTAACCTTAACCATCCACAGACATCTCCACTACTCCTTTTATCCAAGCCAGTTATCCCCCTTAATCCAATAGCCACAACACACTTCTGCCGTACACTGTTGTTATGCTGTTACACTTCCCCGCTCTAACCGCTATGGCTTTTACTTTTTATTATGAACGGCTTCTTGACAATTATCTATATATATTAAATTAAATATATTAAATTGGACGTCTCCACTAAATTATCTGCCATGGCTTCACACAATAATTGCCTTTTGCCTCTCGGGAGGTATGTACTGCTGTTTATTAATTTTACTTGAATTACAACATTTATTATTCTCTGTTGTATGCATGTCTGGACGCGGGATCGAACACAGGACCTCCTGTTTTGCAGCACGCACCTCTACCAACGCAACCATCGAAGTTGCTCAGCTTTTGTTTGCTAATTGTGGTTTTTATTCTATACACAGACACCATTGGTTGTTGAATTAATTTATTCACCACACTCATACGGAAACAACTACAGGGTTGTTATTCTTAACAATATTTTTGAAACCTGTCAAAAACATTTGATTTAGAAACAAAACACATTTAAATTTTTAGGACTTTTATCTTGTCTCCGTTAAAGATAGCGGATCTGATTAATCGCGTATATGTCTTCGCTGCAATCGTTCCGTGGATTGAATTTCTTCTTCCAAAATCAGCAAACGCAAATAAGCACTTTTCAAACGCATATAAAGTCTTTTCTTTTATAAGCAAGCAAACTATTTACATATGTATCAAAACAAACAATTCAAAATAGAAATTGTTACTCCCGTGATATTCACAATTGACTTTTTACTCCAAAAAAAAAAAAAAAAAAAAAAAAATCCGCGATACCAATTTGTTGGGGATGGGAATACACGTTTACTCCCAAACAAATTTTTCCCATAACATTCACAATAGGGGTGAATAATTTGTTACCTGGTTGACATAAATTCCTAAGTATCTGTCAGACAAAATGTCTCGATAGCGATACGATTAAGGGCTTGTTCGGAAATGCATCACTGCGCTGCATCTGATGCGTAGATCGTATTAAAAAGCATCAGTTAGCATCACTGCAAATGTCGTGTGTTCTAAAATGCATCACAGGGATTTATGATGCGCAAACAAACGTCAAACAAGCATCACAAAAATGGCTGATGCGATGGAAATAAAGTGTTTTATTTGCTATTTATTAATTTTATTATGTTAAATAATTAGACGTAAAATTTTAAAAACTTTTAATTAGAGTTCGATTGGACATGAAAGAGGAATTTACATCAGGAAAAGATATTCCTTATGGAAACAATAACAAACAAGCAAAACAAATTTATAACACATTAATTTATCCATTTTTAATGTTAAAGCGTTTGAAGTTGTAAACAAATGATAATTTATTTTTGTTTGCGCATCAAGTAAGTATCAGCATCAGCTGTTTTGCATCGGAATCGCAAGCGCTACAGATGCAGCGCAATGATGCATTTTCGAACAAGCCATAAACTACGCGACCCGTGATCGGGCGTGATTTAAACCAACAGCGATGAAATGCCCAGAGATGTTCGGTTTCGTTTTACGTACATCGGGAGAAGCGCAGTCATCCCTTAGTCTATTTAGTCTCGTATTATTATAAAATTAATATTTTTATTGATTCTAAAATTCTGGATTTTCTTTTGTCGTTTGTAATAATTATTTCTTAATTACTGCTTTCCTACAAAACTGAAAAAGTACTTTTCAATTTTATTGTTTTTTTTTTTCTTTCTATAATGTTAGCGATTTTTTGTAAATGATACGTTTTTTTTGGCATTAAAACGTTAATTATTTTTGTTTTTCATACAATATTTTTTGCATTCAAAACATTAGTCATACACAGCCGTCGCACCAAAAAAAAAAAAAAAAAACAATGACAATTAACATTTTACAAGTACGTGTATTAATGTATTATTGTACCTAATGTGACTTTACACGACGTATTGAAGTTTTGGTGACATGTTTTCTTAACATAAGAAATTTTTCTGTTTATGTCAGAATTGACGTTTTACATACAACATTTTTTTTGCTTGTTCGTTTGTATTTGTGTCATTGCGTTTGACATTCTTCTCAGTCACAAATTCTACCAAAAGATTTCATTTTATCTTTTTTTTCGTTTAATAAATTTTATTTATAATTTTGTTAACTTTTTATGATCTGGAAAAAATTAAATATGAACGACAAAATTATAGTTTTTTATGACTGCCGAGGGTGTCAGGGTCTCACACTTCTTCTTACACATTTATCACACGAAGAGTTTAAGGGCAATTTGGCCCCTATTTGTGTGATTTTTCATTATTCGCATCCATCAGTTTCTTACGTTTTTTATACCCTTCACCATTGTATTGAGATTAGCTTATAGATGTAGCAGAGACAGCAACCGTGTTGCTTAATCTATGTCCATCAAAGTATTGGGTTTTACTTAAAATTAAGATGCGCGGGGTATGATATTCGATACAACTGAATGTATCTCCTTTAGTCATGTAATACGTATTCATTGATATATTCATTTTAAGTTCTGCTCATTTCTTGTAATTGTTTAATTTTATTTCATTTAAAAATGTGGTAAACGAGGCTTGAAGGAAAAAAATATACTTTCACCTGTGTGTTTTCAAAATCTTTTGACACATTTGTCAATTTTTTATTCAGTAAAATACAAATGCATGTGTATAAATATGTGCTTGAGTCCCAATAAATAATCTTATAAAATAATCTTTGATTCCCTTTTTTTTTCTTCATATTATATTTCATTTGATTTTTTTTTACTTTTAGATATTTAAATACTGAGTTGAAGTTTAAAAGTGCATAGAAAGTGATTACTCGGAAAGAGTAGGAGGTAAGTAAGAGCTCTTTCCTATAAACATTAAAAGAAACAAATGAAAGTGCTATATTCGACAATGCCGAATCTTATATACCCTTCACCATATGTGTAAATCTAGTTTAGGGAAGTAACTCCAATCAAAAAGCAAATATTGGGGCGACAGAGAATTTAAAAATAAGAAGAAAAAAATAAGTACTATATTTAATTTTACATAAAAATTAAAAATTAAATCGGCTGTTAATGGGTTAAAGATCTCTTCAAAAGCTTTTAAATAACACTCATATTGATATGAAAAAAAATTTTAAAGGTTCAGAGGCCCGTAGCTCGGAAAATATGGGCGATTGCCAATTTTTTCACTAGATGTTTTTTTTCTTCTTATTTCTTAGTTCTCTATAGCTCCATATATTTGTTTTTTTTTATTGGAGTTACTGCATTGTTCCAAGTAATATGGAAAATGTAGAGGCCGGCATAAGGTTTTTCCTGCTGCCTCGAAGGAAATAAACCGACCTTGCTAATTTTTAATAAAAAAAAATTTGCAAACTATGTCCGATCGATTGGGGTACTTAAATTTTCTCTATCTCATCAAGTGCCTTGAAAAAGTTGATTTCAACCCGAACACGAATGGACAGACGGACATCGCTCATGCATAAGATATCAGAATATATATACTTTATGGGGTCGGAAATTGATATTGTAGAAATTGCAAACGGAATGACAAACTTAGTTATACTTATGGCGAAATCATGTACCTGGTGGTGGTAGTGGAAATGTCAAACTTCATATAAAAAAAATTTGACGCTGATTTTTTATGTATCGAGTTTCACATTTCCTGCAACAACGGCAATAAATGAATTCACCACTGCCACCACCTGGTACATGATTTCGCCATAGTTATATCCTTTTTCCACTTTTTGTGGTGTAGAGTATAAAAAAGGGGAGTTCAAATACACATTTAGAAAGATTTACTAATTAATGTGCACTTTGATATGATCCACTCGTTAAAATTCTTTCTTACAGACTTGATGTTGTAGAGGGCTCTGACCACAGAACGCCGATTAACACATCTCGTTTTCTCTCTATATTATGCATTAAACATATTCGCGATAGCAGGCTACACGAATACACGATTGCCGCTAGCTGCATTTGAACGCGGCAGCGACATAATAATTAGATTTTCTTTCATTTTGACTGACTTATGTATTTATTTTACATGTTTTATTGTATTGACACCACTTAACTGTTTTTTATCGCCAACAAAATTAGAAATTATAATTGTACTACAACAACAAAATCAGCGTGGACAACAACCTGCCGCCTTGTAGCCTTGTAGCCTTGCTGTCGTCAAAATAATCATTCTCAATTCTATTTTTGATATTTTGTAGCCAGTAGCCTGCTGTGGCAAAAGTGTTTAAAACGTTACAGTTGCGCTTGTCGGTTCCTTAAAGATAGCACTCTTTTTAGTTTAGATTAAGTCAGTGAACTATGTCAACCCTTCAGATTGTTAATTCATTTTCTCAGTAGTAGAACCAGTGCCTCGGTTTTGTCACTAAAATGAAAAGTTTCTAATATGAATATATTACAATTATTTAACACTCATGTAAGAAATTTTTCATTCTAGTTAGAGAATCGAAGCACAGGATGCGGATAAACATAACAAATAAATAAGCAAAAAAAAAAAAAAAAGAAAAAAACTAAAAACGAAACTGAAAAAGATCAATTAGGGGACCGGTTCTTTTAGTTCGGTTGAGTGGATGCTTCACAACTCTACAACTGCTCTACAACACACACTCTATACCCGGACTATTGAAGTTAAGAGTGACTATTTTGTTATTCCAAAAGAAATAACGTCCGATAATAAATCGTATTGAAGCTTCTTCGAACACTTCTGTATTGTTTTCGCACCAACTTTTCTACGTTGCGACTAAAGGTTAGAATTCACTATCATACACAATCCTACGATTTAATCACACACAAATCTGGCAGAATTCTGTCCTACTTTAAAAATCGTTTTAAAATGGCGTCGTAGAAGCCACACTATTATAAAAAAAAAGATGCAAAAACATATGGTTTTAATATTTAGTTGTTTTTTCTCCTCATCATCTTAAAAATACAACCCTGATTGCATAGAGAAAAATATTTTATGAATTATTTTAAAATATTATAAAAAATTTCAAAACGTCTGTTAAACACTTTTAATCCACAATTTCATATTTTTTGAGCACACATGCAATTTTTGACAGATCGTGCGACTGAGTATGATAGGGAACCCTGGCCTTAAATACCTGTACAATGAATACATGACATTTGTGAAAACATGACAGTTGGAAAGCTAGCAAAACAAGCTACGCGGTCATGCCTTTGCACGACATTTAAAAACAAACTATGGCGAAATGTCGCTCTTCATAAAAATCTTTAACGTATCTAAAACTTTACCCTGGAGTTAATGTCGACGTCGTTGACGGCGTTTCAACGCCGAAAAAGTTGAAACAGATTGAACTTTTACGGCGTTGCAACGCGTTGAGATTAACTGCTCTCATACAATTTCATACGATTCAACTTTTTTTTTGACATTTGACGCCGTCAACGACGTCGACATTAACACCAGGGTTACAAGTTAGCGTACGCCGTAGAGAGCTTGTTAAGATTTCTGATCTCCGATACCGAACAGTTGTTCCCAGTCTTTCTTAAACCCTCTCACTCATGATTTCTTATTGTGTTTTAAGTTTGACATTTGTACCGCCAGTAAATGATATACTTTTATCATCTCCTTCGGTGAAGATCGCCATAATTATCATGCCACACAGTGGGATTTGTTCATACAATGTTTGGCAAAAAAATTAAAGGAGTGCTCATAGAATTTTGAAATTTCGCTCAGAGCCTTTTGTTAACTCAATTAAGAAAAATATAAAGTTTCATAAAAATTGGCCACGCCCACTACCCTTCGCCTACAGAACCCAAAAGTTATTTTTGGCCCAAAGTTTTTAAAATTTGTTAACTCAATTAAGAATAAAATAAAGTTTCATCACGCCCACTACCAACCGCCCATATAACCCATATTATGGCTCTGTAGCTTTCGCCGTTGACAGAAATCTTATTTCCGCCACTCATAACAAGTAAACTACGGCCAAGTTTCCTTTCTTTTGTAAAAATTACCAAAAAAAAAATATTAAATTGTAATGAAGAATTATTTTATACGAAAGATCAAAACATGACGTTAATATTTAAAAATGATTTCAGGCATATGGCCACCGCCACTGCTCATGAAGAAGCGCATTCTGGACGCTCCATTTTGGGTCTCTTTTTCAAGTACTGTTGCTTATATGTCACGAATAACATAAACAATGTTTAGCGTTTTGGGCGAAAATTATGAATTCGCCATCGTGACCACCTAGTATTATTTCGCTATGGGACCTCCTTTAAAAAGAATAATTTTTTTAACGAATTTTTTTTTTGCTTTTGATTTGAAATCTGTTTTTTTTAGGTTAGATTTATGACAAAGATTGAGTTACGATTTGTGCATTTAATGAAGGACATTGTTAAATAAAATTTATTGCCAGATCAAAAACACAAGACGAATATAGATGTTGATGTTGTGTAAATCAAACGCATTTAAACTTTGATTTGTGTATTTATTTAACTATTTATTTATCTGCCTGCTTGTCTGTCCGTCTATGATTGTACATATTAAATTTTTTTTGTGCTGCTGTTGTCTGTCGCCTGTCAAATTCATTCAGTTTATATTTACAATCGTTATAGTTATAATACCAATAATAATAATGGGGGGTTTAGAAGATCATTTCCTATTATGGTGGTGGCTCAGCGAAAACTTGTTACAAAAATGAACGTTAACTTTTTTATTCATTATTTATTTATTTTTTATTATGATTAGTTTTCATTTAGTTTTTTGTTCAGACTTTGTTAAGTTGCTGTTGTTTCAATTTGTTGTTGTTTTATTTTAAATAAACAAAATATTGAAGTAAAACGTACAAAGTGCAAAATGCAATTACATCATTTCATCGATTTAAGGGGTTTTTCTTAAACAACAAAATTTTAAAAATTTTATTTGTAAAAGTTGGTTCAGTTTGTGTTTTGAATAAAGTTTAATTATTTATTTAATATATTTTATTTTAATTTATACTTTTTTATTTAACTTAAAACGTGCCTTTAATCGTTTATTTTTGCACAGCAGCTTAATTGTTAAACAAAACAATACGTCCATTATTGAATGTGAAAAAGTTATTAATTATTTTGCTCTACTTTGAAAACTATTTTAGAAAAAATGAACACAATAAAAATTATTTAATAAAATGTTGCTGTAGGTGTTACAAAGCTTTTTATTTTGATATTTTATTGATTTTTTTTTTGCTAAATGAATCTTGACTTTAATCTATTTCAAATGTATTTATTGTTATATTTTTAAAATTTATATAATCTTTTTATAACGAAAACAAAAAGAACCGTAAATCAAATTGAAAATAAATTAATCTTGTAAATTATTCTGGCAAAAACGTTATATTGACGTTTTTTCTAAATTAACAATTGGGTAACTTTTACACTTTTTACCGTTGCCGTTTCGCTTGTTTATGTTAAGGAATATGGCAGCCATGTTAACCTGTATATTTAACATTAACATGTGAACGTAGGTTAATTAATAATAAATCAAAAGTAAATAGGAAAGATTTATGAACACAGGAATAATTGATTTGAAAAAATTAAGAAAAGATAAAATTTCCTCAGGCGATTGTGTCTTAAAATTATTTTGTTTAAAAAAAATAAATTTTTGCTTTAAATAAATTCATTAAAAAAAGGAAAAATTTTACTGACGTGTAAAACGTGACCATGTCTTATTTTCAATATATTTGCTTCAATCGCTTTAACTATTGCAATTTTGTGCATTAAAAAAATAAAATTATAGACTAAAGGGTGTCCCCCCATAAAACACCTGATATCTACGATTGATGTAGGCTTATTGTCCTAAATTTTACATCGCGATAGAAGATTTTTTTTTCGATTTTTTTGAAGCTAGAGTTCTTTGGTTTTAATATTAATTTGGGAATTTCGGGAAATTTGCAGTTTTTGAAGCAATTAAAATTTTAGTGTATGATTCCTTTCGAGCACATCATATTGTTACGTTTTTCAACCCTGGGATTCTCTTGATTATAAAGTAAAAACCGCTAGCAATTATTTCCTCACTCAGCTCAATACACAATGATATTCTTAAGGAACACACACCTTACTACTTGCAAAAACAAGTAATCTATCCGACTTATGCCATACAACTCGTGAGTGCGATTTTTATGTATAGGCGAGTTAAAACGTCTAAATTGTTTTTTTTTTTTTTTTTTTTTTTTTTTTTTTTTAAATTTAAGTTTTTTTCGTTTCTTTGGTGAATTTTGAAATACTTAAAAATTTTTGAGAATTTCTTTCCTTTTTTATTTAAAATTCAACTTTTAGGTGATATTTTTTTGCAAACTGCTCCGTTCATTTCAACCTTTTCTGCGTTTTATGTTTCTGTTTGTAATTTCGATATTTTCTTCATTAATTTTATAAAACATATAATTTGAATACTTTAGCGTTTTAATTTCTTTTTATAATTTTATTAAATTATTTAAAAATATTATTTTGTTATTTTTAGGACGGCAACATGGAGGTGGAGAGTGATTTGAGTAAAATTACCAATGAGGAATTGTTAAGGAAAATGGTAAGTTCTATCTTTAAATAATAAATTTATATTTGAAATGTATTTTAATTTATAAAAACATAGAAAAGCAAATAAATCGATTTCTAATGAGAGCTTGATTTAAAAGAAATGTTTAATAAACGTTATTCAATCAATTTTATTGGAAAGTAGCTTAAGTGAAATTTTCTGCCCTAAATAAAACCATTTATGGACAAAACAAGATAAGATCATCAATAATAATCACAACCACCATCGACAATAGCCACCGCCAACAAAGTCTTTAGCTTATTCATTTAATTTAAACGACAGCGCGTCTACAGACGCTCTACGTCTGTGTCACCACAGTCGTTCTAAAAATAACTAACACTGGAGTGTGGGTTAAATGTCTGATGATTGTTAGTGACGGTGATGGTGGTGGAGGTGGCAGATCGATGAATAAACTCATATTTTATGTCTCATCTCAACTTAATTCAAGTGAAAAAAAATGTTGCTTTGACAAAAAAGGCCTTAGATCAATAAAGTTTTATTTTACAAAAATAATATTAATAATAATTTTTATGTTACATTTTTATTTAAAAATTTATTCGATCTGTCTGTTAAGATTTTATTTTTAAATTGATATAAAAACGTAAATTGTTCAAGTTCAAAATTAAAATTTGTATTCATTTGTGAGTAAATTTGTAAATGCAAGCGAATTAATTTTAATTTAATATTTTTTTTCTTAATAAACTAAAAAAAAGATTTAAAAGAGAAATACTTCTATTCAGAATGACATCATAACTTTTTGAGAGTTTTTGTCATTTAGGGAAATTACTAATACAAGTTTGATTTTAAATTAATTGCCTTAAATAGTAAAACCTTTTAAAGAAAATAGAAAAAACTAAATAAAACAAAACAAACTTAAACAATTTAATAATTGAGCAGTCAACGTAATGTATGGGATACCAACGATATTTTTCTTTTTTATTTAATTATAATATATAGTATGCAAAATCCGTATTCATACACCATAAATTTTCGCACTACCATATAATAAAATAAATAACATTTTGTTGCATAATTTTCAATTAAACGTTTTATTTAAGAAAATAAATTAAAAATTTTTTTTTCAATATTTTTCAAGAAAATAACTGAAATAAAATAATATTTGAAATCATCTTAAAACTAGTCTTAATATTTGGTTGGATAACGCTTACTTTTAATTATAGCTTTAAGACGTGATGGCATCGACTTAAAAAATTTTAAAGTTAAGTTTGTATAATTGTTTTTCATTCTGTAGTTAAAGCCTTTTTTATATCCTGAATGTTTCTTATTTCGTAATACTTTAATTGGACTCTGTGCACTTTGGCATAAATTTGTTTTTAGAATGCTAATATATTTTTTGGAGTCCATAATTCCATTTTTAAAATGCAGTTTTTCGATCCCCGCTGCACTAAAACAACCCCAAACCATCAGGGAACCACCACCATGTTTAATGACGGCAAAAGATTTTGCTTAGATGGCTGTCTAGTATTGAACTCACGCCAAATTTTTACACGTCCATCGGAGATTTTAATGTTAAATATACACTCATCCGAAAAAATAACTCTTTTCCAGAAGCCCATCTTCTTATTTACATGTTGCTTAGCAAAGGTAATTCATTTCTTCCTGTTTACTTTACTTCCAAAGGGGTTTCTAGCTGCAAATCGACTTCCAAACCCAATTCTTCGAATATAATTTTTAACTGTTTGAGATGTCACATTAATATTAATATGTTTTAAAAGAATTTCTTGAAATTGTACAGCATAATCGTGTTATCCTTTCTTATCTGCCGCAAAAGAAATGATTGTGAATTTCTGTCTAGTCAAAATCTATTTTGAATTCACCGTTGTTTATTCAAGTGTCCATTTTCTTTGTATGTATATCTGTATAACGTGTTGTATTGTAAAATGACTTTTAATTATTTTTCCAAATTCTCTTAGAGATTTGCCATCTTTATGCAAGTCTACAATCAAATTTGTTTTTAATCCAAAAAAAGTTCACAAGATTTTCGACCTATTGCACTTCTTATTAAAAAAAAAAAAACTATTTAAAATTTCTCTAAACAACTTCTTTTGCTGTTCTATGAAAAATAAAAATCAAATATAACTGTAAATTTCCACATAACTCAAGATGAAAACGTGATGCCACAGTGTACGAATATGGATTTTGCTAACGCTAAGAATTTAAATCGCTTTCTTACAACCAACCTTAACAAGAGCGGAAAGCGTTTTTTTGCTGTCAAAAATTCTCATGCCTGTACATTTTGTATGGAGCATACCGAAATAACGCGGCGGCAACGCTTTGCAATTGGAAAATCCGACAAGGCGTTTAATAATAAAAATAATTAAAAAAACAAAACAAATTTTGTTTTTTTTTTAATAAAATTTTCAATTTACACAACACAAAAACCAGAATTGTTATTCTTTTTAAAATATTCAAGGAAGTTATGAAAAAAAAATTGTGTCCGGGGTGTAAATTTTAAGTGAAAATTTGGGGCTGACCTTTAGTTTCGGAGTTACTGGCCTCCAACGTTTCTATGTATAATATGGCACATATTGAGTATTTTATGGCTAAATGGGACAATATGGGAATCATAGGAAAGGTAATTTTTTGCTTAGATTTTATTTTACACCCCGTAGACAACTTTATTTCATTATTGAGGTGCGTCCGTTAATTACAGTTAAGCCTTAATGTTTTTAATAACCCTGTTTTTTTATCATTTTGACAAACCGTGGCCGCTTTTGTTTAGGTATGGCATTTCAGCGTAAACGCTATGCGGAAGAAAACGATACGCTTTCCGCTTTTATTTAGGTATGGCTGTTAGTGTTTTTGGGTTGAAAGTTATTTCTTCCCAACATGATAATCTTGGAAATATATAATTTAAAAAAAATATTTAAATTAATTTACTGCTAAAAATAATGCATTTACTAAGGGTGTACGAATATGTATTTTGCATACTGTATGAGCGCAACGACATCGTTCATTTGAATAACAGGATTCTTTTCATTTTAAATCCTATGGTGCTTTGTGGCTTATTGCCTTTCCGCTGCCCAGTGTGGCAGAAACGTAATACTGTGAAAATAAATTGGCAATTAGTTTAAATTATGACTTTTAGCTTTCCACACATTTCATTTGAATCTCTAGGTATGGCATCTCGATAATTTATTATTCTATTTAGTTTTTATCAGATCTAAAAATAAAACTTTACAGCTTAAACAGTTTATAATCCTAAAGTTATGATCGTCAATTGTTTGTATATGAAAATTTTAAATTCTGAATTTTTTAAAAAATTAGTCAAGTTTCTTTTCTCAAAATTTTCCATAGATTTTTGCCAATAGCTTTCAACAGTAATTGCAAAACTTAAAAAATACTTCAGCGCATTAAATTTACTTGATTAGAAAATATGCGACTTTCAAATTGACATTTGTAAAAATTAAATACATTTTTGGTAAAAGAAAGCTCAGCCATGGCGAAATAATATCAGGTGGCCGCAACGTCGAATATGCTAAATGTCAAACACCATATAAAACACCATATTATACATATTTTTTATATATGGAGTTTGACATTTAGCGTTTACGGCGAAATTAATGAATTCGCCATCGAAGCCACCTGTATTATTGCGCCATGAGCTCAGCCTTAAATCGAAAATTTTTCATTTACCTTGAACTCATTTTCCATATTTTTGAAAGGCATTATTATGAAGATGACTGTTGCATAGAAAACTTATGCACGCTGGTACACGCAGTACCCCTGGACCACCTTAAAATTTACATATTTTCTTACGAAATTACGATTTTAGCCCACTGTTCTAAAACTGCAATCAGTTTAAAAAACAGTTAGAAATTTTTAAAAATACATTTTCATGACCCTAAGGTTGAATATGCAATTAATGGGCTTAAGATTAAAAAAATCCAATTTCGGAATTTTTGTTGCATGCTTTGGGAATTCCGGGATTCAGATTGTTTAAACACAGACGCTTGGAAAATTTTCTTGAAATAAATAAAGATTTTGTTCGAAAACAAGTGTTTTCAGTAAAAAAAAAGCTCGATTTGTCCTCTGCTAGTAACAAATGAAATTTTATTTTAATCGGTCTAAATCATTTATTTCAAAACTCCACGAGATAAAATTAAAGCACATTTACTTCATGACCACACCATTACAATTTTATTTTGAAAGTTCAAACCAGCCTCGAGTTCTTCTTACAGATTGCAGTTGTATTGCCCGCCGACTTTGCGTTCGTTTTATATGGACGTTGCCTGATTGTTTAAACTTGCAAAAATTGTTAAAAGAAAATTGTGGTTTTTATTGCCTTGAAGTATGCAACATTGTTTGCTGTTGATTACAATTTCACGCTCATATAAGTTCGCTGTTGGAAAAAATTGCTACTATAAACATTAACAATTATAAATATGCTATAAGTGCCAGGGGGGTTAGTCCGTATTTCGATTCGAAAGAAAACACTTTCGAAACACAATGTATAAGCAATAGATATTTAAATGATTTTTCTTTCGAATAGAAATAGAGAGTAACCTCCCAGAATTCTGTCCTACTTTATAAAAAAGAGAAGATATGGTGCTAATATTTTGTTATTTTTTCTCTTCATACTTTTGACAACACATTAAATTTATGACAGGTCGTAGTACTGAGTATAATAGTGAATCCTGGCATTAAGAACCATTTTGTGACTTTTCACAAAATAAGTAGAGAACTTTAGCATCATAATTGTTAATTCATTTTAAACTTTTTGTATGGGTTTTGACAGCATTTTAAAATGAAACGATAAACAGAAAAATGGGGAACTGATAAATGGGCTTAATTTTTAGCTTTGAGCCTAAGAGTGTTACGCAACTTTCGAGGAACGATTTTAAAAAACACTTTTAAAAAAACACCTTTTTACTATTCATAATTTAATAATTTGAATTTTTGATCCTGGTGTTTTGTTTCGTATCCTGCGTTTTTAAGTTTCTATCAGAGCAAATCTCATTATTTTATATTCAAAGAAATATTTCCTTAATAAATGTAAAGCATTTTTAGTTAATTTTTTATTTTTATCCTAGAAAACTTTCTAATCTAATAATATTTTAACAGATGGTCATTAAGTAATGAATCCTTTGTAATTGATTTTATTGCTGGACGGTCACATATTAAAATGTCGTCATTTGTCCTTTTTGGCAAAATGTGCATTCGTGATTACATAATGCGAGATACACAAAAAAAAGAAACTAAATTTTCAAGTACAAAAAAATTAATAAAATTGAAAAAAATAATAAAACAAATAAAAAATTGAACATGAAATAAAAGCAGCATAAATAAAAAAAAAATAATAAAAATTTATTATATCACCTCCAGTGCCAACAATAACTGACAGTCAATTCCAGTAGACACAACAATATTTGAATCACTGCTGCCGAAGCGGCTTCGCAGATGTTGTCATCTCTCAACAAAGTTTAGTTGTATTTGTATAAAAAGTAGCAGCATACACTAGAAAAGTGACGTCATTATTTAATTGAGGATAACGAGAGACGTAAATAATAAAATCAAAACATTACAGAAGCACAATCAAATACGTACACGCATACGGGCTCAGTGTTGCCAGAAATAGATTGTTAAATTAAAAAAGTTCAAAACGTCAAATTCAATAATATTAAGAGTTGGGAGAAAAAATTGCTGATACTTTTTCAAAATATTTTTTTACGTTTTTTAGAAAAAATTAATAACAATATCTTTATCGCAAAATACCAAAGTACAAACTTTTACATGTTATTTCTCGAGATGATTAGCTTCTAAGGGTTTGATATCATTTCTTAAACTCGTTTAGTAGGGGGTGTTTTTTCATTCACCCTTATTCTGCGTTTCGATTACGTTCTTGCATTCAGTTACGCTCGAATCGAAAATAGGTATTCTACAAAAAAACCTAATCGAAAGAAAAAGAAGAAGATTATGTTCAAACCAGCTGCTTTGTTATGAAACGTATGAAATAGAAACATAAAAAACAAAAAAAAAAAAACTTTTAAACATTGTAATTGTTAAACTATAAATACAATTTTATCAATAAACAGTGATAAATACATGTATTAGAACTAAATATTGTGGAAGCTATAATTAAATAAACTCATCAGTAAAGTGCGGAAAAAAAGAAAATAGTCAACAGACTAAAAGCAAACGGTATTTGTGGCCAAACTATTCCAGCGAGAGGAATCCTGAAGCGCCGGAGCGAAATTTTTATTTTCTACACATCATTTAAATTATTATTATTAAAATGTCATACTTTCTTTCCAGTTTTTTTTTTTTTGCCCTATTGCGTTAAGTGCATATGGAACTTCTTCCCAGAATGCCTATACTTATATCCAGACGTAATACATATCAGCCTCCGTTGCGATTATACTAACCTGCAATAAATTAAATAAAGCTTTAAAATTACAAAAAAAAAAAAAATATTACAAAATAAAGTTATAGCATTTTATACCCACATTTTATGAAATTTTACACTTTTTTAACTACAAAAACAAAAATCGAAAAACTTTCCGCTAGTATGTAAACAACTTGAAAAAACGTAGCTACGATCGTAACGCAGAATACATGCAATCGAAAAAGAAATCGAATTAATATGGGGAACGGAACGCAGAGTACCAAAGTTGACAAAATGAGTAATTTTCGATCCGAATCGAAACGCAGAATAAGGGTGATTATTAATTTTCCATTGATTCCTTATTCGTTATTGATTTTCGATGATTTTCCGAGCCAATTTCGCCATAACTTGATTTGATATTTTTGCTTTTATCGGGGCAGATTAACTTTTAAAATCCAGTGGCTTAACAGCTTTGTTGGTAGTAATAATTCTCTATTTCGATAAAAATCATTACTTAGAATCAAGTTAAAGAGTTTAGCAATAACAAATTTTCAAATAAAAGCATTTTCGATTGTTAAAAAAAAAAAAACTTTTTTTTCTTAATGCGTTCTTAAAGAAGGCAAAAATGCATAAGAAAAATAACATTCATAATTCTTTGGGCACCTTATCCAAGAAATCTAGAAAAGTCGAATGATGATAATTCTCTCGTGCTTTTTAAGCCGATGTTGTATATTCATAAAAATCTAGTAAATACAATTTTACTATGAATAATCTGCACAAAATCTTAAGATTGAAGCTAACTGAGCTCTGTGTATATACGTAGTATGTGTTCTTTAGTTTATACAAAAATCATACAACACTAAGAGTTCTTTTTTTATTCTTTAAAATTTCTTATTTCCCCTAAAAACTTAGAGAGCATATAAAAAAGTTTAATTAAAAAAAAAAAATCGTCCAATAGAGATAAATATTACAACGTGATTACAAGGAACATATCTATACTATAAAAAAATCGCCAACATTGCGTTTAATTTTTCATTCGTCAAGAGGCAATTTATTTTAAAAAAAAAAACGTCAAACTGAAGGCAAGTATGGCAACATGGAATATAAATACTTAAAAGAAGATTGCCATTACTACATCTTGTTCTTCTTTTAGAAATCGATTGTTTATCTACTTAGCTTTCCAAGCTGTTTTTTTTTGTTGTTTTTATTTTGCACGTTTGGTCTGTTTGCCTTCTTGTCTATGACATACATACATATGTATTTATGTACATAGTACGTTTTTGGCCATGATGTCCATTATTAAAAATTTTTTTGTTAAATGTTTTCTTCCAACTTGTTTTTTCAAAGTGACACACAGTCATGTTGTACTAATTTAACAACCGGCGTATCTGTCTGTTGTGTTGTCTGCGTGGGAATTAAAATTGCGCATGCGTAACAAAACTTTTATAAATTTGCATATTGGTAACATTAGAACTTTATTTGATTGAGTGTAAAATGTTGAAACAAGTTGAAATTGCAAACAAAATTTAAAAATATGTACATATGTATGTACATGCTGTACATGTTTCTAAAATAAGAAGCAGAAGTATGTTTATAAAATTCATTAAAAGATATTGTTAAAACTTAATAATTAAGTCAAGGTGAGATCACGAATTAAGGTTACATACATACATAAAAATAAAGCAACTTAATGTAAAGCAAAAATATTTAAGAATATTTTCTGTGTTTTTAACCCTCTAAATAATAATACCAGTCAATTACATCATTAATAACTGAGTCGTGCGCAACCGTTATATTTACACATCAATTAGTGTAACATCCGTTTATTTATAATTTTAAATATTTACTGCCGTATTCATAGAAAATCAAATTAGATTTGAAATATATTTTAGGACAAATTTGTATGAGAAATTTGTTATATTCCAATACAAAGAAGTGAACATTCTGTTTAATTTTCAAGTGTTTGTATATAACGGTTTAAAAAATAAGGCCGTATAGCTCAAATAACATCAATTATGGGAACCCCCTTTAGTTTCTAAATTTACACCCTTTGATTTCAAAATTTGAACTTTATACTTTTTGTTATAGCGGACTAACCAATACAGGTTATATTTAAATTTCAATCTCTTGTCAACAACTGTTCTATACTATGCTATATACATCAAATTAAATGTATTATTGGGGCACCCTCTGAACTATAATTTTGAATATTTATACTTGTTATTATTACGATCTTAGTAAACAACATTCTGTCCAAGCGTTTGTCTATAACGGTTCAAGATAATGGCCCATATATCAATTATGTCACCTATGGGGACACCCTTTAGATTTATTTTGTATTACACTCTTTGTGCTATTGGGATCTACAGTGATACGCAGTTTTTTTTTTAATTTTAAAGTGGCGCCCTTTGCGGATCATAATACACTTAAAAAAAGTACGTGGTATGGGGACACCCTTTAATTTTTAAAACTATTAACTGTTTTTAAAACGGGACCAATGTGTAATCGTCACCTTTCAAATAAAAAAAATTAAAATCGTTCTAGAAATAACTGAGTTATGGAGACACAAATATAAGAAGCAACATTCAGTCGAATTGATAACCTCCTTCTTTTTTTTGAAGTAGGATAAAAATAAAAAAGAGATAAAATTGCTAGATTGCAATGAAAATAACTAAATTGCCATTACTTTTTAACAATAAAAAAAAATTTAGGAAGCAGCCAACTTCACTTCCTAACGCACTGTCAGAATCGTATTTTCCAATCTTTTAGCGTTGACGCCACGCTATTATGGTTTGCTTCATACATTTCGTATGTACATGACAATTTTTGACAGTTAAATGCCGATCTCTTTCTGTTAATTGCGGAGTAGTAAAGAGAAAGTCAGGATACACATAAGCGATAAAGAGAAGATTCACGTGCAAGTAAGGAGGGTCAGAATAAAGAAAGAAAAACTGGTGGTGTCAGAGAGCGATAGATACAGAGGAAAAATGCCAGCAACGGCGGTCTGGCCGGAAAACGCAATTAATCAATAGACGGAGTTGCTGTGTCTGGGTTAGGGTTGCCAGACGGGCCTGATTTGGCCTGATTGTCAAGTTTTTTAATGCGCGTCAAGTGTCAAGTGAAAAAGTGTTTTGTCAATGTTTTTTGTAAGTTAACTTTCTTTCTCAAATTTATTCTAGCTACATATGTAATAATACTTAAAAAAGTAAGTTTATATTTCTAAAAAACACATCGAAGGAGCATATTTTTACTATCAATACAACTAAGGACTAATATGATACATATTTTTTATATACCAAAGATAGGAATAGAATGTCCTTCGATCTAATAAAAGCCGAAGAATAAATTTTAATGAGGATTGCAAAAACTTTCAAAATTTTTTAACAACACCCGATGGTAGAGAATTAACTAATTCTGTATCTAAGAATACGAAATATATGTGGCAAAATAAATAGGACCTATATTTTTTTTCTTAATATAGTACCTATATTTTTTTTAAATAACGCCTAAGTTTTCTCTAAAATATATAACGACTGAATTTTTATTCTTATATTGTTTTTTGTTTCTTTTACATTGTTTCTGTTATTTTTACTTTTTATGATATTTTTGTTTTTATTCTAATACTCGTAATTTTTATGAAAACAAAAAAAATAAAAAAATTAAATAAAAACCAATAGTATGAGTGTTTTTATTTGTCAAGTTTTTTTTTCAAAATCAAGTTTTTTTTTGGGCAATGTCAAGCTTTTTGGCAAATTGGCTCTGGCAAGCCTAGTCTGGGTGTAGGTTAGAGAACAAACAAAAGCCCGGCCCCAATGATGAAATATCAAGTAGGCTTCCAAAATGTCGTTAACCAAGGTGCCTCAGTCGTCGGTACTCTAGTACGAGACATAAGTAGAGGAGATGTTTCTTCTTCTTGTCTTGACAGCAAAAAACATTGTATAGGAGACCCATCTTCTACGCATGGGTTCCAAACTGGTATTCCCACGTTAAGCGTAATTACATTCTCGGCAACCGCAGTAGTGTAGCCGCACTCTCTTGATCTAATGAGAACCGGGTTGTCCTTACAGTCGAACAAGTCAACTCGTTAGACCATCTGACCTGGACAAGATTATAAAGAGCAGCTGCCCGCAAGCAGAAGGGGCTGCAACAAAAAGTATCAATAGAACCATTATAAAGCTTACCTCCTTCTTTGCCAATACATCTGAGGGTTGAGTTTGATCCTAATGCTTATCCCAAATTCCTCTTTGTAGACTCCTTCTCCTACTCTCCTGTACCTTTTCCTTGTCCTTACAGTCGAAAAACTCAACTCATTAGACCATCTGACCTGGACTTGATTATAAAGAGCAGCGTCAATACGCTGCCTGCAAGCAGAAGGGGCTTATCTCAGATTTCTCTTTGTAGACTCTTCCTCCTACTCTCGTGCATCTTTTGGAGCCATTCGTATAAACATGAGTGCTCGAGAAGTAGCAAGGTGACCTTCCATCACAACGTAGAGAAATATTCTTGTGAAGGAGGGTTCTATGAAATCAGAAATAACATTCGTGATCCTTAAAACACTTGTATGTTTTCATAATCAGTGGTTTCATGCTAATACGATATCCAACTGCCATTCTTAATTTCAGCACCGTGGTCATTTGATCTACTGGCAAACTGTAGATATACCACACTCCGGAATCCGTATAACAATGACCAATTATCTTTTAACAATGTATCCTTTCGCTTATTTATATGCTATTTCAACTTGGAATATAGTACTTTAAAAAACGGTTTCTTCTCTCTGCCTAACATAAGACCTTTTATCGGTTGGCACTACCAAAAGCTTTACACAAGTTTGACTTTTGACAGAAAGAATATGTAGTACTGTACGTCTGGATTTTAAAAGAACACATTCTTAACATTTAAATACTTTCCCCCCGTATGAAGAAAAATTAATTTAAAAAATAAATAAATTTGCATTCCGTGCAATTAAAACCTTAAATTCGTACTCAAGGTTGTTAATTGATACAACTGTGTGTTATCAAAAAAAGAGCAATTGAAGCCTGTCAAGCCAAATGGTTGTCACTATACAATGACAACCTAAACTGACATAAAGATTTGTTTTGTTTTTTTAAGCAACAGTTAAGTTGTTGAATAAATCTTAATAAAGTAGAAATTTGCACATTTCTTGCACTAGACAGTTATTAATAAATAAAAAAGTATTTCGACAAACATGCATGTTTTAATTATTCCCTTTAAAATGAACAAACACTTTGGTTAAGACTGTTTCAGTTAGTCAGCCAGTCCAGTGCAGCCCAGTCAGCGCCTACATTAATTATTTACAATCAATTGTTATAAATTATTAATTTTGTTTAAAAAACTGGTTTAACTGAATGAAAAACTAAGCCGTTGCCTGTTGGCTTTGTTATAACTGTTTTACTGTTTTGTTTCTCACCACCCTCTTTTTGTTAAAAAACAAATATACACTGTTAACACATTACATTAAGTGTATGTGTGCGTATGTATTTGATTGTTTATACTGTTATTGTTGTTTCATTTGTTTTTGCATTCATGCATGGGAGTATTTTTGGTTGCATTACGTTTCATTCAATTCACTAGAATTAACGATTAGCAGTAGCAATAACAAATATATTAGTTAAAAAAACAAGGTTTTTGTTGTTGTTAATAAACAGTATTAATGACGATGAGTAAAATTGTTGCCACTTATTTGATATTTATTTTTTGCAAATGTAGGCGAGAGAGTTATTGTTGGTTTTTGTATGACTGTATTTTGTTTAATTAATAAAAAACAAGTTAGGCGAATTTATAAACAAGGGGAAGATAAGAAAATAAAGCAAAACCTCTTCATATATGTTTTTTATTGTATAAATGTATTGAATGAATTTAAGTAATAAAATTGTTAATTTTTAAAAGCTTTATTAGTTTAACGAGAATAAAATAGTTGCAAAAAATTATTGTTTATTTTACCTACAGTAAAATAAGTTTTTTTTATTTTGATTTTAACGCCTTATGTCTCTTGTATTAGCATTGTGTTAGTAGTTGTGTGTTAAGTATTGATAAAGAATTGAAGAGGTTCTACAATTTTATTCTTTGAGGCCATTAAGAGACGATAACAAGCCAGTTTTAAACGTCTATAATCTTATTAGTTCACGTCAGGCAAAACTATTTATTGTTTTTGATTTGGTTGTGTATTAATTGAGAGGTTGTGATTCCTTTAGGGCCGTTTTCATAAGTTACCAATAACTAAATATAGTATTTTATCGGACAGATAAGCATTTTATGGTTATTACAAGTACGTGTTTAGTTAAATGAATCCGATAAGCTATAGAACGGAACATCTTGCCTATAACTTTAAAGGGTAGTTTAGACGGTATCTAAGAGAAAATAAAATGAAAATCTATTCGCATAAAATAATAGAGATAAAAAATCGTATGATTTTTTTTTCTTATGTTTACACAGTTAGTGTTGAATAAAATGAAGTAAAATTGAAACAGCTGTTGTTAAAACAATAATTGTTTACAAAAATATTTGTGATGCCAACTGAGTCTATTTTGCTCTATATTCAGCGGTTTTTCTGCTATTTTGACGAGTTTTACCTTTAAAAAGTTAGCATTAATAAGAAAATGCAACCCTGATCTAATGAAGTAGTATAGATTTTTAAAAATTTAAAAAAATAAAGAGAGCCGTACGACTATCAAATTTCCATCCGTATTTTCTCTCAATGTCGCAGAGTTTCATTACATATTATATTTAGACGATACTACTTGTACTCTTCTACACAAAAATTTGACATGTCGTATTACTTGTAGTATAATGTAAATCGCCCTTAAGGATTATTTGTTTGGAGTTGCCATATTTTCCCCGCTATAAGGGAAAATTAATTTCAATTCAAAATAAATAGTTACATATAATGGAAGCAAAGAACGAATATTTTACATTAACGAGCTGAAGAATGTTTTTTTAATAAAACGACTAATCTAGCAGCCTGCTTTATTTATTTTAATAACACTGAAATTATGTAAAATTTCGTTCGTCAAGAAATACTACTATAGAAATATTACTTTAGCAAAACGTGATCGGCTTTGATGTGGTATTGCCATCATTTTTAAATTATAAATTTAATTTACAAGCAGGTTGTGAAAGGTTGTAGTTCACTTAACTTTTCATAATGGAGCACTGTTCTTTTAATATTAAGTGAATTCAAATTATGCCTCTGAAAAAAGCTTTCTATTGCTAAAATAAATCCTTGTCGCATCCTCTTCCAGGTTGAATTAAACCCATAAATCCATAAGGTACAGACTGAAGACAGTAAGGAAGGTAAAATATTCTTATATGAAAAGGAGGTGTAGCAGCACAAACAAATACTAGAGTAGAAGCCGTAAATAAATTTTCAATATTTTTAAAAAATAGTGGAATGAAAGGCCTTAAAGTTTTTTTTCGATAAATTAAAGAAATTCTAAATATATTTCTTAATAAATCATTTTTGATTGAATATTTAAGAACCACTGGCTGTTAATAGAATATTTGTTTTAAAGTTGAAACATACTTTAACACAAATACAAAAATGGAGCTTAACTTTTTTTGTTAAATTTTTCTCAATTTTATACAACTTGTTGTGGGCTAAAACTCACAAATAATAACAAATAAAACAGAAATCTTACAAATAACCTTTTTTTTCAAAGTAAAAAAGTAGATAAAATAATAAACATGTTTGCTGTCGCTTCGTATACGGTCACATCAGCCAAAATCAAAAACAAAAAAAAAAAAAATTAAACGACGAAAACAGCCAACGTATCACATCATTCAACTTCACTTTACACGACGAGTTCAGTAAAATTTTCAGTTTCAATTTCAGTTTATGCGGGGTTTTTCAAATATCAGTTTGATTTTGGTGCTCGATCGAAACGTACGTCTTTGTTTTTCAAGCAAAAATAAGAGAAACAATAACTTGTAATTTTGAACGCGAATTAATACAGTATTTTCTGGAAGAACAATAAGATTGAAAATAATTTTAATTTAACAAAAAAAAAATTTTTTTAATAAATAAATCAGAACTAATTCAAGGTTTAAAAAAATAAACAAAACAAGCTGTGATTAAAATTAAAAAATAAAACGAAATTATCTGCGAAAAATAACAAAACAAAACAATTAATTTATTACCTTTTTATTGTTAATAAAAACAATTTATAAATCAATTAAGAATCGTTTTTCAGTGCAAGCTATAAATTAATTAAAGCTTTGAGTTGTTGTTTTAATACAAAAATAAGTTTAACTGACATTTGTTGTTGGAGACTGTGAAGAAAACCGTTAAAAAAGGTAAACACGAATTTAAATCAGACAACTTAAAATTTCATTAAATTTATTTAAATTAAAAAAAGGATTCTTAAGTCTCTACTTTATATTACAACTATAACAACTCTGTGTGTCTTCTTCTTTTTAACACAATTACTCTCGTGTTACGACAAAAAAACAAATGTAAATTAAAATATCCTTATTGAATTTAATGAATTAATTAAAATGGATTTAAAAAAGAAGAAGATTTATTGCTGGGGGTTGTTAATTATTCGACTGATTAAATTTTTAAGAATTAAACTTCTGTGGGCGATATATAAATGAAAACTTTTAACCAATTTTTTGTTTTCCTTTTCTATCGTGTCATCATTTGATGATTCATGTTAAAGATTTTTAAACAGATTCTAAAACTTTTTAAATTTTTTAAATAAATTAAAATAATAAGAATAACTACACTTTTATTTGAAATTTACTTTAAGTATATATGTATGTATGTGTAATTTCTCTGATTATGTTCATAATTCTTAATAAGTAAAAAAATTTACTGAAATTGACCTGATGAATAGAACGGTTCCTATGTACAAAATGGATAATCCTCATTAAGTTAAAGAAATTTTTAAAATTACAGATATTTTAAAGGAAAAAAAAAATTAAACATAAACCTAAAGTTCACTCACTACAGGATATTAATTTTAACAAAACTGTGAATTTTTTTTTCTAAAAATAAAAACAATCACAATTTGAAAAAAAATGAAATCGTAAATCTGCAAAAATTTAAAGAAAAACCGAAAATTATAAGTTTTATAATAAACATAAAACTTAGCAGAATGCCTGTTTTTAAAAATTAATTTCATTAAAACTAATGCGAATTAAAAATGGCCCAAAACACTTGTTAAAAATAAATGTAAACTGTTATCTAAATCTAATAATATCAATATTTTAGTTATCTTTTTAATTTAGAATCGCTCTTCGAGAACACTGATTGGGATTTTATGTCCCATGAAAATACTTGTTGAGATTATATGTCCCAGGATAAAATGACGAATTTAAAATTTTTAAGTATGAAGAACATAATACTTTTATCATACCTTTTACGAGGGCTGCTCTATATATTTCTGGCCTAATAGTGAAAATGCGAATATTTATAATCAAAAATGGTTTTATTGTTTTTCAAAGTATTCTCCAGCATGATTTATACACTTTTGCATGCGCTCAAACCAGTTGTCGAAGCACTTTTTCCACTCCGATTGAGACACCTCTAAAACATGGTTTTTGAACACTTCAACAGCTTCTTCTGGCGACGAAAATCGTTGACCACGCATTTTTTTCTTGATGTGCGGAAACAAGAAGAAGTCATTAGGTGCCAAGTCAGGGCTGTACGGCGGATGACCCATTAATTCGACGTTTTGGCCGGTCAAAAACGCTCTGGTTTGAACCGATGTGTGAGAGCTCACATTGTCAGGGTGAACAATGATTCGTCTTCTCTTGATGGTTTTTTGAATTTCTCCGATGACTTTAGGCAAACAAATTGTAGTGTACCACTCAGAAGTGACCGTCCTACGTTGCTCAAGCGGAACAGTCGCCACATGACCAGTTTTGCCGAAGAAACAGGCGACCATTTGCTTCGAAGTGCTTCTTCCAAGAACAACTTTCGTTGGATTTTGCTCGTTTTTGATCCATGATTCGTCACCTGTTACGATCTTATAAACGTCTTTTGAAGCACCGCAATCGTATTTTTGCAACATTTCTTTGCACCAATCGACACGAGCCTTTTTTTGAGCGACTTTCAAATTGTGCGGGATCCAACGAGAACAAACCTTTTTTACGGCCAGGTGTTCATGCAGTATCGAATGTATGCTGGTGGAAGAAATGTGCAAGGATGTCTCTATCTCTCGGTATGTGGCATGTCGATCTTGCATTATGAGTTCACGCACGGCATCAATGTTCTCTGGCACAACAGCCGTTTTTGGACGACCTTCACGGAATTCGTCTTTGAGCGAGCTTCGGCCACGATTAAATTCATTATACCAATTTTTCACAGTGCTATAGGATGATGCTTCATCGCCATACAAAGATTTAAGTTCATCAATGCACCCTTGCACGTCTAAAGTTATGAAAAATGGTGGCACGAAAGTGTTCATGAGTAAATTCCATTTTTTTTCTATATTAATTTTTTCAAGTCACTGTAAACGACACAAATAATGGTCGTACGTCAAAACGTATTGCGTACGATTATGCTTAAAAATGACAAACTTTCCAATGGAAATGTCAGATTGCACTTGGCAGCACTCAGTGTTGTCAGGCCAGAAATATATATAGCAGCCCTCGTAGAATATGAAAAAAATTTTACCATACATAATTTTGTTTTCAAAATAAAACTCCGTCCCGAAAGGGCTTTGGAGACAGGCTGGGCTACGGTTTAAAGTGCCGGGAACTATCCGTTCACGGTAGCAGTTGAGAATACTGCACCATCCGGTTTAATTGTGCTAAGACTGATCTTGTGTGCCTGGGCACAAGCCTCTCATCTTTTGAAAACGCGGACAGACTTAAATAAACAATTTTAATTGAAATAAATATGTAGTGAAATAAATTATTAAAAAAAAAAATTAAAACACTTTTTACCACTTATTTTTAAAACTTTGAAGATTAAAACAGAATTTAAATAAATTTTACCAACCGGTCTTCGTAAATCGTTTTAAATAGTCAAGGTTTCACTCTCCGTGTAATAAATTACAGTTTTAAATATTAATTAATAAACATCAAATAGAAAATCTTGACTTGTTGTAGAATCCACTGTTGTAAATTTTTATTCCCCAGCAACGAGTTTAACGTTTTTCCAATTTAAAAGCCGTCTAAACAAAATATGTAATGAATTGGGTGAAAATTTGACAGCCGGATGTTTTGTTTGGAAAATTTTCAAAAGACAACTACAAACTTTAGATCAGGGCTGCATATTTTTTGCAACCCGCCAAAAACCGTAAACGAATTGTGTAAACGTAAAAAATCTATCGTACGATTTTTAGTCTCTTTTTTACCACACGGATGGAATTTTATATTATTTTTTCTTGGATTTTACGGGCGTAAAGTCATGGCGTCTAAACCGCCCTTAAAGGCGCATGTTTGTCAAACAAGACATCAAATTCCGGCGAAGTAACACAGTGATGAAGAAGCCTGAATGGCTACCTAGATTTAAAAAAGCACATGTTTAGAAAACAAGAGATTGTAGGAACAAATCTAGTAGAGCCACAGAAGAAATAGGGAATAAAGTATAACGGTAGAGTAAAATTGACTTGCGGGTATTTGCAATTAAAGAACCATTACAATCAACAGGGAAAAAAACGTAAAAAATAGATTGAAAACAATTATAATCAATTACCAAGTGAAGGAGCAGGCGAATTCATCATTTTTTGATGGTACGTCACTGCCAAACTCCATATATAAAAACTCGGCATATTTTTTTTATATATAGAATTTGACAGTATTGTAGCTGGGGAAAAATATTGAATTCACCTACACTTCCACCTGGTAAATGATTTGCCTTTGTTGTTTTTCCCATGGCGAAATAATACCAGGTGGCCGCAATGGCGAATTCATTAGTTTTCGCCGCATATGCTAAATATCACACACCATATAAAAAATTTATACAAATTTTTTATATATGGAGTTTGACATTTAGAGTTTACGGCGAAATTAATGAATTCGCCATCGAGACCACCTGTATTATTTCACCATGGTTTTTCCCATTTTCTGCCAAGGCGAATTCATAACAGGTATATTCATGCCGAAAATTAATAAAACACAACGGTAGAAACATGTACATTTTGTTTTTGTACAAACAGTTTTCGGCTGTCAAAAGCAAAACTGATTATAACCATGGCGAAATAATATAGGTGGTCTCGATACCTTCGCAGCAAACGCTAAATGTCAAACTCCATATATAAAAAATATGTATAATTTTTTTATATGGTGTTTAACATTTAACGTTTGCGGCGAAAGTTAATGAATTCGCCATTGCGACCACCTAGTATTATTTCGCCATGATTATAACTTTCGACACTCGAAAAAGGAAAAATCACAATAGACACTTGGGCTGTTAAGGCCACCTGTTGTTAATTCGCCTTGATTTTCTGCATTATTGCTCTCAGGGCAAATAACGGCATTTAATAGCGGTAAAATATATACACATAGATTTTATGGAAATTTCGTTCGATGTCGAAAATCTAAAAAAAACATTTATGGGATTGACAAGACATGTGCCCGGTCGTTCGTTTCAGTAACCGGTCTTTTTCGGTCAATTATCAAAGACTGATTCGTTCGTTCAATCGGTCAATTTGAACGAAAGGAGCCGGTTAAATATCTGGCTCATTTCGTACAATTAAGTCATCCGTTCAATTTAACCCGCACACTATTGAACGAAAAGACCGGATTAAAATGACCGGATCATTCCGTTCACTTGATTGATTCGACAAATTTAACCCGTTCGTTCGCGAACGACACAGCTCTAGTCATAAAGTCTTATAATGATAACAAGACAAAATATGACGGTTGCAAGCAACTCCTCTAAACTCGTGCGCTGTTTTAAATTTAAATGTGAGTCTTGCACTTACTAGTTCTTTCAGAAGGTAGTAGTAGAAAAATTGTCGGGAGCTACTGGTAGTCGATTGCCCGCCGGCTAAAAATATACAAATAAAATTAGTATTAATGCAGCTTAATTATATTGCTAATTTTGAATTTATTCTTTTATTAATAATCACTACAAAAATGATTTTATTTAAAAACTTCTACCCGAAATCACAAATATTGTTGACGGTTAGAAATCGGAAACTCAATCATTCGACACAAGTTTTTTCTATTTATTTATGACAAATAATAAACTTACGAAAAAAGTCTTATTACTTTAGGACTTATTTGTTTGAACAATGTTTTTGAGCCATCTTAAAATATTAGAATTCTGCGACAATAAGACATGATAAGATACCTTGTGAAATACCCAAATAATATCGAAATAAAAATTCCATTTGGGTTTGCAAATATGATTGATTAATCATTAAATAAATTAATACAAAAATGGCTGATGACGTTAGAAAATATTAGAGATTTTTGTCGCTTTAAAAGAAGGAAAAAAACATAAAATTTTTTTAAAAGGTGAAACCGTCATGAAATTATTCTTCATTTGTTTTTTTTTCTTTTTTTTGGTGCAAAAGCTTTATTAATTGAAAAAAAAATAAATAAAAAAAATAATAATAAACTGCTTATCAATAACAATAATAATATTAAACAAATTAAAAAAAAAACACTTTCAAATATTATTGGTTTTTGTTTCCAATTAGCATATCAATTAAAGAACCAAATAAACGAGTAAAATTAAGAATTTTTAAAGGCACCACTCTCACGTAAAGAGTGTCCGGTCAGACAGGTTTTGTTTTGTTCTTTTAGTTAAAAATTTTAAAAAGAAATTATGTGTTTTTTTAATGACAAATAACGATTCGATTGTTAATACTTTTTGTTTAATAATTTTATTCTATTTTTATTTGCAAAAATATTATTTTTATTACACGCAAATATAATATTAAATATGATTTAATTTTAAAAAACAAAACAAAACGAATATTGGCGAATTTTTGCACAAAATTTTTAAAAGCACCTACCGCATGCATGACGTAATTTCTAAATGTATTTTTAAGTTAAGCTTTTTTTTTTATTTATTTTTTATATTTTGTTGATTTGTGTTTTAGCATCGCGGCAGATAACTTGGTCTCAAACAAATTAACCACTAACAAACCGGAAAGCTCACATTTTTTTTTGAAGGATTTTTTAAATGTTTCACTGTAGAAAAGAAGGATTTTGAAATAAAATAAATGTGTGAGATGATTGTTAATATAATTCTAGTCCCCAAAAAATGCAGTGGTTCGCAATCCTTAAATTATACCGCAATTGCAATTTGATTTACACTTAAAAAAGTTTTGATAGAGTTTCTAAGTTTCAACGCTTGTAGCTTGGCTTCAGTAAATACGTCTTTCGAAAAATAGGGAAAGTATAGTTTTACGAGTGCAAGACGTCAACAGTCATTTCGGCTTGCAAAAGGCCTAAAACTTGCAGATAACGACTTTCAAAGTCTGAGCAGTCGCTAACTACCTTTACCACGTGAACCAGTAGCAAGCAAGACGCCTTTTGGAAAGCTATGTAGTGGCTGTGATTATGATCCAAATCGAGGGCAGAGCGCAAACTCAATGTTTAGCTGGAATATGAAAGGTTATTTTAGATAGACTCCGTCCTTCAAAAAGGGAGAGATTATTAATGAAAGCTTAGTTTCAAATTGGCATTCATTTATGTAATATATGAAAGCGCTGCTGTTTTATTTAACCTGCACGCAGACCACCGGGGGATTATTTCTTGTAATAACTGAACTGTATTGAATGAACGTTTTATTTTCTTCTTAATCGTTGATTTCTCTTCTTTTTTGTTTCTTTTTCTCAAGTGTAAGTACCATTGTGAGGGCTAATTTTAGTGCTTTAAAATTCTTCATGAAACGATCTTGCCGGCCTTCTGTACTATACGCTTGCAAATCCGTCCACAGCTTCTTCAAAATCTTCTTCGGATTACGGTTGAACTCAAATACAAACATTCATCACATCAAGCTTAAACAATCACGGTACCCTCCACCGTTCGTAAAGTGTTTTTCATATTCAAATCGGACTTTATGTATCCACTCTGTCAATCCTCAGCCATCGCCCACACTTTCATCCTGCGATCAACGAATATGATTTCAAAAACGTAGGCGACGATTTTATATGTGGTGATCGCTTTTAGCCTCCTTAAAGTTTGGCGTAACTCGGTTGTGCTCTTACGACTGCAATGAATTGACAACAATAATCCTTTTAAATATTGAATTGTATTAAAACTACTTCAAAAGAATTTATCTTTATAATGGTTTCGTTTTTGTTCGAAAGTCATCGAATTTTCAAGATACATTGGTAAAACGTCATCGAGTTCGTATTTTTGTATATTTATTTAAACAATTTATATTGTTTGGACTTTCATTTCATATTTAACTTTATAAATAAAGCAACAGACTCTTCTTTATTTTTATACATGTTAAATTCTTCCGTGCGTAATTTCATTAATAATGAATTTTTTAATATTAAATAAAGGCCTGACATGTCGAGGTTATAATAATTTTGTTTAAAATGCGGAAACTATGTTTTATTGTATGAAATTTAATTTTAATAATTACTTGCGTTACATACTGCACACTTTACACACAATAACGTGTGAAAACACACAAACAAGAGAACACACAAAACAATAACTTTTCAATAGTATTAAGACTAACAACAACAACAAATAATAATCACCTGCTAAACAAGGGGAGTTATAGATGATCACATTATTATTAAGCGCTGCCAGAAATTTGCGGCAAAAATCGTCAATTATCAAAGTTATTAAAAGTTAGAAAAAGAGCGAGAAGGCAGACAATCAAGTCAATTTTTAGGAATTCTTTTAACATAAATTATTAAAAATAATAATTTATTTAATTTGTTAATCCGAATGTGTCTTAAAAATCTGATTTTGTTAGTGTCTTTAGAAATGTTGTTTTTAGCTTTTAAAAGAATAAGTTACCAATTTTCTATAAAGTAATTAACTGGATAAGTACTTTTTAAAAGCGACTTTGAAGAAAAACTTTGTTGCAGAAAAGTATTTTTTTTTGTGAAAATAAAACAGCAGTTAGAGCTATTTATTAAAACCTTAAACGAAAAATTAGGAATCAAACAATCCGTAAACACAGAACAAAAGCTGCAAGCATTTATTTTTTTTTTTTTTTGTTTTTTGAGAGAATTTGTAGTCATAACAGAGTGTAGTGATATTTATAAAGCCTTTGAAAAAACAAGATAAAAGATTATTTTAATATGATGTTGTCATACCTGTGTATTTTAAAAGATTAAATTTTAACTTTTAATTCGATTAGAAAAGAGGGAGAACACAAAACGATTTTATGGTTGGCTTCATGTTTTTCATTTCAATTATTAACTTGTTTACGTTTAGCTTGTCATAAAAAGTGTGTTTTACCACTTGAATTTTAAAGCAAATAAAAGTAAGACAAATAAATAACGTTTCAATAAAAAACAAAAGAAAACAAAATAATGGAAAATTAGGTTGTTTCTCAAGTACATGTTTAATTGATGATATCGCTCTTTAAAAATATTTCAAGTGTTTTTTTTTTTTTTTTTTTTGTTATCTTGCAATTCGTCATAAAATTGTGATAAAGTTTTATTGTTCTAAGAAACAAAACACAACAAACAGTTGCGAACTTAAAAATTTGCAACGCAGGTTTTTGTGGCTGTCTCATCTTTTCTGTTTACTTTTCTTTAACACAAGGTTAAGTAAAACAAAATTACTCACATATTATGGGTTCCGTACCAGGTTTGGTTCAGACTTTAAGTTTGAAAAAAAAATATCAATAGAAGGAAACAAAGGGAGGCCTCGCAGATTTTTTGTTTCGCTCTTTCTGGGTTATATAAAGAAATATAATTTTTTGACTTGAAAGAATAAAAACTTTACTTAGGCCCCTATGTCAATGCGTTCAATTTTGTTCGGAAACAGAACTTACCAATTTAGTAACAAAAGCCGGAAAAAATTTTTTTGAAATTAAGAAATTTTAAATTTTGTGAACAAAATTATTATTTTCTGTTTCTTAAAGTGTAAAAAAACTGTTTGAAACCACTTTTTCATTTATTAATTCAAAGTTAGTTTTTAATTATCAAATTATTATTCAATTTATTAAAATAACAAAACGTTTTTTTGTAGTGAACATTGCTAAAATCTTCACATTGCAATGCCAATGCATTGGCAGCATACAAAAGAAAACAATACAGAAAAAAGCAAAACAGTTTTGTTTAAACCCTAAAAGTATGCTACATTCTTCGTTATAAAATTATATTGCCACATTTTAACATCAAACACTTATTATACCCATAACAAAAAGTGGAAAAAAGGGTATAACTAATTTTGTCATTCCATTTGTAATTTCTACAATGTCCATTTCCGACCCCATAAAGTATATATATTCTGACTTCTTACGCATAGAGAAGTCGATTGAGCGATGTCCGTCCGTGTTAGTGTTGAAATCAAGTTTGCCGAGGCAGCTAGAGAAAAATAAGAAACATCAATCGATCAGACATAAGTGTCGAAAGAGGTGCTATTGGAAATCAGAATGATCCGTCTATGTCCTTCCTACCACCTGCCACCACCACCTACCTCTAATTTTTGTATGTCATTTGGAACAATAAAGTAACTCCAATCAAAAAAATAAATCTATGGGGCGATAAAGAATTAAAAAATAAGAAAAAAAACATCCAGTGATAAAATCGGAGCACGCCCACATTTTCCGAGTTACGGGCCTCTGAAATTTAAAATTTTTTTAAAATATCAATATGGGTATCGTTTTAAAGCTTTTGAAGCGATCTTTAAGGAAATATTAAAATTTTTAAAAAATGCTTTACCAATTAGGAGCTGATGGCATTTTAATGTGAAATTAAATATATGTAGTACTTTTTTTTTTTTTTTTTAAATCTCGGTCACCCCAATATTTGCTTTTTTGTTTAGAGTTTCTTAACTAAACTAGATTTACATTGATGGTGAAGGGTATATAACATTCGGCTTAGCCGAACATAGCACCCTTACTTGTGCTTTTTAAACATGAACTATTTCGGAATGACAAATACAAAATGAAAACTAGGAAATGGTCATAAGCTCTCATGTTGCTTGCAGCTCGTAGCTGCACGGTTTGGACTGACTGCCACATTATAGTAATCTCAAACGTGTAGAAAACCTATGGAAACTTATTAAGAAAAATAATTTTACGAAATAAATTAGAACCGGGTTTTTTTATTTAGAGTTGCATGTATTGTATAATGTAAGCGAGACAGGTGGTGCCGAAGAGGGGTAGAAAGCTTTGCGTGTTAAGTAAGCGTATTTGTTTAAAGATAGTTCAGCAAGTTTATTTTATTTTAAGGTTAGGTTTGAAAGGGGTTTGTTTACTAATCTCAAATCGCTTAATTTACGAGCTGCCACCTGAATCGCCCGACTAACTAAGCCTGCAATAACTCTTAGAACTCTTTTTTCGAAATTTGGAAATGGTTTAGTCTTCGGCATATCGTATGTGGTCCAAATGGCCGCTCACATATTGCAATCCTCCCTTTTGTCCCTGGGCTGTTCAGTTCTTCTGCCCATTCATTTGGCTTTTTCCTGTGTCAGTGATGATTTCACCGACTCCACTTTATCTAAGTTATTACTTTCAAGTCCAGTCTCTTGAGTTCGTCGGCAATCTCATTGACTTTAACATTGCAGTGGCCAGGAGCTGAAAATAATCTGATTCCGTAGTTATCCATTATCACGTTTAGATCCCTCTTGGAATTCCCTATGCCATTTCAAAAATTAAAGCGCCGTTTGGCTGTCACGTAGTGCCCTCCTTAACTCTTCCTGGGAGCTATTACCACTTGCGTATGCAACTTGCTATAATGTTGACCCTGTACAAGTGCCCACATTCTTCGAATCGTGGCATATTTAAGAAGGATCTATTTAAACTATAAAAAATTCTTAAATAAAAGCAATAAGATTTTTAAAAATATTTCCCTTCTCTTACTTTTTAACTTTTTACAGTGGCAGCAATCTGAGGATTTCAATCGTAAAAAAGAGATACGTTCGCAGTTGTACAAATTACGAGATTCGCGAATAAGAAATCTATATCACGGTGATATAATGGCCGACAATTCCTTAGCTGGTTTTGGTAAAGATCCCTTGGTTACCAGTCATGGTGATGCCTTAGCCGATCAAAGTTTCCAAAGTTTGAAGTCTAAGGAAATAAGAGATTCATTGTCGCCCACGGAAATGAAGTTTCAGTCGATGGCTCTTAATAATCCCAATACCACGGGATGGAATGTGCAATCAGCGAAGGAAATCAGTCCAGATGGAAGAGGCTTTCGCGCTGAAACTGTAGCCACGACTGATGGTAAGTACTACATTATTAAATATTTAATATAAATGAAAATAAAATCAATTATGTTTATAACAAATAGGAGTGGAAAGCATTAACGGTGGCATAGCTGAGTTTAAGGGACGCAACGAAGAACGTTCTAGTGCCCATCATCAAGGAGATGATAAAAATTTCGTTAAGAAAGCCATGGAAAGTTCTAACTCTCACTTACAGGAGAAAGTAGTTATTGGAGATGAAAATTCTGGACGTACTGAAGTGCGTACCAGTTCTTCAACGTCTACTTCTTCCTCTCAAGTAATCCAATCTTCCACAAATGTGGAATATGATGATGGTTATCCAATACAACAACAACCACATGCTCAAAAATATTTAATTGACTCCAAGGGCCTTAATCAACTTCAACAGCAGGAGCAACAACGTTTAATAGAAGAACAACGTATTTACGAGCAACAATTCGAACAACAGCGCCAACAACATTTGATCCAGCAAGAACGTCGTGCTACTGAACAGGTATCGACTAAACGCCAGAATATTGAACAGAAAAACATTTCGCAAAACATTGAAACGCAAGAGACGCACGAACAGAATAAACGTTATGTTGACATGGATAAAGCATCACCGGAATACCAACAACATGTGCAATATCTAATGCAGCAACCAGGTGAAATCATTTCCAGTACAGTAGAATATCCCAAACCTAATGTGAAAATGATTACCACGGTTAAGCGTTTACCTGATGGCACTATTGTACGTAACAAACGGTATGAGACCGAAGAGTTAACACCCAATACGAACACTACTCGCCCAACATCGACTCCTACAAATCAAACCCATCCCAGACGTGATTCTCAGCATCAACAACCAAAAACAAATTATCAACCCCATTCGTCTCCTCATTCCAAACCAAGCCAGGATATGGTAGACAGTAGTAACACACGTCACATTCAGGGCGCTCATACCGAAGATATGGAAACGAAATTTTCCTCCATAAAAAAATCTAGCAACAAATTCTCTACTGAAACCACTTCTGAAACTATACAGGAGGAGTTTGATGAACATCATCCCCAAGGTAGAGAAACAACTCGACCAAAACCCAAGTCTAATGATTTTAGTACCCATGGTTTTCCTTCGGTTAGGGCCAATAAGCCCACACAAGAATATCCTAGCGAACGTCCAAGCACAGGTCACCCTACACAGAGATATCCCTCTCAAGCGTCACCTTCCAGAGCTACAGAATTCGGTATACCCCATAGTACCGACAACACCGACAACATCACTGAGCGCCGTATAAACACGAAAGATGGCGAGGTGATAATTATTAGTTCGGAAAAGAAGCACAACTTTAAAACATCTACGAATTCCGAACGTATTGTAGAAACCGAACATGTTATTCATGAGGATCAACCATATCAACAAATTCCAGACAAGAGAACACAGGATTTTACAACTCGTGGTTTTCCTTCTGTAAGAGAACCTAGCAGCCATCAGCCGAAAAACTATCCCAATGAAAAACAAGTGCAACCACAACAGCAGGATTTTCCCTTGGATGAAGTTGCACCCGGCACGCGTATAATAAAAGATGTACATTCACCGCATGGTGATGATGAGGTTGTCATAGTGAGTTCGCAAAAATCTCACACTGCTAAACATAGCACCAATACAGAGCGAGTTATTGCGCATGAGGTAATAAAAGATGGTCACCAAGTTGGTTATCCGCACATCGATAATGGTGCTCCTTACAATTATACAGTGACTACACCCGGAGATCAAACTCCACAAGTTGAAATTTTAGGATCTCCTAGAAAGCCAAGCAATGCTGACTATTCTACTCAAGGATTTCCTTCGGTAAGAAGCCCAAACTCTGTTAAGCCTGGTGAAAGGGAACCTCTTGGAAACCATCCTATGGAAACTTCTAGACATCCAAATAGCGAATATTCCCCAGAAAAAATTCCTTCAAGACCAGCTGCTGGTTTGCCATCCTCCCACAATCAACATCCAAACTCTCCCAGAAAATCACCAGGTAAAGATTATTCACCACAAGGATATCCTTCAGTTAGATCTCCCACTAAGGAAACACCAACTCAGACTTATCCAACGAATATGGATGGACGCCGAACACCTAGTACAGGTGAACAACATAAAACCGCTACAAGTGGTAAAGTCCAACCTAGGACTCCATCCCCTAATAAATATAAAGTTTCCAACACTACTGTTCGTGAAACCACAGAACGTGTTATTAAAAAGGAAAAAGAAGTCGATTCTGCACATCGTGCCTTTGCCGCATCCTTGCGCAGTTCTTCACCAATTGACCACATCAGACGCGATAGTTATACAACCGATTCTCATAGTCGACACACACCACGCTCAAGCGTTTCTTCGACTAGGACATTTAGGCGCGATATGCGTGAAGGTTCCCATGATAGTGCTCCCTCGGAAACCAGTCGCCTTAGTACAACCACAATAACACGCAATACTCCACCTCGGACCGCAGGCGGCAGAACTGTAACAACTAAAACCGTTACCAATAAAACCGGACCAGGCTCGAAGGACTCACTAAATGTGACTTCGCCACGTGCCACCAAGTCACCTTCTCCAGGTAAAAATGTTACCAGCACAATGTCAACAACAACAACAAGCACTAGAACTTTGAACAGAGATGTGCCAAAAGTCACAGGTACGCATACAATTTCTAAGCAAATGTAAAATTAAAAAAAGTGGAAACTACATATGTTCTCCAGATAACCAGCATATTCGTAATACTAGCAACAAAATCGATACTCTATTTCCTATTAACGAATCACCACCACCACTAACTTCTATTACAAAAATCAAGTTTTCCGATAATGACAGGCAACAACGACTACCCAAGAAATCAAAAAACAACAACAGTAAAACGAACATGCCAGTGGTAAATGATTTCAATGCTTCCGCTTCTGCAGAGGTAGAAGAGGTTATAGAAGCGCCTTGCCTTAAGAAAAATTATTATAAGCTTGGTCCGTCCGATCAAACACAAGAGCAGTTACACCCTAAAATATCACATTCATTAAAAATTCCCCAAATTAATGGTAAGACGAGAAGTTTGCTACTTTAATCATGATGGCCCGGCCCACACAAGAAACTAAAACTGGATCATTTAATTTTTTTCTCTTTTTGGAATAAAACAAAAAAAAAAGCCTCAAAGTAACACACTTCTTACCAAAGACATTACATTTGGAAGAATAACAATTCTAATGCGCATTGCTTGGTCATGATAATTGCACCATCCCTGCTAATTTGTTAAAATGGGAAACAAATGAAACTTGATACACAAAATACATACACCAACACTCTTATGCCAATAAATAATGCTCTAAAACTCTTTGTATAAATAATTTATGTATGTTTGTATCTATCAATCTATTGCTGTCTCTTTCACTCTGCCTCTGACTAAGTTATTTCTGCTGTTTTTTTACTTTTAATGTAAGAATCTCTAAAATGTATCTATAGAAACTTAATATTAATTTTGGAAATTTATTTAAAACAAAAAATTATTAAATTGCATTAAGCATGGTGGCATGAATAAACATTTACCTCTTTCTTTTATTATTAAATCCTTTTAAAATAAATTTACTAAAATTGTAAAATATTCAGCTGTATCACAGATTTTTTTCATTCCATAGTTTTCTTTCCGAAAAAAATTAAATGAAAATGAAAAATGCTTTAAATACCGTTTGTTTTAATAAGTAAATTCGTTTGAAAAATTCTTTAAACGTTTTTTATGTTGATAATAAGGCAATACAGTTTTATAGCAAAATAATGTAGCATACTTTTAAGATTTTTATTTAAATAGTATTTTTTGTGCTGCCAATATGAAGAATTTGACGAGTTGCATATAAATTAAAGATACGGTAATGCTAAAGTAGCAAATTCCTTACAGTTTATTATGTTTACTTCATTTTTGTAAAGTCGTTAAGAAAAATACACAATAATTAAATAAAAATGAAACGAATTGTAAACTAAATGTAAATAAATTAAAGAAAGCCAGTATTCTTTTAAGATATTTCTTTTAAGCTCGTTTCGTTTCGTTTCAATTTTTTTAATTTCTTTTTTAAAGCATCCAAATACGTATTAAATTCCATTTTTGATCGAAATACAACTCTGTGACATGGCTGTATAATTAAAATTAATTTTAAAACTAACTTCTTTTATTGTAGCGAACATAATCTGAAATAAAAAGCAAAATAATTTATAAATATTTATGAAATGTACTTTAAAGATTTAAAAAATTTATATTATTTAATTCTTTTAAGTAAATAACAAAAGTAAATATAAAATAACCCCAATAAAAAGCAAAAAACAAACAAATCTATTGTAGTTGTAATTATTTATTTGCTATCCAACTAATGATTAACCATATATGAACGATTTAACAAAGTATAAATTATGGTGGCGAATTGTAATTGTGTGATTGAATTGTGTCCAACAGAAAAATCACCAGTAAAGAAACAATCATCCCAACCAGCACCCAATAGTAGAACTAGTACACCTTCATATAATAGTAGTAGCAAACCACCACCAAAATCTGTGATGGCTAATGATTATGATGATGATAACTTAAATACAACATCACCATTCTCACAACCATCATCCAGATCTAGAACACCACAAAATGCTCCTAGTGATAATGATATACCACAAAATGATTGGCAAATGCCCTCTCGTCAGCCAGATAACGATGAGCGTAGAACTGTGAATAGAGAAATAACATTTGAGAAAACTACAAATGAATCCACGAAACAACATAAACCAAACTTTGAAGAGCCCAATGTCGAGTGGGTTATAGTTGATGATGACGATGACTATCATCACCACGATCATGACCTGGACGATTATGATAATGATAGTTTCTCTTCTGAGGTAGTTGATGCTAAACTTAATGTCAAAAAGACTACAACGAAATTAATAACACAGGAGAAAAAATCACCCATAGTGTCGCAAAGAATTCCAAAACCCACAAGTACCACAACAAGAACAACAATAACTAACAAGCAATTCTCTAATGTTCCATCGAAATCACCAACTAAACCTTATGATAAGAGTCCTTTGAAAACAAAACCAAATGACAGTAGAAGCCCTCAACCAAGTAGAACTTCAAAACCATTAACAGATTCTAAAAGTCCACTGCAAACATCCTCAAAATTCCCAACAAAAGTTGTGGATAAAAAACCGTTACCGAAAGGTCCCAAATCGATTGCAACATCTAATACTTTACCTCTTAGAAAACCTTTGCCGAAGACGACTACTGAAGAAACCACATTGAGGAGAACTCCAAAAACATCTCAGGTTTTAAAGGAGAAGACTAACAAACTAATAGAGGCAGAAAAGCCTAAACGTAAACCTCAAAGTCCAGAGCGTGTAGCGAAACCTCAAACTCCAAATAAAGGAAAACCGAATGAAGTGGAGAATGATGAAATAATTGTTGTTACTGAAATAACAGAGAGACGTCTAACAGACAGAAAATCTCCACAACCTGGCTACGTAACAGAGAGGCCTCATGGCAATGAAAGTGAACCTATTCCCGGTAGACCAAATTTTGAACAGGGACACACTTCTCAAACTGCACCAGATACCATACAGTTTTCAATTGCTGACAGAAAATCCTCTGAAGTGTCTCCAGATCTTAAGAAACCTCAAGATGATAATAATGAACAAATACTTACTTGCAGGAAGCCTGAAGATATTTCATATGAACCAAAACCAGGCTCACCCACTTTTAAAAAGCCTGTTTATACCAACAATGAAACAATCAATTATTCTGGGGGTACAAAAATCCCTCTAGATACTGATAACAAGCCTAAAGTTAAATCACCAGTTTTTCGAAAACCTCCTTCATCTGGTTTCCAAAAACTTCAAAGCACATTTGATGAACGTTCTTCTCAATATAGAAAACCATATCCTGTTGACGAGGAACTTTACCAAAATTCACCGCTCGATGGAAATCCTCAAGACACCTATATGGAGCTAGAGGATACTGACGAACAAGTCACAATCGAAAAAACTTCGCAAAATATATATCCACAAAGAGTTGCACCTAAACGTCCAGATAATGAACCAATCCAACAACAAAATCCTCAAGATCATACTCTTGGTTATAGAAGGCCAAAAGCTTCCGATGAACCTAATCAAGATTTACCAATTTATAGAAATTCTACTGATTTTGAACCAAATCAGGATAAGACATATCCTCAGAAAATGTTTGAGGCGGAAATCACAACTATAGAAAAATGCGAAAAAGGAGTTCCGGAAAACAAAGTTCCTCGAAGAAGGCAACACAGTCCGGAAAACAAAGTTGTTAGTTTAACGTCTAAATTGCAAAAACAATACGAAATTGATGAGAAACAGAAGGAAAGTAAAATTCGTGACAAACCAGTTGAAAGTGATGAGGAGCCTGGATCTCCCAAACTAGAATTTGAGCCTTCGAAGATATATGATAATGATGATGATGGTGATGGTTGTCTTACAGAGAGTGAGACTAACATTATAAGCTCACAAAAGACAGTGGCCAAGCATATACAGAAATTTGAAACAAATTTTTTGAAAAACAAATCTCCTAAACCAGAAAATGTAACGAAATCCCCTAACAAACAGCCAATTCAAAAGAAATCCCCAAAAACTCCGGTAGTACAAGAAACAACAGGATCTAAGTCTCCTAAACGTGTTATATCACCAACAAGAGCTCCAAAGGAACCGGAGGAAATTAAACATGTTTCGCCTAACCGACTTCAAAAACGTCCGGAACAAAAGTCACCTACAGAAGTGGCAAATAGACGTCCTAAATCTCCAAGTAAACAAGCAGGTAAGAAGCCCAAGGAAGAAATGCCATTGGATGATGAATTTATAACAATCGATTCTAAAATAACGAAAGTTGTTAATGAGAAGTTTATCGAGAATTTCGATGACGAAGAATATATTGAACAAAAACCTAAAGATCAGATACCGAAAACTGGCAAACCTTTAGAAATGGATGATAATGATGATGACAATAATGAATTTCTAACAACCTCTACACAAAAAATTGTTAAAAATGATAAAATAACTACTAAATTTGAAGAGCCATTACATCCTGAAAGAAAGTCTCCAAAGGTAAGGCCTGCACAAACCCAAAATAGACCAGAACAAAAACCAAACGAAAACCTTCCTGGTAAGAGAGCACAATCTCCAACTAAACCGGTATCACCTTTGCGTACTTCCGTTGATAATCAAAATTTCCGAAAAACCTTTAATACTGTAGCAGACAAAATGACAAGAAAAGTTGTTGATAAAAATTATCCATCAGACAAAGGTGTAAAGCCCGAAGCTAAACCTAAAGGATATAAACCTCAAAATTCTGATACTGAAGAAGAGGAAGAAACATTTACCGAGACCAATGAATTTATCATAAAGTCGACACAAAAACAATTTGTTACGGAGCAGAAAATTCAAGAATTTGAGGAATCTTCCAAGTCTCCTACTCAAAGACAAAGTAAACCTACCGAAAATTTGTCTGAAGATAAATTAAAGCAACCCATAAGCAAAAGGCCCCAATCGCCGAACAAACATGTTTCGCCTACACGAATTCTAAAGGAATCACAAAAAGAAATAACTTCAGAAGACGACGAAACTTTCACAACGTCATTTACAAATACTCAAATTGTAAAGGAACAACTAATAAAAAAAGGAGATGACCAAAAGTTTTCGAAACCTGGTCATAAATCACCAACCCGAGAAACAACGAAAATAAGATCACCATCTCCTAATAAATCTCCGTCTCCTACACGGACTCAAGTGCGACATGTTACAACCAGGAATTATGTAACCGAAAACATAACTAAGGATGTCGAGTCGGAGGATAAACCTAAAGATCATAAACCTCACCACGCTAAAGCCACAGATAAGGATGACGAAGAAACATCAACCCTGACCAGTGAACGTTTTGTTAGTTCAAAGACCTGCAAAATAAATGAAAGGAGCCTAGAACCTCAATATCCTAACAGAGATGATTTATCTACTCAAAAGATACCGAAACGTAAATTTTCTCAAGAACCTGAAGTAAAATATCCGACTGATAAACAACCTGACACTGAAATTTGCAAAACCTCGTTAAAGGCTACAAAAGCTGTAACTGAAAATACAACTCAGAATGTGGATCACGAACAATATCCAAGTGATACTAAACCAAGTGATCAAAAGCCGTATTCGAAAAATCCTACGCGAACTCAAACGAAACCGGATCAAATAAATATTGAAATTGAAGAATTTACACGACAAGAAGAGCCTATAAGGACGACTACCTATGACAAACCTGGCTTTACGGAACCGAAAGAAAAACGTCCGAAATCTCCACAAAAAGAAATTTCTGTTACAAGCACTCAAAAGTTTAAGGAAGATGATCAGACATTTAGAAAAACAACAAAAATTTTCATTGAAAAATCTACTGAAGATACTATAGAGCATGAGGAACACCCTATAAAGTCTAAACCTAAATCGTATGAACCTACCGAAACCGACAAAGATGAATCTTTTGAGGAGACAGCAGAGTTTGTTTTAAAATCGACCAATAAGTCAGAGTATCCTGGCTTAAACGAACCCGTTGAAAAGCGACAACATTCTAAACCAGGTTTTGAAGAAACAACTGACGATGAAACTTTTGATCACACTAATAAATTCATACGTAATACTACGCAAAAATTAATTAAAAATGAACAAGTTTTCGAAACAGAACAAGACCTTTACTATGCAGGCAACACGAGGCAACCGAACAAGAAAAGTTCACCCAAACGTGGTAACAGCCCACAGGGCAAACAAATTCCTAAAATACCAACAGAACCATCACAATATCCTAAAGATCGTAAGCAATCACCAACACGTACTTTAAGTCCAAAAACTTATAAAAGTGGATCCAAATCTGTAACAGTAGATGATGAAACTTTTAAAAAATCTTTAAGAAATGAAAAAGCCAAACCCAAGGATCAACAACGCGATCTTTTACAGCACTCAGATACAGATGAAAAGGAAAGTGATAACGAAACTGAGGACCTATTTATCGAAACCTGTGAAAAAAATTACATCATTGAAAGAAATTTTATTTCAGAAAAAGAACAGGAACCTAAAGCTCAAAAGCCAAATGATAAGAAACCGGAGGATACGAATATAAAAGTCCCATTGAATAAACCTTTTGGCAGTGTTTGTGTTGAAACAAGTGAAACTATTGAAGGTCAAACCTATCCTGAAGATACGGAACAGTTTCCAGTTACAAGTAAAATTCCGAAAAATAAATTGCCATCGAAGGAAAACAAAGAACCACAAAAACCTAGACAGACTTCCAAATACGCAATCAATGTCAATGAACAATTTATTGAAACGGAACGACTTCACAAAGAAACTCCAGATGGTGGATTTATTTCGAAAACCCTTGAACCCTCAACACCAACTTCTCCAACCTTCAAAAAGAAGGGAGCTGGACGAAGCGATACTTTTGAAGAGCGTTGTCGTCAAATTTTGGGTATGGATGATTATGGCGATACACCAGGTGTTTACAAAAAACCACAAATCACTGAAAACGAGAAGAAAGAGGAAGAGAAGGATTTCAAAGAAATGCCAGAAAATACCACCGTATTCCAGGTTAAAGTAGAAGATTGTGATGATGATGAGGAAGCCTTGTCTATAAGCAGTATCAAGAAAACTTTACATAAACAGATTCATACTACGGAACAAAATTTAAAAGAGGAAAGTAGAGGAATAAAAGAACCGGTAGGAAAACCACAATCTAAGACCCCCAAAAATAAATTTGAACCTGAAGAAAAATTTACGAACACTTTAGAAAAAGAGGCAGATAAACCTGAGAAACAAACTACAGAACCAGTAAAGCCTAAATATCCGGAAGACGATAAAAATGAATTTACTCAAATTATGACAGAAACAACAACGGTTCACAGGGAAACAACTCAAAATAAATTCGACAATGAGCCAGAAACAGATTTTTCAGAACCAGAAATGTTAGGGGAAAAATTAGTTAGGGAGACAAAAACAATTAAGAAACCTTCTCCCATATCATCACCTCGTTCTAGTTCACCGACCAAAAGTATACCATCTCCCCGTTCCTTATCGCCTAATAAGGCAACCACGTCGCCTAAAAACGAAACACCAAAACGAAAACCCAAAACAGATTCATTAGAAACAAAATCAATTAAAAAACTTTCGCATAATATTGATGACACAACCACCATAAAAGATCGATTACGTTCATCGACCCGTAAAACAAAATCCCCTTCCAAACACGATCAGATAGATGGTTCCGAGTCTGAGTCTCCCGAACACAGTCCTACTCGTTTCAACGAACGACGAAGATCTAGCAATATATCGGTCACTACCGAAATCATTATCGAACACACCGATTCCGATACTGCTAATAAGAAAGAGAAGTCTTTACCAACAATTGTGACGAAATCTCAAGATGGTCCTTCTGTATTCAAAGAAATTATTGATTCCACTATAATGCCCGAAAAATTAACACGCCGCTTGCCTGTTACCGAACGTAAAGAATCAGCTCCCGTGCACAGAGTTACCAGCAAAGATAAGGACACAAAAATGTCACGTTCTACAAGTGAGAACTTCATTAAGATTAAGAAATCAGAGCCTCATTCGATTTCCGCCAAAACTCCTACTAAAATCACCGATCATCGACGTCCCAATAAATGTTTTGCCACCAAGAGCATTAATTTAAGTGCAACCGATCGTTTAGAGAACATGACAAATGTGGTGATCGATATACAGCATGCCAAGAGTTCACGTGAGCCCTCACCAGATAAAATTGTACCCACTCCAGTGCCAGCAAACCTAGATACCGGTAAGCCGAGATATCCCGATGTGGTCCAAGAACCTGAAGATGAACAACCCAAAAGAAAACCTCAAGTTAAGAATATTCCAATTTTCGAAGAGGAAAATAATGCCTTTATAGGCTGTCATATTACAGAGGTTAATGTGGATAAAAGTCGCAAAACCACTTATGATTCTTTGGATTATGAGAAAGAGATTCTAAGAAATCCTGTAGTCGAAGCGCCTTCAAGTCTGGACTATATCAGTTTGGATAAGACATCCGAAGATGAAAGCTTGTTAACGGTACATGAAAAAGTAAACAAATTTCAAAATATAACCAGAGATAATATTATTAAAAAATCTAAGGCGGAAGAACATTTCCATCACGAAACACAAGACATCAACATTAAACCCCAGTATGATGAATATTTAGTGACAGAAAAAATGCAAAAAGTAGAAAATGAAACGAATGAAGCTGAAGATGATGAATATAAATTTTCAAGAAATAAATATGAGCCAAAGTTGGCTCCTACAGCTCCTCAAAAATCACCAGAACTAGTGCGCACCATATCAAGACACATTTCCAGACAAACTGAGCCTGATTCAAATAATGAGGCCAATGAAGATTATTCCTTAACAACTCGTTATGATGATTCTATGGAATGTTTGATAAATAACAAAAAAACCACTAAAGAATTTAAGGTGAGTCATCAACATCATCTTAACCAGACAACAACTGAAATTGAAACAGCAAATACAGCTGGAAAATACCAACAGCCTCAAGAGTATAACGATCATGACGATGACAATGAATTAATACCACATACAGCAACACATACAACAATAATTGAAGAGCGTCGACAAAAAGATATTTTAAGTAGACCATCAGTATTCGAAAACAGACATAATAAAAATCCAACAGCAACAACAACTAAAACACCACTAAAATGCAACAAGTCACCCATAAAAGAAACAGAGAAATTACGGCCAGACACTAAGTCACGCACAAAGCCAATGTACGCTGACAACAATAACTTGGCAGAACAGAATACACAAGCAACAACAACGACGACGACGACGACGACGATGAAAACAGTAACAGAATTATCCAACAAACCCGAACAACAACAACAACATTCGCCTCAACGTAAAAACTCTGACTTTGATTATGAGACGGGTAGAAAAAATATCTCAAAGCAAACAAAGGTTTATAATAACAACAACAACAACGGCAGCGACAGCGACAGCAAAGCAAACGATTTTAAAAAATTAACAACGAACAATAAGAAAACAGAGAAACACATGTCAGTACATTTAACAGCAGCAAAGAATACGGACGCATATGAGTTGAGTGCGGACAATGAAATGATCATAACGACGTTGGAAGAAAGAAACGATACTGACATTGAAACGCAGGTAGCAAATGAAGAAGAAACAAACCGACAAGCTTTTTATAGAAAACAATCTACAGAAGAAGTACACAGTTCTACCAACTCATCGCCAACTGATCAGTCACTTAAAACGAATATAAGAAAAAAAGTGCACGTAGATAAATTAACTGACAAAAATCCATTAAAAAAATCTAACACACCAGTCACTACCACCAGCAGCACAAGTATTAAAATAAACGAAACAATTAAAAGGGCTGACAATATTGACGAAACCGTTCTAGAGCCAACAACAAAGAAATCTCCAGTTGCTCAGCCGGCTACAAAAACGACTAAAATGTCAGCCACAGTTACGGATTCGGTGGCTGCCAAAAGAAGTTTATTCGAGAACAACAATGCCAACAATGGACCATCAACAGCTCATACGAAACGTACACCTTTGACCAGCCCAATGAGTGGCCGAAGACCTTCTTATATGGATCACACCAAAAGCTCTTTAGAGCATACAAGACGTGACTCGTTGGAAATTAATAAGACCAACTATTTGCGTAAGCCCTCCTCTCATCCCGAACAAGAAGAAGGAGAAGAAGTAATCGATCGTAATTCTATGGTTAAGTTTGTTGATGTACCTCATGGCAAACGAGCTACAACTCCGAGAGCTACTTCCATTAGCGAGGACATCAATATTGAGGAGATATTTGATTTAGAGGTACTGGAAAAATTATTGGAAACCGTACAGTCGTATGAAATTAGACGCAGAATAAGAGCTCAAATAAGATTGATAAAGAAAAATCAAAGAAATGAAATGATAAGCAGCAGCACCACCACCACCGAAGTTACCACGAGCAGCAGTGTAACGACCTCAAAGGTGGATAATGAAGAACCAGATACTGTAACCAGCAATAATCGAAAACCAAGATTAGAAAATAAAACGAATGACGAGATAACGGAAGCTAAAGAAGTCACAAGCCATAAGAGCAACAAAAAGGAATACATTTTCGAGGAGGCTTATCATCCAACAACAAGAAGATCTCCCAAACCAAAACGCTATCCTTACGAGGAGGAGAAGGAGGAGGAGGAAAAAGAAACGGCTCGAAAACCTATACGTAACCAAAGTCCTCAGTCTCCACAACGACAAAGAAGTCCTGCTGAGGGTGAACGTAATAAAAGTCCTGAACATCAACAACATCACAAGGTGAAGGTGCAACAACAGCATCATACTTCGCGTACAACCAAACAACATTTACACTATCACAGCGAGCAGGAACAGGATGATGTCAATGAAATAAGACACGAAACTTCACCAAATAGAAAATCTCCATCACCCAATAGAAAACCACATTCTTCAAGCACTTCACCAGAAAGGCGCTACACTAGCCCCGAAACTAAGACCAACGAACGCAATCGTAGCCCTCAAACAAAAACGCCACGAACCTGCAGTCGTAGTCCTGATAACAAAAAAGCAGCAACTGCTGTGCGCAAAACTTCAGCCAGTTATGAACAGCAGGAGACAATGAAAAGTTCTAACAACAAAATTCAAACGAAACGATTAACACCAACTCCTACAACAACAACAGCAAAAGCAAAGCCAGAAGATAAAACACCCGTATGGGCAGATCGTAAAAATATTTTAAAAGCACCGAGTAGCTCCACAACACCCAAGAAACCAAGCTCCTCTACTTTGGACACCAGAACGGGTTACACCAAGACCATGAAATCTACAACCAGTCAAAAGATGATGACCAGCAGTCATCAGACATCATTTGTAGAGGATGATTGTGTCACTTCCAGTTATGGCATTGGACCGACAGATGAAAATGGTCTGCCACTCTTTGGCATAAGGGCGTTGAAAAAGAAAAAGTCCCCAGTGGAACCCAGTGAAACAACAGAAGGTAAAAGTAAAAGAACTTTAAACAAAAATAATTTCCTTTCGTATAAATTTTTTTTTTTAAATTAAATATTTTTTCTCTCTTCTAGAAGTCACCGGTTATGTCGTCGAAGAGAAGTACTATTCTGATAATAAAACCAAACCGACAGTAGAGCGTAAAGAATTCATTTACTCTACAAATCCTGAAGAGTTGCAAAAGTTAAAACAGCAAGTAGAAGTGACAAACAATAGAAAATCCTTGAAAGATGTGGAATTAAAGGAATCCCGGCAGACGGCCTTAATTGTAAGTATTAATTGAATAATTATTTAAATAATTAATTTGTTTAAATTGTGTGCGTGTATTTTTCAACAGTCTAAAACTACTCCGGCTCTAAGATCAAGTCCTGAAGATGATTTTCTAGATTCTACTACAAAATATGTGCGTCGTGGTTCTGTTAAAGAAATGAGCGAAAAATTTATACAGAAAGAAGCCTCTTCAACTGTTACGGAGAAATCGAATAATTATCCAAAAGCTGGTTTAATTCTGAGAACAAATTCGCGTAAAAGTAGCCGCGATATGGACAACGAAAACAATGAACATTTCGGTTAGTTATTTAAACAAAGAAATGAATTAGTAGTTAAATCAGTTGTTGTAGTACGTTCATAGCGTTCAGTTTTCAAAAATATACTTTTTTAGTACTTTTTTTAGTACTTTATTTTAGTACTTTCTTTTAGTACTTTCTCTATAACGTTTCTCAATAATCCTTGTTTTTTAAAAAATATACTTTTCTTCAAAGTACTTTTAAAAAAGTACTTTTTTAAGTACAATTTTCAAATTAGTACTTCTCTTTTTTATCTTCTTAGCAAAGGAATAATTTTCAAATTATGTGATTTTCAGGTATTGTTTTTAAAAAGTACCTTTTAAAAAAGTATCAACAAAAAGTACCTTCTATTATGATCCTATAAAAAGTCTCTTTGTTAAAGTACTTATATATGAAAAATGTTTTAAAAATTTTATAGTATGTTCATGGAGTTCAGTTTTCAAAAATGTACCTTTTTAGTACTTTTTTATAACCTTTCTTAATAATACTTGTTTTTTAAGAAATATTCTTTATTCAAATTCCTTAACAAAATACTTTTTTTAAAGTACTTTTTAAGTTAAAATTTCCAATTAGTACTTGTCTTTTTTATCTAGAAAAGAAATAATTTTCAAATTATGTGATATTCAGGTATTGTTTTTAAAAAGTACCTTTTGAAAAAGTATCAACAAAACGTGCCTTCTATAAAAATCTAATAAAAAGTCTCTTTGTTAAAGTAATTATATATATAAAATGTTATAATTTAATTACGTAAAATTGCAGTTTAACATTTCATTTAATTAAAATGTTTCTTTAAAAAAAGTACCTTTTGTTAACTTAAACCACCTAAAAGAAATTTATTTTATGTAAAAGGGTTTAATCAGCTATATTATTTTTATAACATTTTTAATATTTGTATAGTACTCTTTTTTAAGACACGCTTTTAAATAAGTACCTTTTAAAAGTAAACTTTTTTTGGATAACCTGAAAATTACCCTTTAAAACATTTTTTAATAAGTATCCCATTGCAAAAGTACGTTTTCGAAATAGTGCTTTAAAAAAATTTTTTAAACTGCTTTTCTTAAAAACATTTAAAAAAATTTTATAAAATTTACTTTTTTTTATAAAAGTACTTTTACTAAAAAACAGCATTTTAAAAAATTTGTCTTTAAGAAACAACTTAAAATCACTAATTTTTAAAATACCATTACTTGAAAAGTTAAGTTCCTTATTCAAAAAAGCACTTTTTTAAAAAAAGTACTTTTGTGTCAAAAAGTACCTTTACGCAAAAAGTGTATTTTTTCGTGGTATAATTTTACAAAAATTACTTTTTGTTAAAAAGTATGTTTAAATTAGTAAGTTTTTAATGTACCTTTTTTTAAAAAATCCGCTTTTCAAAAAGTACTTTTTAAATATTTCTTTTTTAAAGTACCTTTTATTAAAAAGAATACCCTTTGAAAATATCTTTTTTTAAATCAACATTTGCAATTACAGTTAAAGGAGTCATGTTAGTGTTAAAAAAAACGTATTTTTTTTAAATATCCTTAAAAATCTATTATTCTTTGAAATCACTGCTTTAAGTTGAAAAGAGTTTTTTAAAAATAATATTATAAAAAAAATCTGTTTTAAATTAAATATTTAAAAAACCATTTGAAAAAAGTACCTTTTCATAAAATAAGTTTTCCTAGAAATTAAAAACAAAATAATAAGAAAGAAATGTTGTATTAAAACAGTACAGAAACTTGCCTTTAAAGAAAAAAAAAGTTCGTTTTAAAAAATTACTTCTTTAAAATTGGCGGCTGTAAAACAAAATTTTTCTACCCTACCCTTCAAAAAAAAAATGTTTTTTATTGGAAAAGTACTTTTTTCAATGTACTTTTCAAAATGTACCTTTTTAATAAACATTTTTTTCCAAACATATTTAATACTTTTTAACGAAAACTGCCTACAAAATCTAACTCCTTTTTATTTCAGAATCTTATAAAACAACACGGGTGCAACAACATCATACCACCAGCTCTGCTCTGGCTGATTCCGATGATGCCGAACAAGAATATGAAGTTGAAGAATTTGCCAGTCGCCACCATTCAGGACGTTTTGTAACTGAAAGCGAAAGTGAATGTGATTCGATTAAAACTCAAAGGGAGTTTAAAAAAGTAACCTCCTCTACGTGCTCCTCAATGGCTACACGTTCTTTCCTTAACAGTCAGGGTGAGGAAAAAGTTGTTACAAATGTTTCCGATTGCTTGGATCGTATGCGTAATGCAGATAACGGTAAGAAAACTGCTTTTTTTATATTAATTTATTGCTTTGAAAATGAATCATTTCCTTTTTGTGTTTTGTGTATAATTTGAATGCAGTTGTTGAAGAAGGTGATACGGCTGAAGATCAAGAGGCCAGAGCTTTGCTTAATAAATTCTTGGGTGCTAGTATTATAATGAAGGGCGTTGAGTCATCACTACCGGCAACGAATCGTCAAACAAAAATAATAACTACAAAAACGACCAGCAGCAATTTAAGTGATAATAATGACGAAGACGATAATGATGGCGATAATAATGCAAAACACGAGGTATTAAATTAAATTTAAGCATTAAAAAAAATGATTAAAAAGAAAACAAAGAGAAAAGAAAACATAATTCTTAAACACAATAAAATAAACTCGTTTGCACAGTCATTCACACACATGTTTTTAAAAGGAAATATGAAAAAAAAATAAAACTTAACGAATGTTGAATATTTGATATCGGTCAGTAACAACAGTCACCAGTCGAATAATTACATCATGTTTACAGAGGATGTTTTTCATTTTTGTTTTTGTTGTTAAAAGGGAAATTCAAATGATAATTTTACTCAAGACCTTGACGATGGCTTAAACAAATTAAAAAAAAAGAAGATAAAGAGTAGAGACTTTATAATTGAATAAAAATAAGTTGGATGTGAAATGTCAAGAAGTTCATTTTTGTTTTATTTAAAAGTCATTAAAGAGTTTCGATTTTTCATGACTCTGCTGTGGGGTTCGTTGTCCCCTTTTTGTGATACACTTTGATTTAATCACTTAGTCATTTTTTGAAATCAGTGCAAAAAGACTGTCTTTAGAACTGTCTTTTAAACATGTCTTTTTTAGGGGTGGGGGATTGCGTGACAAAAGGGAAGAATCATTACCCTTTAAATATGTCGTTCCCTTAACGAAGGTCCGTCTGTCATTAGACTCTATCTCTGAAACCGTTATAAATTTTTGCGAAAATCTTATTATGGCCTCTTAAAAACTAATAAAAATATATTTACAAATTAAAGGGTGTCTCTATAGAGACATTATTTCCACATGTATCTTTTAATCTTTTATGAGAAGGCATTTGAAAGTTTTGTAGGTTATGAAACACTATTGTTATTACAATAACCTTTAAAATTAATTTTAAAAATTAAAGGGTGTCCCTCTAAAACCATAATTTTCAAGTATATAGCCTTATCTTCCAAGCTACAATATTCATACCTTAAAAAACTTACCGGCTATAATAACAGATATAAAAACAAAATTTAAATTTAAAGGGTGACCTCTTAGAAGCCATAATTTTTGTGTATATTTTCCAATCTTTAAAACCTTTACAGCCAGATACTTTAAATATACAATAAGTTGACAGTACCACTCACGCTGTACTGACAAGTATTTAGAATAAAATTTTAAAATAAAGGGTGTCCCTCTAAAACCATAATTTTCAAGTGTATAGCCTTATCTTTTAAGCTGCTATATTCGAACCTTTAAAAACTTACGGGCTATAATTACAGGTATAAAAACAAAATTTTAATTTAAAGGGTGACCTCTTAGAAGCCGCAATTTTGACGTTTATATCTTAATCTTTAGAACCATTAGATTCAGACACATTAAATACGTTTTTAGTACCACGCCCGCTGTACTGGCAAGTATTAAAAATAAAATCTAAAATTAAAGGGTATCCCCGTAAAGAAAATATTTTCAGGCATATATTGGCTTAACGTTTAAATTTTGACGATATCCGTTAAACTACAAGTATAAAAAATAAAATAAAAAATTAAAGGGTTCCCCATACAAGACGCAAGTTTCTTGTATGTATAAAATCTCACATTTCAAAACGCGGAAGACAGAGCTTTTATATTTACAGAGAATATATGCCCGCAATAATCAAAGTATGAAAACTATGAAAATATAAATTAAAGGGTGTTCCCATAAAAGACCTTAATTTAAAGTATATATTTTGTTTTTATTATTTAAACCGTTATAGGCAACACCATGATCTTTCAATAACAAGTAATTCAAAGCTATAAATAAAAATTAAAGGGTGGCGTATACATGTTGGTGCGAAACTCAACTTGGCTTAGTTGTGTCAGAAACAGTAATGTCAACTTATCTTGTTAAATAAAACCCGATAATATGACATAAATAATTCTGGCAAAAAAAATCGACTTCAAAACAGATGTCATTTGCCTGTCTATAACTGTTTAAAAGAATGGCTACATACATCAAATTATATTAACTATTGGGACACCCTCGTATTCCATCTTCTTACTTGTTATAGCAGACTTAGCACTACAGCTCCTTGTTAATTTCAAGCATGTCAGCAATTGTTTTACAGTTAGGCAATATACTTACAACAAATTACAGCAACTATGGGGGCACCCTTTAATTTTCAAATTCAAATTTTATACTCGCTGTTGTAGTAGACTTGGCCATCCATTTGAGGTGTTTGTATGTAACAGTTCATATATGTCTATTTATATAAATTTTGGGAACGCCCTTTAATTTTTAAATTCAAATTTTAAACTTGGGACTTAGTAATACAGATTCTTTGTAAATTTCAAGCGTCTGTCTACAACTGTTCAAAAGTATTGGCCATATACATCAAACTACATGAACTATTGGGGCACCCTCTAATTTATAATTTTCCATATTATTACTTGTTAAGTTGCAAGCATTTGTCTGTAAGGGTTCAAAAGATAAGCCCACATAAGTGAATTTACATCAATTATGGGAAGACCCTTTAATTTCTAAATAGAAATTATAAACTTTGCTAATATAGCGGACATAGCAATACAGGTCGCTTATAAGTTTAAGGGGTCTGTCTATAACGGTTCAAAATTTTGGGCACAAACATCAAATTACATTAACTATTGGGACACCCTTTAATTTATAATTTTTAATGTTTAAATGTAATTGTTATTATAACATTCATAGTAACCGATATTCTGTCCAATTTTCAAGCGTTTTTATTTAACGGCCCATATAGGCTAGTTTACGTCACCTTTGGGGCACCCTTTAATTTTTAGATTTATTTTTGTATGACTTTTTGTTATTGGAAGCTATAGTAATACGCAGTTATTTTTTTTAAATCTTAAGGAAGTGCCCTTTACAGTTCATAATACACGCAAAAATATTTATGTTGTTTAGGGACACCCTTTAATTTTTAAGATTATGAACTGTTTTAAAAACGGGAAAATCAGTTCAGAAATGAATGAGTTCCGCAGGCTCAAACATTAAAAAAGCAACATTCAGACGAATTGATAACCTCCTTCTTTCTTTGAAGTCTAATAAAGATTAGGATAAAATCGCTAGATTGACCTGAATACAACTAAATTGTCATTACGTTTTAACAATAACAAAAGCAGTTTTTTAGCACCCAACTTCGCTACTTAAGGCGCAAGCAAAACTGAATGTTCCAAATGCAAAGCGTTGAGGCTGATAGACGTACTGAATAAGATTTAGCTGTAAGACTTATTTTGAATACCTATGTTTCCTATGTCTAACAAATGTTGGCCATACCCTTTAATGAGTTGTTTTTTTTTATTTTATTTTAATAAAATAACTGTTTAACTTTTCTCTGCTTTACTACGTACATACATATACTTCGCTGACATTAAAACACTTAACAATAAAAAAGAAAACTTTTTACACTAAATGAAAAAATGAAAAACAAAAACTCATGAACAGGTTCCAACTGACTGATTGTGTTTGATAGTAAAAATGAACAAGAAGAAGAAGAAAACAAAGAAAAGTGTGCGAGAAAAATTTGTTTAATAATCGATTTCAATTTAAAACGTAATTTTCTTTGAAAATAAAAAATAAATATTTATTTAAATTTAATAGGCCTTTTCGTTAAACAAAAAACATAATGCAAGGATTTTAAAACACAGCAATTTTCACAGAGAGAAATTTCTCTCGCTCTCTGTTTTCTTTATGTTTAACTCAAACAATCTAAAGTTTTCTCTCTTTTTGTTAATAAAAAGAAAATTAATTTGAAAGCATCTACCATAAGATTCGAATAGATTTTCATGTGTGATTTTTTTTTTTGTGTAGAAACAAGTAAATTTTCAATTCAGTACACACCTAGACTTGCTAAAGATCACTTGTCATTTTGTATTCAACCTTAAAACTTAAAAGAAAAAATTAATTACAGTGCGGCTACTTTAAATAAATAAAAAAAGAAATAAATTTAAATACTTTGCGCTCTACTAAAGATAAAAATAAATTTATATATACAAAAATTTATAACGGAATATTCCAAAATATTTTAAAAATAATAAAAATAAATTCAAAAGAAAAAGATTTGAAATTTATAAAAAAAAAATATAAATTTTATATAAAACGATAGAAGAAAATTTGGAAATTTAACGGTTTCAAGTTTTTGGTGTCTACTCAAATATTAAATGAAAAAAGAAATAAAAATAAAAAATATTTAAACTTTTTATATATTTAAAGTATATAAAATTATTAGATAATATTTAATATTTTGCGTTTTTATATACCTAAACACTAACATACGCACACACTCGCAAATACATCATCATCATCATCGTATTAAAAACCAACAAATCAAAGCAGCCGAGTAAAAAAGTGTAAGCAGCATTTTTTCTTTATTCATACAAAAAAATTATTTATATCAATACAGTGGTGGGAAAAATAAAACGGACAGCCGACTTTGTTATGATTTTAATTTAGTTATTTTTTAAAATTTTTTTATATTTTAATAAATAATATAAATTAAATAAAATAGAAGAATTTGGTTGGGAGACTTTTGGATAATATTCACTTTGTAAACAGCTTTCAGGATGAGAGAAGCAGGCAATGTTTGTAATAGCAATAGGAACTGACAAATAACATTTTTAATAGAAATTTAAAGAATTAAAGAAACAGAAAAATACTTTTAAAAATCAATTTAACTGTTAATTTAACGCATTTCCCATTCGATGAAGCAGTAATAAGAGTGCTATATTCAGCTAAGCCGAATCTTATATACCCTTCACCATCTATGTAAATCTAGTTTAGTGAAGAAACCCTAATCAAAAAAGCAAATATTGGGGTGACGGAAAATTAAAATTAACAAAAATTTACGCAGTGTATATATAATTTTACATAAAGATGCCATCGTTTCTTAATGGGTTAAGCATTTTTAAAAAATTTTAGTAGTTTCTTAAAGATCTATTGAAAAGCTTTAAAATGATGCCCATAATGATGTTATAAAAAATTTGAAAATTTCAGAGCCCCGTAACTCGGAAAATATGGGCGATCGCGAATTTCTCACTTGATGTTTTTTTCTAATTTTTTAATTTTCTATCGACCCATGTATTTGTATTTTTCTTTGAAGTTACTTAATTGTTCCAAATGACATGAAAAAATTAGAGGTAGGCGTGGCATTTTGCCTGCTGCCTCGAAGGACATGGACCGATTATGCTGATTTGCGATAGCACCTCTTCCGTCACTATATCTGATCGATTGAGATAAATATTTAGGCAAACTTGGTTTCAACACTAACACGGACGGACAGACGGACATTGCTCAATCGACTTCGCTATGCATAAGAAGTTGGAATTTATATATTTTATGGAGTCGTTTCCACTTTTTGGAAACCGGAATTAGGTGATCAAACAAAAGGCGCAACTTTTAAGTAAAGGGGCTTTAAATTCGCCTAACATATTTAAGATTGTTCTAGCTCGTTTGATATATAATTATAAATAGCTGAATTGGAATGTAATCCCAGCTCTGATTTTTGTGTTATAATTAAAATTCACTTTTGGCTTTAGGAATTTAAAGCTGTTAGGCAATATTCAGTACCGATAAGTCTACATAAAAACTAATCTTAAGAAAAAAGTCAGATAAGGCATTCATTTTAACATTATATCGAGCTGGAGATAATGTACTCTAATGTCTTAGCCTCCTCCAGGTGCAGCTTAGAAATATTAAAGGAACCCCTTGTCTGGTTTATAGACTGCAACTATTACATTATCTTAGCTCCTTCTGTCCAACCTTATACCAGTGTAACTCAAGTTTAGGTCTAATGAATATGACAAATTTATTTCTTTCTCTACACAAGGATTTTTCGCTTTCCAACATTGCACCGAATGGGAATTCCATGAGTTTTAACTCTTAAAATGTTTTTTTTACCATTCTAATGTTTTTAAAGTCGTTTGCTCTCCCATCCTACGTTGTCGGTGTAGGAACTGAAGCAATTTATTGGAACTAAAAAAGGATTAAAATTTTATGTCTTTAAATGGTTGTTAGGCTGCCTTAAGTTCACAATTACGAAGAGGGAAAACTCACCAGCACAAGGCCATACATTAGCACTAAGCTTCTCCTGACCATTCACATTTTGGAATTTGCAGTTCCATTAAGAAAGAGTTTGCTCATTTTTCCTTTCTTTTATTGTAAGATCAAACTGCAGGATTTAGTCCCCTTTTAATAGATTCACTGGTTCACGTTTTATGCGTTACGGACTGCCTTCTTCCTTAAACTACATTCTTATTGTATTGACCGATTTTATTTAAATTTGGATGCAAGGAAATACAGGTCGCACGTACTGATTTTTGAGCTTTGAAAAGCGATACAAAGTATGTAAGAGCCGAAGATTAAAGTCTTCCATTCTCCATTTTTCACATTGTAATCTTGAAAGCGTAAGAAAATTTAGTGTCTGTAATCAATGAACCGTGAATGATTTTACCTGTTTTTGGATGCGTTTACTAGCTTGTTAGACTTAGTGCTTGTTCGCGTACATTTTAATCCGGGAACTAGTATAATTTTTTGTTATAAAACCCCATAAAGTAAAGCTGCCCACAAAAAATTAAAATCTCTGTCCGGACGACCGTTTTTGTTTTTAACAATCATGTGAAAGACACATATTTTCGTTAGATCTCTTTTTCTTTTTTTTTTTCTTTTAAAGTAAATTACTAGATTTGAATAGAGTGCAAAAACTTAACTACGATCTTAAAGAATTACAAAATTTCAAGATTTAAGAGCAAAAAACTCTTTAATTATAAACTATAACCTCACGATTTAGAAGTCCTTATCAAGAACTTTAAAATTTTTTAAAAATTCAAGAATATGGCAAGACTCACAAAAACTTAGCATATCTAACTGCCATCCCTAAATTAGCGCGTAAAGCCTGGTACTCTGTTCAGCTTTTCATGCGGAATGCTGTCAAATCGCATACATAAAAAATTTGTATGAAAAAGTCATGAAAAAATGTTGCAGAAATTGTACTCTGTTTTTACTATGGAAAAAAATATGAAATGTTTCTGGCAACATTTTATCCAAGCTGTGAAATAAAGCAAGTAGGCATTATTTCATGCGGAATTTTTCATACAACAGCTGATCGTATGTGTTTTACTTACGTTTTTAAAACAATGATACCACACTTTAAATGTCAAATATTCCACATGAAATAATCAATGTTGCTCAACAATTTTCACAAATTTGAACAGAGTACCAGGCTTAAAGTGCAAGATATCTGTCAAAATTTCTCATGTACAAACAAAATGTATGAAGCATTCCTAAATAGCACGGCGTCAACGCTTAGCAATTAAAAAATCCAATTTTGACAGCTTGTTAATTTGTTTTGTTTGAAAAGTAATGACAATTTAGTTATTTTTAAGGCAATCTAGCGGTTTTATCTCTTCTTTAATCTTATACAGAGGGTTTTATAAAATAAAATGACTTAAAATTACTGTTAAAGACACAAAGTTGACGCTCTTATTTAGGGATGACATTTCAGCCCAGAAGCTATGAATCACATTGCTTTGCGTCTTACGCGCTAATTTAGGGATGACAGTAAGGCGCATTTTTTAGGACTCTATTCCTCCTCTCCTGAAAACTTAAGCTAAAATATCCGTCTGCTAGTGACATAAAAAATTTTTGCTGTCGTTTACACTGTACACTGTTTTTGCACTTTTTTTGCTGCAATATTTTCTTGGCCCTTCCGTTTAAGCGCTTTCTTTTCCACTTCTTTAACTTTTGTGTGAGTCACGTAGTGGTTTTTTTTAAATTAAATAACATTACTTAGTAACAATTCCTAATAACTTTTATTCGATAAATCCATCAACGGATTATTCAACATCTAGTGATCGTTCACAACTTTCGAGATATTATTTAAATATTTGCGTAAGAAATGCTAAAATTTTCTAAAACTATGATCAACATTTTAATTTAAATAGACAACGAAATTTTCTAAAAGTATTTAAATGGACCACGCGAAATATTCCTGGAATAGAAACAAAGGAAAAACAAAAGCCCTCACACGTGTTGCATTTATAAACAAAAATATGTATTTATTACAATTTGCGATGATTTCCCAGTATTTTGTTTACTAATCAGGTCAACGTTCATCAATGAGAGTTAGTAGACACAACAGCTTTGACGACGTATGTAAATCGAAACAAAGACGCATTTGGATTAATGGCAGGTTGCCAAAACCGATTAATAAATCGAAACGTATATTAGTAGCGGCAGGTTGCCAGATTCATTTAAATTACAACTAGAAATATGTATAATCTGATGGCTACAATAGGTTTTCGTATATAATTTTCGGAATCATTAAAGACATAATAAAAATGTTCTCTATATCTGGAAATTACAAATACCGAACGAAGTAACTGCCAGTTCCACGATGTTGCAACCGTTCGTTGGCATAATTACATTTAAAACAAAAACAATTTTTTAGGATTTGTTTTTGTTTTTAATATAATTGTGCAAACGAACGAACGATTGTGACATCGTGGGACTGGCAGTTAATTTTAGCCGATTTATTTTTGGGTTTGTCAAAATGTAAAAAGATTAAATATTTTCTCTATATGAATGTGGGCTTAGAAATTTTCAACGATAATTATTAAATAATAATTATGTTAATTTTTTGCCACTTCAGGTTAGGCCCAATAACACGGCCTACATTAAGTTCGGCATTTTCATAAATTTAAACGCTCAATTTTGTGCCACCATCAAATTACTGGACATTATTGCTACACGATCTTGTGGGATAATAAAAAAAATATTACATTGGCCGACTTCCTAAACGCCAGTTGCAATGCATAATTTAAAAAAATGCATATGCAAAGCTAAACATGTTTTAAGTGCAACCTTGCGTTGCAGAAATTTTTTTGCCGTTTTATCGGCATTTAGGAACGTTTCTATGCAACTCATACATAAAACAAATGTTAAAAACTTATGGTATAAAATTGAATGAATTTTTTTTTTTTTTGGAAAAATGGAGGTTACACAAAATTATTTATCCATTTTGTTGGCGAATGCTAAGGAATTATCTCAGGCCAAATCTTAAAAAAATATTGAAATGCGCGATTTTGTCAGCTGATACTCGTTAAAATGTGTTGGCAATCGATTAGGAACATTGGACGTTGCCAGAAAGTTTACATATGCGCAAGGCGAATTAACAACAGGTGGCCTTAACAGCCCAGGTGACTATTGTGATTTTTCCTTCTTCGAGTGTCAAAAGTTATAATCTGCTTTGCTTTTGACAGCCGAAAACTATTTGTACAAAAATAAATTAAACATGTTTCAAACACAGTGTTGTATTTATTTTCGCCGTGAGTATACCTGTTATTAATTCGCCTTGCATATGCGTTTACAAAGTGTATGCATTGTAAATATGCATTAAAACTTGCGTTTAGGAAGTCGACCATTGATTCTTTTTCCAAATCTCCGCTTCTATTGCGAGAAAATTTCATTTGTGGTGAAATCGTGTGATGGGCCATGTGTCACTCAAATACTTTTTTCACCTTGTTTAGCGTTGTAGTTGTTTTGGTTTCAAATACAACCACGTCAATTTTTAGTTTTGTCTTCTATTTTGTGTGTAGTATTTCTTACTCTGTAACTTTGACTAGACTTGTGCTCACAATTTCTTGTTTACCAAAGATGTGCTTACGCAGCCATACACACCACAACATTTTTAGACTCCGGCCAGATTTCAATTCACTACGTCTTGTTAAGCAAACATGTGTCTTTAACCCGCCACAAAAAGGTGAGGCTCCAGTGAGTTTTGTACTCACGAAGCCTTTTAACACAACTAGGCCCTGCAACCAAGTTAGTTACAATAGGAACACCGTGTTATATTGTTATTTTCCTCTTTAACCAGGGCTCATTGAAATTTGTTTAGCAATACAGTCGCCTTAGCCATATTATACGGTTTTCTTATATACAGACGGCTTTACCAACTTCTCTACCAGCGACTACATTTTTATTTAAGACTCTGGGGGGATTGAAGTGAAGTTTTCCATTTATATGTATTTTAAACAACGCATCTACTACGGCTTAAGTTACTTACTTTGTTGGAATGTAAACCTACGATCTTCCGTTTAACAAACAAGCAGACACCTCTAGTAAAGCAATAACGGCTTTAACAGTTAGCTAACTTTCGTTTTTATTCTGTTTTGCCATACATGCACCACACTTGTTAGTGGTGTATAGTAATATCTTATAACAAACACAAAATACCACATTTTCAATGGATGCTGTTACAGGGTTTTAAATCTCTGAGATTAATATTTTAAGAACAAGAATATATAAAACAGAAAATCTTCTCACATTTGAAATTATCCTTCTTAAAATATTATTTTTCAATAATTTTTCTTAACATATTACAAAAGTGCATGTAAACGTCTAAATATTTTCGTCCAACACTGTAAACACTTACACTCATTATACACACACACATGCTCACAGAAGCAAACATATACAAATATATACATTCATTTCATTTAAAACCGACGAATAAAAATATTATTCCATTTTCTTTTACTATATTTGGTGAAATTTTAAATTTTCCGATTTTTCTATTTTTTTTTTTTTGCAATTTTCCTTGTTGTTGCTTTTGTTGCTGTAGCAATAGCAACTAATAATAGTATTTAAATAAAAACAGACAAAGTAAAATAAATAAGAAAATAATTTAAAATAAATTAATGTGCAAATTTGCTCAGTACACCTGATTTCTTTCATGTTTAAAGCGGTTTTGTTTCTTTGTGTGTTTCTTTCGAAAACTTTTTCTTTTTTTTTTTCCTTATTTTCTAGTGAATTTCTTTCTTGAGCTGTTTTAATTTAAAATATTTAAACATTTTAAAAATCCATAAAAATATATAAATAAGCAAAAAAAAAAAAAAATCATAATAAAAACACCAGTCAAAAAATTAGTACAATAAACACATTTTAAAAACAGTGTCCAAGAAACTTTTTTAAAAATAGATTATTTGTTCACTCTTTTTGTATAGAAATGAGAGAGAAAAAATTATTCCAATCAGCGTTGCCGCTTTGGTCCAATCGGACCAAACTTGGTAGTTTTTCGTTTTTAAAAAACAGTTTGGTAGTTTGGTTGGTTTGTTGAATTTTTTTAAATTTTTGGTAGGTTTTCCACCTGTAGCAATTTTTTAGCATAGTAAATTTTTCATCTTAAAAATTCAGAACATAAAATAAAAAAATGTAACTTTTAATAAAATAAACAATAACTTTGATAGTGTTACCACTATTTTCAAAAACTGTTTTGGGTGTACTAAAAAACATCTCTGCTTTTTTGCATAGAGATGATTAAAACTATAACCATCTCTGGTTTAAGAAACGCGAACTATTTTATGAAATTGAAATTCAGAATATTTTTAAGTGAAGGTTTATTTATAATATTGCATGTATTTTTTTCAGATTTTTATCAAAAGCTCCAAAATTAAATAAAAATAATATAATAATATAATTTCAGAAACGACATTCCATCAACGAGGTAGAACCACTCTTAAAATTTTTGTTTTAAAACATTTTTAAATAATATAATACTTTTAGTAAAGAAACAGTCAAAAGAAAATTTAGAACCGAATGGTTGAGCGAATTTGATTGGCTCCAGGAAAGGGATGGGTGTTAATTCTGCATAGTATGCTCTAAAACTATTTTGAAACCAATGAATTATATGTGATATTTTTTGTATTTTAAATTCCTTTTGTTTTTTTATCTGTATACATTTTGTATACACATACATACATCCGTTATTTTAAATGAAATATTGCTTTTATGTTGTTATTTTATGTATATTTTTATGTTTTTTATAAAAACTGGTTTTTTTTATTATATTACTATATAAGCCAAAATAAAAATTTTGATTTTATTGAAGAGTTGCATTTTAAAATTTTTGGTAGGCTGTTAACGATTTTGGTAGGATTTTTGAAAATTATTGGTAGGAAGTAAATTTCTTGTGTGGCAACGCTGATTCCAATACAAATATTTAAATTTCGAAGAAAAATTATTTTTGTTTTAGTTCTACTAAACAAAAATAAGATTGTAAATATTTGATTAAAATAATGACCATTTTGCGATTTTTTAAGCTAAAATGTATGTTAAGAAAAATTTAATCTTTTGGAGGCCTGGTTTTCTTTTAACCGTAAAAGGTTATTAATTCTTGATTATTATTGTTTTATTTTTATTAATGTCACTTCATCGTATACTTGTCTAACAAAAATGCTGTTCTAAAATCTTTTTCCAAGAAATTAACTTTATATTCATTTATTTATAAATAAATGCGTGATTTCATAGGGGGAAACATGCTGGTGTTTCAAAGGAATATCCTTTAATTTTTAATTTGTATCTTTGTACTTCGGCATATACTCTGTAAATTTCAAATGTCTGCATAGGTATGATGGATTAAAAAATAAGGCCATATATCTATAATTAAAATTTCATATTAGGAGCACTTTAATTTTTAATTTTATTAGGCGCACATAACATTATTCACCTTCCGCAAAGACTCTTGCGGTCCTATTCAAATAAATACGCGAATACCTCGACCTACAAAAGTCAAATAACTCGGTATATATCTTGATAGGCTTATGACATGGAAAAGTAAGGCAATAGTAATGAACTGACTCATTGGCTGAAACTATATGCTAAGTTTAGATGCAAACTTCTTTTATGACTCCGTATCAAATTTCGAATAATTTCAAAGCCGCCAAAAAATAACTAAAAAAACTAAGCATTTAACAAGACTTGAGCTTGCCCTTGTTACAAGAAATCGTGAGATAAGCTCATTTAACAAAACTTGAAACACGTGGATACACTCGACTAAGAGGAAAAGTTTCATTTTCTTACCCTAGAGTTAATGTCGACGTCGTTGACGGCGTCAAATGTCAAAGAAAAAGTTGAATCGTATGAAATTGTATGAGAGCAGTTAATCTCAACGCGTTGAAACGCCGTAAAAGTTCAATCTGTTTCAACTTTTTCGGCGTTGAAACGCCGTCAACGACGTCGACATTAACTCCAGGGTTAGTCGAACATTAAAAAACTATTAACAGCAAGCATCTAAAATTAATATTTGAGGGTAAAAAATAATCTTTTTATCCAAATTCCCGCCCATTTAAAATGTTTAGGAAGTGTTTAAAAAATAAATACGCTTTTTTAACAAGCAATTGACACTACTAATTGCTAATCAGAAAGAGAGCAACAATTGCAACTTTGATTTACCGTTAAAATGTATATGGGAATGCTATCGATAATTAAAAAACAAAGGTAATTTAGTAGAGACAAAATTTCCCAATAACAAATATTATTAATAACAACAAAAACTTAAAAAAAGGAAATTTGTCTTTTACCTTTTAAAAGAGGTCACATAAAACTTAAGTGTCTCGTGTTCCAAAAAATAGAGGGATTCTTAAAAAATTATGTTATTAAACCAACAAACTCTAATTCACCTATAAACAACAACCTGAGAGGAAGTACCTGTGCTCTATACAAAAATACTAAGTATGTCTTAAAATTACAACATATCTAATTGATTACTTACGATTTGGCAATACTTCATCACATTTCCTAAAAAATGTGCATGTAGTTGTTGCTGTTGCTATTCTGCCAGACATATTAAGCAGAGGTGTTGGCAACAAATCGGAACAGCAACAAAACGTAGAAATTCACAGTTTGTATGCAACAAAATCTAAATCAAAATTCATACTCAGTTCACATTAATTTACTTCCACTCTATTTAAAGGAAATAGCGCACAAACAAAAAACAATAACAACAACAAAGAGAACAAGAAGCAGATATAAATAAACGGAGAAAAATAGAAAATGCATCTTTTGTGCCTTGAATTTAGGCAGCAAAAAAATGTTTCTTAAATTCTAGGAGGGACAGACTACGAAGCCCTAAATAACTTACTAATTTTAAATGAAATATTTTATTTTAAGTTTGGATGTGTATAGTTGTGAATGCAAAGCAAAATATCATGTTGTCTATTAAATTATTTTTTGCACTTGCATTGCTACAGTTTATTTACATCCATGCATGCCGTAGTAGTTACCAGATTGTATTTGTTTTAAATCGTCTAAATTTGTTTGGCTTTTAAGTCAAAGCAATCTTTTCAAATCGCCAACATAAAATCATGGTATTTTTTGTGATGAGAATAAAAATAAAATCATAAATTTTAACTAAATGTAGAACCAGCTGTGCAAAAAATATTAAAAGCTAATATTTTATTTGCATTAAATGTTTCCAGAATAATTTAAAGCCTAGACTGTGGATGGAAAAATGTACATACATATAGGTATTTTTATACCCTTTACCACATGTGGAAAAGGGTATATCCGAGTTTCTCATTACGTTCGTAATTAATAAATATCCATAGAAGATGCCAGAAAGTATATGTATTTTATGTTCTTATGCATAGCAAAGTCGATTAAGCGATGTCCGTCTGTCCATACGTGTTGTTGTTGAGCTAGAGAAAATTTAAGTACGCCAAACGACATATCCGTCCTTGTCCTTTGAGGCAGCGGGCAAAACACCACGCGTGCCTTATCTCTTTTCTGCAGGACTCTTACTTGTTTTTTATTATTTATATTGTTTAAGAAGGTCGTGCTTAACATCTACAACACATTTCTACCTCTTGTTTATTGTGAATCAGTAATTAATTGACTGTCATATTTTGCCACTTAATACCTTTTTCAAAAAATCGCTAAACTGTCAGTCAACTGGACTTTTTAGGCTTCTTGGAAAATATTTATTGTGGCAAAAGTTAGACACTTTTTTGCTTTTTTTTTAAGAGAAGTAGCACTTCAGGCAATAATAACTATTTGGTTTGCAACCGTGTTACATTATTTAGGAAAGGGATAAATTAAAGATAAGACAGGTGGTGAAAGAAGATAGATATAGCCATTTTATTAGTTATTTTACTTCGCAGGCGAATATGCTATTAAGAAGGAGGCTGCGTGCTGTAATGTTAATTCTGAACATGTACTTATACCATTTTTTTTTATTTTGAATTACTGCAGGGGTTGAACCATGGCCAACCAGATTCGTAGTGAATGTGTTTACCACCTTGACTACAGCAGCCTCACTTTTGTATATTTGCTGCAGGAAATTGAGTTTCTTTACGCACTGCTTTGAAAGAATTTAAATTTTTATTTTCGCTAACGTAACTGTATAGAACTCATTGAGTTCAAGATCATTTTTTGCTCTTGGTGTAAACTAATTTTAAAATTTTTGGCCAGTTATACATTAATTGATTTTTAACTAACAGTGCCCTCGACTTCGTCTGGGTGTCATTTTTAATTTTCTTAAAATTCAAATTTAACTATATATTCCAGAGTTCTGTAGGCAGTGTTAAAAATTTTCCATATACAAAATCCATGCAGTAGTTTTTACGTGATGCGAACGCAGATGGACAGACAAAAATTCCAAAAGTAGGTGTTTTGTATTCTGTATCAATTACTGTCTACAACAACAACAAAATTTTGAAAAAATATTTCATATACAGAAATTAACCCGTTACTTTTTTATTATGTCTATAGATTTATTCTCGCTCATTAAATATTTGTAAATCATCGATTTATTTGTAATTTTTTTTTGAGAACTTTTATATTATTTATTATATTATGATAATATCCCATAACATTTTTTAATAAAAATATAATTTCTTTTTTGATTTGGAATAGCAGGTATCTATTCGTATTCCGTCGGCTGCTAAAACCAGCTCATCAGGAAACCTTAACCAAAATTTTAAGGAAAGCCAAAAACATTTCCTTTAAGTATTAAAACTTAGAAACAACATGAGATTATTTTAGAAGTCAATATAGAAATGTTAAGGCTTTAAGAAAAATTACCAAACCAACAAATAAATTGCATTTTATTTGAAAATGTTGTGGGACATTAGCATAATATAACAAATAATAAATCGAAATATTTTTCGTGTTTTCGAAAGCTTGTGTTTACTTTTCTCTACTCGTATGATAAGTTTTTATTCTTTTGACTATAAATCCAAAATATTGTTTCTAAAATTAAGTGCATATCCGTTTTAAAGTTTTATTTTTAATAAAAGACCACGCTGTCATTAAATGGTTAATGGATTAATCTCTTATTAATAAATTTTAAAACGTTTAATCCTTCTATTTGCAATTCTTCGATTTTTTTGTATTTAACAAATATCGCAAGGTTAAAGCCAAAAATCGTTAAAAAAAAAGCCAAAAAATGCCAATAAATCATCAGATCTGGCAATGGTACATGACGGAAATTTTTTTTAATGTTAAGAGGAGAAAAAAGAAAGAAATATATTCTTTTTGATTCAATTTATCAAACAAAAAAACTGAAAGTGTTATTGTTTCAAAAATATTTATAATTGATTCTATATAAAACACGAGGAGAATAAAAACGGCGTGTGCACAAGTTTTTATTTTTGATAACATAAATACAGGCTTTATACAGTGTCCGAAAAAAATAACATACTACCTCTATTTTCGCAAACTTAAGGTTTTAAAGTGTTTTTGTTTATTTCTTTTTTTTGGGCTTACGGTTAAGCACGCTTAATGAGGTGAATTTATTTGAAAAAGACTTTTCTCTTGGCATTTTTCTAGCGATTATACGTTTTTTCGTTTTCTTTATTATATTTATTGTTTTAAAACATATTGACTTGTTTACCTACCCCCGCTTAAAAATTATTTCCAATAGCTTCCTATTAAGTTTATTAAAATAGTTTACAAAAATATAGATTGTACGTATAATTTTGTTGGCGATTGCTTATAATTTTGATTTACGTAGTTATAAAAATTTTTAAATCTATTAAAAAAACCATTGAGTGCATGTCAGGAAAATATTTAAATGTTTCATAAATTTTGCTAGCTATTTGTTTTTCTTTATTTGTTACTTTTAAAATTACTTTTGCTTTTTCATGAGATTGGGGTTAAAACTAATGACTACAAAATGGGAAAATTTTTACTTTGATTTTCAAAATCAATTAATAATTGAATTTAAAGTTTAAACAAATGATTTTTCGAAACATACCCACATACATATATACACATTGATATATATGTACTTACGTGAACATTTTGTTAAACGTCCATATTTTAAACAATCTTTCAACAAAAGCAATCAGCTGTTTTCTTTCTATCATTTTAAAAAAATTTTTAAGTGCTCTCAAAGGTCAGGGAAATATTTTAACATTAAATAATAAATAAAGTGTTTTTGCCAAAATGCTTAAAATGTATTTATATTATTTAAATTATGACAAATTATTGTTGTGAATTTATTAAATAACGGAAGAGTATTTTCAATAAAACAAAACAATAGTGGCAAGAAATTTGAAAATTATTTCCTAAAATAAAAAAAAAAAATTAATAATAATAGCTTAAAAATATTTCAAAGTATAATAAAGTCAAGGTTACTTTACACCAGTATTTGTGTTGGCCACACTAATCTGCTGGTTTGAAGCTACATTAGACATGTGTCCGGTCGTTCGTTTCAGTGACCGGTCTTTTTCGGTCAATTATCAAAGACTGATTCGTTCGTTCAATTAAGTCATCTGTTCAAATTAACCCGTACACTATTGAACGAAAAGACCGGATTTAAATGACCGGATCATTTTGCTCACTTGATTGATTCGGTCAATTTAACCCGTTCGTTCGCGAACGACACAGCTCTAAGCTACATGCTTGCACAAAAATCATAACCATTTAAGAAGATTTTCAAGTCTGTTCACATAATTTAAAATTTCACCATTAATCAGTTTTAAAAAGAATAAGAAAAATAACGTTGAAATTAAATACTTATTTGCAACCTTTTTATTTATAACCTTAAAATAAATTTTATTTTTTTTAACACAATTTTAACAAAGTACTATTTATGATATAAAACGTGTTTAATTTTTAAAAATAGTAATAAAAATCCCCTGCTTAATTTTTCACAATATACAAATGGTTAGATGTGCAAATAATGACTTAAAGCAAGCAGCAAGGGATGCACGCATATATTTGGAGAACTTATGAGCATGAATATTTTTTTGCAAACAAATGTAAAAAAACTCTGTTTGATGGCAAAAGTTTGAACGTATAGCTATTCCTTCAATATGTCAAACCCCAAATATTTCCAGCTTAAACTAAAGAAACGTAGAACTCATTTAGAAAAATTGCTACACAAAGCGTCCAGCGCCAAATAAAAAAATAAATAACTACATTAAGCTTCAAAAGTGCTAATATGGCCACACTGGTCATGTTTGTAGATATCAACGTAAAAAATTTTTTATGGGAACAAAAATATATTGGGAAACAAAATTATAAAAATTTTTATCTAAAAGAAAATAAAATATATTTTGGTTTAATGCAGGCTATTGTAAATTGCGCGACGTTAGTGCTTAAGGGCAGGATTCAATATCGTACTCAGTTGTATGATCTGTCTAAAATTGCATGTGTGTGGATTAAAAGTGTATGTGTGTGACAGACTTTTTGACAGATCTGTACGATTTTATAATCTTTTGAAATAATTCATAAAATATTTGTCACTATGCGATCAGAGTTGATTTTTTTAAGACCTTTTTTTGTATAATAGTGTGGCACCGACTACTCCATTTTGAAACGATTTTTAAAGTAGGACAGAATTCTCTCAGATTTTTGTGTGATTTAATCGTACGATTGTGTATGATGGTGAATCCTAGCCTTTAGTAATTGCAAAGTCCAGTTTTGACAGTGCGTTAGGTTGTGAAGTTCGATGCTTCTTTGATTGTTGTTGTTGCCAAGTATTGACACTTCAGTTATTTTCAAGGCAATCTAGCGGTTTTATCTCTATTTTAATTTTTCTTTGTATTTTTAAAATTTCAACGCACAAAGCAACAATAACAAGCCATATTGTTTTTGCAATATAGCATTTGTTGTAGAGCCGCTACTACCCAGTAAAATAAATGTAAATTGGTTGGGTCTAGTCTTATCTGCAAGTATCAATTCTCCATTGTTTTTAACACTCACAAGGCAATTTTTCTAATGAACCATTTGAAAAAAAACATATGTATTTGAAAATAAATTTTTTAAAAATAAAAATTTAAAAATTAATTCTTTGAAATATTTTTGTTTGGAACTTCTTGAAAAAAATCAAAATATTTCCCCAATTACACTTTAAATATTTTTTTGTTTTGCTTTACAAACATTAATCATTTTGTTTTTTTTTACAACAAAAACCTAATCGAAAGAAAAAAAACTAAAGTGACACGATGATTTATCATTTTCAATGTGTGATGGCACTCTCGATTCAGTGCCAATTGACCACCTTTACGTGGCTGATGTTTACAGTGAAAATTCTTCTGATGTAGTCGTAGAAATAATTGTGTTTTACATGAACATATTTGGCAGCTTCTATTTACTTCCTCCTCCTTAATCGAAATTAACAACAAAGTTTTTACAAAAACAAAAAAAAAAACAATATAAATTCTACGTCATTTTTGCACAAAAACAAAACAAAATATTCAATGTATTTTTAAAATTAGCAATTAATCGAAATGACAATCAAAAACTTATTTTAGACAAAAATAAACAATTTTCAAAGAATTTTTTTTTCAAACAAATTTTAATTGCAGACAATAAATAATAAAAATTTTATTTTTAAACAGATTTATTATTTTCATTTATTTAGTAATTAATTATTTTTAAAAACAATTTATAGTCGTTTTTAGTTTTGTATATTTTTATTAACAAATTAAATATTAAGAATAAAATATGTTTTTAATTTAATTTTAGGTAAAAACTACACGTATAACGAAAACGATTAAATCTGGAAGCTCTTCTACACCAGTTACTTATACAACTTGTGATATAGAGGAGATTTGGGACGAGGAAATCTTAAAAGAATTGGTAAATATTATAATTCAACTCTTTTTTATTTAAAAACAAATTAACACACGATTAGTTAATATTGAGAAATATTATTTAATATTTATTTTATTTATTATTTATTAACTAACAAATGCATAACCCAGCCTTTAAGGCCAATTATGATTCTTTTAATACCTGCGGTAATCATTCCATAAAACAAAAATGATTCACAAGTGTTCTTATTAAGTTAGGAGTCACTGTAGTTTGTATTGTTGTGCCTCTATTGTACAATGCAAAAAGTGAAAGAATTACCGTTATCTTACAAAAATTTATTCTTATACTTACAAAAACCATGTTGAAAATTTTTCTAATAATCGCTTTTAGTATAAAAATTGTTCAAGAAGAAGAAAAAACCGTTGGTAGAACGAAAATAAAACAAAGTTATCACAAGGAAATAATTACGAACGTAACAAAATAAGTGATGGGGTTACCAGATAGTAATTACAGTTTATTCCTCTGTTATGCATAACAGAGCCGTATTAATCGACAATCTGCAGCCAAAGCTCAAAAACATCAATATAATAAAGCTGTACTGGTTCCTTCCAACAAAATGGCGCCATAATTTTCTATCTCACACCGCTGTTGCTACATGTAAATTTCTTTTCCTTTCGCTAGAAGATTATGATTTCTTGTAGGAAAATATAGCCAAAATTTAAAGACTACACTTTTATAAAATATAAAAGATATGTCCGTAAAAGCTGATCTTAAGCAACTAAAATGCTTAAAATTTATTGTTAAATTAACAGCTTTTAAGTACACATTTCTGCGAAGTTTAATACTTTATATATTTAAAATCTATCCAAGCATACAGTCTTGAAAATTTTCGAAAAAGGGAAAAATGTGCAGATTTTTTTTTTTTTTATAAAAATTAAATTTTTTTTAATTTCGTTTTATCGTATTTGACAGATGTTTTATAACCAGATTTTAACAATTATTTTTTGTTTACTTTTATTTTAGTTGGAGCAGGCAAGAACATACGAAGAACGCCGTAAAATAAGATCACGTTTAAGGGAACTTATGGCTGACCGTGAAGGTATTTTAAATTAAAAAAAAAAACATAATAAAAATTACATTACATTTACAACTTACATCAGGGTGTGCTTTTTATATGATTCACTATATAACTGAATCAATTAACTGTAACGTTTTGAACAAAGTACAAAATATCGGCGCCAATTTACCATCTCTGATATTTTATAATGGGTTTAAAAAAGCAGTGTTGACAATGTCTTGTATGGAATTTAACAGTCTAGGTTTATATTGTTTCCATAATTTTAATGTGTTAAACAGTTTGTGCATATTATTGGTAAAAATTATTGTTGGACAAAAATAATTTGTTTCTGTTGCAAATTCGATTCAATTCGAGCCATATTTGGCCTTTCGACTGTGACCGAATGAATTTTCGTTTGGTATTATGAAGCTCATTTGCATTGTGATTGCGATTTCCAAGTTGTTAATTTTTAACAAAGAGCGAGAAACAGAAAGTTTATATAAACTGGCTAGAAATACTTCGAACCCGTTGGAAATAGATTCAATTAAAAATATTTCTTGCTGTAATATTGATTTACGACAAAATCATATGTTGTGTAATAGCAGTGGCGAACCTATTACTTTTGGTCCGTTGCTCAAAATGTCAACTTTATATAAACGAAATTTACCCAGATTTTTTTATATGCGAAATTTAATATTTCCACCGACGGAAAAAACGAATGAATTCGTCACTGCTAGCACTTGGTACATGATTTCGCCACGTATTGATTTATATAAAACTAGTTTTCGCCTTTGTTTTTGTTGACTTGCTTTCCACAATAAATCAATTCCCATTATTTGAAACTTAGCAACAATTTTAAAATAAGATGCATAAGAGATCTTATCAAAAAAATACTGCAATGAAAAGACGATTAGTCTCGCACAGGCCCTTTGATTAGTGAATTCTTCTACTTTTTATTTTTTGCGGCCTGTATTTTTTTTTAGCAAATTCAACATTATCCTTCATTATTTATTTTGCTATAAGTTTTTTTTTCTGACCTTTTCACATTATTTTGAACAAAAAGCTAAACAGCATAACGTGTCACAAATTCAGATTTTGCTTAAGCTTTTTCAAGAGCAAACAAAGTAACAGACCATTTTTAAGCAACGTTGACTTCCGTATAGCCTGAACCTTAAAATAAAAGCGTCAACGCTGCGTCTTGTTTAAGCTACCTATACACGATTTGTTTTTTACATCTGATTTTTTAACTGTGTGAGTCATACTATTTGGTCACAAACATACACAAACGTAGTTAAAAGCAATTTCAGATTTGGTCATATAAAATATTAACATCAGCCGCCTTATTCTATCGCCAATGGTCAACCACCGTTGACTGTTTTCATACGGCATAGGTTTTTGGCGATACTTTTTAGAATCATAAAATCAGCTGACGTCAGATGGTTTGTCAAATCAAAATAGAGCACGTTCTTAACGAAAATTTGACAGATGACTTTTCACATGTATTTTACAGAAGCAATGTTTAACAGTTCTACACGACATGTATGTGTTTAACAATGGGAAATTTGACAGCTTTAGTAAAACCCAAGAATAGAAATAAAAATAGAGATAAAATCGTTAGATGTATAAAACAACTAAGCAACCAAATTCACTATCTAACCTTGCAAATTGTAAATATATATGTGCATAACAGCCACATTTGCATCGTTAGCACCCACCCATCCTGAAAGCCGTTAAAATATGAAAACAATGCTTTAAGTCGAATTGAGACGGCGCCTAAAGTTAGGCAATTGTAAATTCTTTTTGCTTTATTTTTTAATATAAACAGCACACCCCCATTTCAAATCTCTCACACATTACATTCACTACCTATAAAACTATAATTTTATTATTCTTTGGATTAGAAAACTAAATAAATAAAAAAAGACTCTTACAAACACAGTGGTGTTGGGAATACAATAAATATTATTATTGTATTATTTTGCACAGAAATTGTTACATATACAATATTTAAATATAATGAATAATGTAATTATTTATTATTTTATAATTATTTTGTTATTTACTTTATTCTAGATATGAAATTTTAACTAAACCAAACAAACATATTAAAAGAAATATTTGATATTGGATTTGTAAAACACTGAAAGTAACCCAAAAATCAGTTGTTGTTGTTGTTTTAAACTAGGTATTTATACATAGACTTACAGAAAGAGAAAATTTATAAGTGATATAGATGTAAGCATTCATTATGTCAATGCCATAATTTTATTCAATTGGTATCAAATTAATTCAAAATCAAATTTAAGTTCGCTTGTCTAGTTGTTGAAAGTCAATTCAAAGTTCTTTATGTCCATTTACACTTCATAAGTAAAATTTCATTAAGACAATCAATTTATCATCCCTGAACACGTGTTTTAAATTCTTGAGTTCAAATCTGTTAAAATTTATATTGTTGATTTGTTGTTATTGTTGTCCTTAAGGATAATGGCCCTTGGACGGCCGTTAATAGTACATTGTTTCACAATTATTGGACGCATTCTGTCTTACGTATTCCATTATCCTGCCATTGTTTTTTTAGTTTTTATGCTTCCGTTCATAAAGTCTTTTTTTAAAGCTGCTACATTTATCAAATTTCACCCCCCCTCTCTAGAAACAAAGAAAAGCCTTAAAGGCGAAGAAAAAGAAAAAACAACAGCAGCACCAGCACAAACAGCAGAAACTAATGTTTCCAACAATCAAGAGGAGGAGAGTAGTGCCAGCGAATACGAGGAGATTATAGAAGAAGTCACCGATTATAGTGAAGCTGAATCAGAAGTTGATGAAAGCAAGAAAATCACAACAAAGTCACAAACTTCTGAAGCCGTAGTAACTGAGACTAAAGAAAAGTCTGTATCTGTTACTGCAAAATCAGAAATATCCTCTGCTAAGCAGGAAACTAAAACGGTTATCGAAACTAAAGCAGTTCAAGAAGTAGAAGAGAAAACTTCAGTAGAAAAGAGTGTTGATAAAACTGATAGCTCTGAAAAGGGTGAGTCCTTAACGCCCATGGTGCATAGCAAACCACAAAATATACTAGAAACTATGCCGCAAGAAACCGTCATGCATAGTAATCAGTCAACAAACAGCCCAAAACTAAAGACGCCAAAAACAACTGGCAATCACAATAGTAAAATAACTGTTAATGAAAGTAGTAGCATGCACGCTTCTTACAATAACAGCAACAACAACAATAAAACTCAAAAAGTTATCTCTTCAACGTCAAACTCCAATTCAAATCCAAATATGACTATACAGACTCCAAGCAGGGCAGACTCTACCTCAAGTAGCAATAAAAACAATAAGAATAATAATAGTAGCAGTAGTAGTGATCGCCAAACGAATAGCAATACGAATAATCGCAATAATAATATTAATGATAGTAGTAATGGTAGTGGTAGTTTAGGTGGTAGCTCTGTAGTGGTAGGTAGTAGTGATAGTGGTTCTAGACAAATAGATAGATTAGGTGTGCCTCAAAAGGAAGATTCTGGCACGGAGAGTGGGGAAGATTTACGCTTAATAGCGGCTGGTTTGCGTGATCAATTACAAATCCAAAGTGATTCGAATATCATTGAAGATGTGACCTGTGCCTTGAATCGTTTGGAGAATTCTCTCAAGGAGGGCAAAGACATTTCAGTGGATACTGAAAAACGTAAAGCTCTTTTGGCTTTGGTGGCTCGTTTGCGTGCCGGTTTGACTTCGCCTGAAAAACTGGCGGAAATTGCAGCAGCCATGTCCGAATTGGATGGTAATGTTGGTCCATATAGTGAAACTTCTTCACCTGAGGCTGATGCTCATCGTACGAATCGTAGTCGTTTTGGTAAACGTAAAAATCGTGTTAATCGTCATACGGTGGGTGTAAGTCGTGAAGAATTGGCCGATGCTAGACGCTATATGGAGGATATGATACTTATGAGCAATATTTGCTCGAGCACAACGCCTGAAGCCAATAGTATGCCCAACAATGCACCACCTCAATGGTATCCCTTGGAAAAAAATGCTTCTACAGGTGCTATTTTAACTCAATCCTTAACACCAGTGCTGCAAAGACCTAAGCAATTTGTACCGGAGGCCAACGCAAACATGGCCTACACCAATCGTATGACAATGAATAATGGTAAGCGTCGTCCTCTTTCTGGAGAATATTCAGTTTCGTTTGAAAATCCGATTGTATCTGAGGAACATAACGAATCTTTCACTGATGCTAAACAAGGCAGTTACTCCGAAGATAATTCAAAAGGAGGCTCCCGGTTTACCAACAAAAAGCATTTAATGAAACGTGCCAATACCATAGATTTGGCACACAAATACAATCCGGAATGTGATACCGATTCGGAGGCTGAGGACAAAGGACCAAAACTGGGACTAAAACGAACTGTGCAAGTAAGTGTTAAAAAACGTGTACAAAATGTTGTACCTCCCTTTGAACCTAAAACCGAAAATGATCGAAAATTTTTGGCTTTCATTAATAAGCAAAGTGATAAACCTGGTTTGGGCTGGACAACTTCGCGTTCTGTTTCGAATTGGACTAATAAATTTGGATCCATAAAGAATACCTTCGAGGGGGGTTTAGTCGGTAAGCCTCCACTAGCTCCCCATCATCATGTTTCTTCCAATTTAAAACCAAATCTAATTGGCAAAGTATTTACACAGCCTGTGGCTTATAACGCTGGGCCCGTGCAGCAAGCACCTAATTATATAACAAATCAACAAATAGCTTCAAGATTGCAACGAGAAGCCGAACGCCAAGCAGAAGAGCGTAGAAGAAAATTAGAGAGAGAACATTTAGAGTATGAACGCCGGGAACGTGAAAAGTTAGAAAGACAGAGACAGCAACACGAAAGGCAAGAACGGGAACGTTTAGAGTATGAGCATTTTGAACGCCAAAGAAGACAACAAGATCAATTAACAGCTGCCCATCATGCTGACATACTCAGAGAACAAGAGCAATTGGCAGCTGCCCAACTAGCTGCAGCTAATATGCCTCAACCTATACCCATAAATGAGTTCAAACATGCTCCTCAATCGGTATTTAGACCCATTGATAGTGGTGAAGCGCCTGTTAAAGCTATTTATAAGCCTATACCGCAATTTGCTCGTAACGCAAGCAATTGGCAATCTGTCAATGCTGTTTCTACAAGACCGGTTACATCGCCTGGCCAATATGGTAACACTAGGCCTGATAATTCGTTTATAACTTCACCACCACCTTCCTCTAGATCACCGTTAGCTTTACCATGGGCTTCGAAGCCAACTGTAGATAGTAACAGTTTTAAATCAAAGGCTCATAGGTTTGAGGAACGTTCTAAATATGATAACATAAATACACCACCTTTTATCCAACGTCACAACTCACTACGCTCATCAAATGACACTAGCAATCATATGTCAGATGAGTTTAGAAAACGTCCGTCTCTTCCAAATACCTTTGATCCCTATAGTGTTAGACAAATGCCTTCGCAACAAGATCCTTTGGCTTATTTGCCTCCACCACAAAATATTTCCTTCACCTACAGCAGCCTCACACCAAAGACCACATATCAAAGTTACCCTTGTTTGCCCTTGGCTGTGGTTAACAATTCCAATGAAAACGGATATCAGAGATTACGAGATGACTCTCTAACAGATCCTAATTCTGTGCCCCTGGTTTTAACTTCATCTAATCCTTTGTACTGTCCAACATCTCAGTCTTCGACGCAGTCGCATCAGGAGCAGCAGCAGTTAGTGCAACCACGCTTGCCACGACAGTATGAACTTGTTAGTCCAGCCGATAGTACACCTAGCAGCCCCAGCATGTATAGTAAGCCACAAAATGATTATACCGATGATGATTTAGATTCCGAAAATAATTTGTTGGAATACCATGCTGTTAGCAGGGTTATGGGAAAGCCTCAAAGTCAAACAGCTGTTACAGTAGGCCGACGTACAGGTCACGTTAGCGATGATGAATTATATGGCAAGAACTCTAGGGCTGCTAGAAATCTTTTGAGCACCATGAAGAGTTTAGGAAATGCACATGACATGAGAAGACCAAAGGCTCCAGTAAGCAAGCGTCCTGAAACAGTTACCTCGCCTAAAACTTGTCTCTCACCAGATGGCCGTTCTTATCAGGCTCCGATTGTAGAACCTTTGTTCCCTGAAATGAATAAATTTGAAGCGAATCGTAAGCCACTTTACGTTGATGAATCTAAAAATCACGCTTCTGTTTCTACGTTTTCTCAACCATCACCACGCAATCAAGTGGGGATGTATAAGAGTATGGAAAATCTAAGTAGGTCCACAGCAAAAACTAAGACTCAATTTACTCAAAAAACTTCAGTGAAACCGTACGTTAGTGAGACACAAACATCGTATGTGGTCACTTATCCCATTGAGGATACCACAGACGATGAAGATTTCAGCCGGATAAATCAGACAAAAATGATGCCGCCAAATAGTTTAGATTTGAGAAGGAATCGTAATGTGTCGGAAAATTCGACTGCTAGTTCAACTACAACTTCTATGTCTTTTGGTCAAAATTTGCCCTCGCCCAACACTAATTGGACTTCTAATCCTATTGTACTAGATGAATCTAACAATTACCAAAATATGTCGACACCATATCAAAATGGTAACAAAAATTTATCTACATCCTCCACAGGTCCAAACTATCAAACTGTTAGCAATCAGGCAAGCGCTACCCAAAACTATCATTCAACACCAACGGATTATATAAAGACCGCGTCCGAGTCTGAAGCACCAACTCAGAGAAACGTAACTTCGATGTCAGCTACACAGCAGGCTTCAACAACACAGCTTGCAAAGAGACAAACGCAAGAAACCACAACTTTAACTTCGCAATCTTCTAATGGAGCTCCATCTCAAAAACCATATCAAAGGCAGCAACAGTCATTACAACAAAATGTAACAAATCAAAAGCAAATGACACAACAAACACCTAAAAACAATCAAAAGTCCACAGAAGGAGCACAAAAACCAGCAAATTATCCAAAACAAATTTCATCAAAAACAGTAACTTCAACCTCCATTAGACAGGAGACAAAGACAATGGCAAATATGCGTAGTAAAACAGAAGACCACTACAGTATGCAGGCAAGCGAACAAACTGTTCTAAATCCAAAGAATTCAAATATTTCCCAAGAAATGCTTATGCGTTTAGATCAACAACGTGAACGCATCTCGAAAGAAATCAGACGCAAGAGTTTGGGAAATACACTCGACTATGAAATGGAGAAACAAGCTCGATATGAAACACAAAACTCACAAGTATACAAATCCTCTGCCCCGCCAGATACCCCAGATATAGTTAAATCTTCGCTGCCCAAAGATGAAACCCAACCCATCCTTAAAAAGTTTGGACCGCCACAAAGGCATCATTATATGCCAAATTCTTATCAGAGTCCCAGCGTAAAGACCACTTCATCAGCCACGGTGACTGCCACATCCTTACAACAGTCCACCAAAAATGGTCACTCTACCTCTAAGCAAACTGTGGTCAAGACATCCAAGACATCCCAACAGGTATTTAGTAATACCAGACCAACAGTTATGGAAACACCCGCTACACCGCAGCCAGATGATGATTATATACCTAGAAATATTGTGTTCAATAATATACATGCTTTTTCCGCAATGAGTCAACGACGTCAAGAAGATGACAGCAGTTCAACGAATGTGGAACAACACCACACCATAAAACCCAGCAAATTAAGTAAATCCGATTCGTGGAACCAAATAATGATGCTGCAAAATAAACAGGCGGCCAGCAATACAGCAAAATTTAATCAAAGTCCCACCAATGAATTGAGACGCACAAAATCAGGCCATACCTTAGCTCTGCCGAAAATGTTTGAAGCTGCAATAACTAAAACGGATATCGGTGAAAAGCAAAAGACGGTGGCTGCTTATTTCTCGGGACAAAAGTCACCCATACAACAAGAAATTGTAATGGAGCAACAACAATTGCAACAGTCTACCAAACGTTCAGTTATAAATCGTACCAAAACTACTGAAAAAGTATCGGCTGCCAGTCGTAAGTCTTTGGGTTCAAATTTGCCCATTGTGATGGGAAATCTGCAACGCAGTGCCACCATGCCTCATATAGCAAATCTTAATCTATTGGATGAAAGCAATGTGGAGGATGCTTTCGAACAGTTAATAATGGGTTCGTAAAAACTCTTAAGAGCACGGCATCTTTCTGCATAAATATCTCAAAGCCAGCTTTTAAGCTAAACTATACCATCAGCAGAAGCCATTCCACAGTGTTTGTTTATTTTATTAAAGATGAAATGAATAAAAGTCAAATTTAGTTTCTCAACTCTTTTAAAATGCTCTCTTTCTTCTTCTCCTTCTTCTTCTTATTCTTCAAAAGAAAACTCTCTCTGCTGTACAGTTAGTTGTAGTTTTTAAACATAATTTTTAATTTGACGACAAAACTTTGAAAGACGAATTTTTTTTAAATTTAAAAACGACCCAAGAAACGGAAGTTGAGGGACTTCATGTTGTTGTTTAAGTTTTAAAATTGTGGTTTTATTGTTACAAACAAACAAACAAAGCGAAAAAAAAAGTCTGACCCTTCTCTACGTGAAAATCAGGTCTTTTTATTAACAAAATAAAGGAAATCAACATTTACCGCAAGACTGCAAATATTTAACGATTAAATATCCATCGACAACAATTAATCGCTGGCACTGTTGACATCGACCAATCCAATCAACTCGTGTCTTTTTTAAGCGTGTCAATACTTAATCATGCAACTCTGTGTAGAAAGAATAACAGCTGTATACAAATATACAAACAACAAATACAACATTGTTTTTATAACTTTTACTTGTGAGTTGATAAAGAAAAAATATGTAGATTAAAAAAAAATGCTTGATAGCAAAAAAAAACAAAAACAAAAACCCCTGAACATCGTTTAAGCTAATTCACGCCTAAAGAAAGCGAAGCATGATGACATTTTTTTGTGGTTTCTTAATTTTTGTTATTTTTTTTTTTCTACTTTAATTGTTCATTTGCTTGATCGTTTATTGTTGAAATTTGATTCATATTAACATTAACGATTATTTCCTTATTTTAAGAGAAAATATCAAAACTAATTTATATTTTGTTAAATATGAATTTACTATTACATCGGACAAACAATTTTACTAACTGTTAATTTACATGTTTCTTTTTTAATAATTCTTGTAAAAACAACTGAATAAACTACTTAACTCTAAAAATCTTAATACAAAAAATAAGATTCCTAAGTTTGGCTTTGCCGAATCTTATATACCATTGACCATAACGGAAATATCATTAAATTGACTTTCCTATCTTAGGTTATGTTGGGTAAGGGATAATGGCAACATCGTTGGAAATTAGTTCGCGGAGAATGCAATTTCGGTTTAATTCTGGAAGTGCGAGGCTGAAAATGAGATTCAAACTGTGAATTACGTTGGCTGGACTGCTGGTTGGATGATACAGCTAATTTCACTCATAGACAATGAAGTTTATTCAGTGGTTATGAATTATTAGGTTTTTTCAGGTTTAATCGGTCTCTCTCGTAGATCTTTAGTACGAAAAAAACGAACAAATGAACATTCAGATTTTAAGTGAAAAAATTTGCTTTTTTGGATTTTTGTTTGTGGGCAAAAGGTAAAGAAAAGCAGGTTGGGTAAGCAAAATTGCATGATTTCAAGTTCAAAGGGATATTTAACACTTGCCTTGTGTACGTTCGTTGTATTCGTTTTGTTGTTTTTGTGTTATTTGAAATAATTCAACAACAAATAACAAATTAAAAGTGAAATTCCGATGTCATCAAAAATTTCATGGTTAAAGCACACAATAAATCTCGCTGCAAGTATTAAAATAGGATTAAGAAATATTGCATCGTGTAAATCTGGACTCAATCGAAAAAAAAGCCTTCACTTGCCAACTTTTAATAATCTCTCTCCCTTTGGTGCACCTGATCTTTAGCAAGAGGTAGGGTTTTTTGCTGTCCATAGAGACACAGCTCTTCGGTGAGAAGAAGGCTCTGGATTTTTACATTTCTTGATCGAAAAATTAGCAATCACTGATGTTCAATTAACTCAATCTCTCTCTCTCTCTCTCTATTTCTTTGCAACCTATAGAAATGCAGAAATATATTCTTGGCTTCGCATTTATTCAAGAAAAATAATTTCTCTGCGAATTTAAAGGCAGATCATTAGTAATAGCGGAAGCTAAATGACTTTAGAATTCTTAGTTTTGAAAGAACAAAATCAATCTTTAGATCTGTCAAATGTGTTCTGAAAAGTAGGAAGGGGAAGATTTTATCTTTAACAAATGTATAAAATAATAATTTCTGTGAGATCAGAGTTGCATTTTAAATAGCCTTCTAAAGGGTGTTTTTTATAGACGTATAGAACTTTAAGTTGGCATCACTTTTTTAACTGGCGGCCATTTTGTCAGCTGTCAAGTGATTAATATTTAGTTTGGTTTGCCATTTCATCATGAATAGGTTGACAAAAGAACAACGCTTGCAAATCGTGCAAATTTATTTCGAAAATAATGGTTCAGTTCGCGAAGTTTACCGCAAGCTCCGTCCATTTTATGGTCGACATAATCGGCCATCAGAGCAATTAATTCTGTTAACCATGGATCGTTTTCGCACTACGTTTACTCTATGTGATAATACGCATCCGCAGAGACGTCGAACAGTGCGCACCGAAGAAACAATTGCCGCTGTAGAGCAAAGTGTTGAAGAGGACCCGAATGAATCGATTCGCCACCGTGCACAGCAATTAGAGCTTTGTCCATCAACTTTATGGAAGATTTTGCGCAAAGATCTTGGCTTGCGACCTTACAAGATCCAGCTTGTGCAAGAATTAAAGCCGCGAGACCATGCAATGCGTCGTGATTTTGGTGTATGGGCCGAAAATGAGATTGATCTCGATGCTGATTTTCATAGCAAAATTTTGTTCAGTGATGAGGCTCATTTTTGGTTGAATGGCTACGTCAACAAGCAAAATTGCCGCATTTGGAGTGAAGGGAATCCACATGAGACCCTTGAAACGCCATTACATGCACAAAAACTGACTGTTTGGTGTGCTCTATGGGCTGGTGGAGTCATTGGGCCATACTTCTTCCGAAATAATGCTGGAGATTCAGTTACCGTTAATGGAGACCGGTATAGAGCCATGATAACCGACTATTTTGTTCCCCAATTGGATGGCATGAATGTGCATGAGTTGTGGTTCCAACAAGACGGCGTTACATGCCACACAGCGCACGTTACAATCGATTTATTGAAGGAAACATTCGATGAGCGCATAATTTCGCGGAATGGACCTGTCAATTGGCCACCAAGATCGTGCGATTTGACACCATTGGATTATTTTCTTTGGGGATATGTGAAGTCGCTCGTCTACGCCAACAAACCAGAAACGTTAGGGGACTTGGAAGCCAACATTCGTGGCGTTATTGCCAACATACGGCCCCACATGCTCAAAAAAGTGGTTGAAAATTGGACCTGTAGAATTGACTTTATTCGAGCCAGCCGCGGCGGCCACATGCCCGAAATCATATTTAAACATTAATGGCATAAAATTATCCTTCCAATAAAGCCAAATTGATGGACATTAAAACGATTTTCTTGTGTTTTATTTCAATTCGAAGTTCTATACGTCTATAAAAAACACCCTGTATTTATAAAACACATATTCTAGAGTAAAATAAAATTCTCTCAGTCAGTGAATCAGATTCTGCTGTAGTCATAGTAGTAACCACATTGACTAAAAATCTGGTTGGCCAGGGTTCAACCCCTGCGGCAATCAAAAAAAAAACTGTTTTTTCTATTTAATGGTATAAATACATATTTAGAATTAACATAACAACATGCAGCCTCCTTCGTCGGTACTTCTTTATAGCATATTCGACGGCGAAGTAAAATAACTAATAAAATGACTATATCTTTCGCCACCTGTCTTATCTCTCATCTATCCGTTTTCCTAAAGAATGTAGCACGGTTACAAACATATCTAAATAGATATTATTGCCTGAAGTGCTACTTCTCTTTAAAAAAAATAAATTTTGTAAATACATAAATTTTAAAACAAATTAAAAATGATAAATTCATATTTAACAAAAAATTAACTTCATTTTGAAGCAAACAGATCATTAAAAGTGCTTTGTTTAAATAAAAATAAAATCATAAGCAAATGGTACTGACCACATTAAAAAAAAACCAACAATTAATCAATTTAAACAAACCTTTAAAAAAATTAATCAATAATAACAAAATCAGAATTAAAAAAAAAAAACAATCATGATGTCCCTCCTTCTGTAAATTTTTGTACATTAAAATTAAAACCCAATCAACCAAAAAGAAACTGCCACCTACTACCACCAAAAAAAAAAAAATTAAATTAATATAAAAAACTATAAAATGTTGACCGTGTTTTTCAGCTGTTTGTTAATTGCTGATAAAAAACAATTGTAAATATTTTTTTTCCTTTATGTTCGTTCGTATGTGTGTTTTTTTTTTTCTTTCCAAAAACTGCGGAAGCCTTTAGCATGGAATTTATAATGTTTATCTCTTTGCTTTTCGTTGTTCTTGTTTCCAGTTTTGTTTTTTATTAATTATTTTTTGTACATATTCGTATTAAGTTATTAAATTTTTATTTATTTAATTTTTCAACATGTATTCAACCCACTCATTATTATTTTACTGCATGCCTGACATTTTAAATCACCTTAAGAATAAATAAGAAATTGAGAAATAGGTGGAATATTTTTGTCATGTTTCACATTTTTCTTTTTTTTTTTTTTGTACCAAATTGTGTTTTATGTATGTTGCGCGCCACTATGATAAGGTCACTTTAATTTTATTTTATTAATGCAAAAGTATCTGTTGCTTAAATGTTACGAGAGTAAATCGATATGTATGTGTAAATCATATAACGGTCAAAAGGTTTAAAAAAATAGTTCTCCAAAAAAAAATCTGAAATTGACATTTTGGAAAAAATGCCGTGAGGGACGCGAAGAGAGTTTTTCGTATAGTTTGATATTAAAACCCATTGTAGAATGTAGTCGCCACTTTTAAGCGACAGCCTCATGCTAGGTTTCCGTTAAGCATACCGCTGTTAATTTTGGCCCCCTTCTGGTATTCGTGTTAAGGGATTTTCGTTATCTGACACAAGAGAACTTTAACTTCTCAAGGTGACGGCCTGTAAAAGTCTCTGTATGGAGCTTCTTAAATTAGCATATGTAGCTTTGCAGGGTTATATGGAACTTTATATAAACTAGTTTTGTTAAAATCTAACAGGGCTGTGACTTTCAGACGGGAATGAAAAAAGAAGACGTGCAAGAGGAGTAGAATATCTCCTAGAGAGTTATATAATAATAAGGTACCTTAAGCTGGATACTTCAAGTAGTTGCAGACCATTGAAGGCTCATTTAGCCCAGATAAAAATCGAAGAAAATTATTATTGCAGGATGGGCGGAAGGTGCAGGCTTAGACGGAAGCACACATTGCGCAAATGTTTAGCAGTCGCTATCATTAGGCTTAGAAAAATGTCAGCACGTACAAGTCACTCTGTGATAAGAATAAAGATTAGAATAGTAATCAGTCGACCGTCTAAAATTATTACAGCCGAAAAAGAGATGGTTATAGCACTAGATTCAATGAAAAGAAGATAGTCGCAAATTATCAGTTGAATACACAAAATCATTGAGAAACGACCTGAAGGGACTTGTAATATTTGTGGTTGGCTTAATAACCCGGTCCAAAATGTGGCTTCTTTTCTCCTAACAAGTCAAACATTTTAGATGTGTTTAAAGTGTTTGACTTGTTAGACTGTCAAGTCGTATGATTGCTCCAGCCAATTGTCGGATGCTCTTCATATGATGAGTGAGACGCCAATTATCGCCCGCACAGCTTTTAGTTCTACGTTCAGTTTTAAGACATGTATCGCTGTTTTATGTGAACCACAACTCAGATAAATCGACTTTGAAGAGCTCCGGCCACAATGGTTCGTTTCTATAACTTAGTTGAACAAGTTTTCACATGAAAATATATTACACAGGGTGACTTAGTTATTAAAAAAAAACTGTAGCGCAGCATGTGTAAAATAAGATGACTAGATTATTTTAAGTTACAGAAGCAAGCTACAGAAAGCTGGTTAAAATCTCTGTACATTGGCTGTCTGGTGTCAAATTGACAGTTCAGCTTTTCTGTCTTCGATTCTGGCCACCACAGTGTTTATATTTTTTGTTTTTGTATCCATCTCTACCTGTTTTTGCTTAAAAGCCAATAAGAGTGTGCTAACGCTCAAACTTATCCACGGTGCAAGAAAAGCTGCTTCACCACAGAAACAAATTTACAGCTTTCTTTGATAACATTAGCAGTTGCTTAAACATGACAATTTAAAAAGTTGGCTACTTTAACAATTTTAATTGTGTCACTTATCGGGTGTCTACATGACATCCAGATTGGTCCGTAAATGACGGACATCTCTAGATAAGATAGCGAGACATTCCAACCTGGAACCGTTTTGGGTGCCAGCACAATTGAGCCAATCGAAAACATAGTTGCAGACGAACTCGTTAGATCTAGAAGTGGGCTGAGAGACCGGGAGATAGATCCACTGGTGGGAGTCTCGTTAAGCTGTTGTAGGGCTTTATTTCAGTGGGAACTTTTTGGGGCTGCTCACACCAGATGTTCTGACGGGGTCACCTGCACGGTTTCGAGAACATTATGGTCTCAATATGATAGAAGGAGATCTGCAAATCTGCTGAAGTTTCCTCGAGGACAGCTGGTCATATACTGTTGGCTGTATCGATACCACAGTGCCCATGCTGAATCTTCCATACCATGACTTCTGTAGAAGTTGTCAGGATGAGGAAGAAACGGTGAAGCATGTGCTCTTCCATTTTCCAGCTCTTTCTGGGAATAGAGCAGCTCTTTTCCGTAAGTCCGAGAGTGCATGGTATTGCAGACCTATCGGTCTGTGATGTTGTTAGAATAAACTCCTTTATCCGGTATTCGGGGTGGTTTGGGAACGGTTCTTGATGGTAACATAGAAACCTGAATTGATCCTTTGCACATCCTTTTCCAGGCAACAAATTGGGACCATTTAGGACCCAAGTAAGTCGGTTTTCTCATGCCGGCAGCCTGTGCAACACAACCTAACGGGAAGAGCAACAACTGTGGTTAATTTTATAAATTATCTATTCTTGGTTTTCCTCTTCCAATTGTTATTCTAGAAGCTTTTAGAAGTTCTCGCTAAAAAAAAAAGAGTTTTCACCTAAAAAAATTTGTTTTTTTCACTTTTCAAACATTTTAGCGAACGTGCATTAAATTTCCCGCATTCTTAATTGATAATATCCTTTTGTTGGCCCAAAATTCATACAAATTTGCTTTATCACATAAAATTACAAATTACAGAAATTAATAACTTTCGAGCAACAAGTATTCCTTTTGATATATTTTTATTTTATATAGATTAAAAAGTAAGTAACCTTATCATTTTGATGCGCATCTTATTTTTGCCAGGTTCTTTTTTTTTAATTGCAAATTGTCTCATATTTTGAACTAAAAATATTTTTTTCTGTGCTAAAAACCAAATTCTTGCATACATTTTTATTAAGTTTTTTTTTAGAATTTAAGTGTATGTAAATTAATACAATATTTTATGTAAAAAAAAAAAACAATATGTATTGTAGAGTTAATAATCGTTCTTGTATGTCTGTGTAATTATATGTATATATTTTTTTAAATTAGTTTATAGTTTTATTGTATTTATGTATGTCTAGTGTTAAATTATTAAAAAAAATTTTTTCGATTCCCTACATAATTGCACTTCCTAATTTGCCACATGCTGCATGATAACTGTTATTTTTTCTTCGTTTTTTTTTATCTGGTTTAAATTTCGTTTTTAACCAATTGTTAAAATTTTTTTTTGTTTTTTTTTTTCTTAATTTTATCTATTTTTTTCTATAGAACAAAAGCAACAAAAATCTTCTTTGTCTACAACTGAGAAAACTGAATCAAAAGAGAAAGATGGAGCAGTTGTAACTACAACAACGAAAGGTATTTATTTGAAAAATGTAACAATAGTTCATTTGAGAAAGCAAATTTTTTACACAAATAATGGACATCATGTCATGAAAACAAATAAAACTTTTTTTTAACAATTTAATTTTCTAGTTTAAATTGTTATAAAAGTACATTTAATACTTTTACAACAGAACAATACAGAACAGAACAATACAACAGAAAAATACCTTGATTAAATATTTATAGTAACACATAAATTCTGCTTAAAGTCTTTATGCTAACCACACACATAAAGCGTATAATACACAATATAGTTATGTTCGTTTTAATTACTTGTTAAATGGCTTGGATGCACATAAAAGAAACAAAAACAATCCTGTCAGATCTTTACATATTAGAAGAAACCAGGCGATTTAACTCGCTTATAACATGAAATTGCATTTGTGTGTGACATTACAAAACTTGTTTATGCGCATTATAATTAAGTATCTGTATGGTTAAACGATACTGTCGAAACATTATGCATAGCTGTGTAAATAACTTACGTCAAAAATATTGGCCTAGTATATTTTGCAATAAAAAGAGCCCTCGGGTAAATAATCAAAATAAAATAAAATAATCAAATTATAAACAAAAATTCCGTGCGAGTTTTTTCACTTTTCCCTTCTCTTCTAATATAAATTTTTTCCTCGTCTGATTGTCTGCGGAAAATTAAAAAAAATGGAGGAAAAAGTAGGTATTTTAAATTATAAAAAAAAAAAATATCTATGTAAAAAACAAAATAACTTTCTTCAAATTACGATGATGCCACTTTTTTATTATTTTGTTCGCACGGAATTCATAATTGGAGGAATTTTTTCTCGAGAAAATTCTTTTCCGTGGTATAAAAATTCCGTGAGAATATTCATAATTGGGCTGAATATGTTAAAAAATGTTTCTTCTCGCAGAGAAGCTTTAATAACCTCTTTCAAATAAGAAACAAAAAAACACTAAAAAAGAGAAACTTTTTTTCTTTAATAAATTGCGAGAGTCTCGAATTCCTATTTGGGTATCGTTAAGCGAAATGAATAGAATCAAAACTACATATTTCCCTAGCAATATTTAGGAATTCTGTTATTTAGTGAATATAAATTTCCATATCTGCACACCGCACTATTTCAATTTACCCCGTTTATCGTTGTGTCATTTTAGCGCTTATTTTTGTTTATAAACATTTTTTTTTTTTTTTGAAAATAGGTGCTTTTTAATAAATTAATTTTACCAGATATTATCCCAAATGTAGTCCATGTTTAACAATTGCTGCTTCTATTGTTACTAAATTCGAACAAACATGATTGAAAAAAATGATGTTGCTGACATACATTTTCAATATAAAACCGCAAGATGCTTGGAAGTTAGTTTAGACTTGTTTATTTGTTTATTATTTATAAGGTTAAAAAAGCAATAAAAAATTTAATGTGGCAAAGTACATAAATGCACTTAAAAATGTAAGATACAAGTTTCGGGGGAGGTGAGACAAAAGCGAATTCAAATTTAAGCTGACAAAAGCCACAAGTTTCGTCGGCGTTTCAAGGCTGTTGCGCAGAACCTCAAGTTCGCAATCAGTTTAAGTAGTCATGATTAAAACAAAACTTGCTTTTTCAAATGAAACAGTTATTTTTTTATACAACTTACCAATACTTAATCTCTTTATATTAACATTCCAGTTACAACACGAACTGTCACGGGATCAGCTGCAAAACCTGTAACCCCATTTGCCAAATTTAAACAACTTGACAAACAAAATTCACAACAATCTGCAAAGTAAGAAAAAAATTTACAATTTTATTAACATTTTTAAAAACAAGGAAACCGACTCAAAGTCAATTTATTTATCAATACTTTTGCACATTATTCGTACATTTCATTTAAATCTTTTCATTTCTAAAGGTGTTTGTTTATTTTACACACACAAAAAAAAAAACGAGAATATACACAACTGCTATAACTTCTCCTTTAAATTGATCTAATTATTTATTTTCTTTAAATAAAAACTATATATGGTTTTGGTGTGGTATTATTAATTTAATTTTCTACAAATTATGTCGTACACGTATTGTAAGTTATAACAATAATTTAAGATGAACTCAAAATATTTTTATAAAGTTTTGGTACTTTTTCTGGAAAATAAAGAATCGATATTTTAAACTAACAGTGACCGAATTAGGCTTTGTGATCCCTGTAAAATATACATGGAAAAGGATCGAATGAAGATTATCTCTGAAAACCAACTAATAAGAATATTGTAGTAGAAAATGAGTTATGGGGCATAAGGTATTTAAAAAAGTACGTATTCTAAAACGTACATACGCTGGAATAAAATTCAAGGCCAATAGTTAAAGCGATGGCAATAACTTAATTTTAACATAAAACTTTTTTCTTTTTATTTCTTTTTACTGTCGCTAGTCCTTTCTGCCAAATATTCAAGGTTGAAAAATAAATCATAAGATTTCTTAAAAGTGTGTTGTAGACATGTGCCCGGTCGTTCGTTTCAGTGACCGGTCTTTTTCGGTCAATTATCAAAGACTGATTCGTTCGTTCAATTCGGTCAATCGGTCAATTTGAACGAAAGGAGCTGGTTAAATATTTGGCTCATTTCGTCCAATTCAACCCGTACACAATTGAACGAAAATACCGGATTTAAATGACCGGATCAATTCGTTCACTTGATTGATTCGGTCAATTTAACCCGTTCGTTCGCGAACGACACAGCTCTAGTGTGTTGACATTGTTAAGAAAGTACGTGTCTAGAAAGGAGAGAATAAGAAAAGTTGTTTTATGAGTTAAAAAGATTTATACTATACCTCAAAACGTAAGGACAACAGCATTACGCTCCATTTCTGTTTCATCATTAAGGATGATGGAAGTATGTTTACTTTAATCTAAATATCTTCAAGGGAGCTAAAGAGTTGATTTCTTCCACCTTAGGTCTTCTCGTTGCTCTTTTTATAGTACCTAAACGCATGCTGGAGAGACCCCAAATACCTAAATAAATAATAAGAGCGAAGAATAAAGGAGTTTTAGAATTCTGTAATAGATAGGATAATCTTAAAATTAAGACTAATAAAATAAAAATATGGCAATCAATTCCGTAATCCATATATTTCTGAAACCACCTTACCAACCTGATGCTTTCTAACATCAAGTGGCCTTAATAGCAAGTTTTTACTTTTAAATAAAAGCCTAAAAGTAAGACTTTTAGAGACTCCAGAGCTTGGCAGCATATAGGTTCTTTCCAGAATTATATTAGCACACCTTATAACAATTAAAATCATTTTTGTATCAAAAATATCAGAACTTCACATTTCCGAACCCAAATTGCAAAAAGAAAAAAAAACACTATATTTATTTAAGGGGTTAAAAACGTTCAGCTCTCTTTAAATAAAAAACTGCTCTCACATATGAAAAATATTATTCCGGGTACTCAGTTTAGTAATTTGTATCATAATTATAATGTATTTTACACGATAATTTATATTCCTACAAAAAATATTTTTTAATATAAAACATAAAAAACATTGTAGTATATCTTCCTAACTGTTTAACAAAACAACAACAACAAAAACATTTAAATAATTTAAAGACAATTAAGAAGATGAATGTAAAATAAAATATACAGAAAAAAAGACATTAAATTAAAAAATTGTTTTCAAAATGTTAAGACTATCGAATAAATGTAAATCATTTGTTGTTCAGATCTCCAACAACACCAACAACACCTGGAGGCGGTTCAACTGCCTCACCCTCCTCCGGTAATCAACCGATATTTAAATTTACTGATCCAGCCCTAAATGCCAAAGCGGCCACTGTCAAGGAACAATTGCTACAGTGGTGCCAATCGAAAACCCAGGAATACGAGGTACAGAGTTTCTCTACAAACAAACTTCTTCTACTCCAATCAAACAAAACTACAGACGTTACTGATTAAAAACAAAATATAAAACACCATTTTTTCCTGTTACAATAATTTTTAAATTAATTTAACTTTGATGTTGTTAACAAAAATAATATTGTAAAATATATATTTAATATTTTATTTTAATTTTACTTAATTTCTTATATTGTTTTTATTTTACCTCAAAGCTGAATTAAATGCTTTAATTAAATTTAGGGCAATATGCTTTAATTAAATTATAATTAAGCTATTAACTTTATAATTGTGAAAATTGAAATTTCATAAAGCCCAGTTCCATTGAAAAGCTTTTATTTTTAACTAAGCAGGCTGTAATAATTATTTTATTTTAAATATTTAGAACTTTTTTCGCGCCCTAATAATACACACATAATTTATTTGCATGTCTGTTTTATTTTTAATGTTGTGTCAATTTTATTATTTCATTTATAATTTTTTGAAATTAAATTTTTGTTTTATTTTTGATTTTTCTAGAACGTCGAAATAACTAACTTTAGTACGAGCTGGAACAATGGTTTAGCGTTTTGTGCCCTAATACATCATTTCTTGCCAGATGCCTTCGATTATAGTCAACTAACCCCCAAAAATAGAAGAAAAAATTTTGAATTAGCTTTCACAGTGGCTGAGTAAGTAAAACGAAATAAAATCGAATTTTATAAAAATATTTTAAAAAAATATTTTAATTTATTGGAGTATAAGTGTTACCAGATTTTTGACGCTATTGAGTTTGACATTAAACTTTTAAGGCCAAAATAATGAACTCGCGACCGCCTTGTATTATTTTGCCGTGCAAAAAATGTGAGGCTAACTTTTTTATATATAGTTTGGCATTCGGGATAACGGTGAAAACTAACGACTTCACCATCGCTACCAAGGCGAATTAATTATAAGGTGATAGCGGTGGCGAATTCATTTATTTGCGCCTGTATTCTAACTGTGAAACTCCATATATAAAAAAATCTGTATAACAGTTAGACAAATTTTTAGAAAGTTAGAATACAGGCGAAAATAAATGAATTCGCCATTACTATCACCTTATAATTAATTCGCCTTGATCGCTACCACCGTGGCGATATAATACAAGGTGGTCGCAATGGCGAATTTATAAATTTCGCCGTAAACGCTCGTTGTCAAACTACATACATAAAAAATATGTATAATTTTTTTACATGGTGTTTGACATTTAGCGTTTACGGCGAAATTAATGAATTTGCCATCGAGCCCACCTGTATTATTTCGCCATAGCTACCATCTTATAGTTTATTCGCCTTGTTTATTATCTTGCAATCACTCAAATAACGGACAAAACATGTAAAAATAATACAGGTGGCCTCGATGGCGAACTCATTACATTCGCCGTAAACGCTAAATGCCAAACTCCATATATAAAAAATATGTACAATTTTTTTTATATGATGTTTGACATTTAACGTTTGCAACAAAAATTAATAAATTCGCCATTGCGGCCACCTAGTATTATTTCGCCATGAATGTGACGCTAATTTTTTATATATGAAGTCTGACATTTCTCGCAACGGCGAAAATTAATGAATTCGCTACTGCCACCACCTGGTACATGATTTCGCCATGGTTTAATGTTTCTCGGCAAACTGAATTCGTCGCCATTTTTCTGCACCTTGTGCGCTAATATTACTCCTTTTTCCGGTGGGAAAATTTCAATGTCTTCATGCTTTTTTGTCATTTCAAATATTTGATTTTCTAACTTTGCAGAAATCTTTCGCATTTTTATTGAAAATTGATTGCTTTTCAATAAAAATAATGACGACTAATAAAGTTTGCTTTTAGCAAATTTATTATCTTGCAATCAACTCAAATAACGGACAAAATAACTAATATTTATTTGTCTACTTGTAGTGCTGCCAGATAACAAAAATTTAAACGCGAGTTTTTCACGGAATTGAACAAAACTTTCGTTCTAACTTTCGCTTAAAAAATATTTTTTGGTCTTTTAATTGGATCATAATAAAAAGTTTGAATATAAAAGTTAGTCAACTTTTGTATGCTTTGTGAGATATGAAAAGTTTTAAAATAATACATCCAAAAGTTTTCACTACTGTATGTGATCTATTAGGGCATGCAGCAGTGTACACTTATAAAGTAGCCTCCAGCTGAAAAATTATAGAGTTAAAAATTACAATTTAATTAATATAAAATTTTTAAAAACTAAATACTTTTAATCAACAAATTAATTTTCGTTTTTTTTTTTTTTGTCAGTGAGAAAGCCGGTATTGCCCCGCTACTAGATGTTGAAGATATGGTTGTGATGCAACGGCCCGATTGGAAATGTGTTTTTGTCTACGTACAAAGCATCTACAGACGTTTTCGTAATTGTCAATAAACTCCAAAGCAATATATTATGAACGAACAATTACAGCACCATTATCAAAACACAACGCACACAAAACCAAAATCGCTATCAAATCCCTTGACGAAGTATTTACTAATCAAACAAATAAGCCAATAGCAATTATACAATAAATATCTCTAATAACTGTTAAAAATCTCTAACTAAACTATATACTACTATTATTATAATTAAATATTATATTTAAAATCAATATTATATAAAATTTTTTGCTCACAACTATGACAACTTGGAAGAAAAAAAAAACGCCCAGCTCAATTTATTGTTACTCATTTTACAATAACTTCTTGTTAAACTTCCTAAATAACAATATTTGAATATTTAATATGTTTTTGATTTTTTTTTCGTTTTTCATTTTTTAATTTAGATACTCATATTAATTAATATTATTGTATAATTATTATTAAATTTGTATGTAAAATTGTTTTGTATTTCTCATTAATTAAAATTTTTTTTTTTTAAACATGTTGTTTGTGACTACATTTAAACGAATTTTAATATTTTGACCATTTTTATTTTATTTGTTGTTTTTGTTAAAGATATTGAAAGAAAAAAATGAAAGAATTTTAAGCAAAATAAATTTAATTTTTTTCTGCAAATGTTCGAAACAAAATTAAACCATTAACTGCAGCTCAATTATTTTTTATTATGGAATATATATTCGACTAACTTTAGTGATAAGAGTAAAACAGTAATAAAAAAATATTAACATTAAAAAAATTTGTTTTAATGAGACTCGTAGTGTTAATTAGATCATATTGAAGCATTAAACCAACATCAACAATAACCAACAAGAGATTGTGTAATGTCAGTGTGAAAGCGTATCGCGTCCTTATTATACCACTTAAGGATATTGACTTATTTTCGTTCTTTCCTAATTCCTTTAGAAAATTTTCACCAGAGAAACTTATAAATTTTTAAAAATTCTTTTTTTCGTGCTATTTTCCCGATTTATTATTTAAATCACCGATATTGATTATTGAGGGTCAAAGCACGTCTCGATGGCCATTTCGTTATCGCTTACTTAACTCTTCAGGAAACTTCTGACAAACATTTTAAATAAACTAAAGATTTTTGTCCAAACAATAAAGCTAAGACAAAAATCAAAGTCTAAGCAAATCGGTGATTTAAATAACAAATCGGGAAAATAGCACGAAAAAAAGAATTTTTAAAAATTAATATAATTTAAAAAAATTCCCGTTGTTTAAAATAATGAAACTAATAAATATTCAAGCTGTTTTAAATCATATTCATGATTCATTTAATCAAGTATTCAATACGAAACAACGATTAGTTTTTCCCGAATTGATGAGTAATACAAAATATTAGCTACAACTTAAGTTTACAAGTTTTAATAAAATATGAATAAATTTAAAATAGAAAAAAAAATCATTTCGAAAAATATTTTTGTTACTACGTTTTACAACACTGAATAAATATAATTTTAAATTAAAACAAAAAATTTTGATTGTGCCAGTTTCTCCTATAATTTAGAATTTCGAACAAACTGTCTAAAAAAGGTTTAAAAACCTTTAACATCAAATTATTTAAAAATTAAATTTTAGAAAAGCCACACGTAGAATGAATCAAAATTTTCAATAATATAATATAAAAATCTCAAATAAAATCAACCTAATCCGGCATAAAATAATAATTTGCCACGCAAGAAATGGCAGCGAGCCATCAAGTTATACAACCAATATCACAGGCCTCATCCATACGTTTATACAATAGTGTGACCACAAATGATACTATCGATGGATTTTCTATTGCCAGGCAGTCTTCACAAGTGATGCAACATTTCTCAATAGAATCTATAAGATCAACGAACGAGTTTAATAATTCATGTCGCATTTGCCGTTGGAATCGCAGTGATATGGAACTAACAAAGTGTCCTTGTCTGTGCAAGGGAAGTGTGGTAATTTAGGAAAAAAAAAAATCAACTAGAAAATTGATAATTACAAAAAGATATTTTTAGGGCTTTATACATTTGGCCTGCCTTAAGAGATGGATTATGCACAGGCGGGATAATCACTGTGAAATTTGTAACGGTGCTTTTAACATCCCCGAGGAAAAATTCAGCTTACGCCGCATGATGAAATCATTCTTCTGTCGTTGTGCAGGGCCTATTTTAAGGCATTTACTTTATAGTGTCTCCCTAATGCCTTTAACTCATGTAATACTGCAACAGGTAGTTATATGCATGGAAAATATCAATGTAAATCCTAATGAAGATTTAACAGTAAAAGAAGTGGCCTTGGCTGCTACAGCCTTATTGACTTCAAGTAAACATTATAAATTTAATTATAAAAAGTCAACAACTAATCGCTTCTCTCTTTGTGTATTGCAGGTGCTTTATTTTTCCATATATTTGAGTTTATTACGACTCGTTTAATTTTGGTTCGCAACATATTAAGGCACTGGTGGTTGTTCGGTAATTCCTCAGATTTTGCGCTCATAGAAATGGAAAGTGAAATAATGGATTTATTTACTTAATAAAATTATTTAACTCACCAATACTTTAAATGAAATTAAATCTAAACAGTACACTTAAAAAATTATTATATAAATATTCATTTAAAATATACAATAATATCACTTTATACGCTTTATACAAAACAAAAATTAACAGTATTTTGTTAAAAGTTGCCATACAAGTATGACAGGAAACGGTACTGCCATATTTCGAATTAAAATTAAATATGCGATTTTTTAAGCTGTAAAAAAAATATTTTTTTTATACGAATTCTTAAAGGTGCCCACTACATAATGATATTAATACTTTATTGCTGTTTTGATCCCCACTACTTAATAGGTGTATCAATATTTTTAAGCAAAAATGGCGCAATTTTTTGTGGCTTTTTCACATACATACATGTGTTAAAAATAAACAAAACCATTCACATAAAGCTATATTTTTTCAAATTATAAAATTATTTTTATATAAAAATATTAAACAATTCGGCACTAAATAATCTAAAAAATGTTTAGTTCCATTAGTGATGAAAAAGGGGCTTGTCTAGCAATGACAATAAAAAAGTTGTACAATATTATCAACAAATTACAAAATATTGTCTTTTGTGCAATTTAAATCAAAAGACATGATTTTGTTCAATATATTGTGCAAAGCACAAATATAATATACACATTGGCAACATTATTGTACAATATCTATTATTGAACAATTATAATGCTAGTGTTTGGGTACCCTAAGGCAATGATTCATTATGATATATAATTCTAGGATTTATTCACACAAAAATCTGACAGAATTCTGTCCTACTTTGAAAATCGTTTTAAAATAGCGTCGTCGGTATTATATTATATTATTATATTAAGAAAAGGCAAACACCATATGGTTTTAATGTTGTTTTTTCCCCACATCTTAAAAAAATCAACTCTGATCGCATAGAAAAAAGTATTTATGATTTATTTCAAAAGATTATAAAATCCACAATTTTATACTTTTTGAGCACATATGCCACAGATATAACTAATCTATGGCATATGCAATTTTTGACAGATCGTACGACTGAGTAAGATAGTGAATCCTGGCCTTTAATGATATCTTTCAAAATTTTAAACCGTATTTTTTTTAATAAAAATTTCAAAATAGGTCTTATAAAAATTGAAAATGAATTTGAATTAAAAATCTGAATTTTTTTCCTTTGTTTTAATTGATTTTAAATAAAAAAATATATTTACCTAAGTACCTATTACTTAATTTTGCCTACCTCTCGCCAGAATATATATACTAAACCTTGCTATCTCAAAAAAATTAAAATATTTTTTGGGATTCGTATTAAAATAACTTAAATTGATAGGTAAGTGATTAAAATAGTGGATCGTTATTCAGGCAACGAAAGCAGTTGACTGCATAAAGATTTTCCAAGCCAATAAATCTCTTGTAAAACACAGAAGTAAGTTTAATTAAAAAATGGTACTTTTAAATAAAATTTTACATTAATAAGAATGACATTAAAACTAAACTAAAAAACTTTTTTAATTAATTTTTATATGCATATATTTATTTGCAAATATTTTGTGCACATAAAAATGTGTATTCATTTATATTTGTATTTGTTATCCTTAGTTACGACTCAAACTTATGTGAAAAGTTTTTTTTTTAATATTTGTTTATTATTGGAAAATAAATTTCAAGTTCATTTATGAAAAACTAATAATGTTTATTTAAACCACAGATTAATAATCTGTAATTTAAACTAAAGTGCAATTTGTTTTGTTGCTTTTTATATCCATTTAGTACACGTTATTTACGTCCTAAAAAATACAACTGTGTATTATTACATCGTTGTCTGTTTTATTGATACGAACTACATTTTCTGGTTACTCGCTTAGAAGAAAATGTTATTTTTTTTTTTTTTTTGGAAGAAAATAAAATAAACTTTTTCTACAAATGTATGTATAAAAATTTATATTTGGAAAAATGTTAACCACTGGTATTTGTCAATTTGTGAGTTAATTTTGTTTAAAAATGTTTTATGTTACTTGGGTACCCGCTTAAACAATTAACTGTTGAATACTCATCAATCGTCAACTTTAAATTTGAGCCTGTCTAATCATTTCTTTGTTTCATCAGCAGTTGAGAAGAAGCAGCTCGAAAATTATTAAAGATTTTTATTAAAAATTTGGAAAATTGTGTGCATAAAAGTAAAAGTATATATATTTCATAATAGAAATTTATTTTGTAAATTTAATTTTGAAATGAAAAGTATATTTCAGATGCATTAATAAAAGTGTGTTCAGATTGTTGGTAAAATAAAAAAGTAAACTTAATTGAAGGTGTCAAGATAAAAGAAGAAACGTAAAAACAAAAGCTGTGTGTTTATTGTAGTTGATTTTTGTTTTGCTGTTGCTGCTTCAACTATTTAAAAGCTGTGGCCTTTTCGACAATGGCTCAGCTTATTTCGGTAGCGGGTACAAGTCGGGAAACCTTGTACGAAAGATGTCTTTGGTGTTTTGTGGCCAAATTAAATTACAATCAGCAGTCGCTAAATAATGTTCAGCAACTACGTTTTATGCCTCCCGGAGTTCTTATAGATATTTATGTTCTGGTAAGTACTTGAGAATATCTTCATTGAAATTGTAAATGCAAGTATCAGGGTTAAATTCAATATAAGGCATAAGCGAATTTGTTAATGGCTCATTAAAAGAAACATCCAGGTTGTTTATAAATTCAAAACTCATTTCATGTGACATGCATGACTTAAATATTTTAAAAATTTCGATTCTTTTTGTCTTTGATAAGAAATATACGTATGTATGTACATATGTACGTATATTTGGATCTCATAGTGTCGTCTGTGTTTCTAAAACAGGGATATTGCATCTTAAGATATTAAGCTAATTAAAACCCCAAATGATAAATCTTTTGAAGTTTCTTAATGTTTCAAGTAAAACTAATAATGTGGTCACTTTTTCCTTATAGAGTCAGGTTAAATTCTGGTGCCCTTCATTAGACAATTTATAAAGAATATATAACAAAATAGCTTTGTTATTAAAAAAAAAAGAAAAATAGAGTAGATAAGAGAACAAGTGTATAAATAAAATGATAGAAGTCAAATATGTTTTCAAGATCTTGGTATAAGATATCCACAGAAGGATATACTGCCTTCAAATGATCATTTTTGATTAGAACTCTTACCCTTTTAATTGGTTAATTTAAACATAATCTTTTACTAGGCATGGGCAGAAAATATCGATAAAGCGATATACAGGCACGTTCTGAATTTCACATGAAATTTTCACTTAAAATTTTTCAGCCGTTTTGCTATAAAATTATTTTTTACAAAAATAATGCCTTGAAAAATATGAAAGTTGAAATTTCGTGTGGATTTCAGAACATGCCTTATAATTTTTTTTTTTACTTTTCGATATATATCGCCGATATTTTAAATTTCGATATATCGATATTTGTTTATGAATATCAATTTCGATATTTTTTTCAAGAAGAAGCAACAGTTGGTTGCCTGGGTAATGCCATTTTATAAATTATAATCGCATTTTCGTCATTATTCTATATGCGCTTCCGGCGCTGCTATTTTTGTTAAAATGTTTTCTTTTTTGACAAACTTCAACGATTAAACTTAAAAAAATTAAAGTTTCTTCCCAAATTTTCAATTGTAAAACTTAGATTCATATTTAATAAACTATCGATCAAATGAGAATTAATCGATATATCGATATTTTTGGTTCGATATATTTTTCCCATTTGCCCATCTCTATCTTTTACTTTATTTGCAAATCCTTCCATGAACCAAGGCAAATAGATAACAGATGAATGCATTAGTTCATGAGGCCTAAAAAAATGTCAAAAGTGTTAATTTTTGTTTTGTAACTGTTTGACAACTAAACCGTATTTTGCAAAGGGGAATTACTTTTGAAGCACCTACTATGAATTCGCCTTGCCATAAACTAATTTCTTGGTATTAAGTTAATTGGATTTGTTCTGCCAGTATAAATATAATAATTTTTTCAAAAACGTATTTAACTTGACGTATTTATCTTCACACACATAATTAAAGGATAATAATAAAGTTAAGCATAAATTATTAAATCTCTATTAAAAATGGCTTTTCCAATAATTCAGATTTACACATTTACTAAATTGAAATTTTCTTTACAACTTTGTATTTATTATGTGTTGATTAATTAAATCTATTTGTTATTTAATATTCTTTGAATGCAACAAATTCATGCTGTAATCAGAAGAACATTCTGCAATTCATAAAAGATTATTTTGAAATTGTTTATTATTCGTAGTGTACGAGTTTTATAAAGACTAGAGTAAATCAAGTACTTGTACACACAAATTTTTATCATCGCTAAAATGTTTGCATATTGCTACGACTACTAATGATCCATAAAGTTCAATAACTTGCTTTAATATAAATAAAAAGAAAGAAAATTCAAACTTTGAGTAGTTTTACAGCAAAAAATATTGTTTAAAAGCAAATGAATAAATGAACTGTTTCTAACCCAACTAATTTTGGAAAAAAGTTTTTTAGTAATTTTTAATTAAATAAAAAATATTAATAAATTCTACTTAAATTTTATTTTGTTTTTCTTTTGCAGATGTCCCAACGGGACGATTTAAAAGATATGCTCTTTGAACAGTTGGCTGACTTGGAAATTTTCAAACGCTTGTTGCGCTATGATCCAGGACGCCAAAAACTCTTTCTTTGCCTGGCCACAGTGATAAGTCGGGGTAAGCCTTTAGCATCACAATTAAGACAAACGTATACGGAACGCTATAAGCAACAGCCCACCGCTAATGCTGTCAAAGTACAACCTACAATATCTAAGACCAAGACTGCTTCCAAATTGGCTAAATTGGCCAAGGCAAAGTTAGCTTTAAATTGCAAAAGCTTTCTTAATGAACAAATACCATTTACATCATCTTCACGAGCAACAACAACTCCACCAACAGCTGAAACGTCGACGAAAAGTAATAACTGTTCAGCAATAAAATCTTTAGATGAAATAATTTGTCCAGAAACTGACTTAATGGGTGTTGTTGTGAGTGTAAACACTGAAAATGAGTATCCTTGTGATTTAGATGCCATCGATTTTGGACTACGTTTGGGCACTTTCCTTTCCGAAGCTGGCTGGTTATTTGAAAGTATAGAAATTTTAGCTTGTGTAGCCTCCAAACTCAAACTTATGGCTTTAGATGAGAAATTAAAAATCATTTATTTAGATTGTTTACAAAGGTGGGTAAAGCTAATTGGCCAGTAGGAGCCAGAAATCATGTTAAAAATTCTAATATCATTTTTTATTTCTTTTAAGACTTTTACATTCAGAGGCAGGCCTAAGTAATTTTAAAGCTGCTGAACGTACTTTTGATGTGATCATGGAATTACTTAAAGAAATCGATACAGATAAAGTGCCCAAACCCTTGCTGGCCAATACTTATACACAATTTTCAGAAATGTATTTTGCACGCAACGAATACGACGACAGTCATATGTGGAGTGTGGTGGCCATGCGTAATCTTGAAGAAACAACACCAGAAAGGCAATAAAATTAAGAATATAATTGTTTTTCTTTATAACATTTAAAATTGTTTTTTTTTTGCAGAATTTCCATTGATGTACTGCGCCAGGCTGCCAAAGCTTGTGTAGTCAAACGAGATTATCAACGTGCAAATATGTTAATATGCCAAGCCAATGCAAGGGCAAAGTAAGTACAAGAAAAATAATATTTGGAAAAAGATTATTGGTAGAGTTACAATCGATTTAAATTTTTTTATCGTATGATATAAACTTTTTATAGGAAATTCCGTTTCTGAGAAAAAAAACAAGGAAAATTATGAATAAAAAATTGCTTCAGAAAAATACATTTTCGAATTATATAAGAAATTACTTGTTAGACTAATACTCAAAAATTGTCAGTTGGTTATATTTATTTATATCATGCGACAAAAAAATAATTTCATTTATTAAATTTGAAATCATTAAAGAAATATTTATATAAAAAAGGGGCTCATGCAACAAATTTTTTTATAATATTGAATTATATTATTTTTGTATCATGCGATAAAAAAGTTTTTATAAAATTTGTTCTTTGGAATGTCATCGCGTGTACAACGAAAATATAAAGCTTCCATTATAAAAATGATTTCCAAATATAAAAAAAAACTTGATACGAAATTTCTTAACTCATGCGATGTTTAAATTTGTATACAAAAATTTTTATCTGTTAGAAAAAGTTTATTTCAACCGACTGATTTTAATTTTTTTATTTGAAAATTAAAACAGCAAAATTAAAAAAATATATAAAAATTATTAATCGTCTTATACGATACAAAATTTCATGATATAAAAAATTACTGTAAAAAAATTTTAAAGAATATATCAAATTTTTTGTAGAACAAAAAGCTTTCATCTTTGCGAAATTTTTTGAATAGAAAGAAGATTATTAACGATTTAACAAAATTATATATCATGAGGTAATACAATAAAAAGTTTAGATTTTTAAAATCTTTGAAATAAGAAACTTTGTATAAAAAAAAACAAATTGCGTCATAAAATATTATATCATGAGACAAAAAACATATTTAATTTATCAAGGGGAAAATTATTAATATTGTATCAAAATTATATATCATGAGATAAAAAAATAAAATGTTAAGATTTTTAAAAATTTTTAATTAAGAAACTGTCTATCACAATACAAACAGATTGCGTGTTGTGATAAAATATTATACCATGAGACAAAAATCATATTTAATTTATCAAGGGAAAATTTTGTCTCATGCTTTTATTTTATTTATTCTTTGTTTACAAATTTCTTAAATATAAATTTTACTTACAAAAATTTTGCTTTTTCACACAATTTTTAACAATTCTCAATTTTCAGAAAAACTTTTGGAGCCACTCATCAAAAATACGCTGATACCTTACTCGATTATGGTTTCTTTCTCCTCAATGTCGATTCGCCCTATCAGAGCGTCAATGTGTACAAAGAAGCTTTAGATATCAAACGTTGCGTCTTTGGCAATCGTAACTTTCATGTTGCTACCGCTCATGAAGATCTTTCATATGCCTACTACGTCCATGAGTACAGTAGCGGCAATTTTGCTTGTGCTCGCGATCATGTCGAAAAAGCAGTTGATATTCTAAAGCATCTAGTTCCCGATGATCACTTAAAACTGGCATCAGCTAAACGAGTAAAAGCGTTGTTATTGGAAGAAATTGCTCTGGACAAAATAACCGAGGGAGTAGATGATGAAGGACTTTTAAAACAATCGGAAGACTTGCATAAATTTGCTTTACATTTATCCTTGGAAGTGTTTGGTGAAGTGAATGTACAAACGGCTAAATTGTATGGTAATTTGGGACGTTTGTATCAGACAATGAATCGTTTCGAGGTGAGTGAAAACAAAACGAAAAAAAAAAATAAAATGTTGGTGACAGGATGTCTTCGATATCAATCGAAATTTAAATAGAATTTAAACGGAAATTTCGTTCGATTTCGACAATAAAATTATTTATTAAATTTTGAATTTTGTGACACTTTTTTTGTTTGTTTTTCTTTATTGTTTTCTAGGAAGCTGAACGTATGCACCAGAAAGCAATTAAAATAAAAACTGATCTTTTGGGTCCATTTGATTATGAAGTTGGCCTCTCCATTGGTCACTTGGCTTCTCTATACAATTATCAAATGAAGAAATATCGTGAAGCCGAAGACTTGTATTTGCGCAGTATAGAAATAAGTAAGTGTTCTCGTTCAACGGATGATTGACGACTGAGTAATTGATGATTTACATACTTATGTTTATTGGTAAATGTTATTGTTATTTGTTGTAGGTTTACGTTTATTTGGTCGTTCATATTCCGGCCTGGAATACGATTATTTAGGTCTGTGTCATGTCTATGAGGAGTTAAGAGAATATGAAAAGTATTTAAAATATGCAAATATGTTGGATAATTGGCATATTTTGCGTGGACAAAATTTAACAATGGACGTAAGTATTCATTAAATTAAATGAATTCTTTATCATTTACATAACTGGTGTTGCACAAGTAAAAATATTCTCTACTGATATTTTTTTTTTTTATTTTATATATTTTTTTTTAACTTAAGAATATTTTTGAAAACGCTAATTTTGAGAATTTAAAAAATTCAAATAAAAACTCAAAAATATACAAAAAAAATTAAAAAATATTTCTCTCATGAGACAAAAAATTAAATTTTGAGAATTTTACAAAATTCATACCAAAAATATTAATTTATTTAAAAAAAGAAACCAAATGGTAAAAACAAAAAAATTAAAGCTCATCAAAATAAAAAAAATTTTCGAAATAAAAAATTCAAAAAATGTTTAATAAAGAATCTAAAATTCACCCACACATTGACGCCATATTCAATTACAATTTTTGATTTAAAATAATTTTATACAAAAAGGTCGTTTTAAATTAAACATCAAATCTAAAAAAAGTTTTTATAAATACGGCAGGCAGTCAAAGTTTAACAAGAAAACACTCTCTCTAAAAATCTAAAACTTTTCTTAAAAATAAATTTTTATTAAAAATTTAACATTCGACCGAAAACAATAACTTTTTATAAGAATGAAAAAGTCAATTACAATTTTCTAAAGAAAAATCTATATTAAATGAAATAATTATAAGTTTCACTTAACAATAGAATTTTTTTTAATCGTTAATGAGAGTTAGTGAACAAAATAACGACGATTCTCTGACGGCATTAATAATATTAATTTTCATTTTAGTTTCGTGTTTGTTTTCAAAAATATATTTTTTAATATTTTATTACATTTAAATAAATCAGATGAATTCTATTAAATTCTATTAAAAAAAATCGATAAAATGTAAAGAATAATAAGTACATTTAACATGTACATGGCATTAGATTCTATTGGACTGGTTAATCTTGCTTTTCAAAACCTTCATACAGATTGAAGAAAAAGGACATAGAATAAATGATGACTGTTTTAAGATGATACACGGGCTCAAATTGTTCACCTTTTCAGTTATTTTTCAATAAATTTTATTTTCACATTTTTTACCTTTTCAATTATTTTGTTCTTTTACGTATATCAGTTTTTTTTTTGTTATTTTTATTCCTGAAATTTTGTTAAATTTTTATTAAACAATGTGTCTTTGCTTAAAAAATACAAATATTTCTGGAAATATGTGGCAGTATTGTTAAGAGAGTGAGAGACTAAATTTGGGAGAATAATGAAAACCGTCAATAAAATAAAATAAATTTTATCTTAGCGGCATTGTCGTTGAACGATAACTTATGTCAAATTTGTATGAAAATATCGTTACTGTCGTGTGTTGTGTTACTATACTCAAACAAACGCCATACAATTATTTTTATTTCAGAAAAATAAGAAAAATTTTTTTTAATTTTAAAAAAATTCTTTTAAAAAATATGCATTTTACGCGAAAAAATCGAAAATAAAAAATGAAAGTTAGAAAAAAAATAAAAAAAAAGTTAAAAATTAAAAAAAAGCGTTATTTAATTAGTCAATAAAATTTTCATTTTTTCCAGGAAATCAATTTTTTTAATAATAAATTAATTTTAAATTAAAGACTGGAATATTATTAAATTATTTAATTTTCACAAAAAAAAAAAAACGCTGTGCTGTTTTCTTTCTCCACTGCAATTAATTTAATCGGGATAATTTTCAAATTTTTTTTTTTTTTTTTTGAAAATTAAATAATTTGATAATATTTCCGTGTCTTTAATTTAATAATTTGCAAAGTGTCGGTACATAGAAATAAATTATTGTAGCATTTTTTGATATTTTATTTTTCATCCTCTTTTAACTGTATAAAAGAGCCGAAAAAAAGTCAGCCGTATACAGTGGAGAAAAAAAATTCACACAAAAGAGAACATTTATTAAAAAATTTTAATTGGCCCAAATATTCTGTACTAAAGAAATAATTTCAAAATATATAACAAAAAATTAGAAATGTCATTAAAAATTTTAAAATTTTGAAAAAAAAATATAAAAATAAATTTTAACAAATTTTCTAAAAATTGAAAAATTTTATAACAAAAAATAATTTTTTTTTTTTTTGAAATTTGAATTTTAAAAATGGCACAGCGCCAGGGTATCCCACAAATTGTCAGATATATGTAAATAGTCTCTCCAGGAACTGCACATCGACCTATAATACCCTCGTATAGGAAGTGAAAAATCTTGAACAGAATATTAAAGTATAAAGGATTATAATTTTTTTATTTATTATTTAATTTATTTGTTAACACGATGTCGTTTTTGTAAAAGCCAGTTGAAAAAAAAAAACGTGCGCGTTGCGTCTTCGATTACAACCTCACTTTTTCGAACAAACAGATAATAATAAGGCTCTGAAGATAAAAACTCGCAACATTAGTAAATTAAATTTTAAAAAAATATTTAAATTAAAAAAAGAGAAAAAGAAACAAAAAGAAATTGTTACAAAAATTTTTGACAAAAAAAATAGCAATAAAAAATAATAAAATATAAAATAGAATTTTATGGTGGAATGTGTATAAAATTCGGCTTAGCCGAACATTAAAGTTATACTAGATTTTTAAAACAATTTCTAAATAATTTTTATTTATTCTGCATTTTAGAAAACTATATATCCCGCTATAAAGGAAGATTGTACCCTGGAGGACATCAAATATCAATTTTTTCACATGTGCACACACAATTTAACTGCTTGCAATTAAAGCCTGAATAAAGAAAAAAAAACTGCAAAATATACAGCAACCTGTAAAATTGGCAATCTCGTTATGTCTAGAAAAGAAACAACAAAAAAAAAAAAACAAAAACAAAATACATTTTAGTGTTGTGTAGTAACATCATTCATTGTGTTTAAATAAAACTTTTAGAAACTTTTACAAATAAAATAAAAAAATTAGTAAATAAGTAAAACAAACTATAAATTCTTTAACTAACTTGAACTTCCTTAAAAAAAACTAAAAAAAAAAAAATCATGTTTAGAAAATCTGATTGTGATTGAGGCAAAAATTTCTTTTATTATTGTGAACACTTGAAAGTAAATTCAAATTTCTATTCATTGAAATTATAATAAATTGGGAGAAACAAAACAAAAAGGAATCATTTTTAGATCTAAATGATCAATTAATTATTGAGATCATAACTAGTGTTAATAAACAATTATTTTAATTAAAGCACAATCAATGTTTTAAGAAATCTTAATTCAAAATGTTTTTATTTTTAGAGATATTGAAAATCAATTAATTTTAATAATATGAATAACTTTTTTGTGTGTCATATCGTGCAAATATGAAAATATCATTTCAATACAAATGTGTAATAAATATATAATTGTGCTTCTTTTATGAACAAAAATAGTTATAATTAACATTAAATATTTCTTTTTGTCCAACATTAAATGTAAATAGTTAAATATAAAAAATACTGTTTCTTTGTAACCCAACTTTTTTTTTTTCTTAACATAAGAACATTGAACAAAATTATAAATATTGAGATTTTAAACAGTAAGAAAGAAGTAATTAAATTATAATAAAAATAAAAAGTATTAAATATTATTTATTTTGTGTTTCATGTTTTGTAATTTTATTTATCCAGTTAGTTCTTGGCGTTTTAAATCAAGGAGGTTATTTTATACCAATTTTTAAGATCAATATACCCATAAAAATATTAGTTATATTTTTTTAAGTTTATGATAAATTTGTCTAAAAATTAATTTCATTTATTCTAATTTTTTTCTTGATATTTAATAATTAAATTTTTCTTTCTAATTTTTTTTTTGCGTTTTTAAATCTTTCTGTCAAAAATTACTCATTCATATCTGATATCTTTTCAAATTTTTTACTTTAATTTTTTTTCTATGCAACATAAAAATTATATTTTCTCAAATGTGAACCTTTTTTTGTATTTAAATTGTCGTATTTAAAAACAACACGTAAATAATTTTTTCATAAACAATAAATTCTTTTAATTTTATTTACTTTCATTTTGATAATAATTATTGTTCCGCGAAATAAATTTAAAATATTTAAAAAATGAAAACATGCTTTTTATTAATTTTTTTTATATCCTAAAACTTCCAAAAATTTAAGCAAGCCACAATTCGATTCTTAGTTTTAAGTCAGACTTGTGTCCATTTTTTTTCTTCTTAAATTTTTTTTATTTATAAAAATTATTTCAAATAGCAAACAACTTCACTGGCTAAATTAAACTAGAGAAACTGCTGTATACACATTTTAATTCGAAAAAAATCATTTTCGAAACACATCCTAAAAGTTGTCAGCCCAATTATTAACAAAAATTCCGTGAGAGTTTTTTCACTTTTCCCTTTTCTCCCATTATAAACTGGGGATACCACTCGACAAAAATTTGGGAACCCTATTTTCGATGATCGTTATGCTTCTTTCGACGCTCAAGTTTACTCATTTACCAACTCAATCTTAACTGATTTCTACCACCAAGATAAATTATCATATAAATAGTCATATAATTCACATATTTAGGTTACAAAAAATTGCGATACCGATCGAGGCAACCTTTTCTACAAAAAAAATCTTAAGGCTGACTACGAATCCTGGTTTAGTCTGGTGATAAAAAAATATTTATTAATCATTTTTACACATTAAACCTAAAAAAAATTTATTTACTTTTTACTAATGATAAAATAATAAAACAAAAGCAAAACAAAACAAAGAACTTGATAAATCAAAATTAGAAATTTATGTACATTTTTATATTTTTTATTGGTTAAAGTATTTAATAAACTGTTAATAAATTATAAATCAAATAACTATATAGTTTTAAATAATACCAAATGGTTTAGTAAATGGAGTTTTCTTAAAATTAGAACTTCAATGTCCTTGTGTACTTTCTTTGATTTCGTATAATAATAGTAATATTTTTTTATTTTTATTTTATAATTCATTTAAATAAATAAATATTTTATATTTTTCTTGTATTCAATTTTTTATATTCCATTATGTTTTTTTTAACGAAACTAACACAAAGAATTTATTTATTTTTTTTTTGCTTTCAAATTAATTTTTTTCTAAAAAAAATTAAAACAAGCTAAAATATTTTTATAGTGATTTTTTTTTAAATTATTAATAAATGTATTTTAAGTTTTAAAGCTGACTTTGATTTATTTAGTTTTTAAAATTTTGCACGAGATGGGCTCACATACTGATATAAAATACAAATTATTACTCTGGATACTAAATTTTTTAAAATGAAAATTTTCTTTCTGAAGTTCACTAAATAGTTAATGAAAATTTAACGAAGATCAAAGACTTCTCCCAAAGAAAGATTCAATACTGAAAATGGATTTTTTTTGTATATTTTTACATATTAATAACTTGTAAAATATAAAATTTACGGGTAAGCTGTATTTAGCTTAAAAGAAAAAACAAAATTCTTGGGTAAGTTACTTGAATCTATGAATTAATATTCTGCGAAACATTTTACCCGACGATTTTGTTTATATTTTGTATAAATTACAATCCTTACTGGTCATAGGGAATTATTAATTCAATAACAAATAAAATTAACTGAGAGATTTTAGGGGAGAAAATATAAAAGGGCCCGATTTTGTATCAGCAGAAAGAATAATAATAATAATAAATAAATATTTTTAATTAAATCAAAAACAAAATATTCCAAAAAACACAAAAATAAAGCATTCACTGGGAACCAAAAAATCTTATTTACAACAGGAAAAAAAATTCTTTAAAGAAATTAAAAAAAATTACCCAAAAGTAGAAAAATAAAAAACCTTTACCCTGGAGTTAATGTCGACGTCGTTACGGCGTCAAATGTCAAAAAAAAGTTGAATCGTATGAAAATGTATGAGAGCAGTTAATCTCAACGCGTTGCAACGCCGTAAAAGTTCAATCTGTTTCAACTTTTTCGGCGTTGAAACGCCGTCAACGACGTCGACATTAACTCCAGGGTTAAAATCAATTTTTTTTTTAATAACCCTTAAGAATTGAAACGTGAAGGAAAGAAGTGAAAACGAGAAAATACATACATACATATGTTTAATTTTTTATGGTTTGATTTATTACCTAGTAGTGTCGTTAATCATTAACCAATTTAATCTGTTGTACACCTCCCCAATAGCTTTCTGATACTTACGGCGCTCCTTTGTCTAATCTTCATCTCGAGAAGATCAGCTCATTCTTGTAAGATATCTCTAACTTTCTAAAGGGCGTCTGTGCCTTCAATAGTTTTTTAAATTTGGGATAAAGAAGAGTAGCCAGAAGAGCTTCGTTACACATGTAAGTCTGGAGACCAAGTTCCGTACTGATCAAATATCTTCAGTTTAATTTGCCAAAACGTCTTGCAGCAGACATACGATGTCCAAATATCCGTTTTTGACCTCAAGAACGAAAAGTAAAATACGCAATTTTGGCTAATGCCAGCTAACGGCAAATATGTATGTGTTCGTCGATAAACGAATGCATTCACAACGTGTCGCTGTTTATTGTCAATTTCGAGCTGGGATCTCAGTCGTTTTTAATGACTAAGCGCGAATTATCAGGACTGTTGGTTACAAGTCAGCACTTAACATAAACCCAAGGGCGAACAAATTCTCAGCTTCTGTCAAATTATTTCGATGCATTAAATATGCACTGACATTGTTTGTGAATAGGAAAACTACGCCTTAAGCGGAAGTTATCAATTGGATGCAAGATCAAGACCATAAAATACGGACAATTAGTTATTACGTTGCACATTAAGTGCGACAAGAAGCGCGAATAAATCACCCTGTAAAATATTTACAACAAATCAAATTAACAGTTTTAAAATAAAACTTTAATTAACATTTATTTGAGTGAAAATTCATAATTTCGCAAGTTACTGTTAATTTTTATATACAAAAATAAATTTATGTACGTTTGTTGCATTAATTTGACACTGTTTGATTTATCTTTACAAAAAAAAAAAAAACAAAAAACAAACAATTTTTTCAATAAGAGCTTTGGATTTCAATTTCATTTAAAAGTAAAATTTTTAAGTGTACATGTGTCACTCGGTGACGTGTGTGAGTGTGTGCAATTGGCATACATTTTCGAGTTCTTCTTGTTATTTTTTGGGCTTATCACTTTTAATTTCAAACAGCAATAACTTCATACTCCCATTTGCTGAAGTTAATATTTCCCCGCACTGCTACGCTTACACACTCTAATTGATATACATTTGTACATACACACACACATGGCATTAATAACCTGTTATAAATGATGGTAATTACTTTACAACGTTCATTCTACAATGTATGACTCAAACGAACGACAAGAAGTGATCAAAGTAGAAAGAAATAAAACGATGTTAAACCGAATAAAAAAAAGTGTGTAAATAATCATCGTACTCCTGAGCAGACTCTACAGTGAGTAAATATAATATTCGTACAAAGTTCGTGTTAAGTGAATAAAAAGCAAATAATTTTTTATGGAGAATTTTTTTATAAGTTTAAGATTATAAAAAAAATATTAGTCTTTATTTGCGAATACCTAGTTTTTCATATATAGGGTATACCAAAATTTACGCAAGATCTTAATTACATAAATTTACACGGTACGTAAAATAGCGATATACATGGCAAAGTATATTGGGCATAGGGTCTGTACGTCTATGCTGGCACAAACAGACTATTTTATCTAACTTAAAAAATAAACAAGTAAGAGTGCTATATTCGGCTATGCCGAATTGTATATACCCTTCACCATCTATGTAAAACTAGTTTACTGAAGTAATCCCATCAGTAATTCTTGCAAAAAATACCGATTTTAGCTATATATTTATAACGACTTGAAAGTTTGGCAACATGCATCAAATTACATTAACTATTGGGTCACCCTTTAATTTCCAACTCCAAATATTATACTTGTTGTTATAGTGGACTTAGCAAAAGAGTTCAACCGTCTGTCTACAATTGTTCGACAGTTTGGCCATATACACCAAACTACATCAACTAATGTAACACCCTTTAATTAAAAATTTTAAATATTTATATCTCTTATTATACCAGACAAAGCAGTTGACATTTTTTCTAATTTTTAAGTGATGGTATATAACGGTTCAGAAGATAAGCCCATATAGGTCAAATTACATCAATTATGGGAACACCGTTTAATGTCTAAATTCAAATTGTATACTTTTTCTTATAGCGGATTTAGCAATACAGGTTCCATATTAATTTCAGCTGCCTGTCTATAACGGTACAAAAGTTTTGGCACATATATCAAAGTACTTCAACTATTGGGACACCCTTTAATTTTTATTTCCAAATTTTATGCAGGCTGTTATATCGGACTTGAAATACTGGTTCTTTATAATTTTCAAACGTCTGTGAACAAGTGTTTAAAAGTATGGCCATATAGTGAAAATTAAATGAACAATTGGGGCACCCTTTAATTTATAATTTTGAAAACTTGTACCTATTATTATAACGGTCATAGTAATCGGCATTTTGTTAAATTTTCAAGCGTTTGTCTGACCCATATAGGTCAATTTTCGTCATCTATGGGGACACCCTGTAATTTTTAGATATATTTTTCTATTTTTTTTTTTTGCTATTGGGAGTGGTGCCCTTAACGGTTCATAATACACTTAAAAAACATTAATATTGTAAAGGGACACCCTTTATTTTTTAAGATTATGAACTGTTTCTAAAACGGGACCAATCTGTAAGCATAATCTATTAAATTAAACAAAAATTTTCAAAATCGTTTCAGAAATGACTGAGTTCTGCAGCTCAAACATAAAAAACCAACATTTAGTCGAACTGATATCCTCCTCCTTGTTTTTTTGAAGTCGGTTAAAAATGCAAATATTGGGCTGACAAGGAATTAAAAAATAAGAAAAAAATTATATCTATAATTTTAAGTAAAATTTTCATTGGCTCTTAATGGGTAAGTATTTAAAAAAATGTTTAGTGTTTCCCAAAAGATCTCTTTTAAAGCTTTAAAATGATACCCAAGTTAAAGAAACAAACAAATCAAATATTTTTAACAATTGCATAATATGTTCTTTGTAACACTGTAAAGTTGCAGACAACAAGTTATAGTTGTTTTAAGCAATACTTCAGTCACGATAAACACGTTTTTGTTGGTATTTAGCAATTATATGGTTACTGTGCACAAAAAAATACAACATGGTTGGTTTAACGTAAAAAAATTTTAACTACGACCAAAGTTTTATAACTTATTAAAAATAATATATTTAACCGTAATATAATTTTATTAATCAGAGTATGATTAAAAGCAAAAAAAAAAAAAAATAATGATTGCGCTCAAAAATATTTTGTTTTAGGTCTTGACAGAATGCTTTTCTATCAGCTTAGTAATTTTTTGTTTGCTTAAAGTTGAAATTGTTTTTATTGTTAGAAAAAAAGAAAAAAAAATAAAAATTTATATACAAAATAAACAATTAAAAATAATATACTAAATATGAAAACAAAAAAAAAGGTAAGCAAAACATTCCAAAAATAGTTAAAATATGTATTTTTATGTATATATATGTGTGTATGTCAGCATTTAAATCTTTATTTTGGTGTTTAAATCACAATTGTAAAACCATTTACATACTTTTCATTTGTAGCTGTCATTGTATACATCAACAATAATTGACGGATGCCAGATTAACGTATTAGAAGTCTTGGATAACTGTGTAGCCAGTTCGGTATTACCATTACGTACCGTAATCTTCAATATGAGAATATCACGTTTACTCCATAAATAGATGTTCACGTGGGAATGTATGCAGATAAGATGCCGTTATTTGAATTATATAACTTGACATTTTCAACTATGTTATGATGTTTTAATTTAACCATTTAATGTTTATATTTTAACATAATATTTTTAGATTTTACAAAACTATTGTTATGCTAGACAACAATTTAGTTGCAACACCAGCTTTACTTTTATTTAATGTAACAATACTATGTTTTGTTAACAACCATATAATACAACCATAATATGTTGCTCTTAGATTATGGTTACCCCAACCATGTTTTTTCTTTGCGTGTATAAAATCTTAAAATTAAATTTCCCTTAATTCGTGACTTTACTTCACCTTTTTTATAACGATAAATTTCAAATGATTTATAAATGATAAATGAGAAGTAATAAAATAAGAAAAAGCACAGCCTATGATTTTCAAATCTCTCTTTATTTATTTCAGACAAAAAAGGCGGTAAGTCGATTGTTCATACCTTTAACACTTCAACGATAGTTTTTTTTTCAAATCTCACATTCAAGCACCAGTAGTTTTTCAAGTACAATTTTCTTCGTAACAAGTAAAAGTCTTAGAGTCAAGAAAAGAAAAAAACAAAAACAAAAACAAAAAATGAATTTAAATCGTTGAAGCGATTGTATGCCAAATTAAACAACATAAAGCAATACGAGGCCATTATTTAAAGGATTTTTTGTTTTGGGATACAAAATTCAGGGAACCAAAAAAATATGGATTGAATATGAATGTTCCCTCTATTCTTAGTAACAAAATCAGTTCATTAAATAGATGATGTTTACAATGTACACAACGTAAGATAAATAGTTGCGAAGAATGCTGATGACAGATATAGCCGTCCAAAAATTCTGCTAGTATCTAATTTTCTATGATTTCTTTGGAAAACGTTCATAAACATTTACATTTACATTTTCGTTCTTAGTAGAAAATTTTAGAAAGTAAAATAAAAAGGAACTTACGCCGAATTTATTAATTTCATTAATAACTTTAAAAAATTAAAAATTAAATTATCCAATATTCTTTCATTTATTAAAAGAAAATATAGCGCGTGGTTATCCTGAGCACAATAATATGTGTCTCAGGCGAGACTTGAACCATTAGTCACACAAGCGCCTTAACCATTTGCTTTTATATTCTAATATAGAGGCGCCTTCACCAACCCATTAATGAACCTACTGGGGTTAAACAAAATTTTTTCCTAATCGAAACTTCGGGGGGTTGCAACTGCTGGTTTCAATGTATTCCCCTTTAAATAACATTTAGATTTCTTTATACTCAAGGCACTGGTGGGATTTGAACTCATAGTCATGATCATCTGTTTTATTCATTTTTAGAAAAACTAATAATTTCTCGGATTCCATTTTTTCTAAAGCAATTAAAGGATAAGTGACTTGTGGTTTGATGCGAAGAATGCGTTTGAAGGGTGTAGCGTATTTTTTTCTTGTAACAATTAAAAATATATAACAACGAACTTAAGTCTGACTGAAAATAATAATTATTTTTAAAAACTTTTAAAGATATGACGATCATTGAAAAAAAGAAACTTTTCCGTTTGTTTTCGTATTTTAAACATGCACTTCGTCTTATAAATTTGGCCATCGTGATCATTAAAATGTACATCATAAACATGATATTCATTAACAATTGTACGAGTATGTATGATTGTGTGTGTGCGTGTGTTTGTGCATAGATATTATTTTAATAAAATAAAAGAAAGAAATAATAAAAATACCATAATTAAAAAGCCAGTAGATGTTTATAATTATTTCAACTTTGGAGGAGATCCGACTTTGTTTTTCTTTTTTGTTGGTCGTGAGGTTGTTGTAATTATTAAAGTTTTTGTGCTGAGCTTTTTTATCTTTAACATTTTAAACAGATATGCAGAGCACGTTTAAACAGTTTACTTAAACAAAATTTTTTTTCTTAAATTTTTTGCTTTAGTGTACGATTGTGTAAATACAGTGCTACAAAGGAGTGCAATGTTTATTGATTGAAAGTTTGATATACAGCAGTAAATTTTAAGTTCGTATATTATTTTGACAGCAACAAATATTGGTCAGGTAACTCTTAACATGGTAGCGTGGACAACCAAAAAAATTACTTTTTGAAAACTCTCAACTTTAAAAAATATTTACAGTAAACTATTGAATTTGAGAGTTATGGAACCAACTGCGGCGTGATTCGCCAAAAAAGGAAAGGTAAGAAAATATTTAGTGAATATAAAGTTTGACATGCAAAAATAAATGAATTCGGCACTGCCACCTAAAAGAACAAGAGGCCATTATAGGGAAATGATGTATCAGGTGACGCCGTCGTTTGCAATGTCCGACTCCATATCAAGGCACATTTAACAAAGTGTATGCAAATTTTTTAAATAAATTTTGACCTTTTCAGACCAACAAAAAACTAAACTAATGGGCTGATCGGTTGACCTGTTTAAATTTCGCCGTGCTCAATACATAAAAATTTTGAGTAAATTTTTTTATATATAGTTTGACATTTCGAGCAACGGCAAAAATAAATAAATTCGCTACTGCTTCGCTACCTTATTTCGTCATGAACAATATAGTATTTCTACTTTAGTGCCGATTTCACTAAATGCGAACGAACGCTTCTTTCGCATACTTGTATTGAAAATAAAAACAAAATATAAAAATTGGTTTTGGTTTTTAATATAACGATGTGAAAGAAATGTTCGTTTATATTTAGAGAAATCGGCAGTTAATTTTTATAGAATACTAGCGGACCCGGCGAACTTCGTCTCGCCCCAAATTTAAGGCTTCAGAAAAACTTTAGAGTATTAATACAACACAATTATCAATTATCATCAAATATTGTGATAAAAAAGGGGCCCGATAAATAACATTTTATACAAAAAATAAACTTTCGATTTTTCCCATTTTCCACATTGAGCATTTTCCGCATTGAGCATTTTCCGCAATTTTCCATGTTTTACACCAAGAACTTTCTATTTTTTCATTTGAAAAGCCATTAAGGAATAATTTCACACAAAATTTTCCAAAATTTTCTTTCGTAAAAACAAACAACTGACAAAAACTTTACAGAAATCGGCCCAGCCGTTCTCATTTTATGAATTACTATACATTTTTTACACCATTTTTATATATATGTATATAGATTTAAACCATGGCGAAATAATACCAGATGGTCGCAATGGTGAATTCAATAATTTTCGAAGTAAACGCTAAATGTCAAACACTATATAAAAAAATTATACATACTTTTTATATGTGGAGTTTTACTTTTACCGTTTACGACGAAGATTGATGAATTCGCCATCGCGACCACCTAGTATTATTTCGCCATGATGTTAAATCGAACGGAAGCAAACAGTTTTTCCTGTTATAATTCAAGCTGAATAAAAAATGAGTTTAATAATTGAGAGCTTTTTTTTATTTAAATACATTATATAAATAAAAAAACAGCGAATATTTTATTTTTTTCAGTAAAGAAAAAAAGTCATAAAAAACATTTAACAAAACAAAAAAAATTTTAATAAAAATTAAAAATAATTAATAACGCATTTGAAAGTTCATGTCCATTTATTCGTGCCATTGCATATTTAAATATATTTTTTTAAATTAAGCTTTTTTTAATGATAGACTAAATACTCAACTCATATTTAGGAAAATTATTGCACAACTTTATTTAAATAGTTCTCTTGATTTACACCACGATTTACAGAAAAATGTCGATTGTCTTGCCTTTAAGTATGCAACATTATTTTTGTTTTTTACACTTCTGCACGACATATGCTATTTGAAGCCTTATGTTATTTGAAGCCCGGATTAACTAACACAATCGTTCGATTTAATCACACAAACATCTGACAGAATTCTGTCCTACTTTAAAAATCGTTTCAAAATGGCGTCGTAGGTGCAACACTATTATACAAAAAAGATGCAAAAACATATGGTTTTAATATTTTGTTTTGTCTTCTCCTCATCATCTTGAAGAAATCAACCCTGATCGCATAGAGAAAAACATTTTATGAATTATTTCAAAAGATTATAGAATCGTACAGATCTGTCAAAACGTCTGTCACACACATACACTTTTAATCCACACTATCATACTTTTTGAGCACACATGCAATTTTTGACAGACCGTACGACTGAGTATGATAGTGAATCCTGGCCTTCAGCTGTTAAAAAAATTGTTGCCAGAAACATTTTGCCGTTAATAAACATGAAGCCACTAATATTTAAGCAACATTATTTTTATACCCCTAAGACAAGAAGTGGAAAAAGGTTATATTTAAGTTTGTCATTCCGTGTGTAATTTCTACAATATAAATCTCCGACCCCATAAAGTATATATGTATATTCTGACTTCTTATGCATAGCGAATTCCATTAAGCGATGTCCGTCTGTCCGTCCATGTTAGTTGCCGAGGCAAACTTGATTTCACAAAAAATAAATATGTTAATTAATCAGATATAGTGCCGAAAGGGGTGCTATTGGAAATTAGCATGATCGGTCTACTTCCTTCGAAGCAGCAGGCAAAACACCACGCATATCTCTAATTTTTCATCTCATTTGGAAAAATGAAGTAACTCCAATAAAGAAAGAGAATTAAAAATGGGACCAAAACATCATGTGAAAAAATTGGCGCTCGCCCATATTTTCCGGGTAACGGGGCTCTGAAATTTTCAAATTTTTTTTATATATCAATATGGTCATCATTTTAAAGCTTTTGAAGAGATCTTTAAGGAAATACGAGTACTAACATTTTTTGGAAATGCTTAACCCATTAAGAACCGATGACATTTTTCAATAAAATTATACTTAATATAGAACTTAATTTATTTTTTTCTTATATAAAAAATAATATACATAAATGCAGTACCAAAATTGTTTATCTTCAAATTCTCTATCACCCCAATATTTGCTGTTTTGATTGGACTTACTTCACTAAACTAGATTTACATAGATGGTGAAGGGTATATAAGATTCGCCATAGCCGTAAATATCACTCTTACTTGCTTTTTATTTTCATTAAAGCTAGCATTCAGGGAATGACTTTTTCTTAGGCTATATAAGTTTAGTAAAAGTGCCGAGATTATTTTGCCTTTGAGTACGCAACATTATTTGTTGTTTTTTACATTTCTGCACAAAATATAAGCTCCGCAATGTTATTTAGCAGTTAAATAAAATTGTTGACAGAAAAATTTTGCACTGAATACTATCTGGCATTTTCATACCAAAGCTTTCAATTTTAGAGCTTTCAATTTCTAAATATTTATATAAACCTCAACTTAAGTTGTAGAAGCATGTTTGGTTGTGCATCTTTCAAATTAGAAGTTAGCAAGGTTAAAATCAACTCTGTTCGTACTATCCGATTCAGGGATTATTTATTGCACGGTCGTGTCGTAATATGTATCGTTTCAGTGGTTATATAAAACTTTTAATTATTTTATGTTATACGCTAGAGTCGCTAGTATGTGTAGATTTTGACATGATATTTCTTTGGTTACCCTACTTTACTAAAAAATAAATAAATGCACTCTTTAGAATCCCTGCTATTTTATGAGATTAAAGAGTGATTGCAACAACAATAACAAATAACGGCGAATGACTCTGTTTTTTATTGTTCGAAGTTTCTCTTTCACTTACAACAGCAACACCAACAACAACAGCTTTAAAGAAGCTTAAGCGCATACAGACAAATTCACACAACAATGCTCGCTTTCAGGTTTAAATGTATTTTAGCGGTGTAGCCTTAGACTTTTTAATGTTAAGCGGACGGGCTGGCTGGCTGACTAGCTGGTTTTAATAGTTTAAGCCAAGTTTAATGATCAGTTGTTAATCGAGCGCCAAAGTGTTTAAAACTAAGAAAAGTAAATTTTAAAAAACAAAGTTAAATTTAAAAATATAAAAATCGTCAATATTGTTAAAAATAAAAAAAATTAATAAATTTAATTAATACAAATAAAATACAATAAAAAATTATTATTTAAAATTAAAAAAAAAATTGGTGCTTTTAATGTGATTTTGAATGAAGAAATTGTTTTGAAAGCAAAAGTAGGTTTTTTGGTAAAAAAAAAAAAAGAACAGAGATGTGAAAATAACCACCACTAGAATTCACATTTTCAAATTTAACCTGTTACATGTTGTTGTTGCTGTTTAACGTGCATTTTTCCAATGTTGCAATATTGTTTGTGCTGTTAATCTGATTGTGAGCTTTTATCTCAAAGCATTGCGTGCTGACCGCGTTTTTATTTCAGAGCAGAATTATTGAAAAACTTTAAATATGAATGAAAAAATTATAAAAAAAAACAGTAAAAAACATAAATCAGCGAAGTGCACATCTGTATACAATTTAAAGAAATAAATAATTTTTAGAATTGTTCATTTAAAATCTGGATATATTAAACCTTTAACTAAAAATATTATATTAACATATAAAAAACTACTTACTTTATGTTTCATAATGTAATTAAATCATTTTTATTTTGTACCGATTTAATTCGGGTAAATGTTTTTTTATTTTGCCCTCATATTTAATTTTTATCCTTAATAATTTTATATTTGTAGACAGTTTGATGTTTGATGTCTTTGAGCTTGTGTGAATATTAAAATGAAATTGAATTGTAACATACTGTTTCTGGCATATGGCCACCAATTTTGTTTACTAGTTTTACAAGCAGCTCCTTCTTCTAGTAAAATTAAAGTCTCCAAGCGGTCCTAATGTGTCATTATTCAAAAGAATTCAAAGTAGTAGCGACAAAAATAATGAACTTGTGGAAGTCTTTTATTTTGTCTCAGAAAGCTTCGCAGATTATCTAGAACTCATGATGTTTGTAGGAGGAACTTTTTAAAAATGAAAAAAAAAATTGTTTAAATTAAAAAGTTTCAAAAGATGAGACATTATATGTATAACTATAACACCTATGGCACACCCTTTAATACTAATTTTAATTTTCATACTTGCTGTTAAAATTTGCTCACTAACTCTATGCAAGTATCAAATGTCTGTTTATAGCGGTTTGAAATAATATTCAGGATATTTATGGGGACACCCTTTAATTATTAATTTCTTACTTGGCGAATATATTTATACATATTCTGTATAAATTTTAAGTATCTGTCTATAAAGGCTTAAGAAATAAGGATCATATACTTAAATAATGACACGTAAAGGGACACCCTTTAAATTTTAAATTAATTTTTTTTTTACAACATTTTGTTGTTTGCAAGCTTTTAGCGTTACATATTTTATGAACATTTTAAATTCCTCTTCCTCAAAAAAGATTTAATGAGTTATATGTGGACACCCTTTTTTTAAATTATGGGACCAAGGCTTTGAAATAAAAAAAAAAATAAAAAATCGGTTAAGCAATGACCGAATAAATGAATTAATCAAAACGGTTTAAGACTTCGATTTTAAATTTTTTTTAGAATGAGTAAAAATGTTTGACCGTGTTTTTTTTAGTGAAATTTGTATTTATTTTGAATTGTTATATGCGTTACTGCTGCTGAAATGGATTGTGGAAAATTATGCTTTTTCTCATTTTTGCAATTGGTGACATGAATACTTTTAATATTGCTGAAGAAGTATTCTATTCATTTTGTGAAAAGTAAAAATTTGTTTCTGGCTTCATGTTTAATAACAACAAAATGTTTATGGCAACATATTTTTCCAACTGTGAAATATTAATAAGTTTGAAGTGCGAGCTTTCTAGATTTTTAAGAGGTGGGGTAGGATGCCAAAGAAGGCACAAAATGCAGAAATAGCATCACTTACTACTCGTAAAATATTTCAAACCAAATAAGTTAAGTTTCTAAACAAATGTCAAAATACTTAATAAAAACGACATAAATTTTTCATGAAAAAAATGTTGCAGAAATGTTTCACTCTGTGAAATACATACTAAATGTTTCTAGCAACATTTTAGACCATATGAAATAATATGAAGGGCACTTAAATTTCTTAACGAAATAACCACTTCGGTCAAACCATTTTCCTTGCTCGTGCTGAGGTTTGCAAAGGCTTTGAAAATCAGCACATCGGTTTATAAATAATTTTAAATGTGGGTAAGAAACAACGCTTTCCTCTTTTTTTTTAACAAATTTCTTCCTTTTGTATTTGCCTTATTTGATAGATTGACTAAACAGGCACCGAATATTAGGAGACAGACAATTTATCATGGCTGTAATACACTAATTAGTTTTAATACAGAGCAATGAATCTGAGCTGACATTCAATCGACAGCAGGAGGCTTGAAATAGCTCCAAGGGTAACGAAGTGGAGGTGGGTAAGAGGAGGAGAGAGGTGCGAAAAATACTGTGCTTATTTTTTTATGTAAAGCCTGGTACTCTGTTCGGTTTTTCATGTGGAATGCTGTTAAACTACATACATAAAAAATTTGTATGAAAAAGTCGTAAAAAAATGTTGCAGAAATTGTACTCTGTTTTTACTGTGGAAAAACACATGAAATGTTTCTGGCAACATTTTATCAAAGCTGTGAAATAAAGCAAGTAGGCATTATTTCAAGCGGAATTTTTCAAACAACAGCTGATCATGTGTCTTTTGCTTACATTTTTAAAGCAATGTAGTACACGTTAAAACAATTAAACGTTAAATTCTTCTAAATCGCGAGATAGACACCACATTTTTAAAGTCAACACATTTAAAATGTCAAATTTCCCACATAAAATAATCAATGTTACTCAACAATTTTTACAAAATCTAACAGAGTACCAGAGATAGAGTACTTTCCATATGAAAAATTAATCTTGCAGCACAAATTTTACAAATTCGAACAGAGGAGTTACATTTTCATACAAAAGTCATTAAAATTCTAATGAGTCCAGATTTTAAAGGTACAGTTTTCTGCAAAAGTTTTTAGAAAAATGGAAGCGGCACAGAAGCGAAATTTTTATGTTCTTTTTTGCGAATACTAGTTCAACATTCCATTATAAAAGAAATGTAGTAGGTAAATTAAAAATAAATATTTTCATTTAATTTTCCACGTTTTAATTTCAAATAATAAAGTGCTTACAATTGTGTACGAGCAGGTGAAAACTTTTTTACCGTTTTAAAATTTCTTTTACAAATATCATGTTTTCATCTCATGTGTCTGGCATTTTATCGAAAATCAGCATCATTTCAATTAGATCATTTATGTTTAATATTTTTGTTTTCTTTTATTATGCTTCTTTAAAGATCATTAACCAACCTGTCAGTTAGTCTGCATCTTTGGATAATTTTTTATGAAAAAAAAAAAACGATTTGCAATTGTCTGTAATTGAAAATTATCTCTTTATAGTTTTGTTGCAGCTTCGCTTTTACTTGTAATATGAATTCTTCTTTTTTAATTTGCTGTTAACGACGGCATTGAACCAACAATTACTAAAAAAAGGTTGTGAAAGTTATTATTTTCGTTTTGTTGTTACTTTTGTTTATTATTGTTGTCTTCAAATAACCATGAGAAAAAGAAATTGAGAAGGTGGCGGTTTTTGTAGTATGAACAAGAGTTATTGTTGTTGCCGCAATTGACAGTCAAAACAAAACAATTATTAACTGTTATTTTTGTTTACGAATTTTAGTTTTTACTTGTATTTTTTATTTCTTTTAGGTTTTTTTTTTGGGTTTTGCATTAAAAAGAGATCTCATTGTTTTGTTGTTTTTTGTTTGTTTGTTTATTTCTTGCAATCTGACCTAAAGCAAGCTATTTTTTATTGTTTATGGACTTTGTTAAATTAGATTTACTTGCAAAAAAAAAAAAAAAAAAAAAAAAAAATATACTTGACGAAGTAGGTAGTTAAATGAAGCGGTTTAACCTTGACTCAACAATTAAATTATTTATTAAATATTGCATTAAATAGAGCTACTTGTACTTTAAACAGTGGTTGACATACATATGTATTTTTATACCCTTCACCACAAAAAGTGGAAAAAGGGTATACCTATCTAAGTTTGTCATTCCGTGTGTAATTTCTATATTCTGACTTCTTATGCATAGCAAAGTCGATTGAGTGATGTCCGTCTGCCTGTCCGTGTTAGTGTTGAAATCAATATAAAAAATAATTATCAGTTATAGTGTCGAAAAAGGTGCTATTAGAAATCAGCATGATCGGTCCATGTCCTTCGCGGCAGTAGGCAAAACACCACGCCTACCTCTAATTTTTTTATTGTCATTTGGAACAATAAAGTTACTCCAATAAAAGAAACTAAATATATGGGGCGACAGAGAATTAAAAAATAAGAAAAAAACATTAAGTGAAAAAATTGGAGCTCGCCCATATGTTCCGAGTTACGGGGCTCTGAAATTTTCAAATTTTTTAAAATATCAATATGGGTATCATTTTAAAGCTTTTAAAGAGATATTTAAGTAAAAACTAAGATTTTTTAAAAATGCTTAACCCATTAAGAACCGATGTCATTTTTATGTAAAATTATATACATGCAGTACCAAATTTGTTTTTATTTTTTAATTCTCTATCACCCCAATATTTGCTTTTTTCATTGGAGTTTCTTCACTAAACTAGATTTACATAGATGGTAAAGGCTCTGCCAAATCTTACATTTACACATTTTTTGTGTTCTCAGTTACGGAGCCATTTTTTCATCATCTTTTTAAAGATATTTGAAAAACTTAAAAGTTGGATTTTTCTCAGAATATAAAAAATATCTATTCATGCAGGTAAACATTTATTCCTTTCTATTGAAACTTTTACCATTTCCAAGTTTTATTTTACTTTTCAGTATTTTATGAAAATATTATATTGAGCCGAATCATGGAGACATGAAAGCATCTATAGATTAGTTTTTATGTTTCGCAAATTTCACTTCTTTTATATGTTATTTATAAAAAATTAGAGCTGTTTTTTAAATAAAAATTTACACTATAGTTAGCCGCAGCAGGAGCATTTGCAACAAATGTTGCTGCCAATAAATTTCAAACATCAAAATAAAAATATTAAAATAATTGTTTAAGGATAAAAACGAAAATTAACCCAAAAGAGAAAGTCAAGTTTAGTTTCTTTTTTTATATTTTTAAAACACTGAAGTAATCCTAAAAAAAATAATGAAATTCTTTCAAGACGCGAGAAAACATAATTTTTAAGTGTCAAATAGTCCATATGAAATAATCAATGTTGCTCAACAATTTCCATAATTTAAGTTTTCAGTAAGAAATAATAAAACCATAAATTTTTAAAATAGAGAGTGGCGGATGCTGTATATGGATCCCGTTGTGTTATTAATCGAACTTACACTTGGAGGATTTATTTTTACTATTTTTTTTTTGTAAATTTGTTTTTTTTTAATTTTCTATTTCCAACCTTGTATTTTTTCTTACAATTTAATTTAATACTTTAATATTCACGGCTAAAGCCTGGTATTCTGTTCAGTTTTTTTATGCGGAATGCTGTCAAACTACATATGTACAAATAAATTTGTATGAAAAAGTCATAAAAAAATGTTGCACAAGTAGTACTCTTTTTTTTTACTGTGGAAAAGCATATAAAATGTTTCTGGCAACATTTTATCAAGGCTGTGAAATAAAAGTATGCATTATCATATGTCTTTTGTTTACATTTAGTACACGTGAAAACAATAAAACGTTAAATTCTTCCAAATCGCGAGATAGACACCACATTTTAAATGTCAAATTTTTCACATGGAATAATCAATGTTGCTCAACAATTTTCACAAATTCGAACAGAGTACCAGGTTTAAACCGAGAATTATTAATACCATTACTATGTCTCTTGATTTTAATTTATTGTCAAATATCACATAATGTTTATAAACATTTTTAATAAACGTAAGTTTGTGGACACATGTATCTTAATTGATACATCTTATACTTACTGCCATCCCTAAATTAGGAAGTGAAGTTGGCTGCTTGTTGGTTTGTTTTGTTATGGTTGAAAAGTAATGACAATTTAGTTATTTTAAGGCAATCTAGCGGTTTTATCTCTTCTTTATTCTTATACAGCGGGTTTTTTAAAATAAAATGACTTAACATTACTGTTAAAGACACAAAGTTGACGTTCTTATTTAGGGATGACATGCCAGGGCAAAAGCTATGAATTACATTGCTTTGCGTCTTACGCGCTAATTTAGGAATGGCGGTTATACAACATGATATTTGTTTAAAAATATTAAATGATGAATTGTTCGTTGTATATTTCAATAAATTACGCTGAAAGTTTCTTTTTATATTTTAATATTTATTAAATTTATAATTTTTATTTTTGAATAAAAGTAGAGTATTTGGTTGTTCTGTGTTGTTTTCCAATCTCCTGCCGATATATAAACTTATTTTGAAAAGGATTTTGGGCAAATCTTTTAAAGTTAAGTTTCTGCTTGCAAAAATTGTATCGCAACATTGATTAATTTATCTGGAAATTTCATGATTTTACTATTTTAAATTATACTCAATTGTTTTTAAAACATAAACAAAAGAAAAGAAACTAAACTTAACTTTTTCTTTTTGATTAATTTTGCTCTTGTTATTTTTAAACAATTATTTTAATATTTTTATTTTGATATTTAAAATTAATTGGCAGCTTCCAAATTGTTTTAACACCAAAAATGCATAATGGACAGGTGGACAGCTGTTGTTTGAAAAATTATTCATGAAATAAGATTCCCTTGCATTATTTTCTAGCTTTTATTAAATGTTGCCAGAAACATTTCATATGTTTTTCACAATAAAAATGTAGTGCTACTTTTGCAACATTTTTTTATATACATTGTATATAGTTTGAAGGTATTCCACATGATAAACTTAAAAGAGATGCATGCTTTAGACGGTTAGCGGTAAGAATTAAAATTCCTTTTTGTTTTAAAACCTTAAGTTTTATGATGACATATAAAAATATTAATGAAATCAACAACCATTCAAGTGTGAAGCTTGAAATTTTATTTATTGAGTATGAAAAAACTTTTTTTATTTGAATATTAATTATAATTAATATATGAATTTTATGAGTTTTAAATGAGATATTTATCACTTTTTAAAATATAAACAAGGTATAGATGAGTTTGTGCAAACATAAATCATTAATATTAGTTTTAAAGTGAAATTTATGTTTGTTTTATTTATTAATATTAAAATAAAAAAAGTCCTGTTTAATCCCATAATTTATTATGTGTGTATTGAAAAGCTAAAAATGTCTTTAAGCATTTAAAATTAAATTTATTGTCACTCTGCCAATGTCTTAAAATATCACCAACAACAATTTTTTCAACTTAAAATTTTATTAATTGACAACTTTGATCAGTGGCCAAAAGTATTTGTTGATTTTTTGTATTAAGTTTTGAAAATAAATAAGTTAAACATCAGCCAGTTAACAGCGACAAATTTTGAATACCAATGATTATGAAATCGCAACGAAACCTGATAAACACACATTCTGACATATGTACATACATATATGTATTCATAGAAACATGCATACATCCATACATTAATGCATACATACACACACATACGAAACATATTTGGAAAATTGTACAGGAAATTCGTTTTGTATTAATAAAAATATCTAAATATTTTATTATTAAGAGATTGATAACGTTAAAAATAAAAGAGTGTTTCCATACAACACACATAATTTTAAATTCACACGAGTGAACCTTAAGCATTTTTAAAAATTTTAGCATTTCCTTAAAGAGCTCTTCAAAAGCTTTAAAATGATACCCATATTGGTATTTAAAAAAATTAAAAATTTCAGAGCCTTGTAACTCGGAAAAAATGGGTGAGCGCCACTTAATGTTTTTTTTTCTTATTTTTTAATTCTCTATCGCCCCATATGTTTATTTTTTTGATTGGAGTTGCTTTTTTATTTTAAATGAATAATTCCGTTTAACCTTTTTCTTAAAAAAATTTAGCTTCGATAAAATTTACTTTTTTAATAATTTTGAAAATACCGTTATTTCTTATTTGCTTAAAACTTCAACATAAAATTAACGACAATTTTTCCGTAATATAATCTGGTACTTTTTCAAGGCAATTAAAGTGAAACTCTCTTTAAATTGAGGTATTGGTACGTTAGTTGTAAAATTTTTCAAGCGAAATAACTAAAGTTGCTAAAAATATTCGCAAATTTGAACAGAGTACTTAGTTTTCCGCAAGAAATAAGTGCAGCTCATATTTAAACATAGCACTCTGTTCATCATTTTGTGCGAAATGTTAGAAAAGTCCATATAAAAAAAATTACTGCGAAATAAATAAGAAACAATGTTGCTGTAGTAGTACTCTGTTTCTACTGTGGAAAAACATATAAAATGTTTCTGGCAACATTTTATCAAAGCTGTGCAGGCATTATTTCATGCGAAATTTTTCAAACCGCAGCTGATCGTATGTCTTTTGTTTACATTTTCAAAACAACAACGTAGTACACGTGAAAACAATAAAACGTTAAATTCTTCTAAATCGAGAGATAGACACCACATTTTTAATGTCAACACATTTTAAATGTCAAATTTTCTACATGAAATAATCAATGTTGCTCAACAATTTTCATAAAATCGAACAGAGTACCAGGCTTATTTGTGAAATAGTCACGAAATGTTTCTTACAGCATGTTTTCCAATTAAAAAATGTTCTAGGCAACATTTCTTTTCAACTACGAAATAACATATGCAACACTTTTTTTATACGGAATTTTCTAAACAACTAAAAACAATTTTTTAAGACCGGTTGTTTTGATTTATTTTTGTGTGTTCAAAAAAAATTATAAAAGAAAAATGAAAAAAGTGGACATTTAAAAAGAGCAAAAGACAAAAATTAATTTATTGCCGCAGAAAATCGTTTGCTCATTACTGCAATTAATAAACAAAAACATATATTGTTGTTATAATTTTCGGTAATAACCGTCGTCACTGGCTGTGTACTTTGGATGTTCGGCGAGCGCTTTCGATGTGATAACATCATTTTCAAGCCGCGTTTTTGTTAAAACTGAAGAAATAGTGTGAAAAATAGATAGTGTAAAGAATAAAAGGTGGTGGGTTTAGGTAATTTTTGTCCGTTTAAATAGCATTATGCAGGTAGATTGCCTGATATCTGTCTTGTTTATTGGGGTATATAGTTAATATTTGGGTCTTTTGTTATTGGATAGGTAAGTGTGACCGTCTGTGGGTGTTTTTCGTTTGTAAGAGTGTTTTAGTAATTTTAGTGGTGTAAAAATCGTGTCAGAGGTTGTGTTTACCTGTTCGTTAATAATGTCTCTGTTAAACTTTCGTGTTTTGTAAATTTCCATGTTTTCAAGAATGTCTAGTCTTCGTCCTTTTTTACTTGGATGTAGTATTGTCATACATTCATCTTTTTCCTTTGGTTCGTGTCCATGTGTGTTAAGGTGTTTTGCGAAATTGGAGTCTTCCCTTTTCCTTTTGTATGATCGTATGTGTTCTGTAAACCTTGTTTTTAATGTTCGTCCAGTTTGTCCGATGTATGTATGGTTGCAAGTACAAGTAAGTCTGTATACTCCGCTGGTGCAATTAATAAAAATACTAAAAACAACAGTTCTATGATATCTATTAAAACCAATCGTATTAAATATTTACAGATGTTCCATATGACAATTAAAATTAATATAAGTACTTCAACCAGCAAGTACTAAGAACAGAAGTAAATTTTACACTAAATGTTGTCCACACAAAAAGGAATTGTAGTTTTATATACATCTTAATACATTCCTTTGAAATATTTACTATTATTCTTCGCATACTTTTGCCATGACAATTGTAGTATTTATAATTCGTCGGTGTGGCATTTTTATTTTATTTTTAAATTCAAATTCGAAAAATATGTTTTAAGTAATTATTGAAAAGTATGTAAAAAGTGTTTAAATTTCTCTATATACAAAACTAAAATGTGCTGACGACTGTTTAAGTACAACTATACCGGTAAAATTAAGTGATTTTACATTTGTTTCTCTATTTCTACAAAAAAAAAGGCCATATTTGAACCAAGGTTTTAAAGGATCTCCACAAAAAATTTTACTCAAATCTATCCAGCAGCACTTACGTGAGACAGACAAAAAATAGGTATTTTGTATTCTTCACCAGCAACAATATTTTACTTAAATATTTCATGTACAGAAATGATCCTGCTACAATTTTATTAAAGATGTACACTTAAATCTTTAAATAAATAATTTTTATTTTAAATTTTTATTGTTCTTTCCTTTTTTAATAATAAGAGATTTTAAGCACGTATGCATTCTAATTTTGACATTTTGCAGTCGATAGCTGCTGTCTCGAATGTGTTTACAGCATTAGTTGTGAAAAATTGTTGCCAGAAACATTTTGCTGTTTCTAAACATGAACTAAGAAATAATTTCGTGATTTCTTATTAATTGAACAGAGTACAACTTCAGCAACGTCAGCTGCCAGAGAGGTTCTTACCTCAAACATTGAAAAAATACTTTTTCAGTAATATTACTTCATTTCAGATCTCTATATAAAGTTACGAATATTTGGACGAATATAACAAAATTATAAATGTTACGTGGAGCCTCTTAAAAGTTACAAAAAATGTAAAAAATGTAACCAAACGGCAACACTGGTTCGTATAGAAGAATATTTCAGAATTCCTTTGAACATTATTCAGCTAAGTACTCTCTCGGAGAATTTGGGAAAAGTGTTGAGCAACATTGTTTATTTGGCCTAAAAAAATGTACACAGTTTAAAAGAAAATTTTCGATTTTTATTGACTTAAAGTATGCAACATTATATGGTGTTAAGTATAGTATTCTGTTCATCTGTAGGCCTATTATCGATTCACCTGCATTAACCTGTTATCAATTCGCCTAGGGTCTAGGTTCCCTACAAGAGCAGTGACTATCATTTCATCCATCTAACGACAATTACTTATGATGGTAATATCCATCATTACGAAGAACAAAGTTTCCATCACATTCTTAGTGGGAAAATGTAAAAATTGATGTTAATATTTGTACGAGTATACTTGTTATGTATGTAGCAAACAGCGTTGCCAGTGACTTTTTTAAAGAAATATAATACAAATTTTGCAAAATCTTTGGAACAGATTTAATTACAAAATTTTTTATAGCTGCATTTTAAACTTCTCTAATCAAGTATGTATAAACACAGGCTAAAACTTAGACTTAATTAACAAAAAAAAAAAAAAGAAAAATAATTTAATTTTAATACCAAAAGCAAATCCATTTCGATATAAAATAATTGTAAATGTGTTAGTGAAAAATTGTGTATGTGTAAGTTTAAATCACTCATTTCTTGCTAGGTCACTATTTCCTATGAATTTCATGTGTGTAGTTGCTGTAGAAAATTATTTTTTGCTGTAGTGAGGTGACACTGTAAACATGAATTCGTCTTGGTTAGACGTGATCACGTGAAGATATTAAATTTTCTTCAAATTGATTTAAAGGTCAACATATCAAAAGAAGTACGTGCCCGGTTAAAATAAAATGAGGTTTCAGTAACTGCGAAACATTAAAAATTTAAATTGTTACAAAGTTAAAAACTTCTGTGGAAACAAAAACACCTGCATCGGCGAAAAATTACGTCAATGAGTTTTAGAAAACGCCACGCTTTTAAATTATTTATAATAAACGTGAGAAAAAAAGCAACAACAGCAGCAGCAACATAAAACAAAAAAAAAAGTTAAAAGGCATTTTTGAATAAAATTATTTTTCTTTAATAATTTTCAGTTCTCAACCAGAAATTAAGTCAAAAGCATTCACGTTATTTTTAATTTTTGAAATGTTAAAAATTTCAGCGTGAATAAAAAAGAAACCCAAATTAGTTCTATGTTTTTGCCATGATGAAAAACCGTTACGATTCTATCATCATGTCCGCCCTGTGGGGCTATAAACGTCACATACAGTTATGTTGTTTTTTGACTAGCAGTATTTTAATTATGGGCTTTTTAAATACGGCTGGGGCCAAGCCCACTTTACCATTTAATTTTTCACAGAGCCTACAGGGATTTCCTACGTTTACATCGTTTACGCAGCAAATAATCGAAAATCGTAGTGCGAGACAAATGAAAACGTATAGGTGAGTAAAACTAAAAAAAGTCTTAAATAAACAAGTCTGTTTAAAAAAAAAGGAAATGAAATTTTAAGACCGACGTAAACGGCACAAGCGGCTTGTCATACAAAATAAAATTTTATGTTTGCTTACGCTTGTCGGTAGGGGTATAGTATTTTTTTTTTTAATTTTTACCAATTAATTGTGTTTCCTCTTCAGAATCGGCTTAGAGCAGAGAAGATAGAAATAAGAGTGAAAAAGACCACTGTATTATACAAACTAGTAATTGCACTAGTTGATTTATTATTTTACTTTGTTGACGAATTAATGCTGCAGTATAAAAGCGGTAGAGGTGTAGCGCTTTTTAATATTTTTACTCAATGATAGCCAGTTTGAAATTAGATAAATCTTCTTTTAAAGTGCGTTTTGTAGCTTGAAGCACAGCAATAATTTCATAATGTGAGAATGTCTAAAAAATTTAAAATAAAGGACGAACAGTGAAAAAATTTATTCAAATTTACAAGTTAAAATAATCGCTATAAAAAGGGAAGTCTAAAATCATTAAAAAATTTAGACTTTGCTATTTTAATTCACAAAATTTTAAATAAAGAGTGAAATGTTTTGCTCTTTGTACCGATCACGGTTTGCGGAAACTGCAGCGATCTGATATCATAATTTTTAAAACGGTTTTCGAAATTGGTTGTTTAACCACACTTAAGGTGCGATCAGATTAGTCAAATATTTGACCAAAAAGACGTAACCACTATATTGCGAAAAAAAATGTTGTCCTTCTCGAAGACTTATTAAGAGATTTAAGGTCCTACTCAATATAAAAGGTAAGATTTCACATTTTTTACGTTGTTTGGTCAAATATTTGACTAATCTGACCGCACCGTTAGCTTTATTTTTTTATCTTGTCTTGTTTATATAGTGCACGAAAAAAAAAAAAAAAAAAAAAAAAATTGTTTTGTCAAGCCGCTTGTGCCGTGGAGTTCACTGTTTGAAAATAAAATGTTGAATAATTTAAAATACTCTTTATAAGAAATGCAATAAAAAACACAGTTTCTATAGTGAAGAGAAATAAAAACGATTGCTTTGGACTTTGCTTGGCGATTAAACCGTTCAATTCAACTTGCCCATCGTTCTTCCTGACTAAACTGTTTGACGTGACGTTTCAATTGAAGTGTTTTCTCTTTAAGAGCTCTATGTGGAGATTCCAATATAAACCATTTACGGATTCAAAACTAACTGAAAATATATCAGGTATGTGATGGAAATCGATCGATTTGAAAACGACTCGTTTTGAGATATTTTTTAAACAATAATAAAGAAGTTACCCGAAAGTAATTATAGAAATTGAATGAAGAGTTATTGAAAACTATATTCAGGATATTTAAAAAACGAAAATAGCAAGCATATCGCAACCAGTTTTGGTTTTAAATCGTTTCGATTTCGAAATCGATTTCCATCACATACCTGTATATATTTTCTAGACTTAATTTAAAAATTAGCGCAATCAACAAAATCTATTTTTATTTGTAAAAATTATTTTGGGAATTTTTATAATATAATTTATTACATTATGCTAATATCCCATAACATTTTATAAATAAAAATGCAGCCAGCCATCAGGTAACCTTTATCCAAAGTTTTAAAAAACCCAAAAACATTCGCTTTAAGTATAAAAACTTCAAAAACAACATGAGAGTTATAAATTACCAACAAACAAACCACGTTTTTATTTTTGCTTTATTCGCTTCTGCGTTGGTTACATGCCAACTCTTAATGCAACAACAACAGTGATGCCAACAGTTTGCACAAGCAATTTCATATAGATTTTATTTGTAAGAATTATTTTGGGAATTTTTATAATATTATTTATTATATTATGCTAATATCCCATAATATTTTGTTAGTTGGAAAAGCAGGTATCTTTAGGTATTTCGCCGGCTGCTTAAGCCAAGTCATCAGGAAACCTTTATCCAAATTTTAAGAAAAGCCAAAAACATTTTCTTTAAATATAAAAACGTCCAAAACCACATAATTTTTTGTTTTTTTCTGATGTCATTATTGGAATATGTTCTGCCACTATTTCTAGAACCCAATACATGGATTTTGTGGTCTATAGCTTTAAAGCTTTACAAGGCAATAAATAAAGTTCAAGAATTATTTTTGTTACGTAAAAAATTCTACAAAAATTTTATTGTTTGTGCCTCAACGCACAAACCGATTCTAAAGTTTATAACACAAATAGAACTTTATATGGATTAATATATAGGATCGTTTTTCATGTATTTTTTACAAAAGTGTACTTCAAACTGTATAAACTAAATCCTAGCATACTTTCAGGTGTTAAAAATAAAATTAAAATCTTAAGGGCATCAGATGAGGCTACAATTCACTGTATGATTTGTTTAATTTTTTTCTAACTTCGAGAAAATAAAAAGTTAAACTTTTAATGACATAATGGACAAAGCAGACACAGTCTTGAGCAAAAGTTAGTTAAAAAAAATCATTGATAAAAAACTGGTTTTTGAATCATTCCAAGAAAATAGTTGTAAGGGAGGAAATTTAAAAACAAAGCTGTGATTAAATTCATAATAATTATAATGTATTTATTTTCCAGTGGAAAACGTTTAACAAATGATTCATTGCTAATGATTTATTATTACGATTCAACAATTGCGGTGACAGAATTGGGGCCACAAAAACTTTTGCTGGGCTGTGAACTTATTGAAATTTAGTAAGTATAATTATTAACTTTTTATTAAATTTTATAAATTTTTACATATGTTTCCAAAAACGTATTAGGTTCATTTTAATTCTTTATATTAAAATATTTCATATTAAAAATATATTTTTCAAACTCTCATTTAGTTTGAAGAAATTTTATATCTCCTTCATTGCTTTTTATTGACATTGACTTTTTAGCGATGATTGAATGATCGTTGTGTTTGCATGAACAACAGAATAAACAACAGCTGAATATTTATTATTAAGAACTGCTACTGAAAACAAAAGATTGATTGATTCTAGCCTTTTGCTTTAATTAATATTTATCATTTAGTGTAGCGTTGCCATTACTTTTTTTAAGAATCAATTTCAATTTATCAAAAGTAGTCGTTTTTTTTTAATTTCCAAAAAAGTTGTACTAACGAAAAATTTTTAAAAGTTTGCTCAACTGCTAAAACTATTTTTAACTAAAAAATGCTTTAAAACCTAAACGAATCTAGAACTCTAATTTTAATTTTTCTGTCATACCTATTAAAGAAAAACGGTGAGTTTTATTTTATATATTTCTTTACAGTTTAGGTGTTGAAGACTTTCTTTAGTAAAAAATTGTTGGATCTTTTTAATTTTTATCGCAGCAAAATATTTATTCCAAACCACTGTGTCTTAAAAATCTTTAATTGTTTAAAAATTAATTAAAGTTTGTATTTAAAACGCTTAACCGCTCTAATTGAAAGTGAATTAATTATTTATTTAATATTTGCATTCGATTTTTTTAATCTTTTAGTTCAACAGATTTTAAATGAATCAAAACAGATTTGTTAAACAAATAAATCGTATTCACTGTTTAATAAAATGTGGTCAGTGTGTTTGTGTGTTTTGCATGTAGATTTCACTTAAAGCGGAAGTGTATTTTATCAAATATAAATTCATTTGTTTATGGAATAATAAGGTTGGTTTACAGGGAGTGTTGGCCTAGACTGAACGATATTCACAAGTAAAGGGTGTTTTAAAATTTACATATCAATCGAAATAGATATTTTTTGGCCTTTTAACACACTGCTTTGCTTTTACAATCGAATTCTTTTTTCGAAATGTTTTACTACTACTACGGCTTAATAAAGTGTTTTTGAATTTGCCTCTTAATCTATAGAGGGTTGCGGACTTGTTGGCATAGACCTTTGATTTCATGAAACGCCATAAAAGGATTTAAATCAGATGACCTGGAAGACTACTTTTGATCAACAAAATAAAAAATGTCACACTTTAAGGGCTGTGCGGCATGTGGCAACGCCCTGTTAAAAAGACATGTCATCCACATCAATATCATTTAATTAAGACAGGAAGAATTCTTTTATCATTTCACAAGTAACAATTACTGTTTGGACGGATTAATAATGGCCCCAACCCAAAATCTAAGTTAAAATAGTTACAACTTGTGGTTGCTATCCTATTCTGCCAATCGCAAGTGTTTTCTCTAAAAAAATTCGGGGAATTCTTATAGGGCTGTACCGCTTGTGGCAACGCCCTGATAAATTTATTTATTTTATTCTGCCACAAGTAACAATAGCTGCTTCCTTAAAAGTGACAATGTGTGATTGCTATTCTATTTTGCCAATCGCAAATGGGTTCTCTAAAAAAAAATTCGGGATATTTCGAAAATGAAAACTATCAGCTGAAAACTATCAGCTGTCAAATGGTTTATCCGACAATAGAATAGAAGAAAAAACCAAATCTTGTGCGATCACCCTGTATGTGAGAAAAACGAACACAAAACATTTTGTAGAAGTCTTTTGCTTAATATGTCTCTGACTTGATTACCTTTAGTAACTTAATTAATAATGTAGAACAGGTCTCATGCAGTACTTATTTGTAGACATTAAATTAAATAAATTATGTAAATTATGTTGCGTTAAATAAGTTTCATTACTTTTTTTTTGTTTCTTTGTTCAACTCTAGCAATGACCGAGAGGGCAAATTATTACTTCGTAATCTTTCTAAATATAATCGTCCTTTGGAAATTAAATTTCAAGAAATGCTTAAATTAATGAATCAATGTGAACGTGTCGATAAACTGACTTATGCTGCTCGTAGTAGTACTGGCAAATCCTCAGATGCAGCCGCCTCATCATCTAATTCACAAAATAATAACGCTTTAAATTTGGCAGCCAATATATTTCCAAAGAGTCCACTGTCGATATTGAGCGGCATTATACCCGGTAAGTTGCCAGAGAATTATTTCATTTTTGTCGATTTTCTTTTTCATCACAGAGATCTAAGAAAATATCAATATTTGCTTGTCAATGAGGTTCTAAATATATTCTTGTCTAATGTGCTATTGACTTTAGGGTTTTCAAAATTAAAGCTTTCTATCACTCTTGTTCTTCATTTGTCTTCCCTGCTCTTTCAAATTCTAGCCAGTGCTGGATATCCGCATAGGACTTTTGAGTTATGAGAAAAAAATCTTTCTGTCACTCCCCTTGTTCACCTGCCTCATCTGCTTTATCTTTTTCTAAAGAAGCTAACTCAATTAATTAGCAGATATAATGGCCTGAGAATTTTTCCTCTTTGGTAAAAAAGATCAAATTTAACATGTTGTTGGTAACTGCCATTATGTCTACTTTCCTTTGATATTTCCGATTCCTTGGTTTTACTTATAAGAGAAGAAGAGACAATAGATAAAAGAAATCACCGAGTATACAGAGGCGACACGAGAATATAGTCATCTCGTTTTTTCTATGCATCTCTTTCTTGATCGACTACTACAAAAAAAATTGAAGTCGATAGGATGTCAAGAAAAAGATGCATAGCAAAAAAGAGATGACTATATTCTCGTGTCGCCTCTGTATGCTTAGTGAAAGAAATATTACAACGTAGAGAAAGAGAGAGAATTGCGAAGACACGAATTCCTGCTAAGATATCCTAGTTAGACTGCTGAAGCGTCCTGTATCCCATAGTAAGAAGGCAGAGATACTACAGTGTAGGAAAGCGGCAGGAGAGTTGCCAAATAATTTTTCTCCTCCTCATGGCAGCAGCTTTATCTGAAGACGGCATGATTTCCAAATTTGTAGTGTTTGTAGGAGTAGAGGTGTTAATCGGATGATATTGCAGTCCAGCCGGGACCAGATGTGTTGCAGATAAACCACTGTAAAAGCTTTGATAACACCGCTTGCAAAACCGTGCATTACTTCTTGTTTGAGAGTTGGAACACCACCTAAACTCTATCGCCCTACTATTGGCGGTATTCAGTTAAAAAAGCAGCAGTACATATGTACATAACACCCACCTTGTTAATCCTCAAAGTTCATAACCAATAACTGATATAGAGATAGTTTTTCATGCAGTCGAACTCTGCCATTGTACCAGTAATTTTCAGGCCCCTGCAAGCCGACTAATGCCGCCTTATACCCCCAAAAGCAATAACGTTAAGGAGTCGAAACTCTCTAAGACTCTTCGGTTGCCACAGCGAAGGTATAGCCGAAAGCAGTTCAATCCAAACGGTTAAGGATGTTGATTCAATTGACCATCAATCTGAGCTAGATAATGCAAGGCAATTTTAATTCGTCGTCTGCTAGCAAAAAGGACAATATCACTGAAGCTTGTCAGCAATTTGGATCCAAGTGTGCTCCTGTGTTCTTTCAACTAGATAAAAGTGACTTTAGAAACTTCCCCTATTCCATTTAAAGATCCGGTGGCTTTTCGCTTTGAGGTACCTTTGCTCTCGGTTCTTTTCAATATCCTTGTTTGATATTCCATTGTACCGTAATCAGTTTATTGCAAATATCGGGTGTTTTAAGCCCGATAGAACTTTAAATTGTAAAAAATAACAAATAGAATACAAAAGATCAGAACATGTTAATGATAATATTTTAAAATGATTTTGGGCATATAGCCAACGCGGCTGCTCATGACAAAGCGCATTTGGGACGTCTAATTTTGGGTCACATTTTCAAGTACTGCCGGCCATATGTCACGAATAACACGAACAATGTTGGCCTCCAAACCGTCAATGGTTGCTGGTTTATCAGCATAAACCAGTTACTCTACGTGGCCCCACAGGAAATAATCAAGAGGTGTTAAATCGCACGAATTTAAAGGCCAATTGACAGGTCCATTTCTCGAAATCAACTTATCGCCAAATTTTAATTTCAATAACACGATGGTTGCGTATGACAAGTAGCGCCATCTTGTTAAAACCACATTTCGTCCGGATCAATGTCATCCATATTTTCAAACAAAAATTCCTTAATCATGGTGCGGTAACGATCTCCATTGACCGTAACGCGAGATCCGAACTCATTTTTGATGAAATAAGGTGCGATGATGCCAACAGCGTGTAAACCGCACCGAGAGGTGTATTTTTCTGGATGCAATGGATTGGGTATGTTATGGATTGGCCTCACTCTAAATCTGGAAATTTTGCTTATTAACAAACCCGTTAAGCCAAAAATGAGTTTTGCAATAAATTGATTAATTGCATTAATGACTGATTTTCAAAGTAAATCTAAATAATTTATTAGCGTTGTTTGAGTGCCAGTCTATTTATAATGATTTGCGAGAGTTTACTGAAAATAATAAGAAAAATGGTTTAATCAAAATTTAATTTTTTTATAATTTCAAGTTCAATGATGCTTAAAAATCATGCTTAATACTGAGCAGCTTTATTCAGATCCTTATAGTAAGAAGAATTGAAGCCAAGGCTCAATAATGTCATTTTGTAAATAAATGATATGAAGTTGAAATAAATGAACTGAAGTTGAATTAATTTTACAAAATATTTTTATTCACAAATTTAACAATAAATAATTAACGATAATTTTTACACAGGTACCAAATGGTGTGGAACGGGAGATATAGCTGAAACATACAGCGATTTGGGCACTGAAGTTCAGATGGATCGCTGCTGTCGTCAACATGATTTGTGTCCTGTCAAAATAAGAGCCTACCAAACGAAATACGATTTAACCAATGACTCCTTATACACAAAGTATTTAATTAACAAAAAAGAAAAGAAAATAATATATAATAAAATAAATTTAATGATTTATTTATTTATAGATCCCACTGCATTTGCGATGATATGCTATTTTCGTGTCTAAAAAAGACAAACACTTCAGCCTCCCAACTAATGGGTTCAATTTATTTCAATTTGGTGCAAGTGCCCTGTCTAACGAGCGTTAATAATAATTTTCAATTTAGAGCAGCCAAAGAAGGCTTCTAGTATAACCAAAATTTGTTCTTCTTCTTCTTTTGCTTCTTAAAATTGAAGCTATAAATTTGTATATAAAATTTTATATCTAAAAGTATTTTTAATTTAATTAGTTTTATTCTTCCTATAAAGTGATGTATCGTGTTAATGTTTCTTGTGTAGGAAAAAGTGGACGAAAAAAATAATTTGAGAATTTTTTGTATAATTCTAAATGTTCTTTATGTTATATAAAAAAAAAATTTTAAACTTTTTAACAAATAAATAGAAATATATTTATTTTTTAAACAAAATAAACTTTGGGTTTTTTAGTAAAAATTATAGAACAGAGGGGATATGCAGACGGTGGAGCATAGCACCTACTTTTGGAATTTTTGTCTGTCTGTATGTCTGTGTTCGCATACGTAGATATAAACTACTGGATGGACTTGAGGTCCCTTAGGACCTTGATTCCAATATAGAGTATTTTTTCCTAATAATAGGTCATTTCGTAGACAAAATTGCAAAATAGTGAAAGCCACTAATTTTACGGGTATAATGGTACTAAAACAGTTGTCAGCACTTTTTAATTTTGTAGATAAAACATTTTTGACACATAACTCTAGAATATATTACTATATATTTGAATTTTAAGAAAATTAAAAATGACACACAGACGAAGTCGCGGGCACTGTTAGTGAATTATAAATTACGATGATGCCACTTTTTTATTATTTTATTCTCACAGAATTTATAATTGGAGAAATCTTTTCTCGAAAAGAAATTTTTCCGTGGGAATATTCTTAATTGTTCAAAAATTGCTTTAACCTTTGGTTAGCTAGCATAGCTAATGCTGTATTTAGACGGCGTGCAAATTTTATGAAATATAACATATGCTATTTTCTATGTTGTATAACATGTGTTAGTTTTTAATTTAGAGCACGCTCTATTATGTTATTAGAACTACATGACAACTTTTAAAATAAAATATTTGCTGAACTTTTGTAGATAATATATATAAATTAAACGTAGTCTAAAAAATAATATTTGGGCATTTCCATAAACATGTCAACCCCAACAGAAAAAACTGAAAGTCTTTTAATATGATGCAAAAGAAATATTTCAAATTAGTATTTCGAGATTATTACCGCTTTTTGCATTTTTAAAGAACAAATATTATAGTGTTGTGCTTGTCGTTGTTCTTTTTAAATTGTTATTGCTTAAAAAATAAACCGTTGATATCACTGTTTTAATAATTTTAGTTTTCTCTTCAACAATTAGAGGTTATGTTGTATGTACGTAACATATGCAAGTTTGAACATGATAATTATAAACCGTATGTTGAACACGGATTTTGACATACACACCAAATTACATATGGATAGCAATTTTGACATTCCATATGACTTGTACACGCCGTCTGAACACAGCATAATAGAAAAATTTTAAATTGTGATAGTAGGAGGATATTACTTACTATATGGCTCTATCTGGTATACTTCATGATCTTACGGTCTCTTATTTTCTATTTTATTTATCTGAAGTAAGCCGTATGTTCAAGCCAGTCATCCCTTTAAGCCAATAGGGAACAAAATAATAAATAAGTGGCATCATCGTAATTTGAAGGAAGTTATTTTGTTTATTTACACACAATTTTTCGTTTATAATTCAGAATACCTAATTTTTTCCTTCGAATTTTTTCACTTTCCGCAGTCAATCAAAAGGAGAAAAAATTTATAATGGGAGAAATGGGAGAAGTGAAAAAACTCGCACGGAAATTTTGTTTATATTTGGGCTGAAAATAATTTGTTGCCGGGAGGTTTGTACTGCTGCTTCTTTATTTTTAATTGTCTTATACAATTATTATTTTTTTTCATTTGTACGTATGTCTTAAGGTGGGATCACACGATTGCCACTAATCCACTAATTTCGCCTAATTTTACTGTACTAAATTGCCTAACATTAATGAAGTTTTCCCAATGATATTTTCTTTAGTCACGTGATTGGACCATTGTCCAATCAGTAATATTACTTCATTTCAGATCTCTATATAAAGTTACGAATATTTGGACGAATATAACAAAATTATAAATGTTACGTGGAGCCTCTTAAAAGTTACAAAAAATGTAAAAAATGTAACCAAACGGCAACACTGGTTCGTATAGAAGAATATTTCAGAATTCCTTTGAACATTATTCAGCTAAGTACTCTCTCGGAGAATTTGGGAAAAGTGTTGAGCAACATTGTTTATTTGGCCTAAAAAAATGTACACAGTTTAAAAGAAAATTTTCGATTTTTATTGACTTAAAGTATGCAACATTATATGGTGTTAAGTATAGTATTCTGTTCATCTGTAGGCCTATTATCGATTCACCTGCATTAACCTGTTATCAATTCGCCTAGGGTCTAGGTTCCCTACAAGAGCAGTGACTATCATTTCATCCATCTAACGACAATTACTTATGATGGTAATATCCATCATTACGAAGAACAAAGTTTCCATCACATTCTTAGTGGGAAAATGTAAAAATTGATGTTAATATTTGTACGAGTATACTTGTTATGTATGTAGCAAACAGCGTTGCCAGTGACTTTTTTAAAGAAATATAATACAAATTTTGCAAAATCTTTGGAACAGATTTAATTACAAAATTTTTTATAGCTGCATTTTAAACTTCTCTAATCAAGTATGTATAAACACAGGCTAAAACTTAGACTTAATTAACAAAAAAAAAAAAAAGAAAAATAATTTAATTTTAATACCAAAAGCAAATCCATTTCGATATAAAATAATTGTAAATGTGTTAGTGAAAAATTGTGTATGTGTAAGTTTAAATCACTCATTTCTTGCTAGGTCACTATTTCCTATGAATTTCATGTGTGTAGTTGCTGTAGAAAATTATTTTTTGCTGTAGTGAGGTGACACTGTAAACATGAATTCGTCTTGGTTAGACGTGATCACGTGAAGATATTAAATTTTCTTCAAATTGATTTAAAGGTCAACATATCAAAAGAAGTACGTGCCCGGTTAAAATAAAATGAGGTTTCAGTAACTGCGAAACATTAAAAATTTAAATTGTTACAAAGTTAAAAACTTCTGTGGAAACAAAAACACCTGCATCGGCGAAAAATTACGTCAATGAGTTTTAGAAAACGCCACGCTTTTAAATTATTTATAATAAACGTGAGAAAAAAAGCAACAACAGCAGCAGCAACATAAAACAAAAAAAAAAGTTAAAAGGCATTTTTGAATAAAATTATTTTTCTTTAATAATTTTCAGTTCTCAACCAGAAATTAAGTCAAAAGCATTCACGTTATTTTTAATTTTTGAAATGTTAAAAATTTCAGCGTGAATAAAAAAGAAACCCAAATTAGTTCTATGTTTTTGCCATGATGAAAAACCGTTACGATTCTATCATCATGTCCGCCCTGTGGGGCTATAAACGTCACATACAGTTATGTTGTTTTTTGACTAGCAGTATTTTAATTATGGGCTTTTTAAATACGGCTGGGGCCAAGCCCACTTTACCATTTAATTTTTCACAGAGCCTACAGGGATTTCCTACGTTTACATCGTTTACGCAGCAAATAATCGAAAATCGTAGTGCGAGACAAATGAAAACGTATAGGTGAGTAAAACTAAAAAAAGTCTTAAATAAACAAGTCTGTTTAAAAAAAAAGGAAATGAAATTTTAAGACCGACGTAAACGGCACAAGCGGCTTGTCATACAAAATAAAATTTTATGTTTGCTTACGCTTGTCGGTAGGGGTATAGTATTTTTTTTTTTAATTTTTACCAATTAATTGTGTTTCCTCTTCAGAATCGGCTTAGAGCAGAGAAGATAGAAATAAGAGTGAAAAAGACCACTGTATTATACAAACTAGTAATTGCACTAGTTGATTTATTATTTTACTTTGTTGACGAATTAATGCTGCAGTATAAAAGCGGTAGAGGTGTAGCGCTTTTTAATATTTTTACTCAATGATAGCCAGTTTGAAATTAGATAAATCTTCTTTTAAAGTGCGTTTTGTAGCTTGAAGCACAGCAATAATTTCATAATGTGAGAATGTCTAAAAAATTTAAAATAAAGGACGAACAGTGAAAAAATTTATTCAAATTTACAAGTTAAAATAATCGCTATAAAAAGGGAAGTCTAAAATCATTAAAAAATTTAGACTTTGCTATTTTAATTCACAAAATTTTAAATAAAGAGTGAAATGTTTTGCTCTTTGTACCGATCACGGTTTGCGGAAACTGCAGCGATCTGATATCATAATTTTTAAAACGGTTTTCGAAATTGGTTGTTTAACCACACTTAAGGTGCGATCAGATTAGTCAAATATTTGACCAAAAAGACGTAACCACTATATTGCGAAAAAAAATGTTGTCCTTCTCGAAGACTTATTAAGAGATTTAAGGTCCTACTCAATATAAAAGGTAAGATTTCACATTTTTTACGTTGTTTGGTCAAATATTTGACTAATCTGACCGCACCGTTAGCTTTATTTTTTTATCTTGTCTTGTTTATATAGTGCACGAAAAAAAAAAAAAAAAAAAAAAAAATTGTTTTGTCAAGCCGCTTGTGCCGTGGAGTTCACTGTTTGAAAATAAAATGTTGAATAATTTAAAATACTCTTTATAAGAAATGCAATAAAAAACACAGTTTCTATAGTGAAGAGAAATAAAAACGATTGCTTTGGACTTTGCTTGGCGATTAAACCGTTCAATTCAACTTGCCCATCGTTCTTCCTGACTAAACTGTTTGACGTGACGTTTCAATTGAAGTGTTTTCTCTTTAAGAGCTCTATGTGGAGATTCCAATATAAACCATTTACGGATTCAAAACTAACTGAAAATATATCAGGTATGTGATGGAAATCGATCGATTTGAAAACGACTCGTTTTGAGATATTTTTTAAACAATAATAAAGAAGTTACCCGAAAGTAATTATAGAAATTGAATGAAGAGTTATTGAAAACTATATTCAGGATATTTAAAAAACGAAAATAGCAAGCATATCGCAACCAGTTTTGGTTTTAAATCGTTTCGATTTCGAAATCGATTTCCATCACATACCTGTATATATTTTCTAGACTTAATTTAAAAATTAGCGCAATCAACAAAATCTATTTTTATTTGTAAAAATTATTTTGGGAATTTTTATAATATAATTTATTACATTATGCTAATATCCCATAACATTTTATAAATAAAAATGCAGCCAGCCATCAGGTAACCTTTATCCAAAGTTTTAAAAAACCCAAAAACATTCGCTTTAAGTATAAAAACTTCAAAAACAACATGAGAGTTATAAATTACCAACAAACAAACCACGTTTTTATTTTTGCTTTATTCGCTTCTGCGTTGGTTACATGCCAACTCTTAATGCAACAACAACAGTGATGCCAACAGTTTGCACAAGCAATTTCATATAGATTTTATTTGTAAGAATTATTTTGGGAATTTTTATAATATTATTTATTATATTATGCTAATATCCCATAATATTTTGTTAGTTGGAAAAGCAGGTATCTTTAGGTATTTCGCCGGCTGCTTAAGCCAAGTCATCAGGAAACCTTTATCCAAATTTTAAGAAAAGCCAAAAACATTTTCTTTAAATATAAAAACGTCCAAAACCACATAATTTTTTGTTTTTTTCTGATGTCATTATTGGAATATGTTCTGCCACTATTTCTAGAACCCAATACATGGATTTTGTGGTCTATAGCTTTAAAGCTTTACAAGGCAATAAATAAAGTTCAAGAATTATTTTTGTTACGTAAAAAATTCTACAAAAATTTTATTGTTTGTGCCTCAACGCACAAACCGATTCTAAAGTTTATAACACAAATAGAACTTTATATGGATTAATATATAGGATCGTTTTTCATGTATTTTTTACAAAAGTGTACTTCAAACTGTATAAACTAAATCCTAGCATACTTTCAGGTGTTAAAAATAAAATTAAAATCTTAAGGGCATCAGATGAGGCTACAATTCACTGTATGATTTGTTTAATTTTTTTCTAACTTCGAGAAAATAAAAAGTTAAACTTTTAATGACATAATGGACAAAGCAGACACAGTCTTGAGCAAAAGTTAGTTAAAAAAAATCATTGATAAAAAACTGGTTTTTGAATCATTCCAAGAAAATAGTTGTAAGGGAGGAAATTTAAAAACAAAGCTGTGATTAAATTCATAATAATTATAATGTATTTATTTTCCAGTGGAAAACGTTTAACAAATGATTCATTGCTAATGATTTATTATTACGATTCAACAATTGCGGTGACAGAATTGGGGCCACAAAAACTTTTGCTGGGCTGTGAACTTATTGAAATTTAGTAAGTATAATTATTAACTTTTTATTAAATTTTATAAATTTTTACATATGTTTCCAAAAACGTATTAGGTTCATTTTAATTCTTTATATTAAAATATTTCATATTAAAAATATATTTTTCAAACTCTCATTTAGTTTGAAGAAATTTTATATCTCCTTCATTGCTTTTTATTGACATTGACTTTTTAGCGATGATTGAATGATCGTTGTGTTTGCATGAACAACAGAATAAACAACAGCTGAATATTTATTATTAAGAACTGCTACTGAAAACAAAAGATTGATTGATTCTAGCCTTTTGCTTTAATTAATATTTATCATTTAGTGTAGCGTTGCCATTACTTTTTTTAAGAATCAATTTCAATTTATCAAAAGTAGTCGTTTTTTTTTAATTTCCAAAAAAGTTGTACTAACGAAAAATTTTTAAAAGTTTGCTCAACTGCTAAAACTATTTTTAACTAAAAAATGCTTTAAAACCTAAACGAATCTAGAACTCTAATTTTAATTTTTCTGTCATACCTATTAAAGAAAAACGGTGAGTTTTATTTTATATATTTCTTTACAGTTTAGGTGTTGAAGACTTTCTTTAGTAAAAAATTGTTGGATCTTTTTAATTTTTATCGCAGCAAAATATTTATTCCAAACCACTGTGTCTTAAAAATCTTTAATTGTTTAAAAATTAATTAAAGTTTGTATTTAAAACGCTTAACCGCTCTAATTGAAAGTGAATTAATTATTTATTTAATATTTGCATTCGATTTTTTTAATCTTTTAGTTCAACAGATTTTAAATGAATCAAAACAGATTTGTTAAACAAATAAATCGTATTCACTGTTTAATAAAATGTGGTCAGTGTGTTTGTGTGTTTTGCATGTAGATTTCACTTAAAGCGGAAGTGTATTTTATCAAATATAAATTCATTTGTTTATGGAATAATAAGGTTGGTTTACAGGGAGTGTTGGCCTAGACTGAACGATATTCACAAGTAAAGGGTGTTTTAAAATTTACATATCAATCGAAATAGATATTTTTTGGCCTTTTAACACACTGCTTTGCTTTTACAATCGAATTCTTTTTTCGAAATGTTTTACTACTACTACGGCTTAATAAAGTGTTTTTGAATTTGCCTCTTAATCTATAGAGGGTTGCGGACTTGTTGGCATAGACCTTTGATTTCATGAAACGCCATAAAAGGATTTAAATCAGATGACCTGGAAGACTACTTTTGATCAACAAAATAAAAAATGTCACACTTTAAGGGCTGTGCGGCATGTGGCAACGCCCTGTTAAAAAGACATGTCATCCACATCAATATCATTTAATTAAGACAGGAAGAATTCTTTTATCATTTCACAAGTAACAATTACTGTTTGGACGGATTAATAATGGCCCCAACCCAAAATCTAAGTTAAAATAGTTACAACTTGTGGTTGCTATCCTATTCTGCCAATCGCAAGTGTTTTCTCTAAAAAAATTCGGGGAATTCTTATAGGGCTGTACCGCTTGTGGCAACGCCCTGATAAATTTATTTATTTTATTCTGCCACAAGTAACAATAGCTGCTTCCTTAAAAGTGACAATGTGTGATTGCTATTCTATTTTGCCAATCGCAAATGGGTTCTCTAAAAAAAAATTCGGGATATTTCGAAAATGAAAACTATCAGCTGAAAACTATCAGCTGTCAAATGGTTTATCCGACAATAGAATAGAAGAAAAAACCAAATCTTGTGCGATCACCCTGTATGTGAGAAAAACGAACACAAAACATTTTGTAGAAGTCTTTTGCTTAATATGTCTCTGACTTGATTACCTTTAGTAACTTAATTAATAATGTAGAACAGGTCTCATGCAGTACTTATTTGTAGACATTAAATTAAATAAATTATGTAAATTATGTTGCGTTAAATAAGTTTCATTACTTTTTTTTTGTTTCTTTGTTCAACTCTAGCAATGACCGAGAGGGCAAATTATTACTTCGTAATCTTTCTAAATATAATCGTCCTTTGGAAATTAAATTTCAAGAAATGCTTAAATTAATGAATCAATGTGAACGTGTCGATAAACTGACTTATGCTGCTCGTAGTAGTACTGGCAAATCCTCAGATGCAGCCGCCTCATCATCTAATTCACAAAATAATAACGCTTTAAATTTGGCAGCCAATATATTTCCAAAGAGTCCACTGTCGATATTGAGCGGCATTATACCCGGTAAGTTGCCAGAGAATTATTTCATTTTTGTCGATTTTCTTTTTCATCACAGAGATCTAAGAAAATATCAATATTTGCTTGTCAATGAGGTTCTAAATATATTCTTGTCTAATGTGCTATTGACTTTAGGGTTTTCAAAATTAAAGCTTTCTATCACTCTTGTTCTTCATTTGTCTTCCCTGCTCTTTCAAATTCTAGCCAGTGCTGGATATCCGCATAGGACTTTTGAGTTATGAGAAAAAAATCTTTCTGTCACTCCCCTTGTTCACCTGCCTCATCTGCTTTATCTTTTTCTAAAGAAGCTAACTCAATTAATTAGCAGATATAATGGCCTGAGAATTTTTCCTCTTTGGTAAAAAAGATCAAATTTAACATGTTGTTGGTAACTGCCATTATGTCTACTTTCCTTTGATATTTCCGATTCCTTGGTTTTACTTATAAGAGAAGAAGAGACAATAGATAAAAGAAATCACCGAGTATACAGAGGCGACACGAGAATATAGTCATCTCGTTTTTTCTATGCATCTCTTTCTTGATCGACTACTACAAAAAAAATTGAAGTCGATAGGATGTCAAGAAAAAGATGCATAGCAAAAAAGAGATGACTATATTCTCGTGTCGCCTCTGTATGCTTAGTGAAAGAAATATTACAACGTAGAGAAAGAGAGAGAATTGCGAAGACACGAATTCCTGCTAAGATATCCTAGTTAGACTGCTGAAGCGTCCTGTATCCCATAGTAAGAAGGCAGAGATACTACAGTGTAGGAAAGCGGCAGGAGAGTTGCCAAATAATTTTTCTCCTCCTCATGGCAGCAGCTTTATCTGAAGACGGCATGATTTCCAAATTTGTAGTGTTTGTAGGAGTAGAGGTGTTAATCGGATGATATTGCAGTCCAGCCGGGACCAGATGTGTTGCAGATAAACCACTGTAAAAGCTTTGATAACACCGCTTGCAAAACCGTGCATTACTTCTTGTTTGAGAGTTGGAACACCACCTAAACTCTATCGCCCTACTATTGGCGGTATTCAGTTAAAAAAGCAGCAGTACATATGTACATAACACCCACCTTGTTAATCCTCAAAGTTCATAACCAATAACTGATATAGAGATAGTTTTTCATGCAGTCGAACTCTGCCATTGTACCAGTAATTTTCAGGCCCCTGCAAGCCGACTAATGCCGCCTTATACCCCCAAAAGCAATAACGTTAAGGAGTCGAAACTCTCTAAGACTCTTCGGTTGCCACAGCGAAGGTATAGCCGAAAGCAGTTCAATCCAAACGGTTAAGGATGTTGATTCAATTGACCATCAATCTGAGCTAGATAATGCAAGGCAATTTTAATTCGTCGTCTGCTAGCAAAAAGGACAATATCACTGAAGCTTGTCAGCAATTTGGATCCAAGTGTGCTCCTGTGTTCTTTCAACTAGATAAAAGTGACTTTAGAAACTTCCCCTATTCCATTTAAAGATCCGGTGGCTTTTCGCTTTGAGGTACCTTTGCTCTCGGTTCTTTTCAATATCCTTGTTTGATATTCCATTGTACCGTAATCAGTTTATTGCAAATATCGGGTGTTTTAAGCCCGATAGAACTTTAAATTGTAAAAAATAACAAATAGAATACAAAAGATCAGAACATGTTAATGATAATATTTTAAAATGATTTTGGGCATATAGCCAACGCGGCTGCTCATGACAAAGCGCATTTGGGACGTCTAATTTTGGGTCACATTTTCAAGTACTGCCGGCCATATGTCACGAATAACACGAACAATGTTGGCCTCCAAACCGTCAATGGTTGCTGGTTTATCAGCATAAACCAGTTACTCTACGTGGCCCCACAGGAAATAATCAAGAGGTGTTAAATCGCACGAATTTAAAGGCCAATTGACAGGTCCATTTCTCGAAATCAACTTATCGCCAAATTTTAATTTCAATAACACGATGGTTGCGTATGACAAGTAGCGCCATCTTGTTAAAACCACATTTCGTCCGGATCAATGTCATCCATATTTTCAAACAAAAATTCCTTAATCATGGTGCGGTAACGATCTCCATTGACCGTAACGCGAGATCCGAACTCATTTTTGATGAAATAAGGTGCGATGATGCCAACAGCGTGTAAACCGCACCGAGAGGTGTATTTTTCTGGATGCAATGGATTGGGTATGTTATGGATTGGCCTCACTCTAAATCTGGAAATTTTGCTTATTAACAAACCCGTTAAGCCAAAAATGAGTTTTGCAATAAATTGATTAATTGCATTAATGACTGATTTTCAAAGTAAATCTAAATAATTTATTAGCGTTGTTTGAGTGCCAGTCTATTTATAATGATTTGCGAGAGTTTACTGAAAATAATAAGAAAAATGGTTTAATCAAAATTTAATTTTTTTATAATTTCAAGTTCAATGATGCTTAAAAATCATGCTTAATACTGAGCAGCTTTATTCAGATCCTTATAGTAAGAAGAATTGAAGCCAAGGCTCAATAATGTCATTTTGTAAATAAATGATATGAAGTTGAAATAAATGAACTGAAGTTGAATTAATTTTACAAAATATTTTTATTCACAAATTTAACAATAAATAATTAACGATAATTTTTACACAGGTACCAAATGGTGTGGAACGGGAGATATAGCTGAAACATACAGCGATTTGGGCACTGAAGTTCAGATGGATCGCTGCTGTCGTCAACATGATTTGTGTCCTGTCAAAATAAGAGCCTACCAAACGAAATACGATTTAACCAATGACTCCTTATACACAAAGTATTTAATTAACAAAAAAGAAAAGAAAATAATATATAATAAAATAAATTTAATGATTTATTTATTTATAGATCCCACTGCATTTGCGATGATATGCTATTTTCGTGTCTAAAAAAGACAAACACTTCAGCCTCCCAACTAATGGGTTCAATTTATTTCAATTTGGTGCAAGTGCCCTGTCTAACGAGCGTTAATAATAATTTTCAATTTAGAGCAGCCAAAGAAGGCTTCTAGTATAACCAAAATTTGTTCTTCTTCTTCTTTTGCTTCTTAAAATTGAAGCTATAAATTTGTATATAAAATTTTATATCTAAAAGTATTTTTAATTTAATTAGTTTTATTCTTCCTATAAAGTGATGTATCGTGTTAATGTTTCTTGTGTAGGAAAAAGTGGACGAAAAAAATAATTTGAGAATTTTTTGTATAATTCTAAATGTTCTTTATGTTATATAAAAAAAAAATTTTAAACTTTTTAACAAATAAATAGAAATATATTTATTTTTTAAACAAAATAAACTTTGGGTTTTTTAGTAAAAATTATAGAACAGAGGGGATATGCAGACGGTGGAGCATAGCACCTACTTTTGGAATTTTTGTCTGTCTGTATGTCTGTGTTCGCATACGTAGATATAAACTACTGGATGGACTTGAGGTCCCTTAGGACCTTGATTCCAATATAGAGTATTTTTTCCTAATAATAGGTCATTTCGTAGACAAAATTGCAAAATAGTGAAAGCCACTAATTTTACGGGTATAATGGTACTAAAACAGTTGTCAGCACTTTTTAATTTTGTAGATAAAACATTTTTGACACATAACTCTAGAATATATTACTATATATTTGAATTTTAAGAAAATTAAAAATGACACACAGACGAAGTCGCGGGCACTGTTAGTGAATTATAAATTACGATGATGCCACTTTTTTATTATTTTATTCTCACAGAATTTATAATTGGAGAAATCTTTTCTCGAAAAGAAATTTTTCCGTGGGAATATTCTTAATTGTTCAAAAATTGCTTTAACCTTTGGTTAGCTAGCATAGCTAATGCTGTATTTAGACGGCGTGCAAATTTTATGAAATATAACATATGCTATTTTCTATGTTGTATAACATGTGTTAGTTTTTAATTTAGAGCACGCTCTATTATGTTATTAGAACTACATGACAACTTTTAAAATAAAATATTTGCTGAACTTTTGTAGATAATATATATAAATTAAACGTAGTCTAAAAAATAATATTTGGGCATTTCCATAAACATGTCAACCCCAACAGAAAAAACTGAAAGTCTTTTAATATGATGCAAAAGAAATATTTCAAATTAGTATTTCGAGATTATTACCGCTTTTTGCATTTTTAAAGAACAAATATTATAGTGTTGTGCTTGTCGTTGTTCTTTTTAAATTGTTATTGCTTAAAAAATAAACCGTTGATATCACTGTTTTAATAATTTTAGTTTTCTCTTCAACAATTAGAGGTTATGTTGTATGTACGTAACATATGCAAGTTTGAACATGATAATTATAAACCGTATGTTGAACACGGATTTTGACATACACACCAAATTACATATGGATAGCAATTTTGACATTCCATATGACTTGTACACGCCGTCTGAACACAGCATAATAGAAAAATTTTAAATTGTGATAGTAGGAGGATATTACTTACTATATGGCTCTATCTGGTATACTTCATGATCTTACGGTCTCTTATTTTCTATTTTATTTATCTGAAGTAAGCCGTATGTTCAAGCCAGTCATCCCTTTAAGCCAATAGGGAACAAAATAATAAATAAGTGGCATCATCGTAATTTGAAGGAAGTTATTTTGTTTATTTACACACAATTTTTCGTTTATAATTCAGAATACCTAATTTTTTCCTTCGAATTTTTTCACTTTCCGCAGTCAATCAAAAGGAGAAAAAATTTATAATGGGAGAAATGGGAGAAGTGAAAAAACTCGCACGGAAATTTTGTTTATATTTGGGCTGAAAATAATTTGTTGCCGGGAGGTTTGTACTGCTGCTTCTTTATTTTTAATTGTCTTATACAATTATTATTTTTTTTCATTTGTACGTATGTCTTAAGGTGGGATCACACGATTGCCACTAATCCACTAATTTCGCCTAATTTTACTGTACTAAATTGCCTAACATTAATGAAGTTTTCCCAATGATATTTTCTTTAGTCACGTGATTGGACCATTGTGTAATAATTTGATTGCCACCAAATGGCAAAAAATAATTTGGCGACGATAATTACCGCAGCCTAGTCATACGGTTGTAAATTGTAATTATGAGAGTCAGCTGTTGAGTGAACTTGAGAAATTAGTGCATGAAAACGGTTGGTTCTTTTAAACGAAAAAAAAATGCTTCAGCTTTGTATATACAAAAAAATTAACAAAGGAAAAAAAAAGAAACAAAGAACACAATAAATATTGCCGCCGTATTTTTATTATTTCTATTGCCATATGGTTTCTTATTGGCCAGATTTGCTTATTTTCGGAAAAACTATCAAAATATCTGCCTCGATTGCCGCATGTGCTAATTGATTGTGAAATAACACGATTGGGGCATAATATAAACCAATACACTAGCCAGAATAACTATTCGTACACTGCAACATTTAATTTTTAAATAATTATAAAAAAGTAATAGGAAACGATTTGAGGCAAAATTTAACATTATTGGTTCTTCATAGAGTTTTCTTTAATTTTAGTATATTTTCAAATCTTTATGCTTTCACTGCAAAGTTTTTCAATAAAAATATGCAGTGTGGCAACGTTTTACTACCAGAAAAAATATTCGTACACTTTTATTTCTGGGAATTCCATAAATTTTTTACTAAGCTAAAGTGTGCCAAAAGCAACAGAATAATACAAGCTCTACTTAATTCAAATTAATTTGTCTCAGTGGTAAAATTTTCAAAGTACAAATCAAGTATATATTAAGATGAGTTCTAAAACAAAAGAAATTTGTGTTGCTGAACGAGAAATTATTATAAAATTGCGCAATGAAGGATAATCTTTGCGTGAAATTGCTAAGACTGTTGGAAGAAGTCATTCTTCTATCCAATACGTCATTAAAAATTTCAAATCTACCGGCTCTATCTTGTCAAAACAACGCACAGGCCGCACATCAAAATTGACAGAAATGGAAAAACGAACTGTTTTGGCGCTGGTAAAACACAATTCAAGAGTTACGGCTTCCCAAATCAGCAAGAATATAAAAGAATCTTTTAATAAAGACATCCACGAAGACCCCGTGTGCAAAATATTAAAAAGGCTGATTATCATGGCCGTGTAGCACGTAGGAAAAAAAGGATAGAATTTGCCAACAATTACATCAAAATGCCTTCTGAGTTTTGGGAAAAGGTCTTGTTTTCTGATGAAAGCAAATTCCGCATCTTTGGCATTAAGGGGGAAAAAATGGTTCCAACTGTCTAGCATGGAGGAGGTGGTGTTATGGTGTGGGGGTGCATGGTAGCTAAAGGAGTCGGAAATTTGACTTTTATAGAATCCACAATGGACCAGTACGGCTATTTAAATATACAGGATAATGACCCTAAGCATTCGGAGCATAATGTGAAGTTGTGGCTACTCTATAACACAAAATATCAATTGCATTCCCCCCCACAATCGCCGGATCCAAATCCTATAGAACATTTGTGGGATTTATTGGAGCTTAAGATCCGAAAACATAACATTACCTCTAAGGAAATGCTAAAAAGCGTTATTATGGAGGAATGGAACAAAATAAGCCAGGAGGAAACATCCAAACTAGCAAAATCAACTAGCAATGAACTTTCAGAAGTTCTTCGACGTAAAGGATATGCGACTAGTTATTAAAAGTACGAATACTTTTTCTGATGAATTAGCTCTATAATTTTGTAATTTTAGCTGTAAAAAGAAAAAGTCAAATAATAAAATTTTTAGTGCCTCATAAAAAACAAATACATCCAACAACAAATCTTTTAAACACTTTTTGAACAAATCGATTAAAAAACGAGGATTATTTTTATGATTAAAGTTTAAGGCCCAAGGTGTACGAATAATTTTTCTGGCAAGTGTATTTGATGCATTGCGGTAATCATGTGATCTTTTGGTTGCTCAACATTTGTTAGCTAATTGTCGTATTATTCTATACTCAAACCATTAGTAGAAGTACTTATTTACCACTGTTTTTTTGCCTCGCACATACGGACAACAACCAGATCTAAAAAATGTACAATTCATTTATAAAAATAAAAGTCAAAAGGTGAAAAATTATAGCAAAATCATGTACTAAAGGCCAGGATTCACTATCATACTCAGTCGTACGATCTGTCGAAAATTTCATGTGTGTTCAAAAAGTATGATAGTGTGGATTAAAATTGTATGTGTGTGACAGAGTTTTTGACAGATCTGTACGATTTTATAATCTTTTGAAATAATTCATAAAATATTTTTTTCTATGCGATCAGGGTTGATTTTTTTAAGATGATGAGGAGAAAAAACAACAAAATATTAAAACCATATGTTTTTGCATCTTTTTTGTATAATAGTGTGGCACATACGACGCCATTTTGGAACGATTTTGAAAGTAGGACAGAATTCTGTCAGATTTTTGTGTGATTAAATCGTACGATTGTGTATGATAGTGAATCCTGGCCTTAAGTGGTGACATTTCCAGCGACGGCGAAAATTATTGAATTCGCCAATACCATCACTGGGTACATGATTGCGTCATGAGAAAAATTTTCAATTTTAAATAAAAGCCTTCAAAGATTTTTTTTTGTAATTTTACACTTAATAATCGAAAAAATAGTAATAATAATATTTTCTAACAAAATTTCTTTCTAACAAAATTTTTGTATATTTTACATAATTTGGAAGAGTTTCAAATATTTTTAAATTTTTTTATTTTAATTGGAAATAAATTTAAAAGTTATTAATAAAAATTTATACAATGAAAGTTATGCCATAAGACAGTTTAAATTAAATTTACAACTTGTTTTTTTTTTAACAATTGTTTAAATTTATTTAGAAAATATAATAATTTCGTAGAGACTTAATAAAAATGATTTAAATTATTTTTAATTTTGCTTAATAAAATTTGACTTAAAATATGCTCGCTACATTGGGTCCTGCTGAAGTGGTTGGCACTGTTTGTGTGGGTCTATCAATATCTTGATAACTTCTTTGCTGTGTGTTTGCAGTGGGGAATACCGAACCAGTTGTACCGCCACGCGTATTAAATTCACGATATAATAAAATAACACTTATGGGTCTCAAGATCAAATTAATTATGGCAAATGTAATGGCCCAGGCATCTTTAAAAGAAAGAGAGGAAAATTTATTGTAAGTTTTTGTTCTATGATTTTTCTTTTAAAGATAAAGAGCTAAACTTACTCATTCCATAGGCATGTATAATAATGCTGACTATATCGAAAAATATGCTGCTGATATCAATGACCAGTGCCTGTAATAGAAATAATAAACAAATTATAATTCAATTTATTATTTAAATTCAAATAAGCGGAACGAAAAAAATATTTAAATTTATTTATTGCTTGAGATGTATAAAACAATTCAAATATTAAATATACAAGATTTGTGAATTTATATAAAATAACAAAAAAAAAAAAAAAGATATTTTGAGTTTACAACTTAGGACCTTATTTGTTTGGTATTCTATTTCCGTGATTTAGATTATCCCTCTAGACAAACGATCAAGTCTTTCTTTCAAGTTTTTCAAACAAACTGCTTATTAAAATTCATCCAAATTGACAGCTGTGACGTACGTAGACTGCACACAACTTGAAAGCAATTTTATTTTCAAGATGAAAAAATATTCACAGAAATAACAAGTAAGAGTGGTGGCTATGCCGAATCTTATATACCCTTCATCATCTATGTAAATCTAGTTTAGTGAAGTAACTCCAAATTTATATAAAAATGACATCGGCTCTTAATGGGCTAAGCATTTTTAAAAATGTTTTGTATTTCCTTAAAGATCTCCTCAAAAGCTTTGAAATGATACCCATATTGATATTTTCAAAAATTTGAAAATTTCAGAGCCCCGTAACTCGGAAAATATGGGCATGCGCAAATTTTATCACTCAATGTTTTTTCCTTATTTTTAAATTTTCTATCGGCCCATATATTTATTTTTAGTTGTTTTTTTTTATTGGAGTTACCTTATTGTTCCAAATGACATAAAAAATTAGAGGTAGGCGTGGTGAAAATGGACCGATCATTTTCAATAACACTTCTTTTGACACTATATCTGATTGATTGACATATTTATTTTTTTTTTTCTAGCTGATCTAGTGCCTCAGCAAACATTATTTCAGCACTAACACGGACGGACAGACGGACTTCGCGCAATCGACTTCGCTATGGATAAGAAGTCGGAATATATCTACTTTATGGGGTGGAAAATGGATACAACATCCAGAATTTACACACGGTATGACAAACTTAGTTATTTATACCCTTTTTCCACTTTTTGTGGTGAAGAGTATAAAAACGAAAAATAGTTCATACGAATTCTGATCAGCTGTTTTCTTGAACGTAAAATGAACGAAAGGTGATCGCGATGGCTAATTTATTAATTTTCGCCAAAACCCTTAAATAATGAATCGATTTCATTGAGTTAAAGAAGGTGCACTAAAGCTCGAAAATATCTACAAATATGAGAAGGAATAAATAAAATCGGTTGACAAACAGAGGAGAAGAAGGATCCCAATGTTTTGTCTTTGCCTATTTATATATAGATGACTGACTGTATTGGTAAATAATTGTTGCAAAAAAAACCGACATATAAACAAATTTCATCTGTCGGTCTACAACGTTTCAAGAGTATGGCCACATACCTCAAATTACATTAATTTAACGCTCATAAAACCCAGTGCTGTGTGCTTTCGCACAGGCCTACGGCTAAATGTGCTACATCATCTGTAATTATGGGTGATATATATATATATTAAGGAATCAAAAGCTCTCGATGTTCTTGGCATGAAAATTCAATGTGATGTTCGTTGCAACCAGCATAATTTTCATGTCGCAAAAGAAGCATTCAAGTGCCTAAGTTTTTTGAAACGGTGTAAGAAATACTTCACTCCATCTGATCTCCTTACTCGTACTATCTATGTCACCTTTATCAGACCGAAAATGGAATACAACTCTCATGTGTGGTCCGGTGCTTCAAACTCTATTTTGGAGTTACTCGACAGCGTGCAGCAGAGAGCGAAGAAGCTCATCGGTGACAGTAGGGTATCTAGCTCTATTGACTCTCTGGAGCATCGACGCAACTGAAAAACGTAATTTCGTACGCGCAACGCGTTCTGCATCAAGAGCGCATTCCTTTGTGGTCGATTGGCCAGTGAATCACACTACGCATTACAGAGAGAATTCGTTTTTTAGCCGAACAGTTCGTATGTGGAATAAACTCCCCGCAGAGGTCTTTCCTGCCACTTTGAATGTGCAAAGATTCAAATCAAATGTCTACAAGCACTACTTCCTCTATCCCCCTTCCCACAATCTAATTTTCTAGTTCTGGCACAATGCATTGCATAAGTAGGGGTCATCTCCTGAGTGCTGGTCCTAATAAAAAAAAAAAGAAAAAACTATTGGGACGCCCTGTCCAAATCCAAATTTTATACTTGTTGTTATAGCGGAGTTAGCAATAAAGGTTTTTTTTTGTAAATTTTAAGTGTTTGTCTACAACTGTTTAAAAGTCTGGCCATATACATCAAATTTAATGAACTATTGGGGCACCCTGTGATTAAACTAACTCCTTTAACATCTGGACAGTTCTGGATTTGTTGGTAAAGACTTCAATTCGAATTCAAAAACGTGTCCGAAAGTGTGCAGCTCAATTTAAGAACGTCGACATAGCATCCAGCTCCAGCGTTTTAAGCTGCAATTAGCTTATTAACTGAAGCCAAACAACCATCCATTTCAGTTTGGGCCTTACAGCAGCTCCAATTGGATATAGTGTTTGGCTGAATAATCATCTGTTGTGCTGCTATATCAGCAAAAAAAAAATTTCCTCAGCTAAGGATCGGAAGACACTTACGTCATTGTTGAAGAGATATTTCAGTTAAGAGCGAATACTACAGAGCCATGCTAGCGGTCTTTTTGTGAACAGAAATGAAAGATATGAACTTGGACAGCCGTTGGTTTTAGCAGGATAGCGCCCTCTATATCAGAAAGCTTATCATACAATCGATCTTTCATATATATTAAGTTTGGCTTATGTTTTATAAGCTGTCATACCGATGTCAACTGACCATCTCTGAAATGTGATTTTACCCCTTTAGACTTTTTCTTTATGGGGTGCCTTACTGCTAGGTTCCTCCGAGCGATTTGTGAGACTTAAATAGAAACGGTGTTTGAAACACCCCATATACCACACACATCACTATTAACTTTATTTATTCATAATTCTTTCAAACTTATTTTTACTTTTCATTAATATTTTCCAACCCTAAAAAAATTAATCGTCCTTAAAAAGCATTTTTAATTTTCTACACAAATAATTTATTACTTCAAGCAATTAATTTTAATTATAACGGGTGTTATTTATTTCTTTTATACGAAATGGTGTAGAACACTTAAGAAAGAGAAAAAAACAAAAAAAAAACCCAAACTCTAGTCGTTTAAAAGAAAACATAACGGTAAAAATATAGTTGTGATTGCGTGAGTGATTATTTTTTTAAGAAATGGCTTGCTCGCGTCTTAATGTAAAAAAGCAACAACAAAGAAAAAACAAACTCAATAAATAAATAATAAAATAAAGTTAAAAGCAGACCATGATTTAGGCCAGAGTTCAAATGCTTTTGGATTTTTACTTAAAACAAAATGTTAAAGAAATGACCAGGACGATATATTTAATGGTAGCGGCCGTTATAAAAAATTTTGTTTTTTTAATTTTGCCACATGGTAAAAAGGTCAAAGTTGAGCAATAAATTACGACACTTTTCCCTTTTTAGAAAAAACGAAAAACACAGACCAGGACGCTTGTAAAAGTGTTAAAATAAAGTTTGTGTGAAAAAAGCCAACAACGAATCATAATAAAGGAGAACATTTCTTAGGAAATATTTTTTTAATGTCCTTGTTATAAAATATGTCCCAGCAAAAAAGGATAATGAACTGCACAAACTGTGGCATGAGAAAATAATTCAGTTGTAAAAGATTTAAATTTCTGTTATGCATTAGAAGTAATAAAATAGTATTTAGGCATGACTTCATTTGATGGCGTGTTTAGTTTGCTTGCGAATAAAATTAATAAAAACAACAACTGCTTTAAGAAAAAAATCAAATTATTTTTTTTTTATCACTAATTTAAATAATAAATTGCGAGGATGTTCTTGAGTCGTGTATTAAAAATGCCAATCAAAAAAGCGATTTATCCGAAAGCGTAAATGCTGGGGGTTCTGGCTGGGGAGCTTTGCTTTTTTTTTTATTAGGACCAGCACTCAGGGGATGACCCCCACTTATGCAATGCATTGTGCCAGAACTAGGAAATTAGGTTGTGGGAAGGGGGATAGAAGGAGTAGTGCTTGTGGACATTTGATTTGAATCTGTGCACATTGCAAGTGGCAGGAAAGACCTCTGCGGAGAGTTTATTCCGCATACGAACTGTTCAGCTAAAAAACGAATTCTCTCCATAAGGCGTAGTGCGATTCACTGGCCAATCGACCACAAAGGAATGCGCTCTTGCTGCAGAGCGCCTTGCGCGTAAGAATTTAAAGTTTTCAGGAACAAGTTCTCTGATTTCATAAGAGCACATTCTGTTATAGTAAAATAGACTTTGAAGCACCGACCCTTACGTGAGAGTTGTATTCCATTTTCGGTCTGATAAAGGTGACGTAGATAGTACGAGTAAGGAGATCAGATGAAGTGAAGTATTTCTTACACCGTTTAAAAAAACTTAGGCACTTGAATGCTTCTTTTGCGACATGAAAAATATGCTGGTTCCAACGAACATCACATTAATATATATATATATATATAGCATATATGGCATATGCTACTGTCATCTGCGAAAGAATAGATAGGTTTGGAAGTCTGACGTAGAAGGCCATTGAGAAAAATAAGAAATAGGGTAGGGGAAAGAATGGAACCTTGCGGTACCCCTAAATTTACCTTGAATTTGTTTCATGCGATCCCATCCATAACAACTCGTATAGTGTGATCCCTGAGAAAGCGCGATATAAGTCGAGAGAAACTGTTACCGACACCAAAAGCAATAAGTTTTGATATGAGTGCACCATGCCACACTCTACCTTACTTTCGCCGAAATGGTGAATGGATTGACACCACTTTTCCGAAAGGAAGGCCAGTAAGTCACCCGTAGAGCGTCCCCTACGGAAGCCGTACTACCGGTCACTAAGTAAGCTGTTGGACTCCAGATATTTCACAAGATGGAAATTAAGCATACTCTGCATAACTTTGGAGGGTGCAGAGCAAATTGCGATTGGGCGGTAATTTTTAGGAATAGGTGAACCTTGTTTTTCCAAAAGGGATGGGATACAGGCATAAAACCCAATCGAAGTCGCAAAAAAGGCAAGAAAAAGATCAATCTCACAGATCGCACCGTCCAAGAAAGGCGGAACCGCCAGTTGGCAGTAGATAATTATGTCTTAACAGAAGAGAATCTAATCCAAGCGACCAATGGCATGAACTCAAAGTCAATGCTAGTCCAGCACAAGCGCTAGAAGATGACACGAGGAAAATAAATTGACCAAAAATTTTTGCTGATCTCAATTTCTCCAGGGGGTATTTTTGTCTCGCTGACCCCGTCCCCTTAACGCCATTGTGTCTGGGCAGCTCAACACGCATGTACTTGCAAGGACTTGACACCAGCAGATAATAAACTTTCGACATCTGATTATTGAACCGATAGCCTGCTCCAGTTATTGGTCAAGCCCTTTGGGCTGTGATTTGACCATTATAGCAAGGAAAGCACTTACAAGCTACGAAAAACGTGCTTTTCCAAAGTGCAAGTATGAAAAACCACCTTAAAGACGAAAAATTCATGACTTTAAACATTGTAAACAAAACAACCGCATCAACGGGTAAGTTAGTCTTTTCTGAAACCTTTTTTAAGGAAGACTTCTGCATTTTAATTTTATGAAAGCGTTCTTTTTACTAAACTCAAGTATGAAAAACATATTCTAGGCAAAACAATATGCAATTTTCAACATTATAAAGAAAACAAAAAACAGAAATTCCGAATCCACGGGTAAGCTAGCCTTTTATTAAGGCTGTTGTTAATTACCACTTCTATATTTTAACATAACGCAAAGAAGCGTATGAAAAATCACCTTTTAGGTAAAGAACAGGTAAAAATTACCGCGCAGACTAAAAATTAACGGGCTTTCCACATTGTTAACAAAAAAAAAAAAAAAAAAATACAAAATCTATGGGTAAGTTAGTTTTTTATGAAGGCTGTTTCGGTTACCACTTCTGCATTTTAACATTAAAGTTCATTGAACTTATTAAAACAACGCACAAAATAAACAAAAAAAAAACACATTACATTAACACAAACAAATCCAGCGCATATTTGCAAGAACATTCAATCAATCCCTTCATTTGCTATTAACAGGCAGTTTGAAATTATTGACTTCATTTGTTTGGTGACAATTGCTAACAACACCGACATTAAAAACTAAAAGTTTACTCACCGTTTGTATGGCTTCTATGGAATCCTTGCTATGCATTGTCCACATCATGGAAATCATAAAGAGAAAATTATAAAATTCATAGGCTCCATGACCCCACATGCCCAGCATGGCATTTGATATAAAAAGAAAATGTATAAAAGCCACGCACTGAAAAAAAAGATTAAACAAACAAGAATACTTGATTAATAAAAAAACAGATAAATAAAATGAATTCAAAATCAATCAGTAGATAGATTAAAAAAAAAACACCTTCACTTGATTTTCCATTTTCAACATTTTGACTAACATCTAGAACTGTAATAACTTGACAAAGTTAGCAAAGCAACGAGTCAACCCCAACAATCAACAATCAATCCAGGGAAGCCATAGAAAAAATCTTAAATATTCAAGCCACTGAAGAATAATAATAATAACAACAACAACAACATATAAATCTAAATTTACTAAGCAGGGGATCTTAAATAAAATAACAACAAACAAGAAACTAAAAACAAGATAAGTTTGAGAGGAAAAATATGAGACAGTTGTGATACGAGATACTATCTGCCCACCCATAGATACGAGACGATATTGTGACAGCACTTGTATCTCTGTGTGTCTAAGGTGTCTATTAGTTATTTGTTATATTTGAATGAACAAGTTGCGGTTTAATTTATATTTTATATATGAATGTATGTATATTAGGGAACTTGTTCATGAATCCAAAATAATTATATTCTGTTGCAATTGAAGGTTACAAAGCTTTAAAAAGCAGAAATAATTATTTTGAATTTTTTATTACGATTACATAGTGATAGGAATAATCATTTATTATACTAAAAATGAACTATTCTCCAGCTAAATACGTAAGAGATTTTCATCTTTTGCTAAATAAAAATGTAAGTAAATTGCAAACCAGACTATTTTTAACTTTTAGTATTAAAATTATAATCAATTGGTAACACTGCCATATAATACGTATGCGCAAATATTTAAATAGGAGCCCGATTGTGTATAAGGGCCAGTTTTTGACTTCGTATTTAAATGTCATTTATATTTAAGTTCTATTTAAGTTCAAAATTCAGTTTTTTAATGCACACTTAAATGAAACTTAAATGAACAATCTTGCGCATTTAAAGTCCATTTAAATAATACAGTTTTACCATATGGTTATATGGCATTTTTTGTTGTTGTTTCACAAAACTAAACAAACAGTTTAGCCATTGATAGAACAATATTTTATGTTTTGCACACATTTCTTAATGAAAATATTAATTAAAAAGTTAAATTAAGAAATAAAATAAGTTTAGATGGTGAATACATTTTTTAATATATTTAAAACATTTTTCACAAAATTTGCAATTCATTGTGTTTGTTAGCAGCTGTTTTTCATAAACAATGGAGATTTATGTTGATATTTCGTAATGCTGCCATATTTTTATTGTAGTTAAATAAGAACGATCATAAATGACTGAAAAACTGAAACTGTATTTTAATACTACTTAAATTAAAATGCAAATTAACTAAATGCGTATTTAAATATGAAGTCAAAAACTGGCCATAAGACTACAAATGTCTAAGGAGGTGGCAACATTATAATTTTATTTGCAAATAGTTTTCTTATTCACGTACTGTTTTCGCGACTTAAATATCTTTTTAATCCAAGTCTGGTGTATTGTCTGTATTAGGGCCAGGAGACACTATCACACAAAAATTCTGTCCTACTTTAAAAAGCGTTTCAAAATTGAGATGCAGAAAACATATTGTTACGTTTTTCCCTTTTATAGACACAAACGTACGGAATCTTTTGATTGCAAATACCACTGTGGCTCATTATAAATTCTGTACTTAAAACTTTATGGCTTTTTTTGGCTATACTTCTTCATCCTACCGGTCTTGTGAATCCCATGGTTTCGTATTTACTAAACATGCGTTATTATTACAGACGCAGCCATCCACGCTACACTACTGTGTTACTCCGGTTGCCTTGTTTAGTTACCTTAACTATTCAGAGACATCTCTACTACTCCTTTTATCCAAGCCAGCCCACTCCTTTTATTCCAATAGCCACAACACACGTCTGCCATACACTGTTTTTATGCTGTTACACTTCCCTGCGCTAACCGCTACCGTTCGTACTTTTTGTTGTAAAGGGCTTCTTGACAATAATCTGTTACTCTTGTATTAAGTGTCTTTTGCCTCTCGGGAGGTTTGTACTGCTGCTTCTTAATTTTTAATTGCTTTATAACAATTTTTATTTTCCCTTGTAAGCGTGTCCGAAGGCGGTATCGAACCCACAATCTTCTGTTTTACAGTGCGCACCTCTTTTTGTTGGCTAATTGTGGTATTATTCTATACACACACCATTAGTTGAATTAACTTATTCACCACGCTCACACGGATAACAACAACAGGGGTTGCCAGATCTTATTTTCGGAACAATATGGTTTTCATATTTTGTTGTTTTTCTCCTCATCCTAAAAAAATCAACTCTGATCGCATAGAGCAAATTATTTCAAAAGATTATAAAATCGTACAGGTCCGTCAAAATGTCTGTCATACACATATACACGTTCAATGCACACTATCATACATTTTAAGCCCATATGCAATTTTTGACAGATCGTACGACTGAGTATGATAGTGAATCCTGGCCTTTAATGTTGCTAGCGGTGCTTGACTTTGTTATCAAATTGTGGGATTTACCCCAAAAATGGGAAAACAATATTCTCTTCGGGGAATAGAGATTTTTTGGCGGAAATATAAAAAATATTTTTTTTGCGATTTTTTTTTTTTTTTTGGCGGTAAGAATTTTATATTTAATTATTCCAGTATGGCAACACAGACATTACATAATATCCCATTACCAAGGCGAATATATTTCCAAGTGGTAGAGTAGGAAAATTCATACATTTTCGACGGGAACATAACCAAAGTCAAATATGTAAATCACAGATTAATATTAATTTATCTGTGATAAATAGAGTTTGGGACAAGGCGTATCAACACCAGGTGGTCGCGATGGCGAATTTAATAATTTTCGCCGAAATCCTAAATGTCAAACTCCATATATAAAGAAATATGTATAAATTTTTTTTATATAGTGTTTGACACTTAGCGTTTGCGGCGAAAATTTAAATTCTATATTCGACAACAATTTGATAACATTATTTAATTTCAATCATAATATGTTTCTTTTAGAAAGAAATTTCTTTAAGAACTTTCATATCGGTTATCGATAATTTAAAAATATTTTTATACCTACAAAATTAACAGCCAGTATTGTTATTTAAAGAGTTGTCTGCATTAAAATATGGAAAAGAAATAATTAATCAAGACTAACTGATTCTACAATAAAAACAATTTATTTTCTTAGAATTATGTTTGAGGTAATACAAAGGTTGAAAAATGTTTTTCCCAAAATCAATAAATTGATTATTTTATATTAAAATTTTAAATCGTTTTATAGTTTAAAGCTTATTACAAATATGTATAAAAGTTTTTTTTCTTTAATATTGATTTTAATGGGATTAAAACAACATATGAATAAAAACTGGCTATTGAAATTTAAATTTTAAACATTAAAATATATTTGAGACAACTTTTAAGAAAATTGACAAGATGTCTCATAAATAAAAATAAATCATAAAACAAGTTTTAGATTTTTATTATTGTAAAAAATTATATAATTTCACAAAAAAAAAATATTTCTTTTTATTTTTGAGCCAAATCAATATTTTGTTCAAAGAATTTGTTTAAATTGCAGGTTTGTTAATAGAAAATTATTAAACAAGAAAAAAAGTTATTTTAACAAAAAAAAAAAAAAAATGAATTATTACTTTTAATCAGTATAATGTTCGTTAATTGTTACAAGTACTATAAATTTAAGATATCAGTCGAATAAAGTGTGTTTTAAAGCAAAATTTTCGGATTTAAACAAGTTCTAGAAAAAAGAATACGAGAATTATTTAGTTTTTTTTTATATCTACATTTTATTTATTTATTTTATTTCTTTTTGAATTATATATTTTATTTCAATTTTTTCACGAACTTGAGATCAATTGGAAATCATAATTCATTTATAATTAAGATGGTTGAAGTAAAGTACTGATATTGATTTTTTTTACTAAACGAGAATTACATGTCAAAAAAAAAAATTTGTTTTTATTTCTGAATTTAAACCAAAAACTATTAATTATTACGACCGCTTCATTAAACAATTCTGAAGCTAAAAAGTAAAGGGGCCACCCCATATTTTTGACGTATTAAACAGACCTTGAAATAATCAAAACATAAACCTCTCTAAAAAGAGTCAACCCTAAATTTACAATTTTTCAGTAAAGGCAAACTTATATTTTTTTTAATATTTACTGCCATATTAATAAAAAAAATAAAATAACTTTGAAATATGTTTTATTACATTTTCCATGCAATTACATCTTAACTGTATTTTAATGTTTTATGAATACGGCATTTACAATGACAGTTGAAAACAATTGTGACATTATTAAGAAATACGAGTTGTTGTTCAGGGATTATCAATTCAACTCTCTTTATTTGACTCTGGAGAAGCTCTTAGAACAGGGCTAAAACTGTACTTTTTTCAAAGGAGTAATTGATTTCTTGTAAAAAAGTAAAAATTAAAAAATTTTGAGTTGATCCCGTCCGCTATAAGTAACGGAATTATTCATATGTAAACCCAACTGACTAAACCCAATTGACTGATTTCGTATGTGTATCTTCTTTTAGACATTTCTTTAATAAGGCATATGGATAGGGCGCTTAATTAACCCTCCTAAAACATTAAAATATGAATATGATATGCAAACATTAGTACCTGTCGAATAAGGCCTTATATAATGTCTCCTCCTACCTACACCCTACTTTATCTACTCTATGAAAAGTATTATCAAGAAAATAAATTAAATTTTCTGCTGTTGAATATTAATATTTAATACAACAACAAAAACACAAAAAAAAGAAAACAAATAAAATAAATTATTTTTAAAACAAACCAAAAAAACAACACAACTGAATTCAAACATTTGGACAACAGAAAATATTTCCCAGAAATAAATAGCTTTCATACAATTCAGCACACACTTTAAAACGGCGGTGGTGTAGCAATTAAGTACCCCAAATTAGAATTAAAGAAAAGAGGTCAAATCAAATATAAACGACTGCAATTGCTTTTGGTCAACGCTGCGAACATGACCAAATGCGAACAAGTGAAAAATTTTCGAAAAAGAGGTGGAAAGGCAAGGAATGAAGAGAAGTAATATGCACCCAAAGAACAAATAAACAACGCATTTTTTTAATGATCGATAAACGGCTGACTAATTGTTGATTATGAGAAACACATAATACAAATAGTTAAATAAATTAGTGGCAAATATACATACAAAACGCCCCATATTTATAAATAAAAAATTTTTTATTTTTTTTGGAAATTATTTCCCAAAAACATAAGTACATCTTTAAACAGTAAAGATTTCAATTTTTGTATTTACCTTAACGCGCACAAAGGCAGATCCCATTAATTCGTTGATATCTGTCATGATTGTCATAAAATCAAAACAGCAATGACTTGTGTGTTTGTGTTTTGTTTTAAATTCTTATTTAAATTCAATTGTTGTTGTGTTGTTGCTTGATGATGCTGTGACTGGTGATTTAACTTTTATCTAGTAGGTACCTACATATGTTGTTGTTATTTTAAAAATTGTTTGCTCACTGGTAGTTCTAGTTTCTTTTTTATAAAATAAACCCAATTTTACTTTTTAACTAACAGCTGGTTGTTATTTTTGAAGTTTTGTTTTCGCCTTTTGTAAATCTTTCTTTATTTTTGGCTTGAAGCAATTAACAACAAATTACTAATAAATTTGCACAATATGTTTTAATTTGTACTTATTTTTCCTAAAATGCACATTCTATTAAAATACACAATATCAGCACGAAACAATAACGTCACACTGTTAAATTTATGCCAGTAAAACACTTAATAAGTAACAACTAACTGCTCTCTAGAATAGAAAAACACACTTGTTGGTGGGCCGTTGAGTGAGAACTAAACAGAACCGTATTGAATTGAAATGACTAAAGTTAACCAAAGTACAGAGTTTAATACAAAGCGAATAACAAATACAAAACGGAATAGTAAAAAATGTCGTAATCGCAAGTATTTAAAAAAAAATAGAGTTTTGTGTGTTTGTTTGCAGTAACACGACGTGGAGGTTATAGCGGTAATGAAGTCCATTTAAAGTATTAAAGCACTTCGTTCGAAATTAAGGAACTAAAAAAACAGAACAGATCTTTTTGCGTCCACATCGAAATTTTAAGAATTTAATCGACAAATTACAAAAATATATAAAATGCACAAAATCTGGCAGCCTTAGGAATAAAAATTCCGTCTTCCGTCTTTTTTTTGCAAAGTTACTTTTATATTTGAAATTATTTTTTTTTTTAATTAAAATTTGAAACACGGGAATAATTAATAATATAATTTAAACTTTAATATTTTTATCGTACTATTTTCCCGGTATTGATTATTGAAGGTGAAAGCACGTCTCGATGGCCATTTCGCTATAGCACGATAAATTTAAAGTTAAATTATATTATTAATTATTCCCGTGTTGTTAATTAAAAAAAAAATGATAATTAATAAGATTTATTTGTTATATCATTATAATTTAATATATTATATAAAAAAATATAATTTGATTCCGCAATGTACCCTGTTGTATAAAAAGTTAAAAAATATAAGATAAACAAATTTTCAGTGATTTTTCAGTACAGTACAGTACAAATTAGAGAATAAAAGTACTTGATCACTTTAAATATGAGTTTATGGTTATAATTATTTAAACAAATCCAAAAAAGCAGTAAATATAAAAAAGCTTTTTAAACGACATTACAAAATTATTCTTGTAATTTTATATGGGGATTTGAGATTGAGAGTGATCGCTTGAGATACAGGAAAAGTAAAGAAACGATAAAACTTTTATTACAGGGGTAATGCAGTATTTTGCTGTTAAATGGGTATTTTTTTATTATGGCAAATTTACTATATCAGAGGGAAGCCAAGCGCTAAGCAATTATTTGTTTAATTTCATCAAGTTTTATAAGTCCCGTGTGATTTTTGGTTGCTGCTAAAAAGCATAGTTATGTTGTAGCGTCTTTGTAGTTTCTGGGATTCGTAGACTCGCATTTTCTTGCCGTTAAAAAATTAGCTGCTTTACGTAGTTTTAAAAAATTTGTAGGCCTTAGTACATTATTTAACAATTCACATTAAACAATATGCGTTTTCCATCCCTGGCTACTATGATTAATTTGCCGTTGCCAGATATTTTGTTTAAATATACGTTATACTCAAACTTACGAATACTTCGTGTAAATTTGTATGATTGCTTAAACACAAGGTAAAGAAGAACTTTGCAGTATAAACGGTCAGTTAATTTCTTAATTATAAGTAATTTACTCACAAAAACATTAAGTGATTATAATGCAGCCTCCTCATTAGACTTTTTTAGTGTTTTCGGCAACCAGGCAGCGTTACCAATTAATTATTATTTTGCTATCCTGTGCAAATAAAAATGGAAAATATTTTATTTGCAATTTGCCGTATATAGATAGCTATAAGAGGCTTGTGTGTAAAAGTAGAAAATAATGAACACCAAGACACTTAATAAATTAGTATAAATAAATGCCGTTTAATCTCTTTATTAAAAGTAGCTAATACTTTTACACAGCATTGTTTTACTATTGAAAAAATCTACTTGAAATCTTGTTATTTTAAACATTTGATTTTAAAGTGGAGAAATTATGATTATAAAAACAACAGTGCATTTTTGTAGAGAACAAAGTTCATAAATTGATGTTGCAGTATTTGTGAATGACAACCGAAACCACTTTTTATATTAGGTTTTATATAAGGAAACAAATTTTAGCTACTGCACTGAAATGATCTCATAATTAAACTTGCAAACAAAATAAAACCTTTTGCGACATAGATTTTATGTCTGTGTTTTTAAAAATCTAATTAAATTTTCATTACTGCGAATAAGACAAAGAGGAATTGCGCTCGTCGGACCCAAGTCAACTGAATGCTTAATCTAATTATGGCTTTGTTCACATATGCAAGTATAGATTTCTAGACTTTATTTTTCATTTATATAAGATAATGAAGGTATACCGTGTTTTATTAAAATTTTGGTACAAAACTGACACCCGTTAAAACAAATTAAAGTACAGTGACGATGATCATGGACTATGTATTCTGCATTTCCTTGTTTTATTATTCCTTTCATTATTGACAAATTAACTAATTTCTGTTCAAACTCTAGAAATACACTTATTAAATTTAATAAAAGTTTTCTTAAAATTATTAAATGAACAAGTAACGTAAAAATGTTATTTATTAAATATGGCAACACGTTTTTTCTCCAGCCGAGTTGCATTGTAGTTCGTGTGTTGGCGCTTCAAAAGGTGTTAGTGATAGAAATTTAATACAATAAAGTTAAATAAAGGATTTAAGAATGTAATAAATAACACGCTCTTAGTGATAATTTTGTGAAATTATAATATATAAAAGTAAGTTAATTTAAGAATAATAGTAAATACCAAAAATATTCACCAATAAATGATTACAATGATATTGTCATATGGCTGTGTTCATTACAGTTTGTCTTAAGTACTGCCACTCGCTTTTTTGAAATAAACAAGAAATAAACAAATAAATAAATTTCAAAAGGAATTTAAATATTAATCTAAACTATAACATTATCAGATTAATTTTCTATTCTTATATTGCTTATTATCAATTTAGATGTTGCTTTAATAATTAATTATTACTTTTATGATAAGTTGCATTTTTTATCTAAAACGATGGCAACTCATGAATGATTGTTTTTATTTATTTTTCTTCTGTGGTTGCAGTTTTATAAATACATACACATTTCTCAATTTTTATTTAAATATTTAATTTTAATAAACTATGTCTACATATGTAGTTACTAAAGAATTATTTGAAAACATGAGTTATGATACTGAAACCAGCAGCTTAAAAAATGTAAGTGTTATAAAAATGTACTTGAGATAATTGTTCTAGTGTCGGCATTTTGTTTCAACCTTATGACTTTTTTATCAAAACAAATACAGGCAACAACTGCAACAGGTGCCAATTATGAAGACATTAAACCATCTGTTTTAATTGTATTTGCCAATAGTGATATTAATGCGGCACTTTATCATTTAAACAAGTCATTGATCTCGCCTTGTGATGCCCAAGCCATTTGTACAATTTTAGTGCAAGAATCAATAGGAGACAATTTTATTTGCAAACTGCAGCACAAATTTAAATCATATTCCTTTAATAATGTAGAAGTCAACGAACAATATATAAAAGCTTTAGAAACGGCTGTGAAACTAAATGCGCAAATTATCAGAGTAGGAAAGCAGGATAAAACTACTTACCAACCCACAATTGTATGTGACTTTACACACGAACAATTGTGTTCATCATCACCTTCAGGAATTGTTACATTACATATTTTTCGTACAGCTAAAGAAGCAATATCATTAGTAAATAAGGAATCGTTGAACTTTTCCAATGTCTCAATATGGCACCAAGATCATAGTTATGCTTATGAAGTGATTGCATCCCTTAAATCTGAAGTCTTTTTTATTAATTGTCATAAAGCGCCATTGAATGTTTTGGAGGAAAGTATTAATCAGCGAAAAAATTATGTTATACTGGACAAATTGTATCACTATGAAACTTTACAACATGATGGAATACAAAAGAGTATTGTATTTCCAATTGGTAGTATATTTGCCAATTAATTAAATAAATTTATTTTAAATATGTTGTTTGTTGTTAGACCTCTTTACTCTTAAGTTGAATTGTAAGGTTCGGCTTGAGGTCCGCTTTGTTAATAAATTAAAAACAAAATAACATTATTGTTTTTATTTATTTTTCAATATTCCAAAGTGTAAACATAAACAAACGGACGACGCTGAAAATAATGAAGATGACCAACAAAGTTGGTCGAAATATTAATATTAAGAAAAAGAAGTAATAAAATTATGATATCAATATTTATATTATTATTATATTTATTTCATTGTTTTTTTTTTAATTGTTTTTTGCTGTCGTTATAACTAACAGCTCTTCCTTTATCGAATTCTATTCACTGGGGACAAAATATTAGTATTACGGTGAAAATTTTTTGGGGTCGAGTACACTGCCAACCTTCAGTTGTTTTCTACGATTTTAATAATTTTAGTTTTTGAAACACTTTTTGTGTATTTAAATTTTAGAAACTTCTATAGACAGCTTAATTTAAGTATTCATCACATACATATATACATATGTACAAGGCAGATTTGTTTTACTAAAATGAATATGCCTTGCATATGTACATATTATTGACTGCCGAATAACGAGTACTATTATTTTTCTAATTAATAAAAAAAATATTTTTTTTTTAATTTCCATAAAAAAATCAATTCCGAAAAAATTGATGCATTTTTTTTGTTCTTTTTGTTTTTGTTATATATTTCATATCGTCCGTTAAGCATTTTTATAATGCTAACTTAATATTTTTAATTTAAGCAATTTTTTTTTCAATTTTTTGTTGTATGCAATTTTTTTATTAAGAAAATTCTGCTATAGCGCTGACTATTAAAAAAAATTCCATTTTTTTTATAAAGTATTTCTTATAGATATAAATTTTGTAAGGGCACCTTGATTTCTGCTTTAGAAGTTCAGCAGAATAAAAATAAAAAACATTTTCGGGTGCACTCTTTAAGGGCATAAGGGTATATGAAGTTAAGTTAAATAAATTTTTTTTTTATTATTACTTTTCCAAACATGGGAATTAAACTCAATTAAAGTTACCTTCATTATTGATATTGTGGAGAGAATAATTCTAAATTTCTAAATTTGCTCACAGCTGTAGAAGAAGGCTTTATTGAATTGGCTGGGTCAATCGTTTAATACTTGCTAAAAATTCCATCTTGACTTCTAATTTTTGAATATAAGTCATTTTTTTAAAAGCTGGAACCAACGACAGCAAAAAGTATTTATCTTCATCAATTTCTTCTACTTGTTGAGCTTTCGCTTCTAAAATTTTGGGTTTTGGTCTGTCATCGTAAGTTGCTTCGTTCTCTACTGAAGTTACAAGCTCTGCTGGCTGCTGTTTATATTCCACTTCAAAATCGCTGCTGTCATGACTGTTCTCAAATGATCAAGTACCAAGGTCCTCACTTTCAACTACGTTAACTTGGCGGCTTTCTGTAGGCCGATCGTCTAGGGTGGGAAGCAAAAATGACAGCTGATCAAAGTAAATATACTTTCTTCGCTTTTTAACTGTTTGTCCAGATTTTTTATAATGTTTACCTCTCATAATGTTTACCTCTCTTTGGAAAGTTGTTTTTAAATTTCTCCATTTACTCTGGATGTCCTTTCCTATAATTAAATAAAAATATTATATTTGGTATTTTATGATCCATGTATCTTGCTGTAGGACAAAGCTTTAAATCGCTGTATTTGAAGAGATATCGCTAAAATCTTTTCGCAGAGGGCTAATTTTTTTTACACTGATAACTTGTTGCTAATAAACAAACTTTGTTGTTAAAATTAAAAATCAAATGCCGTTACTTACTTTTCATATCCATTTCCGATTGAGGCTTAAATCTAGTTTACGGACGCAGCTTAAAAATTAAAAAAAAGTTATCTACCGGGTGTAAAATTTAATTTTAAGCAAAAAATGTAAAGTGACAAATTTGGCGCTGACGCTTAGTTTCCGAGTAATGGGCTTCTAAAGTTTGTATGGACAATATGGAATATATTGAGTATTTTGTGGTGAAATGGGGCAATATTGGTATCATTGAAAAGGTAATTTAAATATCTATTCAATCTAAAAGGAAAATATTAAAAAAATACAATAAAAACAGGTAACGATAAAAAAACAGCTTTTTCCATATAAACATGGAGTACCTACATATATTAAATAAATTAAGCTGACAGTACTACATGAAAAAAAAATAAAAAAAGGTTTAATAAGCGAAGCCGGTGTTGGTCATACCATAGAGAACAAAATCCTTGCGTCCGGCCGGAGGCCGGCTATGCGAAAAGTCTTTAGTAAGCGAAGCCGGTGTTGGTCATACCATAGAGGAGAAAATCCTTGCGCCCGGCCGAAGGCCGGCTATGCGAAAAGTCTTTAGTAAGCGAAGCCGGTGTTGGTCATACCATAGAGGAGAAAATCTCTGCGCCCGGCCGAAGGCCGGCTATGCAAAAAATCTTTAGTAAGCGAAGCCGGTGTTGGTCATACCATAGAGGAGAAAATCCTTGCGCCCGGCCGAAGGCCGGCTATGCAAAAATTCTTTAGTAAGCGAAGCCGGTGTTGGTCATACCATAGAGGAGAAAATCCTTGCGCCCGGCCCGAGGCCGGCTATGTAAAAAGTCTTTAGTAAGCGAAGAAAATAAATATTTTAATACTATATGTATGATGCCTTTTACATCTCATTTTGCCATAAATTCTTTAATGTAGGTGTGCCATATTATACGTAAAAACTTTAAAGGTCCGTAGCTCCAAAACTAAGAGTTTCTCGGAAAATTAAAAAAAAAACTTTTTGTTATTATTTTTAATATTTTCCTCTTAAATTTAATAGATATTGAAATTACCTTTTCAATGATACGCATATTGCCCCATTACACCACAAAATACTCAATATATTCCATATTGTCCATACAAACTTTAGAGGCCCATAACTCGGAAACCAAGCGTCAGCGCCAAATTTGTCACATAACATTTTTTGCTTAAAATTAAATTTTACACCCGGTAGGTAACTTTTTTTAAATTTTTAAGCTGCGTCCGTAAACTAGATTTGTTCCCCGATTGACTTAACAAGCTCCAGCCGTCCCATACAGCTTCGCATACAGCGTTCCAATTGGAAAGTACAACTTTTCTATTTGCATGTTCTTTTAGTGTTTTGTCGTAAATTGCAGGTCTCTTCTGTACAGCCTTGATTAGTTTTTCTGACCAGTCCTCAACGTTTACTAAATTCAAAAGTTATCAGAATACAATTACAATGGAATTATTTTCTTTCGGATAAACAAATTAATACTTACAAATTTGCATACTCTTACAGTCAATTTTTTAACTTTTTTTTTTTAAATTTATTTTTAAAAACAGCTTTTTTAATTAACAAATAAATTGCATTTTCATAAATTTTAATACATTTAATGAAATTAAAAATTGATGGCAATTGATAAAAAAAAATTGCGTTACAGAAATTGTTGATTCTCAAGTTTTATATTGCATAAATGAAAAATTGCATGTGGGCGTGTTTACATAAGAACTCGCTTTGAACAGATGACCAATAAAAAATTGCATTAGAAAATATTGCTTTGTAGCACTTAACTAACATAGTGTCTACACCTGGAATTAACTTTGGAATAGTTTGAGAGACAATGGCGGCAGAATAATATAAACAATCTATTGAAATTTATATCAATCCCAAACAAGGGATCATAACTAGAGCTGCAAAACAATTATTACCGATAATTTCGATAGTTTTTTTTTTGGCTGGCTGTAGTATCGCTGCTATAGTATCGAAGTATATCCCTGAACCGTGGACTTTTTGCTCTGTTGTCTTCATTCCCAAGGGAGGGAAGACTTCGCACACTGAACCGAAGGACTTTAGACCTATAAGTCTATCCTCTTTCCTTTTGAAAACTCTGGAACGGTTAATTGACCTTCACTTGAGAAGGACGATTAATACGGACCGACTCTCCGCCTCTCAACACGCGTATGTCAAGGGCAGATCTGTTGAGACGGCACTACACACGCTTGTGGGATGCATAGAGAAATCCCTAGAGCATAAAGAATATACATTGGTTGCCTTTCTAGACATAGAAGGGGCATTTAACAATGTGAAACCAGAGGCCATCACAGTGGCCCTGGAGGGACTGAACGTAAGTCGGTCGATTATAGGCTTTGTATGGAATCTATTGACAAATAGGGTCATTACTTCCAGCATGGGGATAGCTACCATACACAGGGTAGCTAAGCGAGGTACACCACAAGGGGGGGTATTATCTCCCCTTCTCTGGAACCTTGCGATGAACGCATTACTGACGGAAATGGACTGCAAGGGGTTCAGGACTGTGGCATATGCGGATGACGTTGCGGTTGCTGTGTCGGGAAAATATCTCGACACGCTATCGCAACGTCTACAAACGGCGCTAGGCTGCGTCAGTAGTTGGTGTACTGAGAGTGGGCTTAGCGCGAACGCTCGGAAAACGGAGCTTGTGCTCTTCACGAGAAGAAACAAGGTTCCGGCCTTTCCACTACCACTCCTTAATGGAGTGGAGCTTGAGTTGTTTGACAGAGCGAAGTATCTAGGTATCATCCTGGACTCCAAACTGTCGTGGACCCCAAATGTCCGCTTTAGGGCGGACAGGGCCTCAGTGGCTTTGTATGTGTGTAAGAGGGCCGTAGGCAAACACTGGGGTATAAACCCGAGGACGTCGTACTGGCTCTTTGACACGGTCATAAAACCCATACTCATGTACGGGGTTCTTGTATGGTGGCCCGCACTGGGCAAACTTGTGAACTGCAGTATGCTGAATAGAATATTGCGAACTTCGGCCTTGATGGTCACTGGGGCAATGCGCACCACTCCATCGAAGGCCCTCTTTACGATGCTGCACTGGCTACCGGTCGATCTCATGGCCAAGCGGCTGGCTATGAACTCGGCGGTTAGACTGAATGCAGCGGGGACGTGGAAGTCAGGGGACTTTGGACATGCGACCATTTTAGGCTGCTCCCCGGCCATCCCTGACAACATCGATTATTGCACGCCCACCCCCATGTCTGATATTGGTTTCGGGGTGTCAACGTCGGGCACATCGAATATGCGTGGGGATGTGCTTGATGTTTACACTGACGGATCAAAGTCGGACACGGGGGTCGGGGGGGGCGTCTTCATTCCTAGATTTCAAATCAGAATGAAGTTTAGGCTACGGGATCAGTGTAGCGTGTTACAGGCTGAGATCTCAGCCATCAGAAGAGCGGCTTGCTGGATGAGGTACCACAGGATATACGGAGAGGATATCCGGATCTGTACTGACAGCAAGGCCGCGATTAACTCCTTATCGGGTGTCTATACGACATCCAGATTGGTACGTGAATGCCGGACATCTCTTAACGAGATGGCGAGACATTCCAACCTGGAACTGTTTTGGGTACCGGCTCACTCGGGCGTATCCGGGAATATAATTGCGGACGAACTCGCCAGATTGGGAACCCGGTTGGGAGACCGGGAGACTGATCCACTGGTAGGAGTCCCATTAAGCTGCTGTAGAGCTTTACTTCAGCAGGAACTCCTCAGAACTGCACAGTGTAGATGGTCTGAGGAGGTTACCTGCAGGGTCTCGAGGACATTGTGGCCTCAGTACGATGATAGGAGAACCGCGAATCTGCTGAGGTTTCCTCGGGGGCAGCTGGGCACACTGGTGGGCGTGCTGACAGGGCACTGCGTCATTGGTGCTCACGCTAGGAGACTGAATCTTCCTCATCATGACTACTGTAGAAGTTGTCAAGATGAGGAGGAGGAGGAAACGGTGGAGCATATGCTCTGCCACTGCCCGGCTCTTTCTGGGAATAGAGCGGCTACTTTTGGCAGTCCGAGACTGCATGGCCTTGCAGACTTATCCGTCTGCGATGTTTCTAGGATAAACTTGTTTATCCGGTCTTCAGGGTGGTTTGGATGTGGATCTTTTGATGGTACCGTAGGGACCTCAATCTGATCTCTGCACATCCTGTTTCCAGGCAACACAATGGGACCTTTGGGACCCAAGTGAGTCGGTCTTTCTTTTTGCCGACGGCCTGCACAACCTAACCTAACCTATAGTATCGAATAGCGATAGTTGCCGGAATTAGCACTTAAAAAAAAATCGATAGTAACGATGTTTTTAAAAAAAACTATCGAAACTCTGCTATCGATAGTTTTTAAGCACACTATCGAATGTTCCAACTATCTATAGTTTTGCAGCTCAATCATAATAATTCCAAGAATTTTTATGATTGCCCCGCACTCCTGCAAAAAATTTGTCAAATTTCTGTGCTTTTGTTGAAGTGTACTTTTTAAAAAGATTTTATTTCTTTTATAATAATAAATGTATTTTACACTCTGAACAAGAAAATTTTTAAAGGCTTTTATTTGTTATTTTCTTGCGTTTAATTTTAATCGCTCAATTTATCAAAATTGTTTTAATGAGATCGTCGTCATTTATAAATATCATGACATTGAAATAAGACTACATGTAACAAAATTATCTTTGGTATTGAATTTGACGTGTCTTGACATAGTGTCTACAACAATGCCGGTAGAATAACAGGATTGATTTGTTAAAATTTACCTAATTCCCAAACAATGGCAACACGTCATCATAATAATCTCATGAAACTTCATAATTATCTGGCAATCGCGCAATAAACTAATTCAATACTTTTCTGTTTCTGTTCCAGTGAATTTCCATAATTATTTGATGTCTTTTATTTACATATTTATTTTATTTTATAACATTCGCATTCGTTTGTAATTGTGTGCTTCAAGGTACATTTATTGTACTAGTTAGTGTCGTCCGCCCAGCCTGTAGCGTGTAGTTAAATATGTCAAAAGTTGTTTATATTTCACTAAGTTTGTTTGCGATTTTGACAAAACACTAACAACAAGCATTTGCCAAAGAAAACAATCCAAGGCATATTTATTTTACCAGGTAGTGTCGTCCTCTAAGCTGATTTCTATTTTTATTTGCTTTTATTACAAAAACTACATGGATTTTTATTGTCGCTTTGAAGTTGGAAGTGTCAGAAGTTGCCATTTGTTTACGATTTTCAAGCAATTCTCTCTTATTTCTTTTTGTTATTTGACATTTCCACCGCACAAAACAACAATAAAAACCCATGTTATTTTTGCAATGTTGTATTTGTTGTAGAGCCGCTACTAGCTTCTAAAATAAATGTACCTTGGTTTGCGTTTAATTGACAGCTCATTTAATGAAATTCTTTTGAAGATTTCTGTCATGAAAATACTCTCATCATTAATATCAATTTACTGCAATAATAATAATGATGGTCTACACGTAAGAAAATTATATCTGGAATTAAATTTGACATTTGTTGAAATATGTAAATATTCCAGATCTTACCACACCGTGTACACCAAACGTGAAATAAATATTTCAGATTTCATTCCAAGTAGACCGCATGTAATGCTGGCTATAGACAACGCAATTTGTTTCTGCAAAACGTTTCACATTCAGGTTTCATGTTTTGACACAATGCTGAAACCAACAGTAAAAACATAAACGCAATCTCAGTTCTGTTATTTAATATTATAACATTAAGATCGCGCGGAAAAGAGGATGCAAAAATGAATCCTATTTTTAACTTTTTTAATGCTTGCGTTTATATCAATATTTTTATATTCAATTACTAATTTTTCAAATGCTGCTGCTTTTATAATTTTATTTTTATATTTATCACTTTTCACATCCTATTTTGTTCTTTCTTAATTACTTAGATGTTTACAGCTTGCTTGTTGTCAATGTACGAAACACATAAAATAATGAAACAGCAATACAAACAATGCAATCTGTTTCAATGCAACCAGAACATATCAAAACATTTTGATGTTAATGAAACCTGTACCTCGTTTCTGTATTTCTCGCATCGTAAAAGTTTTCGCATGAAACAAGTGAATTTTAAGAAAAACGATGTAAATTGAAACAAAAAATGGGTTTTCTCACACAAGTGTTTCTGTATCTTTAAAATGCGAGAACTATATGTCATTTAAGTTATTTTCCAACAGTTATTGGAAGTATGCGAGAAAAAGTGTTTCTGTACCAATATTTTGTGAAAAGTTTTACGCAAGAACTGTCAAAATAACTCACATTTCAAAACAGCGCGAGAACGAGTAAGATTTAAAATATATTTTTAAATTTGTGTAAACATGGAGTCTAAATCAGCCGAAAGGCAAAAAGCAATTAAAAATAATAATAACAAAGTATTATCAATAAGTATTTATGCATTTATTTATGTTTTATATCTTTTTACTTAGAAAATAGAAAGAATTTCCAAACAGCAAAAGCTAATTGATTACATGTGCTCCACACTGTATTGTACATTTTTTCGCTATATTATTTAAAACTTATTTTATTTATTTACTCTTTTCTACACTTTCACTATTTTTCTATATTGGTTGATAATTTATTTCTTTATTTTGACGTTTTGTTTTTATTTGACACTAGTGCTGGAATTATTCCAGTAAAAACAGAATCAGTGCTGTCTGTTTTCGCATTAAGAACCAGAAACACTTTTTACTCGCATATCGAGAAACGATGAAATTTTTTGTTTCACTCTTGATGTGAAAACTTTTACGATGCGAGAAATACAGAAACGTGGTACTGGATTGCAACCTGAAACACGAATTCAGACGACGCAATCTGTAATGAAATGAAACAGAATTCAGAAACACCTTGCGTTGTCTGTAGTAGACATGTGCCCTGTCGTTCGTTTTAGTGACCGGTCTTTTTCGGTCAATTATCAAAGACTGATACGTTGGTTCAATCGGTCAATTTGAACGAAAGGAGCCGCTTAAATATCTGGCTCATTTCGTTCAATGAAGTCATTCGTTCAATTTAACCCGTACACTATTGAACGAAAAGACCGGATTTAAATGACCGGATCACTCCGTTCACTTTATTGATTCGGTAAATTTAACCCGTTCGTTCGCGAACGACACAGCTCTAGTCTGTAGCCAGCACAAACAGTCGCTGTTTTGATTTTAAATTTCCATTGGTGCTAGTGATGGAAGTAATCAAAAAACGAGCAAATAACTATTTAATTGTATTTAAAATATCCTTCTTTCTTTAGCTTTAATTATTGGATGTGGATGAATGGAAGTTTAAATAAATTATAAAATTTTTAACGAAATAAAATTCAAAATTTATTTTGAATCATTATTTAACATTTTTATTTCCTTATTTAGTTATACTTTTGATGCCAAAGACAATTCATCACAGTGAATGTAATAAAAAATTGTTCAGTATAAAGTTCTTATCATCATTTTAAATATACATACGATATGTACGAGTATTTGATTCCAATTCGCTTTAACTAAGTTGTTAAAAAAAACCGTGTTGCTGTTATTTCTGGAGGCGTATTCTTATTACTTTGTTTCTGTTTTAGCTTTTATTTAATAATATTGAGGAAACGCTTGGAATATATTTTTAAATAAATTAAAAACATGTATCCAAAATCTTAAAATTTACACAGCTTCAGGCACTTAAAAGTATTAAAACTTTTTTTCTTAAATTAAAAAAAATTAATTGCGTTAAATTAGAAAATTTTTTATTCAATTCACAATCTACTGTAATGTGTACTAAAGTCTTAGAATTTTAGAAATTTTGCTAGTAATTTTAATTTTAACGTATATATATATATATATTTTTATTTCCCTGCAGAAAAGCCTTCGCTTTTTTTCGAAACGATTTGTCGTAGTGAAGGAAGAACGTAGGTGGTGACAAAAGACAAAATGATGTTTTAAAGTTTTAATTTAAAGGAAATTTTAAAACATAGACGGATGGTAAAAACGTCAAATTAAAATTGTGGGAAAAGTATAAGTATTTCTGAAGGCCATAAAACATCTCATGAGGCAAATGTTTCTTTTATCGAGTTTTTTTAATTAACGTCCAACTAAAAATCATAACCATAATTATTATATCCCATAAAATTTTTAAATAAAAATGCAATTTATTTGTTGGTTTGGAAAAGCAGGTATCTATAAGTATTTCGCCGATTGCTAAAGCCAGATCATCAGGAAACCTTTCCCCAAATTCTTAGAAAAACCAAAAACATTTCCTTTAAGTATAAAAACTTAAAAAACAACATGAGAGTTATTTAAGAAGCCAATACAAAAATGTTAAGACTTTAACAAAAATTACCAACAAACAAACCACGTTTTTATTTTTGCTTACATTCCCTAGACGTAAGGCGTATTAAAAATAAAAACAACACAGTTATTTTTTTAATTTTTCAAGAGAAAGAAAAAAAAAACATAACAGTGATGCCAACAGTTTGCACAAGCAATTGGATATAATTTTTATTTGTAAAATTATTTTAGGAATTTTTATAATATTATTTATTATATAAATATATGGGGCGATAGAGAATAAAAAATAAGAAAAAAACATCATGTGAAAAAATCGCCCATATTTTCCGAGTTACGGGGCCGTTTCTGTTCGACTTTCCTCTCTCATCTACAAATTCAAAATTTGCAAAGTGTAAACATGAATTTAGAAAAATGCCAACAAAGTGCAAAAGCTACAGAAACTATTATTTGAAAAAAAATTTTTGAGACAATAGTAAATTGAGCAGACGTGTAAACTATCTGCCTGCTATATATTTTATTTTAATACACACTATCCTTTTTATTTGACACATGCTACTTTTGACAGATCTAAGGGTTAAATCTCATAGAGTTTTAAGTTAACATTCGGTTATTAAACACCGAGAGATCACAATGCTAAGAACAGATTGTATTTGGAACATGGAATACACTGGGTCTGACTCCAGCTGAGTTAAATAAGTACCGTTAGAAAGAATATATTGCAGGTTATGCGTTCTAAAAATAGCAGAGAAATTGGTGGAAACTGTTATAACTTTGTTTTTAAAGATTTAATACTTTTAAGTACTGCAGAGCTTTTAACATTTACTTCTTAGTCATATCTTTTTTTACATTCATTTCCTCATAACAATAAACAAAACGACTATTGTTTTTTTGTGCATTTTGTTTTGGTTTTTATTTCTTGCCACCACCAATCCAGCAGACATTAACACTTCCCCTCTGAACTATTTACTTTTCTAATATCAATAAACGCTCTTCTCACCATTATGATTTTTTTCCCACGAATTGGTGTAAAGAGTATACATTTTTAACTTTTACTAAATATTATTAAACAAAATATGGAAAAAAGTTGTGTCGTCGTGGCTTTCTCAAGTTTCGAATGAATTTTCAGTTTACTGTTGTTGGTTGGCTGGTTGGTTGGTTGTGGTTCTGTTACGTTTCAATTAAAATGTTTTTTTTTTTCTGCAAAGAGCATTAACTTGTGGCATTGTACTAATATTTTGTAATTGTATATATTCATTTCCAAACAATCATTTTAAAAGTTAAGACACTCGAATAAATGTGTTCGCTGCTGTTTCGTGAGGGCAGCAATTCGGATAAAATTATTTAACATTAATTTAAGCAAATTTCAACACAATAAATTTTAACAATTAATAACAGTATCAACGTTAGAGTTACTTTTTAAAGTAAAAAGGAAATAAAAGGAAATGCTTGTTAACTTAAAGAAAAGTATTAAGGAAAATGTCATCAAAACAAAATAGAGAAATTTCAATGACGAACACAATTAAAGCAGCAGCACCAGCAGACATATGGGAACCAGATGTGCAAAGCGAGGATGATGCATTCACTGATAGCCAAGGAAAACAACGCAATATGTATGTCAATGAATTCCATGATGATGAACGTATACATTTTCAAAGAAGAATAATGGCTGCTGGTAACAGCTTCCGTAATGATGACAACGATGACGACATAGAGGAGAATGGTTTATACGAAGAAGATAATTTATTGGATTCAAGCACTTTAATTGACAATAATGAACGTAAGTAAATTTGTTTGTACAATTGTGTCTGAAATAATAGCAGTGGTAAAAGTTTACAAAAAAAAAAAACAAACATACATTAACATTTACACAATCAATCATATCAACATACACACATACACACACGTACATGTGAATCAGTGTTGCCAGAGAAAGACAGAAAAAAGTTACGCTTTTGCTTCAAAAAAGTTACAGTTTTTCATCAGAAGTTACATTTTGAAATTTTCCTTAATAAGATATTAATTTAATGTTAAAGTTTTATTTCATATTTTAGGAAAAATAACAATGCAACAAATTTATTTACTGAACAAAAACTAAACGAAAATAAATATGAAAGAAAAATGTATGAAAAAAAATTTCATTGAGATGATACTCATGAGAATTTAAATTAGAACTCAATACTAATATTTCGGTTAATTAGTTAAAGTAGGATTTTTAAAAAAAAAATCATTTTTACCTTTTTCTTAGAAAGATTGAGCTTCGATAGAATTTACTTTACTAATTATTTTAAAAATACCGTTATTAAAGACAAATTTAAGCCTTATTTGCTAGAAACTTAAACATAAAATTACTGACAATTTTTCTGTCATTTAATTCGGCACTTCCTGAAGGAAACTAAAAGACAAGTGTCTTCTAAATCGAGGTATTTGTTCGGTTGTCAAATTTTTCAAGCTAACTATTTTTGCAAGTTCCAGCAGAATGCTTACTTTTCTACCAAATACAGTACATATTCACCCTTATTCTAGTTGTCGGCGTCGTCGTCGTCGTTTTAGTATCATGATCACTTCGTATCAATGTCGGCGTCAATTCAATAAAAATTTTGCATTCTATAACGTTACTGTGACGACGTCGACGATTATCGATTTTTATGGAATTCAAATGCACATCCCTAAGTTTTTTGTTAAATTTTATTTGTGTTTGATAATTTTATGGAAAAATGTTTTGTATAAGTGAAGAAAATTTTAATTTAATTGAAAGCTCGAAAAAACAAAAACTTGTGTTGGAAAGATAACTTCTTCGGCAGAATTGCAATATTTTTAATTTTCCGGATCGCAAGTATTTACATATGTTTTGCCTGTTGCTGGCTGTGCTTCTGTAGTAAATCAGTTTGATTATTGCATGGCCATTTGCTTCAAGAATTTTTGCTTCTTCACAGCTTCTTCCATCGGACTGAGTGAAAATTGTTTAAACATTCCGCCATCAGTGGCTTCACACTCTGCTTTATTAGCAGCCATCTTTTTTTCACTTTGAGTTTTAAATTTCGCCTTACCTTAAAAGTTGATTTTACAAACTTTTCTTTATTTTTTTATCTTTTGCCATCTACCTGCTAATCTTCTAGGTGGACCTTTTTTTCAATTTCATCCTATTTTTCTTTAAAATAGCATGGAGCGGTATTCTGCGAAAACCCATTGCAAGAGATAGATTCTTCTGCAGTTCTTTCACCAATTTTTCAAATTGATTTGCATTTGTAACCTTCACTTTTTTACATTTTCAATGTTATATTTGGTTTAAATCAGTTCCAGTCGTCATGCAAAAAGGCGTCGACAAAAAACAGAGTCAGGTCAATACAATATCGTCGTCACATTTGTTATAGAATACAAAAAATCTTTGAGTAGTAATCGATAAGTGTCAATAAAGACAAGTAGAATAACAAATTTAATGTGTCGACACATATCAACATTGATATGTGAAGACGCCGACAACTAGAATAAGGGTGATTATTTTACAGTTGGAAAAATTTTTGCCAGAAACATTTTGTTGTTTCTAAACATGAAACAAGAAACATTTCGTGATTTCTAACGAATTGAACAGATTAAAGCTTTAGAAATGTTATTTTTTGTTTATTTCAAACTAAGTTTTTATATGGAATTTTGATTACATTTGCAGTTAACATTTGTTATTAAAATCGAATTGATATGTTAAGAAAGGTTGATATGTCAAGAGAGATTCTTACCTCAATTAATGAAACAAGTGCTCGTTCAGTTATATTACTTTATTTCGTGTCTGTATCAAAAGTTACGAAAATTTGGCCTAATATGATAAAATTGAACATGTTACGTTGAGCCTTTAAAAGTTACAAAAAATTTAAAAAAAATGTTACCAAACAGCAACACTGATGTGAATGCTGGTGTAGGTATAACTAACCCAAGTTAGTGTGGAGTGAGTCATAAAAAAGTGATTTAACCTTTTAGCTTGATTTTTTTTTTGTTCTTTGTGCCAAGAGATTTCACATTTAACATTAAAATTGAAAGTAAATAAATAACAATTACTGATTGCTTTGAGTTCTAAGCAATGCAAACTCATATAAGCGGACGCTTTAAGGCCAGTACATTAATGTTTTTAAATCGATTTATTAGGCAAAACTGGAAGAAACTTAATATAAATTTAAAACTGATAAAACTATTTTTTTTTTGAGATAGTTGTGGTCTGCTTTTATTTGATTCTAAATTGAGTATTAGAGAACACTCAATGCTGCCTATGATCACGTGTAGCTTTAAGTTCGAAGATAAAATTTGACAAATTAATGTAAAAAGATCGTAATCGATCGTTTCAAAAGAATTCCCCGATTAAAGAACAAATACACCATGTTACGAAAAATGTCTAGCGTTTCCTGTACTTTGTTTAATCTTAACACAATTTAAAAAAAAGACGTTAATAAGTTTTAAAATCTGTTAAAGTTCTGCATATAAAAACCCATACTTAGGATTTTTTATTACCATTAAAATTAAATTGGCATTGTTTTTAATAATGACAATTAAAAAATTTAACTGCAATTTAATGCTAATGATTTTATTTTAATTATAACTGTTATAACTGTATAACATTTGAATAAAAAACAAGTAAGAGCGCTATATTCGGCTATGCCGAATCTTATATGCCATTCACCATCTATATAAATGAATCTAAGAAGAACTGCATATATATAATTTTACATAAAAGTGACATCGGCTCTTAATGGGTTAAGCATTTAAAAAAAAATTTTGTATTTCCTTAAAGATCTCTTCAAAAGCTTTAAAATGATACCCATATTGATATTTAAAAAAATTGAAAATTTTGTGCCCCGTAACTCGGAAAATATGGGTGATCGCCAATTTATTCACTTGATTTTTTTTTTAACACGAAAAAATTAAATCAAAACAAATGGTCTGAAAAAATTGTTTTCAAAAATTCCGTACGAAAAAAGAGCTGCTTATGTTATTTCGTAGTTAAAGAAAAATGTTGCCAAGAACATTTTTTAGTAGGAAAACATGCTGCAAGAAACATTTTGCGACTTTTGTCACAAATAAGCAGGTATTTCGAACAACAATGTATCGAGTGAGCTTATCTTTTTTCAAATATAGTACTCTCTGAATGGAACATAACATCTTATTTATTTTGTAGGTACTTTTCTATATTTGCAAAATTTATTGCACTCTATGAGCGTAAAAATGTCACGTTTAGTGCCATGGAAATACCCATATCTTAAAATGAGAAAATAAGAAAAAACTTGCTTAAAATAATTTAGATTCTATCTTACGACAGCTTTCTCTGACGATTTGTATGGTCCGCTAGGACAGAACGAAAAATCTATCCCCGATTAGCCAAATCGATTAGAGTGGCGGAACGAATCAAAAATTAATTTAATTGCCGGTGATAGCAGATCATGATTTGGACATCCTTAAAATTAAGTATTATGTTTCCGCTACACTATAAAACTATTTTTTTATTTTTTATTTTTAATAAAATTTCTGTCGCTATTCTTATCTAAAAAAAAATTAATTTTTGCAAAAGTTGTTGTTAAAATATCAAACAGGAAATTATTTATTTTCTGCTTAAAAAATTTCCAATTTTTGTGTTTTCATTGATAAGATTTTTGATATTTTTTAGAACCAATTAATTTAGTAAAAGTTGGAAGAAAACACACACACAAATACAAGAGAACCTTAGCTGCTATTATTTTAAACGCAATTGTTATTTCTTAATTTTTGAAATATTTAATTTGTCTTTAATATTTTTTTTTCTTAACAGATGATGACGATTGTATTAACGCCCGCACAATATTCGGTTTGATGGGATTTTTTGGATTTGCCGTGGTTTATGCGATGCGTGTAAACCTTTCGGTGGCCATAGTGGTCATGGTAAATCAATCAGCCATACCTCATGATAATACCAAATCCTCAAGTATAGTGGACGACACTTGTCCTATGGATGATAGAACAAAAAACAAAACATCTCTTCTACCTCAAGGTGAATTTTTATGGGATGAGGAAACACAGGGTTTGGTGTTGGGCTCTTTCTTTTACGGTTACGTTTTAACTCAAATCCCTGGTGGACGAATGGCTGAATTGATGGGCGGCAAACTTATCTATGGTTATGGGGTGCTTATTACCGCTTTGTTTACCCTGCTCACACCGATAGCTGCCTACTGGAATTTACCATTTTTAATTTTAGTACGTGTCCTTGAGGGCATGGGAGAAGGTGTTACATATCCTGCTATGCACGCTATGTTGGCCCATTGGATACCACCTTTGGAACGTAACAAATTTGCTGCTATTGTTTATGCGGGTTCCAATATAGGTACCGTTATCTCTATGCCCTTAACAGGCTGGTTGTGTTCTTTGGACTTTTTAGGCGGTTGGCCTTTAGCTTTTTATCTGTTTGGTATAGTGGGCATAATATGGTTTATATTATGGATGTTTTTAATATACGACAAACCATCTCTGCATCCGCGTATAACCGCCAGAGAAAGACTTTATATAGAGAGAAGCATACGAATTGGCCAACAGTCCAGCAGCAATAGATTAGCAGCTGCATTCCATCAAATTAATGACAACGATGATGACTATAGAATAGAAACGATGGCAGCAGAAGGCAATAGCATACCATGGTGCTCAATACTGACCTCAGTACCTCTGTGGGCCATTCTTATAACGCAGTGTGGCCAGAGTTGGGCCTTTTACACCCAGCTTACCGAGCTGCCCACTTATATGAGCAACATTTTACATTTTGATATACAATCCAATGCTGTCCTCAATGCTATTCCCTTCTTAACTTCCTGGCTGGTGGGTATTGGTTGTTCTACACTGGCCGATTGGCTATTGGAAAAACGTTATATCACTGCTTTGAATTCCTATAAATTATGGAATTCTGTTGCTTCCATTATACCTTCGTTAGCTTTAATCGGTGTTGGCTACGTTGGCTGCAGTTGGCAATGGGTCACATTTATGTTGGCCGGGGTGGGGTCATTCGCTGGGGCAGTTTATGCCGGCAACCAAATGAATCATATTTCTCTAAGTCCTCAATATGCTGGCACCATGTATGGTATCACCAATTCAGCTGCCAATATTTGTGGATTTCTGGCTCCTTATGTTATTGGCACCATAATCAATCACAATGAAACTTTGGAGCAGTGGCGTAAAGTATTTTGGTTGGCCGGTGGCTTAAGTATTGGTGGTAATCTTATTTATTTAATGCTCAGTAGTGCTGAAGAGCAGAGCTGGTCTCATAGGAGGCCACGAACAAGTGCTAATTACGCTAACGGTTGACATTTAAATTCCATTAATTCTGGATACATGGTATTAAATTATACGAAGCCTGTACCTTATTTTATGATTTTTTTTATTCTATTTTTGTTAAGAAAGAATGTGTGATACATATTATTCCGGCCTTGCTTTGATAGCAATTGGAACTGGGGTAAGAAAAAATATATGTAAAATGTAAAAATACTTAAAAGAATAGTTTTAAATAAATAATAATTTGTTCCTATAACAGAAGTACCTGATGAAGTTTGTTCTCTTTTAAAATATATACGTCGTCTAATTTAAAATAAATAAATAAAAAAAAAATATTCGACAATGCTATCAAGTATTCAAATCTGCTAGACATATGCCCATATTTATAGTTATAGACTAAAGTAGACTCTTGCTAAAGTATACTCTAAACTAAAGAACTTTTATTATCTTTATCGCCTTGTATACACATCTAGTTATTATTATGTTCTTAATTAATTACAGAGTTTTTTTTTACAGACTTTAAAGAAAGTAAAAGACAAAGTACCGCTGAAAAGGCACGACTTCTTCAATGTAAAAGCCTGCATTTGGATACGTTGGAAAACAAAGGTAATGACGTGTCAATGATAGACAAAAAGAAAAAGCCATGGAAAGCAATACAGAAAGGTTTGCGCGCAATGGATGCGTATGAGAAAGTTATTGCCAGTAAAGATGTCACAATGCAATTCCTATTCCTGAATTAAGCATAGAAGCCAGTCTTGTTTAAGCTATGATTGTTCACGAGTTAGAAGATGGCGAAACTTTAATCGACAGCAACTGCGTTACGGAAATTAACTGCACTGAAAATTTTAGTGATAAATTTGCCACGAATTCTGATCAAATTTTAAAGAGTCCTTCGAAATGTGCAGTTAAAGATTTAAGCATAATAAAATATACTTCCCTCTCTTAAAAGACAAACTTCACATGATTTATAATGTGAAAAAAAAAACAGAAGGTGTTGTTAACTTCTTAAGTGTGTTTGACGTGTATACACGTCGAACTAAATCTTCATTACGGTGCGTTCGACGTGTATACACGTCGTGAGAAATAAAAAATTATCGACTATAAAATCTCTAAATTTTAATGAAATCCAATACGAATATTATTTGATTATTATTATTTTTATTATATTATTATTATTTATTATATGCTTGCAGTGACTAATACGAAACAGAATCAACAAAAATAGTTCGACGTATTCGATCCAAAAGATTTTAATTTCACACACGGTGGAGGTTTTTTAAAACTAAATCCACGCTTAACTGGTTAAATTATTTTAGCTACTTTTAAAGATAGAGTCGACTCTAACGCCAAAAGTATATTTTAAATTGTATATGAATAAGTAAGAGTCGACTCTAAAGTAAAACCGATTTAATTCTCTTAAAGTATACCTAATTTTTAACTTGAATACAAGCTAAAGTTTTTAAATATTATCAATGAATTAAAATTGATTTTGGCTTAGTTAATTTTTTATATTAATTTCTAAAAGTTTTTTTTAAAGAAACAAGTAAGAGTGCTATATTCGGCTACGCCGAATCTTATATACCCTTCACTATCTACATATATCTAATTTAGTGAAGTAACTTCAAGCAAAAAAGCAGTGAATTGAAAAATAAAAAAAATTTGGTACTGCATATATATTATTTAAAAAAAATGCTATTGGCTCTTAATGGGTAAAGCGATTTTAGAAAATTTTAGCAGTTCTTTAAAGATCTCTTAAAATACTTTAAAATGATACCCGTATTGATATTTAAAAAAATTTTAAAACTTCAGAGCCCCGTAACTCGAAAAATATGGGCAAACGCCAATTTTTTCACTTTATGTTTTTTTCTTATTTTTTAATTCTCTATCGCCCCATATATTTAGTTTCTTTTATTGGAGTTACTTTATTGTTCCAAGTGACATGAAAAAATTAGAGGTAGGCGTGATGTGTTGCCTTCTGCCACGACGGTCATGGACCGATTATGCTGATTTTCAATAGCACCCTTTTCGACACTATAACTGATCGATTGACATATTTATTTTTTCTGTGAAATCAAGTTGGACACGGCAACACTAACACGGACGGACGGACGGATATTGTAGAAATTACACACGGTTTTTGTAGAAAGTACACACGGAATGACAAATATATAACCTTTTTCACTTTTTGTGGTGAAGGGTATAAAAATAATTACAAATGTATGCGGACGTCTTCTAAAGAAATCAAAAAAATTATTTATTTATCTACCTTAGGTTGTGTACATTGTAAACATCATCAATTTAACCAACTAAATAAATAAATATTAATTTGATTAGACGAAGTTCACACACAACCCAAAGCATTTCTTTGTTGTTTTCTCTGTAACTCGTTTTGTACATTTGTTTTTGCTTCGTATCAACCTTCGGAATATCCACGAAATGCATTTTTTCTTTAAATCATTCACATTTGTTTTCTCACAAAATTATAGATATTGTTCCAGTATCATATTGATTGTTATGAGTTAAGAATAAATGTATATGCGCGGTGCCTTTCGTTTTTTAATTTAATTTTTTATTAAATTATGAGTGTTACAGCCATCAAATGGAAATTAATACTGTATCATGATCAATGATTTTTTGTACATGTAATATAGATAACTTTAATCCAGGCGAGATGTGGTTTTAAAGCGTAGCGCTAAGTGTCATACGGTGACCGCAACCATCGATGTATTGCAACCAAAATTTGGCGATAAGTTGATTTCACGAATAGACCTGTTGTTAATTTTTCTCCAAGATCTATTCATTATCATAAAGCAGCGTCTGATGATGCCTTTGCGGCTAATTGTTTTTTGTGGCATACGGCCTGAAATGTTCGAAAAAGTTGCCCATAATTTGACGTCCCGAATTCGCTTCGTCCACAACAGACTCGGTGGTCATATGAACGAAATCATTTTTAGATGTTGATCACTGATCGTTTGAATAAATTTTTTTTGATTCAAATTTATTTATTGTGTTTTTTTTTCTTTACATTATAAAGTTTATATAAAATAAAACTTGAATCTTAAAAAAAAAATAATTAAAAAAAATATTAAAAAAATATAAAACTCTAAAGTAAACACCCTATATTTGTCTTCAACATAAAGAAAATAAATTTAAGTTCTTTTTATACAATAATAGGATGCTGGATTTTTATTTTACGCACTCAAGGAAAATTTATATTTTTTGTTATTTTTTTTTATTTTTCATAATAAATATTTTTTAATAATTTTTTTTAACTTAAAACAATACTTTATTCAATATGTAGTTTTATTTGAAGGGATATCGAATTTGTTTGTTTATTTATGCATTTTGAAGTTTTTTGTTTTGCTTTTGATTTTAAATTGTTTATTTCTTTGATTTTTTGCTGTGAAGTTTAAATATATGTACATATGTATGTGTGTGTGCGTGTATGTGTGTGTGTGGTTGTGGTTTATTTATAATACTTTTCTATAATTAGCATTTGAAATGCTCCATTTCTAAAACGCCATCATCCTTCTTCATTACCATACACTGCACTTTTCAATGGGATTCATGGGTGAACCCAATTCACATTGAAATGCTTCGGCAAAGTCCTTAGAATTTGATAGGGGACCTAAAACTCTTATTGAACCGGGTGAATGTACAGCGGAACGTATTTTAGTAAGAGCATCTTCTGGACGCATAGTGCCGCACCATATTTGAGCATAGTTTAAAAAGAATAGTTGATTGTGCGTTAGATTCAGGCCGGGCAAACTTTGTTCGGGCCCATAACGTTGTACCCATTTATTGTAGGCCTAGAATATAAGTTAAAAAAAGGTTTGCTTTGATAAGTTTCATTATCGTTAAATGGCGTTATTCAAAGAGCACAATTTTTTTCTTCCATGCAATTTAACATATAAAATCGTAAAAAATGGTTGTGAGATAAAATATATATTTTATGTTGGCAATGCTTTTTCTTATTCTTTCATTATAAAAGAAGCTTCCTTCAACAGTGTTACCACACAATGAAGAAAATGCACGCTTTTCGTTTTTGCTTTTGAAAAAAAAAACAGAAAAACAGCAATGATTCTACATTAAAACGAAATTTTATGCCGTTTTTTAATTTTCAATTATGGTTCTGGTTTTTTATGTCATAATTTTTGCTTTTTCAGTTTAAACAAATCAATCATGTCGCTCGTCATATAAACAGGCTGTTTAGAGCTGCCAGATTTTTAGCGTTAAAAATTCACAGAAAATATCTATTGCAATTAAAAATCGCAATATCAAATGCTACTTACCCGAAAGGCCTGTTTAAGTCCTCCATTATCTGCAATATTTTCACCCTGAGTCATGCGCCCATTCATAAACAAACCCACCTCATCGATTTTATATTTGGAATATTGATCTATAATGCATTGTGCGCGTTCTCGAAAAGCTTCTATTGTGGCATTGTTCCACCACTGCATCATATTGCCATCTTTATCGAATTGGCGTCCTTTTAAGAAAAATAAAAATTATTTAAAAAAAAAACTCTTGTTCTTGTTTTTGTTGTCGCTAAACACTTTAAGCATCACCTTTGTCATCGAAGCCATGTGTTATTTCATGACCAATCACCACACCAATGCCGCCATAATTTAAAGATTTTGGAAAATGTTGACTATAAAATAAAGGTTGTAAAATGCCAGCAGGAAATACTACAATGAACAAAAGAAAAATATATAAATACATTTTAAAGAACTATTAATTAAAATCCTTAGTTTATAAGGGTTCCGTATCCAAAGGGTAAAAGCGTAACCCCATTGATTTTCCCCACAATGTCCGTCACAGTCCTCTATATCTGGAACGGTAATTGCTAAATACTTGAAATTTTAATAGAAGCAAAATTAAGTAAAAATTATAGGGTCAAATTAAAAAAAAAAATTAGTCAAATTACGTTACTTATGGGCCACCCTTTAAGTTTTAAGTTTATTTTTTTCTTCTTTCTGTTATTGGGAACAAGGAGACTGAATCTTCCACATCATAACTACTGTAGAAAATGTCAAGATGAGGAGGAAGAGGAAACGGTGGAGCATCTGCTCTGCCATTGTCCAGCTCTTTCTGGGAACAAAGCGGCCATTTTCGGCAGTCCGAGTCTGCATGGTCTTGCAGACTTATCTGTCTGCGATGTTGCTAGGATAAACTTGTTTATCCGGTCCTCGGGGTGGTTTGGATATGGATCTTGATGGTACCGTAGGGACCTGAATCTGATCCTTGCACATCCTATTCCAGGTGACAAAACGGGACCTTTAGAACCCAAGTGAGTCGGTCTCATTACGCCGACTGCCTGTGCAACCTAACCTATCCTATTGGGAACTATAGTGATACCAACATTAAAATGTTACGGCTCAATAGACATGTGTGTTGTATGGGGAAACCCTTTAATTTTAAAATTTATAAGTAAGACCAATCTTTCAATTGGAAGAAAAGTCAAAATCGGTTCAAAAATACTGAGTCGTTTGGGCACAAATATAAAAAATTAGATTAATTGTTAACCTTCCCTCTTTTTGAAGTCTGTGCCTCGTTTCTGTAACTTAAGTGAGAAGTTTTTCACATAAAATTCTCGTAGTCATTTTCTTATGCACAGGGTGAGCTTGTGTTAACCATTACTTTTTTCATTGCTTTAATTCAACAAGCTTAATCCACCTTGTATAAAACAAGATGACTATGCATTAAATGTGAGAAACCTCTCACTTGAGTTACAGAAACGAGGTACTTTTAAAAATAAAGGGTGTCCTCACAGGCTTATAATTTTGACGTATATGGTCTTATCTTCATATGCAATAATATGTTTGCTGTAACGACACTTATAAAAATTAAATTGGAAATTAAAGGGTGTCCCCCATAAAGTCGGTATTATTATGTATCTGGTCTTATGCTTTAAACCGTTAAAGTTAGATACGTGAACTGAACAACGAGTGTGTATTGTTATGTCTGCTATAACGGCAAGTGTAAAAAAATAAAATTAAAGGGTGCCCTCACAGACACATGATTATTTAACATGTATATGGTTTTATCTTTTAATTTATTTAAAGCAGGCATAGTAAATAGGACTATGTTCGCTATAACGGTAAGTGTAAAAAATAAAATTGGAGTTTAAAGGGTGTCCCCATAGGGAAGTGATTTTTACGTATGTCCCCATATTTTAAACAGTTATAGTCAGACACTTGAAATTTACACAGGGTATCTGCCCTCTTCACTACTAGGTATAAAAAGTAAAATTTTAAATGAAAGGGTGTCCCTTTAGTACACTTGATTTTACTTTATTGCCTCAACTTTAAACACCTTATAGACAAACAATTAAAGGAAAAGAAAAAAATTTTTAAGAACACATAATAAAAGCATGAAACTTTAAATTAAAGGGTGTCCCAAACACGATACGGAACCCTTTGCGTGTGTGAATCTAACTTGCACTTGGCGGATGTATCGTTACCAATATCATTTTTATTTGGATTATAGAAAGCATTCACTACAGCTGGCTCTGTTGTCCATTTTTCCTTATCTACTGGCTGCCTCAAAAGCTGCATATTTTTCTCCGACTCCCACTTCAAGATGCTTAAAATATTTTCCATAAAATTATCTGCAACTATGGTTAGCTGTAATGGAAATGGAATAAATTAACATGATCTCTCTCTTTCTCTCTCTGGACTTTAATTCGTTAACATACATTAACATATTCCTTTTCCAATTCTTTGGCATCTGTTAAGAATTCAGGATAACCTATGCGTTCGTTCATGGTGTCAGCCTTTTCCTTAGCTACTGCTCTGGTTTCATCATCCATCCAATGGTTTTCACTTAGCAGCTCATTAAAAGCCTCTCTTATGGTGTGAATCATTTCTAAGGCCGTATCCTTACTTTTCTGATTGAAATTGTCTCTTATGAAAAGTGTCCCCACTGCCATGCCCAATTTCTTGTTTGTCCAGTCTACACATTGCGACCAACGTACCCTTTCTGTCTGTATGCCCAAAAGAATTTTACGAAATTCGACACGTTCTTTTTGATAGTCATCAATCATGTGTGTCATTATTGACATGACCAAACGCCACATTACATAATTATGAAAAACTCTTTCGTTCGTTTCCTTAACTATTTTACCCATATCGATCAGATAAGGCATGGCATAACTGACCAGTTCCTCATTCTCCTTTAGAACTATATCGTTGCCTAAGACGGCTTGTAGAAATACAGTCCAGTTAAGTTGTGGCACTTCTGCTTGCAGCTCTTTTAAATTTATTTTTCTATAAATGGCACTGGTATCATGACGATCCGCCTCTGGTAGTGTAGCATTCACCAATTTGACTTCCAATTGTAAAACATCGTTAAGTTCTTCGGCTGCTGTTGCAGGATTGGCTCCCATCAATATGGCCGTTTGGGTCATATAACGATGATAGGCTTTTAAGTAATGTTCACTGCTACCTTTCAGATAATAATCTCTTGAGGGCAGTGCCAAGGGAAATTGGTCAATTTGTAAAACATGCGATGAAGAATTTTTATCATCTGCTCCCACATAAAGTTCAATTAGCACCGGTTCCCCATAGGTGCCTCTTAAGGTGCCAATTAATTTTTCAATACTCATATTGGGTGCTTTCCAGTCAGTTTCTATGACAGGCCAGCCTCCTAGAGACTTGAGAACATTTTTAAGACGGCCCTCGCCAATTTTGCGTATTTGGGCTGGGGTCAAGATTTTAGAGAAAATCACAAAATTATAGTAAAAGGAATTACAAAGCCAAAACTAAAAAAAAACTCACGTATGTCAATACAACTTTTGTAAAATGTTTTTGCCTTTATGGTGGCCTGGTTGTCCATCTCATTGATGGGTTCCTCCAGCACCCCCTTAAGTATAACTTGCAGTTGATCGTCCAAAACCTGAGAAACATGCAAAATTTATTTAAATTTCCTTAATGTTAATAATTTGAATTACCTCGTAGGTACTAATGGAACTTCGATCTTCTGGTATTATATGGACTTTATTCCAAGTTCCACAGGCATATTGAAAAAAATTTTCACATGGATCGACTGAAGTGTCCATGGCTGATAGTAAATACGCCGCTTTATATAAAATAATAAAGTTTTATAAAATATTTCTTACATTGAAATATTTATTAAGAAGTAAATTTAAAGTTCCCCTAGTCCTATCCAACACGTCAAAGTTTCATAAAATTGGACTAAATATAAGTTGTTGAAATATAAAAGTTAGTTTGAATAGGCGTGACATTGCCCACTTTTTTTAACATAATATTGCGTTTTTCTAGAGCTTAAGGTGTATGCAAAGTTTTATAGAATTAGCTTAAGTAGAAGTACTTGCAAAAAGGAATATTTACTTTGAATAGGAGTGGCACTGCCGCCTTTTTTTTATGCTATTGCTTTTTCAGCGAAGCTTAAGATATGTGCAAAGTTTCATTGAATTCGGTTAAATAGAAGTAGTTGAGAAAGAATATTTAATTATAATGGGCGTGGCACTGCCTCCTTTTTTATTCATGGTATTGCTTTTTCGGCGAAGTTTAAGATATGTGCAAAATTTTATTGAATTCGGTAAAATAAAAGTAGTTGAAAAAGAATATTTACTTTGAATAGGCGTGGCACTGCCTTCTTTTTTATTCATCGTATTGCTTTTTCGGCGAAGTTTAAGATACGTGCAAAATTTCATTGAATTCGGTTAAATAGAAGTAGTTGAAAAAGAATATTTACTTTGAATAGGCGTGGCACTGCCTCCTTTTTTATTTATGGTATTGCTTTTTCAGCGAAGCTTAAGATATGTGCAAAGTTTCATTGAATTCGGTTAAATAGAAGTAGCTGAAAAATAATATTTAATTTGAATGGGCGTGGCAGTGCCTCCTTTTTTATTCATGGTATTGCTTTTTCGGCGAAGCTTAAGATGTGTGCAAAGTTTCATGGAATTCGGTTAAATAGAAGTAGAAGAAAAAGAATATTTAATTTGAATGTTCGTGGCACTACCCATTTTTTAATCACAATATTGCGTTTTAATTGGATCATAAGGTGTATGTCCAGTTTCATAGAATTGGGTTAAATAGAAGTATTTGAAAACAAAAAACATTTACTTTAAATAGGCGTGGCGCTGCCTCCTTTTTAATTCATGGTATTGCATTTCTGCTAAGCTTAAGGTATGTGTAAAATTTCATAAAGTTCGGGTTAATAGAAGTAGCTGAACAAAGACTATTTACTTTGAATAGGCGTGGCACTGCCCCTTTTTTAAAATGATATTGCGCTTCAGCATAGCTTAAGGTGTGTGAAATTTTTTTTAAAATTCCGTAAAATAGAAGTTGTTGCAAAAAATTATATTTACTTTGAATAGGCGTGGCACTGCCCGGTTTTTTTATCCATGGTATTGCTTTTTTAATGGAGATTGAGGTACGTGTAAAGTTTCGTAAAATTCTGTTAAATAAAACTAGTTGACAAAAAAATAATAACTCTTAATGGGTGTGGCACTGCCCACTTTTTAGTCGTAATAGTGTAATCTAACAAGAGCCTAATGCAAAGCTTCTTCAGATTCGGTTAGATGGTACTAGTTAAAAAATAGTATTTACTCTAAATGGGCGTGACGCTGCCCACCTTTTTTTTTTTTGTCATAACCCTTCTATCAAGTTTTATAAGAATCAATAAAGAACTTAGTTCTAGAATACTTTTGGGGGAAATAGTAGTTGTGTGAACCACAAGGCATTGGTTAAACCTCTGAAACAGGCAACAATGCTTTAAAAAATTCTTGAACTACAAAACAAACGAAGTGATTGCTAATAATAGCAGCCACTTTGACAACACTTTTTTTTGTCGAGACCTGGCTAAATATTCAATAAATAAATTTATTTCAGAAAAATAACATTCAAACTTACCTGTTCGTACACATTCCTCTGTCAGACAAATGTTATCTCGATCATGGGTGAAACCTAAAAAAAAATTAAAAAAAGACACAATAAAGTTTTAAACATCTGCACTAATAAATTCTTCGTATTTATTGAAAAATAAAAAATAAAAATCATTTCAAAAGGATTCTATTTTTTAAATTTTTTTTTTTTTAGCCAATCAAACATGTGACATGACCAACTCTTTGTTTAATATCATTTATGTAAGTGCACTCTACACATTCCTACACATAATCATAAATATTTAAAATATAAAGCAACAATACATTGAGTGGGAATAGTTGTTGTTGTTGATTAGAATTTCCTTACAATGTGATGTCTGTCGTCTACTTTGAATAATGTACAAATGGCAATATATTTTCCATGTTGTTTAATAATTGTCTCTTATTTGAAAAAAAAAATAAATGTTTTATATTTTTCCACTTTAACTTACTCAACATTCATCAATGTATGAGAACAAAATTAAAATAGGACATACATACGCACGCACGTAACAAACATTGTTAAGGATAAATGTGGAGGAGTCGTGAATATGAAACACTTGACACCAACCAGAGATAAGATGAATTTACACACATATGTTTGAAAAAATTGAAAAAAAAAAATTCTGTAAAAAAAAGCAATTTAAACATTGTTTGTATAATTGAAAATCGAGGAGGTCAAATAATTAGTTACACTCGAAAAACTCTATTAAAATATTTATGTATGTGTTGTAATTTATGGTTTAAAGAATTTTCTCTTTCACTGACTCAATAGAGAAATTTATAAATGTGATGCCCTGCGAAATAACATAAAAGCAATGGATCCAAGTATACTGTGGAACACTAGCTAGCTGAACCTAATCTATGGCCAAAAATAGGAGATGAACCAGATGACCTAAAAAAAACTTTCTTCCTTTGTCTATAGAATAAAGGGCACGATTTTTTCGTCCTTTTGTGATCATTTTTAAAGATAATGTCGACCCTGAATATAAAGAACCTTTTAATTGTTTTGACAAGATTTTTAAACGATAACTGTCTACGCTTGGGATGAAATCTGGGATACGAGTGTTCATTTCAAAAATTATTTTATTACGTATCGATCTCAAGTTAAGGCCGGCGCACATAAATTCCGTCATACGTTGTACTTTGATGTATTTAACTGAAGTCAAAGTAACGACGGATGAGTTGACACAATGAGTAGTTTGCTGACGGATATTAAAGGCTGGTTCACCCACAAAAATTTTGTTCCAAAACATTTTTTTTTTAATATGTAGTTTGACGTTTTATTTTTTGAGAGAGAGAGAGAGAAAAAGAGTAAACTCACTTCGGAACAATTTCAGCTTGAATTGGTTTAATTTTAATTTTTGTTCCGAAACAATGAAACTGTGCTGCCAACTATTTTATGTTTTCAAAGAAAATTTAACTGAGCTGCCACTTCATTAATTAATGTGATAAAAATCTTTCAAGCAAAAAAATATATTTTACATACTTTTTCGTTCTTTGTTTGCATTGATATTCAATAATTATTTTTAAAATTTGTTTTGTTCTTAAGATTACCTGCCGTAATTTGCCTGGTATATTTATAATAAAACACAAAATAAAAGAAAATAAGTTTAAAAAATTGTGTCATGGATCTCAACGAATGAATCCCTTGCCTTGAGGCTTATTTCAGAAATGAAAAAGCCGGGTAGAGAATGCTTGTATGACTTTTTACCTCAATTTTTTTTACCTCATTTTTTGATTTAATTATGAAAGTTTTTTTAATTTAGAATTTATTTATAACAAAACGGCATTCAGTGATTTTAATTTTCTGTCACAGTGCTGCCTGCTTGTAAAGTAACACATTTCGCTTACACATATGTTTCATATGCTAGCTTTGTTTTTCCAGAAAAATTGTTCGAAGTGGGTGAATCGTTTCAGAACAAACTCTCAAAAAACTAAAATTCTCTCACAACAAAAATTTTGTTCCGAAACAATGGGTGAACCAGCCTTTAATCAGCTGTTTATCTTTTCATCAGTGTTGCCAGGGAAAGTCAGAAAAAAGTTGCGCTTTTCTTTAAAAAAAGTAATTTTTTTTATTAAAAGTTACATTTTGAAATTTTCTTTAAATAAACAGTAATTTAATGAAATTTATATAAAATATAGTAAATTTTTTTCCATATTTCAGGGAAAATAACAAGGCAACAAATTCATTTACCGAAGAAAAAGAAAAAATAGAAAAACATAATAAAAAAATTAAATTTAAATATTAAAAAAATTATTTCATATTAAAAAAATTATTTCATACCGACGATAAGGATTTAAATTAGGACTCAACACTAATATTTCGGTATGGAAAAGTGCATGGTTCTCGCCATTCAATAAAATTAGTTAAAATGGGATTTTGGTAATAAATCCGTTTGACCTTTTTCTTTGAAAGCTTGAGCTTCAATAGAATTTACTACACTCATTATTTTAAAAATATCGTTATTAAGGAAAAATTTAAGCCTTAAAAATTTTAACATAAAATTACTGACAATTTTTCTGTAAAATAATCCGTCACTTCCTGAAGGAAACTAAAAGACAAATTTCTTCTAAATCGATGTATTTATACGTTGTCAAATTTTTCAAGCGGAATAACTAAAGTTGTTAACAATTTTCGCAAGTTTGAACGGAATGCTTTATTTTCCGCACGAAATGCAGCTCATATTATTTCACAGTTGGAAAGAATTGTTGCCAGAAACATTTTGCTGTTTTTAAACATGAAACAAGAAACATTTCGTGATTTCTCACGAATTGAACAGAGAAAAGCTTCAGCAATATTTTTTTTTTATTTTAAATTTAATTTTTGTATGGGATTTTGATTGCATTTGCAGGAAACCTTTGTTATTAAAATCGAATTGATATGTTAAGAAAGGTTGATATGTTAAGAGAGATTCTTACCTCAAATAATGAAACAAGTACTCTTTCACTGATATTACTTTATTTTGTGTCTGTACCAAAAGTTACGAAAATTTGGCCTAATATAACAAAAATATACATGTTACCTGGAGCTTTCAAAAGTTACAAAAAATGTAAACAAAACGGCAACACTGCATTGCAATGTCATGATCAGAGTATTTTCAAGACAGATCTTTCAAAATAATATCATGAAATGAACCGTCAATTAAACGCACACAATTACAAACAAACGGCATTGAAAATTTTATTTAAATAAAACGTGTTCTTTTTGTTTGGGATTTTTGTTTTTCTTAACAGAGAAGTAGCACTTCAGGCAACAGTACCCAGTTTTGTATCCGTGCTACATTCTTCAGAAAATGGATAGATAGGAGATAGGATAGGTTGTAGAAGAAGAAAGATATAACCATTTTATTAGTTATTTTACTTCGCCGGCGAATATGCTATGAAGAAGCATCGACGAAGGAGGCTGCGTTCTGTAATGTTAATTCTGAACGTGTATTTATATCATTAAACAGAAATGAAAATTTTTTTATTTTTGATTGCCGCAGGGGTTGAACGCTGGCCAACAAGATTTATAGTCAACGTGCTTACTACCATGACTACAGCAGCTTTGGGATTGAGATTATTCTGTTGGCGTTCTCCCACATCTAATCCCAAAGCTTATCCCAGTTATAGACACTGTGTAACACTTTTAGAGATTAAATAGAGTTTGTAGCTTATTTACACTGATCCTTAATCTATTAAACATAACAAATCTTTAATATCTCTGACCGTCACATTTTAAGGCCCTTTTTGACATAAAATACACCATTTTAAAGGTTTTAGTTCCTATATTTTATCAAAATTGGTTTAGTATTTTCAGAATTGTAGACATTTGAAATTGCTACTTATAACACTAGCATGTGTGAGTTGGTCAAGATTAAGAGAAGTCCCTTATTTAAGGAAGCTTTGTTTTTGTATTTTGTTCCCGTTCTTTCATTTTTAGTGTGTGCAAGTTCTTATAGGTTGAGGGTGTAGCATAAGTGCTCTAACAAAGAAGTATTTTATTGTATTCACAGGCCTTATCTACTCGATGGTTTTTCTCAATTGCGATTTAGTGCATACCATGAGTTATTATTTATAATACTATTTACTCAGCTCTGTATAATTTTGTTGTTACCACTATTACACTATGAACACTTTACTACTTTGCACACATAATTTCTCCATTGGATGGTTTACTTTATACTATCATATCGCCTACAATTGCGATTTATATTTTTAGGCGAGTTAAAACGTCTAGTTTTATCTAATACGGAAAAATCTGGCAGCTTGTTTTAGGTATTTATTTTATACTTGAATTTATGTTTGTGTGCATCAGAAACAATCAAAAGATCTCTGCAACAACAACTAAAAGTGCCTAATGGCGTTGCTTGTTATAAAGCACTTTTCTTGCAGATATTTAAAAGTATTAAATCTACTTTTATAACAATATCTGTGAGTTTGGAATATTATTTTGGTTTCCATAACTTTGGCGAACAAAAAAAAAATTCTTCTGAAAAATTTAGTGTGTCACGTCGAAACCGATTTTAATAAAATATATCTTTAAGATGCAATTGAAAATTCGGATCCAAAGAGAATATGAGGTGAAAAGCCAATTTTTCGATGCACCTGAAACTCCTTTTCTAGCAGTTGGGTCCTATAAGGAGAAAAATGGAGAGACAAGAAAGTTGCGCAGAAAAATCACGTGTTACTGTGATCACACATGTTATCCTATGCCGCTGAAGTTTCGTTAATATTTCTTTGTTCATACAGACTTGATAGATTGAAACCGATATTACGAAAATATTCTTTTGATTTCAAATGGACAAAATTTGATCCATTTATGATTAGGAAGATTAATTGTAAGTCCCAAGAATTATCTACTCTTAGATTGCTATAGATTAGATGAAATATTGATCTTCCCGGACTGAGACAGGCGAAGCTGCCCGCAACAGTTTCAAAGTTTTGTCGTATCTAATAGTTTCAGAGATGTTCATTGTCTTCCTCACTGGTCATTGTAAATTGAAGAAGCAATTCAACAGATTAGACATTGTCAGTCATAACTGATGCAGATTTTGTGATTATGCCAAAGAAACTCTAGAGTATATTTTGAAGGAGTCTTGCGCCCTACGTCACCGAAGATATAATCAGTTGGATAAGTACATATAGGAAGCTGGAGAGCTGCCAACACTAGAACAGATGGCATTCTTGAGATACCTTAGGAGATTAGGTCCAGATCAGGCACACCTGGTAGGGCAAACAGTATCCTACTTTTCTCGTAACAACGACTTTATGCTTCTATTCTATGAGTAACTAAAATGGTCACTACAATTTTACTGCTGGTAAAACTCTCAAATTTGTTAATTTACTTTAGCAACACTAACATTTTTTCTCTGAGTGTATTCAATATTAGCTTGTATAACACTTAAGAATAGAAAAAAAGGATATTTTCTTTTGTTTGGTTTTTTTTCTTATTTGAAAAAAAAGTAGAAAAAAAATATATGAAGAATAGTTCAAGCGAAACGTTTTCAATATCTGACACGAAGCAAGAAAATAACTTAATTTTCATTGGAAAAGGTGCTTAAAAGAGAGGTTAGAAACTTTTAAACGGAAGCTTGTTAAAGTTGTGTCATTTCATTTAATTGAAAAATCAAATAGTCGTGGAGATTAAATTAGCACAAGCAAGAGGATTTTTTTTTTCATATTAAAATAAACAATGACATGCAAAAAATTAGTCTTCGCTGGCAGTGATACAAGCGGACAGTTTAAGTTTCAATTAGTCGGTCTAACATATGTGGTGGTGTTATATTTCGTCAATGGAGTCTCAAATGTTGGCCTCGAGGTCTATTTACAAGCTTCAAAGGAACTAATCGATGGTAATCAAGTCGAACAATTGCAGCGGTGAAAAGGTAAACGCTCCTCATTAGATTGACTCAGTCGCCAAATTTCCACTTAACAAATTCGAGCGTTGTTCTTATGTATACCATCAAGCGCAGTCTTGTTGGAACCACGCCTCATAAATGTAAACGTTTTGTGACCAGTGGGTTAACTTTATTCAACACTAGCCGATCGGCGCGGAACGAATTTTTTTTAAGTCCTTAAAACTCAATGTTGTTTTGTGGGTCTGATTACAGCTGGAGACATTGGATGAGTAGGGTTAAGGTCAGACTTGAAAAAAAATAGCTTGACAGCAATGACTCTTAAACTTGCTAAAAATAATATTTGGATCCATACGTTTTATAGTCCTCTCTATTAGGTGTACACCGTTTTTCTTGTTTTGACTGCGGGATAAGTGAAAAAAGAGTTTTATTTAAGGTTATTTTTCAAACCTATGAAACTAAGGTTGCCGGAGTAAAATTAGGTGTACTCACCCTTAGACAAGCCATACTTGCCGTAAATGTCAAAAATCATCCCTGCGAATTATAAAAGATATGGCAACGTCGCATAATTTAATTTAATTTGTGGATTAAAGATCAAAAGAATCACCCGCGCACTAAAAACTCACTATGAGCTGAAATTTCGATAGTTAATTATTTATAATTTCGACAGGCGTAAAAGAATGCATAATGAATATTTTGACAGCTGTAACTGAAATTTTTGACAGCTGCTGAAAGATGAAAACTGAACACTATAGTTCTTGAACGCAATTTAAGAACATGTGAGTAATGATTTTAGTTAAGTTTTTCGAAAATGTGCAAAATGTTAAAGCGGTGCTATTTTTTCGCCCACTGCTATTGTTTGTTGGAAATCAATTAATTTTTCTAGTTGCACTCATAAACTCATTCTATACGACATATAAAATAGAAGTATCATTTCATTAAAAATTCTATTCATGTCTCTGGACGTACACAGCTGAATGCAGAGTTTTCAATTAATGCATTCAATAATTACATACAAAATAGTTTTAAGGACACAAAAAATATCTTAAATTTTATTTGAAGCGCCTTAAGATCTTGTCACAAGTTTCAAGATGGTGGCAATAAATAAAAAATTTTTTTTTTGTCAAAAGACCATTTTTTGAAAAATTCTTTTTTTTAGAGTTCCGTACTTAAAGGGTAAAAACGTAAACCTATTGTTTTCCCCAACAAAGTCTGTCCATCTGGCGCAGTCCTCTAACTCTGGAACCGTAATAGGAAGGATCTTTTCACGGAAGTTGTGTTATACTAAAGCCGCTATATCAAAAAATACTAAAACTGAAAGGGTGCTCCAAAAGTGACGTGATATTTATAAAAATGTAGTTATTCTTTGAACTGTGATAGGCAGACACGCCCAGGTTGTGCAGTGCAACTTTAAATTAAAGGGTGTCCCAAAAGTGACGTGATTTTCCGATCCCAAAAAGTATATATATTCTGACTTATGCATACCGAAGTCGATTGAGCAATGTCCGTCTGTCCGTCCGTGTAATGTGGCAAACTTGATTTCACAAAAAAAAAAGTTAATATGTCAATTGATCAGGTATCGTGTCGAAAGAGGTGCTATTAAAAATCAGCATGATCGGTCCATGTCCTTTGAGTCAGCGAGCAAAACACCACGCCTACCTCTAATTTTTTCATATAATTTGGAACCATAAAGTAACTTAAATCAAAAAAATAAATATATGGGGCGATAGAGAAATAAAAAATATAAAAAAATCAGCAAGTGAAAAATTTGGCGCTCGCCCATATTTTCCGAGTTACGGGGCTCTGAAATTTTCAAATTTTTTAAATATCAATATGGGTATCATTTTAAAGCATTTAAAGAGATCTTTAAGAAAATACTAAATTTAAAATACTTAACCCATTAAGAGCCAATGTCATTTTTTTGCATAATTATATCTGCCTTAGTGAATTTTCATGTACTTTGGAGAAAGTTTTAGTTTTTAGTTTTATTTTTCAAGTATAATTATTTCTAAAAATTAAAAACACGGGAATATTAAATTACATAAATTAAAAATTAAAAAAAGAAAAATAATCAGCGGTATTCAGTGGATAAAGTAAAATAGAATCATATTTCTTTATTGTTGTTTTTGCTTAAACTTTGATTTTTCCCTTTACTTTATTGTTTAAAGAAAGATCTGTATTTAAAATATTTATGAGAAGTTTCCTGACGAGCTAAGTGAGCAGTAGCGAAAGGGCCATTGAGACGTGCTTTCACCTGCAATAATCAATACCGGGAAAGTAGCACGATAAATTTAAAGTTTAATTTATATATTTATTTTTACTTATTTATTTATTTTTTTGATTACTGATATTTGGGCAAAATAAAATTTTTTGCTGACATTTTTTATTTTAAGAGTGAGATAAAACTTTGGCGATTTTTAATTTTGTCGGTTTTTTAAAGGAAAATTGTTTTTTTTAATTATAGATTCCTTTTTTTTACCGGTTAATACTGCTATAATTTCTGTTCGCCTATCCGACTGTCACAGTTGTAGCTCTGGAACCATAAAAAAAGTTATGAAATTAAAAATTAAAGGGTGTCCTCAAAGGGACGTCTTTTTCACGTATATGGCGTTACCTACTTAAACGTAGAGGCAGATACTTTAAATTTACAAAGAAGTTTTAGATTTTTTTGAGTTCCCGATCGTCTCATCGTATTTTTTTTACATACTTGAGAAATTTCCATTTTATTTTAATTTTTGTTTTTTCATTTAATGTTTTTATTTTCAATTTATCTGTGAATTTAGGATTTTTATGTGAAATATCCAATTCTTGTAAGTTTAAGTTTTTTTCGTGAATCTTTATAATTTCACTCCTTTATATTTTTTGCATATGTCAATTTCTCACGTGTTGAACAGCAATATAAAGACAAATTTAAATGTCTACCTATGACGGTTTAAAAAATCTAAATAAAATCTTCTATGGGGACACCCTTTAAATTCTTATTTCTACTTGTTGTTATAGCAGACGTTATATTAAAAATTCTAAAACAGTTTTAGATATCTGCCTATAAAAGTTTTAAGGCCCTTAGAAAACATTCGTCAAAATCAGGTCTTCTATGGGAACACCCTTTAATTTTGTTTTTTAATACTTGTTATAGTAGCGACCACACACCCTGTGTTTATTTAAAACTCCCATCTGCTGCAGTTTTTAAGAAGGGTTTATGTACTCAAAAGTTACGTTTGGTATGGGCCACCCTTTAATTTTGTATTTCGTTTTTGTATACTTTATCCTGTGTAAATTTTAAGTGTCTGTCAATAAGGGATTAAAAGGCCATAACGATTGGGGACACCCTTTCATTTACTCCATTTTCTTTGTTTTCAGCGGCCATTCTATGATAAAAAAAAGTTTTTAAGCAGATTTAAATTTTGTTCTCTTAAAATACAAATGGTCCTGAGTGGGTGGTTACTGTAAAAAATTTCCTTTTTGTTATGCTAAACAGAAAGCCAATAATTTAACTAATTCCTAAAGCCTTTTACTTTTAAAGTTATAGATAAATAACACCTTCTACCTTCTTTAGATTAATAATCAAACGGCCTGTCTGGGTTTTAACCCTAAACCTGTCCGGTTTTCAAGACAAATCTGATTTCTATTTTCAATCTGTTCGAAATTCTCCTAAAAATAAATTAAATAACTTATTTGGTATTTGCATCAAAATATTGTTTGCAGTCATCCTAAATTTTAGTACCTTAACAAAAAAACACCCTTTAATATTCCTGAAAGTTTTTTCTGCTTTATTTACAGTTTTTAACGCAATAATCAAGTTTAACGATTTGTGTCATAAACTCACAACATTGAGAATGATGTGTGTGTGTGTTTGTTCATGTATCTACGTTCGCGCAAGTGTGTGTGTGTGTGTGCGTGTCAACTTATTATTGTATAAGTGCTAGTGTTTGCGTTGATGTATAATTGTGAATGTGTTGAAAAAAAAAAGGAAATGAAAATGTTGTAAAGGTTTCCTTTTCGCTGCCTGTTGCTTACGATAAGACATGAAAGGAAATTATACATTTTCTTCTTGTTGCTCTGCTATTCCTGCTGTTGAACATTTAGCTTTTGCTCGCATTATTTCTAATGCAAAAAAGTTAAAACAACAACATTTGTATAAAAAAAAAAAAATTATATTAAAACGACAAAATTTGATGAAGAAAGAATAAAAACACAATAATTGAAGAGAACGATGTCAAATAAAAGAACAATCATTAATATTTGCAGTTGCTGATATAAAAAACATACAGACAGAAATAATAACAAACACACACATACTTACACTTGCACTCATAAATATAAACATTAAAACAATGACTTTTCAGGGATTTGGACTTAAATGCAAAAATATGTTTTTAAAAATTGCGCTGTTGGTCACTTTAATTCAGACCTTTTTTTTTGAATCATGATAGTTTAAAACAAAAATATTAAAGTCAAATTACGGGAATGTTAAATTAAATTTAAGCGTGCTGGATCCCCCCGGTTAAACAATTCAAGTTCACCAATATTGATTAATGCTGGTAAAAGCACATTTCGAAAGCCATTTCGCTACTGCTCTGCAAATCTGATGTCGGTTTTTCTAAACGTTTAAAAACACTGTCACGTCGACAGTTGCCTACTTTTAATTCACTGGCCTCTCCTTGAGGTGATTTGTTTCCAATGTATTTGGGTTGTAAGCAGTGTTGCCGTTTGGTTACATTTTTTACATTTTTTTTTAACTTTCGAAGGTTCTACGGTTACACGTATAATTTTGTTATATTAGGCCAAGGGCAGCTGGGTACATCGGTGGCTGTGCTGACGGATCACTGTGTTATTGGTACCCATGCTAGAAGACTGAATCTTCCGCATCATGACTATGTAGAAGTTGTCAGGATGAGGAGGAGGAGGAAACGGTGGAGCATCTGCTCTGCCATTGTCCAGCTCTTTCTGGGAATAGAGCGACCATTTTCGGCAGTCCGAGACTGCATAGTCTTGCAGACTTATCGGTCTACGATATTGCTAGGATAAACTTGTTTATCTGGTCCTCGGGGTGGTTTGGATGTGGATCTTTGATGGTAATGCAGGGACCTGAATCTGATCCTTGCACACCCTATTTCAGGTGACACAACGGGACCTTTAGGACCCAAGTGCGCAACCTAACCTATATTAGGCCAAATTTTCGTAACTTTTGGTAAAGACATGAAATAAAGTAATATCACTGAAAGAGTGAGTACTTGTTTCATTATTTGAGGTAAGAAACTCTCTTAACATATCAATTCGATTTTAATAACAAATGTTAACTGCAAATGCATTCAAAATCCATTAAAAATTAATTTAAAATAAACAAAAAATAACATTACTAAAGTTTGTCTCTGTTTAATTCGTAAGAAATCACGAAATGTTTCTTGCTTTATGTTTAAAAACAGCAAAATGTTTCTGGCAACAATTATTTCCAACTGTGAAATAATATGAGCTGCATTTCGCGCGGAAAATTAAGCATTCTGCTAAAATTTGAGAAAAATGTTAGCAACTTTAGTTATTCCGCTTGATAAATTTGACAACCGTACCAATTTAATACCTCGATTTAGAAGAAACTTTTCTTTTAATTTCCTTTAGGAAGTACCCCATTATATTACAGAAAAGTTGTCAGTAATTTTATAAGGCTCAAATTGGTATTTAATGACGGTATTTTTAAAATAATTAGTGAATTAAATTGTATCGAAGCTCAAGCTTTCAAAGAAAAAGTTCAAACCGATTTATTAAAAAAATCCTACTTTAACTAATTATATTGAATGGCGAGAGCCATGCACTTTTCCATACCGAAATATTAGTATTGAGTCCCAATTTAAATCCTCATGAGTATCATCATTATGAATTTTTTTTTATACGTTTTTATTTTTTTTTTATTTTTTACTTTCGTTATATATTTTATTTGTGTTCAGTAAATGAATTGGTTGCCTTGTTATTTTGTCTGAAATATGGAATAAAACTTTTTACGATATTTTAAATAAATTACAGTAAAATGTAACTTTTAATGAAAAATGTAACTTCTTTGAAGGAAAAGCATAACTTTTTCCTGTCTTTCTCTGGCAACACTGGTTGTAAGTTGTAATGCCTGATACTCTGTTCAGTTTTCCATGCGGAATGCTGTCAAACTAGATACATAGAAAATTTGTATGAAAAAGTCATGAAGAAATGTTGCAGAAGTAGTACTCTGTTTTTAATGTGGAAAAACATATGAAATGTTTCTGGCCACATTGTATCAAAGCTGTGAAATAAAGCAAGTTGGCAATTTTTAAACAACAGTCTTTTGCTTACATTTTTATAACAATATAGAACACGTAAAAACAATAAAAAGTTTAATTCTTTCAAATCGCGAAATAGACACCACATATTAAATGTGTAATTTTCCACATGAAATAATTAATGTTGCTCAACAATTTTCATAAATTCGATTAGAGTACCAGGCTTAAGACTGTATAATTTTAGCAGCATTGCCATACTTTTTGTTAAAAAGAAGTTCCTAAAGGAATGTTACGCAACCTTTAATAAGTTTTTGCAAATAGCAGCAAATTGCAAAAAAAAATAAAAAGCATCATAAAAATGCGCTACACAAAGAACAATGTTGCCACTTGTAAGTGTTTCGAGAGACAAGTGTTGCCACTTACAAATATGTTGCAACTTGTGATATTTTTTAAAAAAATTATTTTCTTTTCACTTGCAAATATTTGTATTTATAAGTTTAGCAATTTAATAATGTTTTTATGGAAACGTGTTGCCACTTTGCCTTGTTCGCATGCAAGTTTTTCTATTGCCACCCAAAAATGTTTCTAGGGAAAAGGGTTGGTACTTGTGTACGTTTTATATAAACGTATTCTTAAAGCTAGGAATCACTATAATAATCAGTCGTACGATCTAACAAAAATTGCATGTGTGCTCAAAAAGTATGAGTGTGTATTAAAAGCATATGAATGTGGCAGACTTTTGCCATTTTATAATCTTTTGAAATAATTCATATTTTTTTCTATGCGTTCAGAGTTGATTTTTTAAGGTCAGGAGAAAAAAAAAACAAAATACTAAAACCATATGTTTTTTGCATCTTTTCGTATAACAGTGTGGCACCTACGACGCCATTTTGAAACGATTTTTAAAGTAGAACAGAATTCTATTAGACATTTGTGTGATTAAATTGTACGATTGTGTATGATAGTGAATCCTGGCCTTTAATTTTCTACAGCATAGTGTAGTCGCTTGTAGGTGTTTTTCCAGAAAAGTGTTGCCACTAGTTGACATTTTATAGAAAAGTGTGCAAATTGAAATAAAAAAAAAACAGTTACCAATTTGCTTGCTTTGTATTGTTGTCTAAATGCAAATGTTAAAAATATTTTTTTTAAAAGAGTGTTGCCAGTTATAAATGTGTAGCCACTTGTGTACGTTTTATATAAACATTTTCTTGTTATACATAATTCTTCTACAGCTTACTCTATGTTGCCACTAGTTGACATTTTATGGAAAATTGTGCTTTTGCAAATATTTCTAAAGAAAAATGTCCCCTCTTAAGAATGTTTCTATGGAAAAGTGTTGCCACTTATAAATGTTTTGGCTTTTGGTAATTTTTTGTAGAAAAATTTGTTTTCATTTGGAAATCTTTCTAATAAAAAAATGTTGCCACTTGAATATATTTTTGCAAAAAAGCGTTATCATTTACAAATTTGTCTATTGAATGGTTGCAACTTGATGGTTCTGCATAAAGCTCTTAGTAAGTTACAAGCGTTTTTTTCTAAAAAAAGATTTGCTACCTTCAAATGTTGCAAGAGAAGTTTTACTGCTGGCGTCCTTTGACAATTTATTTAGAAATACGGAGAAGGGTGTTAACATAATTTATTTCTTCTTGATTTTTATTATTGTAAAATATTTGTAAGATTTCTTGAAATACTTGCATTATTGATATGAAGGTGTACAATTAGTAATAAAATTACATTTTAATTACTTATGTCAGAAATTCTGCGATTATTGATTATTTTGTTATTAAATGCGCAATTTTTTTTTGTTTGTCTAATTAATCGTTGTCGTAAAATCTTATCAAATCACGAAAAATACTGATTTCATATCTTTTGGACAATAGACTTTCTCGTACTGACAAATAAACAAATTTTGGTAGATGTATCGATTAAATGATAGATCGTGGGTAAGCACAGCTGGAAAATAGTTTAAGAAATGATTTAAAAAACAGCAAATAAAATATTGAGAAGAAGTAAACTATTTCTGTAACTTACTAACAGACTTTTCTGGGCTGGGAAAATTTCTTTTTCTTAAACTTCTTGATAAGTTTAGCAATTATGGAAACGTGTTGCCATTTTGCATTGCTCGCATGCAATTTTTTCTATTGCATGGCATCGCCGCTTTTTGATGTTTCTGCAAAAAACTGTTGGTATTTTTTGTCATTTTAAAGATTTTTTTTCGTTGCAAATAATTCTCTAGAAAAGTGATGCCACACAAAAATGTTTCTAGGGAAAAGTGTACTTGTGTAAAAGATTAAAGTTAATTCCGTGGAAAATGGGGGAATGGATGAATCTAAGAAAATCGTCATACAATGAAGAATTTCAGGAAAAAATAAATCTGTCGAATTAATTTTGTATTTAATTTGCAATGAAATTTCGTTTGAAAAATTCCATTATTTTGAAAATCACATGATGAATGTCCGTCTCTGGGTGTTTGGGAGATGTTAAGTGATAAGAGGAGAAAAGGCATGACTGAAGCATAAGGTTTCGTTTAACACTTGCCGGAAGTATATAGAGTTCTTCGGCACAGTTATAAAAGCGTTATTAGTTCGGCTGTGCGTAAAGAATTGATTGCACCGTAGAATAGCTGAAGCTTGAATTCACCCTTGTGAACCTTAAGCTATTATCCCGATAGCGTTTTATGCGACGTAAAGTATCGAAGAAGACCCAGAAATGTTGTGGTTGAGTTGATGTTTAGCAACGCTTATCGACTTTCTGTAGCCAACATCGATATATTCAAGTTGTGCTAATAACAAGACAGCACTGCATGCCATATAAGCGACGCAATACTCCAAGTTGGGACTGGGTTATCAAATCCCTTTCTATACGAACAAGTCAAACATTCAAGACGAGCTAGACGCTAACAATTGGGACGCTATTGCCGGGATCATTAAACAAAAATTGGACCAATTGCTTATAGCACTGTTAACGAAGCCGAGGGGGCAATTGAATTATGTGTTATTTCGTATTTATGAAGGTGTGAATGTAAATTCAAAGTAAAGCCAGAATAAATATGATACCTCACTCTGCACAGTGGGAAAGAAACAACATATTTTGTTAATAAATAAGCAAATTTCTAATGGACTGAAAGGATTGTAACATAATTTCACATTCTTGTAGCAGAGGAATAGCTGAGCTTAAGCTTTGAGTTCAGAAGCGGAGCAAAGGAGTTTTAAAGAGTCGCACCACAGGCATGTAAAATCTTGTACAGCTTGATTTTCTTTTTTTTTCAAATTAAATCACGGAAATATTTTATTAAATTAATATATTTCGAAAATTATCGTGAAATAAAATTTGGGGAAAATGTTTAAAATCGGAGAGAAAGAGTTACAGTCCTCTAACTGTCAGTTGAACATATTTGTACACTGGACTTCGTTTTCTCAAGGTTTATTGTTGTTGGGCGTTATCCCAATTTCGCTGTTTTGTTAAGCATGATAGAACTTGAAATTATAAAAAATAACTCTAAAAAAATAAATATTTAAGAAAAATTGTTTCTATTTATTTTCAGTAAACACTGGCAAATCATTATGTATAGACTCACGTTTGAACAACGCTATCAAATCATTCAAGTATACTTTGAAAATCAGTCATCAGGCGGTTAGTAACTGACCCGTTGTTTAATTGCCAAATTGTGTTCAGCGATGAGGCTCATTTTTGGCTTAACGGGTTTGTTAATAAGCAAAATTGCCGCATATGGAGTGAGACCAATCCACAACATACCCTACAGGTTCCATTGCATCGAGAGAAATGCACCGTTTGGTGTGGCTTACACGCTGGTGGCATCATCGGACCTTATTTCTTCAATAGAAATCAATGGAAATCGTTCCCGCACCATGATTAATGATTTTTTGTTCGAAACTATGGATGACATTGATCCGGACGAAATGTAATTTCAACAAGATGGCGCTACGTGCCATGTTCTGATCTTTCGTATAAAAAAATTCTGCACTACAATTCAATTTTTTGTGTTATGTTTTACAATTGGGATTAAGCCCAATAGAACTTACGAAAGGATTAATTGGCAACGCTTACTTTTTGCCATTAATGATCAATATTGTTACGATTGTAAGATCTGGCAACCCCTGTTGTTGTTGTTAAGCGTAGCGAATAAGTTAATTCAATTAATGGTGTGTGTATAAAATAATACCACAATTAGCCAACAAAAGCTGAGCAACCTCAATGGTTGCGTTGGTAGAGGTGCGTGCTGTAAAACAGAAGATTGTGGGTTCGATCCCCGCCGTCGAACATACGTGCAATGGAAAATAAAAATTGTTATAATGCAATTAAAATTAATAAACAGCAGTACAAACCTCCCGAGAGGCAAAACACAATTATTGTGTGAAGCCATGGCAGATAATTTAGTGGAGACGTCCAATTTAATATAAGAGCAACAGATAATTGTCAAGAAGCCCTTTATAATAAACAGAAAGAGCAATAGCTGTTAGCACAGCGAAGTATAACAGCATAACAACAGTGTACGGCAGACCTGAGTTGTGGCTATTGGATTAAAGGGGATGACTGGCTTGGATAAAAGGAGTAGTGGAGATGTCTGTGGATGGTTAAGGTTACTAAACAAGGCATCGCCGGAGTAACACAGTAATGTTAGCGTGGATGGCTGCGTTTGTAGTAATGAGGCATGTTTAGTAAATATGAGACCAAGGGTTCACAAGAGCGGTAGGAGCAAGAAGTATAGCCAGAGAAAGCCATAAAGTTTGAATACAGAATAATTAGCCACAGTGGTATTTGTAATCAAAAGAATCCGTACGTTTGTTACTAAAAAGGGGAAAACGTAACAATATGTTATGGCAAATCATCATGAATAGATTGACACTTGAGCAACGTTTTCAAATTTTTCAGATTTAATTAGAAACGAAAATTGTGTTCAACGATGAAGCTCATTTTTGACTTAACGGATTTTCATAAACAAAATTGCAGCATATGGAGTGAAATTAATCAACCACATCTAAAAAAATGTACCGTTTAGTGGTTTTTAAACGCTGGTGGCATCACTGTACCATTTTTCCTCAAAAATGAAGCCTGTCCTGATAAACCAGTAACAATCGACAATTAATTGAAGGCCAACAATACTTATGTTATTCGTCACATACGATCAACAACAATGCTTGAGAAAGTTGCCCGTCAAGAACAACTGTGGTGCCCATATATCCAATATTATTTTCAATTAATGCTATTTATTTTCGAAAGAAGAAAAATTGTTAAAAGTAATTTTTTTTTAATTTATTATTTTACAATTTAAAGTTCTTTTGGGCTTAAAACAACACCTGTTAGCAGGAAAAAAATTTTAATAATTTCATGTTATTTTTTATAAATTTTTACTGTTACTAAATTTATGGCCAATACTGTACTGTAATTAATAAATATTTGAATTTTACACTTACCTGTTGTATTGCGGTTATTGTTGCTGTTGTTTTTGTTGTTGCGATTGTTGATATTTCGGCTTTTATCTAATGTTTGCGTTATAGTTTGACAACGATAATTGCCTGCAAAATAAATTGCCAAAGCTCCAATGGCAGCCCCTAAAACTGTTAAGGCAACTGCTAAAACCAATAGCCTACACCGCAGCGTGGATTCTTTAAGTAACCATTCGCTTTGATGGGGTGTTGAGTGGTGGGATGAATGTGTTGAAATGTTATAGGAGACAGGAGGAGCAGTGTGTTGTAGTGTTGTTGTTCGTGGAATATTCGTATTGGAGCCAACTCCTGTTAGAATTTTACCGCTATCATTGCCCAAATAGACAACAGTTGGAAATTTCATATGACCCACATTATTGGCGCATGATATTACTGATGGCTGCTGCTGTTGTTGTGGTGACGTTAGCGATGTTGACAAGTGATGCATGACTTCTGTTTCAGATAATTCTGATTTGTTTTCAGCACCCAAAAGTGGTGACACCACAGTGGCTGCATCATTATCTTTTATTGTGCCAACATCAATAACTTCATCGCCTCCTCCTCTATCATCATCGGCATTATTAGTTCTGTTGTTAATGTTGCCAGTGACAGTGTTAGGGGCAGCGGTAGTGACAGTGCCATGTCCATTGTTTTTGGTTATGTATGGCGTTCGAAGATAACCATTGTTAATGAGTTTATTTGTATTATTATCCACTGGCATGTTTTCTTTTTTCCTCTTCACAAATACTTGGAATTGTGATTTAAATATTGGCCAGTTGATTGGTTTGTTTTTTTTATGCTTTTCTGTTGTTCTGTTGGTTGACTGATATTTTACTGCCTTGGGAAGCAGTGCATAAGAGTTTAGTTAATTTTGGCTGTTGATTGAATTTCTGTTTCACAGATTTTTCTTTTTTTGTGTGTCTTTTGTTAATGGAATTTTAAATTCCACAAGTTCTTATGTCTAGTTGGCCTACGAATTTTATAACAATTAAAATTCTTTAAAAATGCTTATTTCTTTTCATCATCAACATTATAATTTTAGGCGTTTTTACAGTTTTAATTTTGTTTAAAACAAAACTTTTTGTTGCTAGTTTTTAACCAAAAATAAAAATTTTAATGATTACGAAGCATATGCAGTGGAAAACTTTTGAATTTTGCGGTAATTTATTTTTAATGTTTGTTGTATCCATCCCGAAATCATGTACCAGGTGCAAGGCGAATCAATCATCAGGTGGTCGCGATGGCGAATTCATTAATTTTCGCCGAAGCTCTTAATGTCAAACACCATGTAAAAAAATTATAAATTATATATCCCTTCCCGTACTAAAAGTTCGGTAAAAAGAGAGTAAGCATAAATTATTATCAATTGAAGACATAAATGCCCAAAAGTTTTGGTAGATATTTACGTGCATGAAACTTTGAATTTGTGGACTTGCCACTGTTTATTTCTCAAACAGCTGATTGTTTTTCAGTTTAAAAAGTTTGGGATGTTTTGTGCAGAAAGATGAAGAATTTAATTCTCTCAAAACCTCTCTCTTCTAAATAAAGTTGAGTATGGGAACACACTTATTATTTATATATGGGTTTTACATTTAGGGTTTTGCCGAAAATTAATGAATTCGCCATCGCGACCACCTATTAATTGATTCGCCTTGAATAGGAGATATAGCAGTGGCCAAGGCGAATCAAATATATATATTATAATTTATTCGCCTTGCCAGTGGCTAATTGATTCATTTTCGACGTTGCTCGAAATGTCAAACTTCATATTAAAAAAAATTTTATACAATTTTTTATGTATGGAGTTTGACATTTCGAATGACAGCGAAAGTGAACGAATTCGCAACTGCTATCACTTAGTACACGATTTTGCTCTGTTTTCATACATATGTATATCTATAAATATTTTATTTTATTAAGAAAGTTTGGAAGAGAATTTTAGAGTTTTAGAACAATTTTTATAAGTAATGGACCAAACAGTGGATACCTTTGACATGACTGCAATATAAATATCGTTAGCTTAAATGAAAAACCATGTAACTAACGAACAAAACACCATATGTTTTTTATTGAATTTTGTGTCTTAAATGAACATTTATATTCCTATAATAAAGGAGAAAAATTCACCCTTATTCTAGTTGTTGTCACATGTCAATGTTGATATGTGTCGACGCATTCGATTTGTTATTCTACTTGTCGTTATGGACACTTATCGATTACTGCTCAAAGATTGTTTGTATTCTATAACAAATGTGACGACGATATTGTATTGACGTGACTCTGTTTTTTGTCGACGCCTTTTTGCATAACGACTGGAAGTGATTTAAGCCAAATATAACATTGAAAATGTAAAAAAGTGAAGTTTACAAATGCAAATCAATTTGAAAAACTGGCGGAAGAATTGCAGAAGAATCTATCTCTTGCAATGGATTTTCGCAGAGGACTGCTCCATGCAATTTTAAAGAAAAATGGGAAGGAATTGAAAAAAATACTAAATTCTCTTGGTCCGCCTAGAAGATTAGCAGATGAATGTCAAAAGGTAACAAAATGAAAGGATTGAATAGGGATTAATAAAAAAAGTTTGTAAAAATTACTTTTAAGGTATGGCGAAATTAAAAGAAGATGGTTGCTAATAAAGCGTAATCTAAAGCCACTGGCGGCGGAATGTTTAAAAAACCTTTATTCAGTCTGCTGGAAGAAGCTGTTGCAAACCTTCGTAACTTCCAGAAGCATTTGAATCCTGAAGGAGCAGTTCAAGGAGTTTAAATGGTTTACATAGGAAACGATTCTAATGACGTGGAACTTGCTGAAGTCGAATTTGTCGTTAGAAGCACAGCCAGGAGCAAGATAAACATATGTACATACTTGCGATAAGACAAATATTTTTAATATTGCAACTTTTTCCAACACAAGTTTTTGTTTTTTAAAGCGTTCATCATCAATTAAATAAAAAAAATTTTCGCTTATAGAGAACATTTTACCATAAAAGTATCAAACATAAATAAAATTTAACAAAAAACTTGGGGATATGCATTTTTATTTCATAAAAATCGATAAACCGTCGACGTCGTCACAGGAATGTTATAGAATGCAAAATTGAATTATTAAATTGACGCCGACATTTATAAGAAGTGATATTGATACTAAAACGACGACGACGCCGACAACTAGAATAATGGTGATTGACTTTTTAATACATTTGTTTATTTTAGCCAACGATGTATAGTTTGTATTTCATTTAAAATAGCTTTTTCATTAATGCTTTCAAAAATCCGGGATAATAAAGAAATCCATTAAAAATAACCCGTTATAAATTTAGTGTTGTCAATGTAGGGCTTCCCTTTGTTAAAAATGGAAGAATAATATGCAGTAATAAATTTAAAACATATAAAAAATAGTTTTTTTGTAAATTTTTATAAGAAAGAAAAAATACTTCCAAATTATTTAAGAAGTTATTTTTACAGAATAAAAATGTAATAGCATTCGTTGCTAACGAAATATTTGAAGAAACAGAAAGGCTGACTTCAAAAACGTCAGTTGCTTTGTATTCGAACAATGTATTGTGTTTTATAATGCCGTGGTACTAAATGTTAACAATGCATTCCAAAATGTTGCAGAAAAGTATTAGAAACGTTGCAACCGAGCAATTAACGTATAAAGCCTGGTACTCTGTTCAGTTTTTCATGCGGAATGCTGTCAAATCACATACATAAAAAATTTGTATGAAAAAGTCATGAAAAAATGTTGCAGAAGTAGTACTTTGTTTTTACTGTGGAAAACATATGAAATGTTTCTGGCAACATTTTATCCAAGCTGTGAAATAAAGCAAGTAGGCATTATTTCATGCGGAATTTTTTATACAACAGCTGATCGTATGTCTTTTGCTTACATTTTTGTAACAATGATACCACACTTTAAATGTCAAATATTCCACATGAAATATTCAATGTTGCTCAACAATTTTCACAAATTTAAACAGAGTACCAGGCTTAAGTTTCTAAATTGATACTTTGTTTGGCAACTTTGTATATGTACAAGATCTAAATACCGCAGCAAAACTGTCAGCCAAAGCTGAATATTAAGCCTTTGCTGCAAAAGAAACATATGTCAATAAACTCGAACTGAGATAAATGCGTTCTTAGTTTCAAATTTTTGTTTCAAGACTTTTGACTTGATGAGATTGGCTTAGGCGAATTCATAGGTGAAGAATGCTATTTTTTCGTTTGTTTTATTTAAAAATCAACACATCATTAAAAAAATTTTTTTTTCTTTCTTGATAAAATAAAAAATAATAAAAAGATGAACTTAAGCCTTACTAACAATTATTCGTTTATCTGGTTATTACTTGAATAGTTTAACTAATAATAAGTTTGAAGTAAAGTACAAATTTCTACAAGTCGGCTTTCGTTCGTCTCTTAACTAGATGACTAAGCACATCACCCTCAGAAATGTTTGAGTTACGAGGCACAGGAACAGGATGTGCTCAATATCTTACAGGTTAGACCTCTGCGTTCAAAGGAGATTGATTAAAGGGAATACGCTACTGCTGAATGTAGTAGCTCTACAATGGGATTTTTCAGTTTTAAAATATGTAAGAAAATATCCTTAAAATTTTGGCATGACAATCCTATGAGGCGCACCCCAAAAATTTAGCCAGTTTCTTTGAAAGTGACATAAGTCCATTTTTTTATCTAGAGTTATTTAATGATTACATTCCAAAATTTATTTCATTCAATTAAAATTTCATACTTGAATTTGGCGGTAGTCAATTTCGGATCATCATAAGTATTAATTTCTTTTAAAAAATACTTCTATTTTATTATTTGTTATTTTGTAGAAAGTTCTCACATATAAGTTTAGTTTTTAAAAAGTGTGGCTGTACAATTGACTTATGTTTCTTGTTATGCAGATGAGCACAAAAAATCTTATGAATCAGCTTATTTTCACTGTAGACGAAATACATCTTTTTTCAAAATGTTTCCAGTTGTGGCCATACTGGTTCAACTAGATTTATTGACGTCAACAGATTGCAATTATTTTTGTTTTTATTTTATTTGAACTTGTGTTTAATGATCTTAATATTATTTAAAGTACTTTGACTTATTTTTTCCGCTTAAGATAAATAAAATTTATTATGATGTTATTTGAACAAATGTGAAAAAAGAGTTACAAGGTTAAAAGCTTCAAATATTTCCAGTTACGGTTTAACTAATTATTACATATAATTAATTGCGAAGCTATAAATGTATTTTTTGAAACGTACATTTTTCGTCATCATTCTTTTTATTTATTTACAAGGAAGTTATCAATCATTTTTTTAATTTTATTTAAGGCAACATTTCGAATATAATTTTGTAATTGCTCACCAAAGGTCATTTTTCTTGGGGAAAAATAAATGTTTAAAAAAAATGTAATAAATATAAAACATAATAATTCTCATATTCTTTTTTCTAAAATAGTTGCTGATGGCTACCATGTGGTAGCAAGTAGCGTTCCGAAAATTGCATTACAAAAATATATGATTGTTATTCATATATTTATTTATTAGCATACAACGAGGAACTTATGCCCAACTTAATCTTAATAATTTAATTTTATTGAAAATAGTTCGAATAAAAATATGTACTGCTCTCACACGCCATTTAAAGAATTATCTCTGTCGCACCATTAAATTTAAAACAAACGAAACATTTTAAAATATATTTTTGTTTTAAATGTGATTTTATGAAAGAAGAAGTATTCTTTCCACATTGTGTAACAGGCACTTAATAATTAATATTTTATTTATTATTCAACTAAGCATTAGTTTATTGAAATAAATTAATATTCATTTGAAAACAAAAAAAAAATTATCATGGTCAGCATGTTTAATATGTTTTCATTCATTTTTTAATTCATTTTTCTACTGAGACTGGCATTACATTTACAATTAAAACAATTATGTTGCACTTAAATATATTAATACATATATATTAAATGATTAGCGCCAGTGTTGTCAACTTCTCTACCATGCCGCAAATGCTACACAAATGTTAAGAACCGACCAATGCCTCAACTTAACTTCACAGCAACTTGCAGTATGGCAAAGCAAATTTAAAATCTAGCTAAAGTCACTGTTTCAAAATGTGACTTCTTCAACCCAAAATCCTTATGAAACAATAACTCCTTATAAGTTTACTATCTCCTGCACAGCTTAATCGCTCAGGATAATTTTGATCACTGTTTACAATCATTATTCTGTTGCGGGGTAATTACTGTTCATGTCTTCTTCCGCTTTTACGCGGAATGTAACTAGCCGGCCAGTAATATTAAACATTTATTGGTTAATGTGGCAGCCCGCTTCACAAAAGCTCTCAAAGGGGTCTAAGCTATTGCTTTATGGCAAACCCTAGCCCCTATTAATCTAGTTTTTTTTTGAATCCTTTAATTAATCTATTCACAACTGACAGTAGTATTCAATATTATGGACTTAATTTTTTTTTAAACTTTTGAAACGCTGTTTGGCAGTAAAAACATAAAATTCTTTTACTTATTTGAATCTTTAAACGTCACTTTTAAAAAATTGTCTTTTTCTTTTCTAGCTGGCAACACTTTACAGCATAAATAGCGGGAAACTCAATCATTGCATTATTTTTGGAACTATTTTTTTTTTCAATAAGATTTTGTTGTCGAGTGTTCAACCTTCAAAAATACAGCCAGCAAAATTTTTTGGTTTTTACTTTTCAGACATGCAAACAAAAAAAAAAAAAAAGACTAAGGGCCAGTTTCACATTGTCGCAATCGTTCGTTCGTTCGCATAATTACATTTAAAACAAAAACAATTTTTTAGAATTTGTTTTTGTTTTGAATGTAATTGTGCGAACGAACGAACGATTGCGACATCGTGAAACTGGCTCTAAAAGAATGAACACAAGTCTTTGGCATGGTCATTTGCTAAATAACAGTCAGCAGGGGGGCCTGTCAAGCAACACGATCGATAAGTTTTTCAAATGTTTAAAAATTTTATTTATAAATTTAGTTTTTGAAAGTCTTATACAAGACTTGTGCATGTACATACATAAATAAACGCATAAAATAGTGAATTTCTTTTAATGTTTTTGTTGTTGTATCATGTTTTGTTTTGTTTTTTTTTTTATTTTTTTTTTTTTTTTTTGTAAATTCATTAACACATTATTTTTCTAATTTATTGCATTTAAATGTTTTGTTTTAATTTTGATTCTTAAAGAACACTTCATAGGTGAATGAATGTGATAAAATGGAAAAAATATTTAAGTTTGTTTTATAAAAAAAAAACATGAAAATCCAGTTGAGTTCTTTTTTTTAATAAAAAAATGATTTGTGTTCATATTTCAACTATAATTTATGTAAAGTGCTTAATAAATTTTTTAAATTAAAATGAAATTTATAAAGTCAGTGATACGAAATCAGGCAGAAACGCACATCAACAACAAACCAATATTCTTTCACATGTTATTATTTTTATTTATTCTATTTATTTTGTTTAAAGTTCTTAAATAAGTTTTTATATTTCTTTTTTTCTAATTTCTATTGAAAGGTACAAAATATTTAGGTTTTTATTTTCTTTTCTTTATTATTTGATTTATTTTAAAACCAATACTTGTCAGCAATTATTTTATGTGGTGACAGTTTAATCTGTCAACCTTTTATTTATGTAAATGTTTTGTTTAATTTTGCTGTTGTTTTGTTGACGTTTCTGTTTTTATTATTAAATGTTCCGTTATGTTAGAGATTCAAAATGAAACTAAATTTAAAAATTAATATTGTATCGAATGTAACCGGTAAATAAAGGATGGCTTGAAATAAACTGTTTGTAAACTTGCTCAGAGCTTGTTTTTTTGATTGCATGCACTTTAATGGAATCCTTTTTCTATATGATTGTTGTCATGTAACTCTCATAAAAATGCGCATGTCTGAAAAATAAAAACTCTTAATTGATTCAAAATACCCTACATTCTGCTACGGCCATTAGCTACGTGTGTATTGTAGACTACTATATTTGAATTAATCTTAAAGAGGGAAAATTCGCTCCGTCGCAATGGCGAATTCATTAATTTTCGCCGCAAAAGTTAAATGTCAAACACCATACAAAAAAAAATATACATATTTTTTAGATATGGAGTTTGACATTTAGCGTTTACAGCGAAATTAATGAATTCGCCACCGAGACCACCTGTATTATTTCGCCATGGGTGTAACTATTAGATTAGCAGTTTAATTTGTATAAATTTCTTAACGTCAAAAAATATTTTAATATTATAAAAATTAAAAAATATTTATTTAAATTTATCAAGGCGAATTTATAGCAGGTGACTCCATTAGCTTCAAATGCAAATAGCCTTTAAGAAATTCGGTTCAGTTGTCAAATATAAGCAATTTGAAATTAAAGGCAATCATTTCTTGGCCGCAAGAGTTAATGCCTGTTATCAATTCGCTTTAAAATTTATTTTGCTGTAGTTTGTTTTTTATTTATATTTTAGCGAGCATTTTTGATACACTCAGTCCACTAAGAAACAATCAATTCGCCTTGCACAATGCCTGTTTAAATAAGCCTTAAGTAACACCTTATTTTTTTACTCTCAAAATACTAGAAAATTGTCGAATATAGGTGGGTTTATTGTACATGCTTCAATTTAAGAACTGAAAACAAGCTAAAACGAATATCCCCAGTAGTTTGGAACTTTTTTTTGGGTTTTTTCATTTTTTTTTTTTGACAAGTGAGATTCATTTATTTTACACAAAACAAATGCATTTTAAATATTTCTGTTGCCACCAGATGTTTTATTCGCCTTAGTTGTTCTTGTGCCTTGCATGGTAAAGTTAATTCGCCTTACTCCTTACTCAACGTAATAGTAGCAAAATTCTGTTGTATTTCTTTCTTACTTTATATATATATATATATATATATATATATAAATATATATATATATATCGTGTAGAAAAGGCAAAGCTTGACACATTTTTGCTCTTTTCAATGATGCCGTAGAAAACAGCAGTGTAGATTAAAAAATAAAAATAATTGCTGTAAGAAATAGTGATAAGAAATTCGTGGCAACACTGACAAGTAACTCTGTGTTTGTGACTATTTGAGAATTAATGAGAGAGCCGTTATTCTGGCAAGACATTCAAGGCGCAAACGTATTTTTTTTTTAATGTTTGGATCATCTTGGTTGGTTTTCAATGAATTTCAACAAGTTGTTGTCCCATATTATTTTTCTTTTTTTTGCTTTGCTAAGGATTTATAACACTGTGAGCGTTAATTTGAATTGACTAAATGCATGTTACTTAAAGTGTATTTATGTATGTATGTATGTAACTTATACTGTAAGTGACAAGCTTTGGCTTGTCAAATTATAATACGAGTTATAGCAATAACATGTTTTTGAGACCTCAAGGGGTTAAATATGGAAAATATAGAAAACATTTCAATGAAAAATTTTATATATTTAATTTTTATATTTTTTAGTTTATTGAGTCTATGCTAATTACTTTAAATCGTTAACTTAGTACAAATGGCATGTAGTCAGTTGAAAACTTACTAAAATTGAATGGACCCAAATCGATTCTCAAGAATTATCTTACATTACATTTAATCCAGAGATGGCATTCTTAAAAATTAAAGAAGTAAAATACGATTGCATCCAATAAGAGGGCTCCTTAATATGAGCTAAATTTGACTTCAGTGATGTCATTCGGTAGAAAGAAAAATGTTTTACAGCTGATGAAAGAAGCGTCGCATTTTCAGTATTGATCAACTTTAGAAAATTGGTGAAAGTTTAACTGCTACAGTTCACAAACATAGAACAGAATTTGACTGGGACAATCAGCTTCGTGAAATTTGAAAAGAGAGAGGAAGAGAGAACACTTAACCGTTAAAATAAAAATATAGCCAAGGAGCAGTGTTGCCGTTTGGTTACTTTTTTTTCATTTATTATAACTTTTAAGGCTCCACGTAACATGTATAATTCTATTATATTTGCAAAAAATGATTTTGTTAAAGTTGTACTCTATTAAATTAGTGAAATATAGAGAAATGTTACTGCTTCATGTTTGGAAACAGCAAAATGTTTCTAGTAACAATTCTATCCCAATTGTAAATTAATATGAGCTGCACTTATTTCGTGCGGAAAACTTAGCACTGTGTTCAAACTTGAAATATTGTTAGCAACTTTAGTTATTCCGCTTGAATAATTTGAAAGTTTCTTTTAATTTCTTTCAAGAAGTACCGGATTATATTACGGAAAAATTGTCAGCGCTTAGCACGAGGAGTACATGTTGCATTGCGGCCCCATTTTGATATTCATTCCAGCGTTGCCGCCTTGGTCCAATCGGACCAAACTTGGTAGTTTTTCGTTTTTAAAAAACAGTTTGGTAGTTTGGTTGGTTTGTTGCATTTTTTTAAAATTTTGGTAGGTTTTCCTCCTGTAGCAACAGTAAATTTTTTACCTTAAAAATTCAGAACATAAAATAAAAAAATGTAACTTTGAATTAAATAAACAATAACTGTGAATAGTTTTACCACTGTTTTCAAAAACTGTTTTAGGTGTAATAAAAACATCTCTGCTTTTTTGCATAAAGATGATTAAAGCTATAGCCATCTCTGGTTTAAGAAACGCGAACAATATTGTGAAATTGAAGTTAACAATATTTTTGAGTGAAGGCTTATTTACAGGTGTTTGTATTAAAAAAATTAACAGACAAAATGGAAAAGTAAGTAAACTTTTTTAATTGTATATATGTACCTATTAATTACATAAATATTTACTAATATTGCATGTAAAGAAACAGTAAAAAAGTTTTAGAACCGAATGGTTGAGCGAATTTGATTGGCTCCAGGAAAGGGATGGGTGTTCATTCTGCATAGTATGCTCTAAAACTATTTTAAATCATAACATCCATCTTAAAAATCACCAAAAGACAAATTTCCACCTCAAGAGTTACGGAAAAAAACCAAGTGAGTATAACAGAGTTTATGTGCAAGAAACGCATTTTTAAATTTTTGGTAGGCTGTGAACGATTTTGGTAGGATTTTTGAAAAATATTGGTAGGAAGTCAATTTCTTGTGTGGCAACGCTGATTCATTCTAAAAACTATTCCCAGTCTTTTATGACTTAGTTTTGTTCTCTTTGAACAGTTTTCTTTTCTCATATTTAACAGAATTAAAGGCATACTTTCATACTCTATTTTACTTCGCAAAGGACAATTTATAATACAAATGTTTTTCTAAACATACATATATATATATATATATATATTTATATGTGTGTGTGTTTATTTTACTTTATATTTGATTGTTTGTGCTAAAAAGATGTTATACGTCCTTTGCGATACAACTTCATTAGATTTTTGTCGTTTAGTGTAGAATTCAAGTGGTACATATGCACGAACAAAGCTATGTGTACATTTTTGTACAGTTAGCACAGTGAACTCGCATGATTCAATGCGAATGTATTCATGTCTTGTTTTAACTATCAGACTTTAAAAATATCGCTTTAAAAAAGTTTAATTTCTTTTATACTTTGTTCCAATGGGAGAACATACGGGATGCATAGTGCTATTTACTTCCAAAATATACGGGCCGTTATGTCAATCTTAGCTAGGGTTGCCAGACGGGCCTGATTTGGCCTGATTGTCAAGTTTTTTAATGCGCGTCAAGTGTCAAGTGAAAAAGTGATTTGTCAATGTTTTTTGTAAGTTAATTTTTTTCTCAAATTTAGTCTAGCTACATATGTAATAATACTTAAAAAAGTAAGTTTATATTTCTAAAAAACACATCGAAAGAGCATATTTTTACTATCTATATTTCTTAAGATAGTACCTATATTTTTTTTAAATAACGCCTAAGTTTTCTCTAAAATATATAACGACTGAATTTTTATTCTTATATTGTTTTTTGTTTCTTTCACATTGTTTCTGTTATTTCTACTTTTAACGATATTTTTGTTTTTATTCTAATAATTTTTATGAAAAAAATAATAAAAAAATTCAATAAAAACCAATAGTATGAGTGTTTTTATTTGTCAAGTTTTTTTTTCAAAATCAAGTTTTTTTTTGGGCAATGTCAAGCTTTTTGGCAAATTGGATCTGGCAAGCCTAATCTTAGCACACAACTAATTTTATCACAAAAAACACACTCTGTGTAATGTGTATGACGCTTGCCCAAAAACTTATGGTAGGGTTGCATTTTTAGGGGCCTGTTTTATGTCAAAAAATAAATTTGTTATCTTTTTCGACCTTTTCGTAAGTTTTTACACCTTTAAGCTATAAACACTTTATTTACCAAGTCTCCATACAGCATAAACAGAGCGTCCTATATTAGGTTTAAAACTTGTGACAATTGATGATTAACGATGACAGCATTAAAAATTATTAGCCCAAACATGACTATTTTTGCGAAAATCGAGAAAGTATTCCTACAGTTATTAATTTCGTGGGAACAAAAAAATAAAAAAGTGGCATCATTGTAATTTGAAAACAGCTGTTTTGTTTATTTACATTTTATTTTTTCTTAATAATTCTTAACACCTAATTTTTTTTGAGAATTTTTCACTTTCCACTGGGAAACACTTTTTTATGGGAAAAAATAAATTTTTTAAAAATAGCCAAAGTTAGCTTAACTAAGCGATGTTCAAGAAAAACTAAACTAAGATCTCTTCTTTTAATTTAAATTTAATATTTTTTAATTGCAGTATTTTTTTTTTAGAAATTTTATTTATTTTTAATTCTCCATTACCCCTTAAATAATAAAAACAGAAGATAAATAACTATAGCCTTTAATTTCCAAATTTTTTGTTTTCACCACCACTGTGCATATTTTATTTATTATGCAAACTCACGAAGATTACACCCAGTAGTTCTGATTCTAAATCAAATCTCTTCTCAGCACAAACCACAGTGTTTGAAAACAGATTTTTGTTTTTTTTACAAAATTCAGTATCTCATGAACCACACAATAAATTGTAATAAAATTTTAGAGAGGCAAAGCCGAGATGTTTTGCAGTAAATCTAGGAACGGTCGGCCACCTAGGGTGAAGGAAGGCTTTTACATATTTTAAGTAGGCCACCAAATTTGGGCACCTCTGACATATAATTTTTTTAAGTGTCATTAAAAGTTTATTTTTAAATTTAATTAGACCTTGAAAATATCTATAAAAAATGTGCTTACATGAGTAGGTTGTCTTTATTAGTTTGGGAAAAAATTGGCTTACAACTTTTTTTTTTAATTTTGGAGAATGTTACTATTTTTAGCGTAGAGCGCTTATTAATTATTGAACTATTACTTTAAGACATTTGCTATATTCTTAATAAAGATTATAATAATCAAGTTTAAAGTTTTGTTCTAATAGCGCTTTTTGCTAAAAAGTTTCGCTAAAAAGTTTCACGCCTCTGAATTGAGAAAATGTAAAAAGTACCGTATTTTTTAAAGTAAAAAATGTGGTATTTTTTTTTTTTTTTTTTGCATATGTAATTTAAATTTACTTTGGTTCTAGCAAATGCGAATAAAAGAAAAATTTAATAAAAAATTATATCGGTTCAGCCCCTTCAGCCCTATCCAAAAATAGCCAATTTTGAAATAAAATTTAGCACCGATTAAAAAAAGTAAACGGGCTCTTAAGTTCTTAATTGTTGGCTACATACTCCAAAAAGGATTTTAGAGAACCGTGATTAATAAAGGCAGCGTAGTGCCTTTTGTAAAAAAAAATATTATTTGGGACAATTTTCCGCGCTCCGGAAATTAATATGTTAAAACAAAAAAAATTTGATTAAAAATTCTTTTATCTATATAATTTCAAAATTTTTTAAGAATATCTCAATGCGTTTTAATTTTGTGACAATTTTAATTACATATTTTATTCGTCAAAAAAAACCACTTTACCGTGAATTTTTTCAGTTTCGGAGGTAAATGTTATATAAAAAATATAGCGCGAAAAAAACCATTATAATATTATTGTAGTAGACGTCATAAGCTTTCGTTTGATGGCACTTACATGTATAACGAACATATATTTAAGCTATAAAGGCTTCCTATAACTCGCCTCCTCATGATTTTTTTACTCATTTTATATGTTAAAACCAAAAATGTGTATAAAAACATTTCGTACTAAACTGAAAAACACAAACAGCTAACAAACATTTTTGGCTTTTAACCCCTGATATTTAACATCACTAAGAGGTAGAATTGTAGAATCTGGCAACTCATCACTCTTCAAAAGCGATGGTACAGTGGGTATAATAATATTTCAACGTTCTTATGAGTTTAACTTACGTTATTCGGATTTCCAATGAACAGTTGTTTACATTTTACCTCGAACTCTTCGCAACCTATGACAAGGTAATTTACTTGCAGTCACTTTACTCACTGCAAGTAACCGATACAGATAATAAAACCTTGTTAACGACTCACTAATTAGAGTGAAACATAAAAGATAAATTGCCATAGAGTCTCTAATTCCGGCTGTTGTAACCAGAACTGAAGGGTGTTCTATTATTATTTTGAAGCAAGTCCATGTGTGTCAGGATAGATTGTAGTTTATAAATATTTTATAACTTATTTACATATAAGTTCTTTTCATCAGTATGTTGTTGTTGTCATAAGAAAACGTACAACTGTAAATTGTGTGTTTGTGTGCAATTTGAATTAGAACTTTGTACGAGTTTTGCATGTAGTTGTATAACTAATAGAAAAAAAAAACACGCAGAAAGGATTATTTTATGTACAAACACATGAATGAGAGTAAATATAAAATGATTGATTTGTATTCGTATCATTTAGTAATTTTTGTCAAGTTTTGGCGCAATTTAATTTGCAACATATGTTAACGTTTCAATTACTTTGTGTTACTTTTTTAAACTCTTCAATTTAAATTTCATCAACAAACACTTGTTGTACATAAATTTGATTTTATTTTTATTATATGTATTTGATTTACGAGTTGATTTACTTTTAACAATTTTAATTAATCACTTAATTTTTTAATCAGACATTAACACCTAAAAAAAACCAATAAATAAAAAATACAAAATAAAAATCATATCAATTAACGCCTTTAACCGTTAACATCTGGCTGCCTGTCTTTGTTATTTTGGTAATTATTTTTTATAATCATTTGCAATACTCATATCAAATTCAATTTAAAAATAGTTCACTTTTTTTGTTTATAACTAAAAAAAAAAACTTTATAAAAATGAAGGAAAAAATATAAAATTAAATTTGGCCGCGCTGCCCATTTAAGAGCATTTCTTTTTACGACCAAACACGTCTTAACCAACTGCTAATTCGCAAGCAACTAACTGGTTTTCTTAAAATTGGTTTAAAAGAACTTTAACTGAAATGCTGACGCTTGCAGAGACTTTTGTCACGGCTAGTGCTGCTTGCAACTCGGCACCTTCACTAACAACTGCTTTCATGACATGTCATTGTATTAAAACTGTCACATTTTTTCCATGTGTAAAATAAAATTGCAAATGTCTCAAATCAATATGCCGCTGTTGTTATCAATTAAGTTTATATTAAGTAACAAACTCTCTTTGTGTATTCGAGTGTGTGTGTGTACTTTTGAGTTATTAAGAGAGTTAGTACTTTTTGCTCTTTAGGATAATTTTTAGTTAAAAGACATTTAAAAATCGTTACTTTTACTATCAAATCACAATTTAAAGCCGTAAATTAAATTATTTTATTATTGTTACAATTATAATTTATTGTTTATATTATTGTTTTATAACCTAATTTACCGTTTCTTATATTTTTAGTTACATCATTATTCATACCATTGTAATTGCATATAAATTATTTTTTTTATCTGTTGGGCTTAAGTTCTTTACTATATGTGATTAAATGTTAAACAGATCGATATATTCAAATATTAACAATTTTTATTGTATTTTCTTAATTGCTTTTTCATTTAAGGATAGTTATGAATGATAAACCTCTTTTGGTTTTTTTTTTTTGGAAATTTTGAAACCAAACAAGTGATTTTCAATCAACAGTTAAAATAGGTAATGACGTCAATTTTACTGCTCTCTTTGTCATCAATAGCAAACTTAAGCCAAACTGAAAAATAATATTTCATGCATATTTATTATAATAATTATTATTTTTGACTCATTAATTTTTTACCACACAAATTACCGAAAAACACTACCTATTCCTAGTATCGGTTTCAGTGTTTTCTCCTTACAATAAGTCACATATAATAACAAACTTGAGCCTAGCTGAAAATTAAAAAAAATTTTTTTAATTGGACCTACATAGCAACATAGCAGATCTGAATATTAACAAGTCTTCTGGGCCGGATGGCCATCACTGGTTTTGAAGCAGTGCTCTTCAAAGCTAGCACTTTTTTCTGCACTTTGTATGATGCTGGTGAATTTTCAAAATGCTGGAAGATGGCTTACGTAACGCCAATCCCGAAAAAGGGAGAGGCTAACAACCCTGAAAATTACCGCCCAATTGCAATTTGCTCTACGCTCTCTAAAGTAATGGAGATTATGATGAATTTTCATCTTGTGCGGTCTCTGAAGTCCAGTTTACTAAGCGACCGCCAATATAGTTTCCATAAGGGGTGCTCTACAGGAGACTTGCTAGGTTTACTTTCGGTAAAATGTTATCACTCAATGCACAATTTCGGCGCAAGTAAGGTGATGTCTCTAGATCCTTCCAAGCCGTTTGATAGAGTGTGGCATGATCGGCTTCTGTCAAAACATAATGCTTTTGGTGTCGATGATAACTTTTTTCCATTTATATTGAGCTTTCTCAGGGGTCGCTATATACGAGTTGTTATAAGTGGGATCCCATCAAACGAGTTTATGATAAATTTAGGGGCAACACAAGGCTGTGTTCTTTCTCCTACCCTATTTCTTCTTTGTCAGACTTTAAGCCCATTTTAGTCATTCAGCAAACGGCCAAGCCTGCTAGAGGTTGGGGCCAAGCAACTGAATATGAATGATACGCTCAATCAGGGTCTCATGGTAATATCTGATTGGGGCCAGGCGAATAGAGACGCGTTTAATGTTAGTAAGACTCAATGTTGTATGCTTACGCACAGACATTCGACCGAAAGTGGTGCTTCATCTGTAAGTATGTGTGGTATAAGTATTAAGAAATCAGAAACCCTGGATGTTTTTGGCATGAAAATTTAATTTGATGTTCGATGGACAAAACAGTTTTTCAAGTTTCAAAAGAAGCTTTCAAGTGCCCCGTTTTTTTAGAACTGGTGTAAAAGATATTTCACTCCATCTGATCTTCTTACTAATTATGCCAGCTACATCCGGCCATAAATGGAATACAACTCTCATGTATGGGCTGGTGCTTTAAAGTCTGTTTTGAAGTTACTCGACCACGTACAGGAGTGCCAAAAGTCCCATTTGCATACATCTGTAATATAATTTTCTTTCTAAATAAAGGTTTTTAGAAATTAAAAGAATTATGAATCCATATTTCAGCTCCTAATTTAATAAAAACATTTAATTATTCCAAAACTTATTTATTTATATGAACTATTTCACATGAATCACTAGAATATAAAGATATTTAATGCACCCTGTTGTTTTACATACAGGTTATAGAACAGCAACATAGTTATTTAAATCAGCTGCTCAAAATTGAAACTTTGTTTATATTTCCCATTCCCTCTTCACTAATATAAAAAGACATCTGTTACCAATTTATTTTAATCATTTTATTTATTTTCAACCTAGTCTTGTATAATTTTTTTTACCTACAACTGACAAGTTTTTGTGCTTAAATGCAAAAATACTAAAACTGTTTTACAATGTCTATACGTCTGTTTTATGTTGTGTTTGTACTTCTAATCTTAAGAATCAATGTCAATAGTGGTGGTGATAAAGCTGAAAATGTTTTATTATCACCAGATAAAACTAAATTGTGCAATGAGATACCAAGGGCTGACATTGAACAACATTTATCTACTAAAACGCCTTACCGAGTAGTGGCCAATTTAGATGACAAACCAAAGGAGTATAAAGGTATTGCAATTACTGCAAGAGTATAAAACATTAATATATCTCGAAATTTTTTAATAGGTTGTCAGCCCCAACGCATTTGGTCAATTATACGGCATGGTGCCAGAAATCCTAGTAAGGAGGTTATAGAACATATTAATAGTCGGTTGCCTTCCCTAAGGGATAACATTTTGGCAGCTAAAGATGCTGATTTGTGTCCAAAACATTTAAAAAGGTTAAACGAATGGAATTTTACTGTTACTGCTGAAGAAGAAAAATATTTAGTAGCTGAAGGGGAAGATGAACTGTTAGAACTAGCTGAACGTATGCAGAAGAGATTTCCATCATTATTGTCTGAAATTTACAATCCTAAGCATTACTACTTTAAATATACTGCTACTCAAAGGACCTTCGAAAGTGCAAAAAGTTTTGCCATTGGCTTATTTGGTAGGCATCGCATAGGCAACATCATTTATCCTCAAGCTTTACACAGGGACCCTATCTTAAGGGTAAGTTTGATATAAATTCGAATCTATAGTTCTTGTTAAAGCTACACCGATATATTAAAAAATCTTTAAAATTTTAAAATCAGATTGTATAATCTAATTTGCATCTGGCAATGCTGTTAAAGCAGGTTATTTACGTTGCCAGAGTTTTTTTTAAATTCCAATGTTTAACCCCAGTAAGGCAATGCTAAAATACGGGCTTAAAATTCTTTTTAATCAGTTTATACCACAAGGCAGCATAGTCTAAATACAAGTCGAATTCACAATGCCCTTGTTTATTTGTTAAAATTCCCTATTCCCTAATTGGAGTGTGTGCACACTCCAAAGATCTGTCTACGTTTATTTTAATTTCAAACTCATAAAATATTTATTTTTATTGCTCTTCTAAAAAACTGGCGTTAGTGGGAAAATAGAATTGTAAATTACTGCATTTGTAAAACTTTAAAATAAAAATTTTAATTTGTAAGACACCATTTCATCGCTTTAACTATTTTATTGAAAGAAACATTTTTCTATTAGTGGAAAGTAAAATAAAAACTACAATTTTAAATAAAAACTACAATTTCGAAAAACTTACCACAAAAATTCGAATATTGCCGATTTACTATTTACAAAAACAAACAAGTTCTGCATGATGGAACAAAGATCTTATATTGAAACTTTTTTGAAGATGATGGTGTCAATGTCTTAAAAAAGCGTTTATTTGAAAGACAAATCCTAAAATTCCACAATTTAAAACGTGTACCAGGCAGTTAATATACTACCTACGTAACAAAGAAATGTTCATTAAACTTCTATTGGAGTTAATAAATTTAAGTGTTTTATAAATAGAAAAAATTATTAATATGACAGTAAATGTTTATTCATAGTTTACATTGTTCGTAGTATTTCAATAAAAATAATTGTTTTATATTTATGTATGCATGTAGATTGTTTTAAAATTTTTATTTTAAAATTGTAAAGTTTGCCAATAATATAATTATTGTAGTTTAGTTGTAAAAGTATTAAAATTAAAAATTTAGAAGCTCTCAATATTTTGTATGGCGAAACATGTTATTTGGCAGTAGTTTGGTCTCTAAAACATGAATAGAGAGCGAAACAAGTGTTTTAAGTAGCCGTGGAAACATGGTATAAAATTCTTTTTAATCAGTTTATACCACAAGGCAGCATAGTCTAAATACAAGTCGAATTCACAATGCCCTTGTTTATTTGTTAAAATTCCCTATTCCCTAATTGGAGTGTGTGCACACTCCAAAGATCTGTCTACGTTTATTTTAATTTCAAACTCATAAAATATTTATTTTTATTGCTCTTCTAAAAAACTGGCGTTAGTGGGAAAATAGAATTGTAAATTACTGCATTTGTAAAACTTTAAAATAAAAATTTTAATTTGTAAGACACTATTTCATCGCTTTAACTATTTTATTGAAAGAAACATTTTTCTATTAGTGGAAAGTAAAATAAAAACTACAATTTTAAATAAAAACTACAATTTCGAAAAACAACACTTTTATACCTCTTACCACAAAAAGTGGAAAAAGGGTATATCTAAGTTTATCATTCCGTGTGTAATCTTTACAATATCCATTTCGACCCAATAACGTATATATGTTCTGACTTCTTATGCATAGCGAAGTCGATTGAGCGATGTTCGTCTGTCCGTCTGTTTGCCTCGGCAAACTTGATTTCACAAAAAAAAATAATAATAACAATCGAAATCTGCATGATCGGTCCGTTTCCTTCAAGCAGCAGACAAAACAACACACCTAACTCTAGTTTTGCAAGTCATTTGGAACAGTAAAGTAACTCCAATAAAAAAAATTTGTTAATGGGGCGATAGAGAAAAAATAAGAAAAAAAACAACCAGTGAAAAAATCGGGCGAGTGATATTTTCCAAATTACGGGGCTCTGAAATATTTAAATATTTATTTCTTTAAGGAAATGCTAAAATTTAAAAAAAAAATGCTTAACCCATTAAGAGCCGATGTCATTTTGATGTAAAAATATATATAGCAGTACCAACTTTTTTTAACTCTTTGTCACCAAAATATTTGCTTTTTTGATTGGAGTTACTTTACTAAACTTGATTTACGTTAATGGTGAAGGGTATATAAGATTCGGCATAACCGAATATAGCACTCTTACTTGTTGGATTTATAATTAATAAAAAAAATATATAAATTTTTCTAAACATCTAGTCCAGAAACATATGTTTATAATTATTTTAACAAAACGAATGAGAATGGAAAATAATGGTATTTCCTACCTAAATATAAGCGGTACAGTAAATAATAAAACCAAATTTATTTTGCAACATAAAACTTTTCTGTTGCGTTTTTTTCATGAAATGTATTATGATATTTTTTAATGTTCTTGTAAATTACATATATGTTATTGTTTACTTTATCCCAATATTATATACACAAATAAGTGTAGTAATTTTTAAATCTGGCAACTCTATACAATTTATTATGCATGCGACAAGGAGAGTGAAAAAAGTCAAAAAGTTGAATTGTGAAAAAATGCTGCGTATTTTTTCGTATTAACGTGGTTGCGCTTTTCATTTATATTATTTTACCAATAACCCAAGCACTACAGTGTTAAAAATTGATAATAGAAAACTTCTTTAGTGAATTTTGAAGAATTAATATAAAAACATTGAAAATATAGAAGTTGTTAGCTGAAAAAGTTAAGTGAAAAATCGTTTGTCTTAGTAAAAAAAATTGTGGTTATGTTGTTTTGATGGTGCCACACACAGTTTAACGAAGAGAATTCCAAGAATTCGGCCGCTTTAAGAAAAAAACCTGAATTTTTTGTTAATAGACTAAAAAAATGGGAAAACTTGTTCAAGAAGTAAATAAAGAAAGCATATTATAAAATTTGGATGAAAATTCAATAAAAAGGCCAATATAACGCCCTCTCATTCTTCGAATCTGTTAAGGCCAGACGAAAGACGCCTTATTAATTTACACACAACACACTTGATTTATTGTTGTTGTTGCTCTTAAAACTATTACTACTATAGCTGATGGTGTTATTAATTGTTGTTGCCGTAAATGTTTTCTACAACTATTGATTGTTTTTGTTGCTGTTGCTGTCGTGGTAGTTATTGTTGTTGGTGTCTAAAAAAGTTATTTGCATTATTAATCAATGTTTGAGTCTCACTATATAAGTGCAACAGCAGTAAATACAGTGTCTGTGGGATCGGGTAGTAAGCTTGTATCCAGAGATAGCAACATAAAAACTGGCACATTTTATGCCTTGAGTAAGACTACAGGGAAAGTGACCTCTTCGTTGCCTTCTTTAGGTAGTTTTTTCAATATGTCAAGCAGCCGTAAAACTTCAATGTGCAATGATGGCCAGCAAGTGACAAGGGCGTTGCAACAGATATCATTGGGAGAGAATCCAGAGCCAGTGTCCGATTCTTGCTGTCCCTTATGTTTTCAAGCTAAACGTCATCATGAGGCCATAGAGTCGATAGAATGTGATCGCCAACCATGGCGCATCCGCGAACGCATGAAAACTGCCAGTGTTGCTTTGGTTTTATGCTTAAATATTGGCGTAGATCCGCCAGATGTTATAAAAATACAACCCTGTTCCCGTTTGGAATGTTGGATAGATCCTTCGTCAGTTTCGGCTGCAAAGGCCATGGATCTAATAGGATCAAATTTACAGATGCAATACGAAAGATGGCAACCAAGGGCGCGCTACAAGAAATGCCATGATCCCACCGTAGAGGATGTAAAAAAGTTATGCATCTCCCTGAGACGCAATGCGAAAGGAGAACGTATATTATTTCATTACAATGGTCATGGTGTTCCCAAACCTACTGCTAATGGCGAAATATGGGTGTTTAATAAAACCTTTACGCAGTACATACCGCTTAGCATCTTTGAACTGCAAAGTTGGATGGACGATCCATCAATTTATGTCTATGATTGCTCAAATGCCGGTATAATTATACAATCCTTTTTACAATTTGCTGATCAACAAGAGCGTGAAGTGCAGAAAGCTATAGCAGCTGCACAACGTTTTCATCCTGGTGTTCAGTCATCTAATCTGCCCCCCAGCTATAAGAATTGCATCCACTTGGCAGCCTGTTCAGTTGGTGAAATTTTGCCTATGAATGCCCAGTTGCCTGCTGATTTATTTACTTCCTGCCTTACTACACCCATCAATATTGCCCTGAAATGGTATACGATGCGAGAGAAGTTTGTTTTGATTCCCCGCCTACACACCGAATTCATCGATAAGATCCCTGGAAAGGTAAATGATCGTCGCACCATGTTGGGTGAACTGAATTGGGTGTTTACTGCCATAACGGACACCATAGCATGGAATACTTTGCCTCGTGAATTGTTTCAAAAACTCTTTCGGCAAGATTTACTAGTGGCCAGCCTGTTTCGGAATTTTCTGTTGGCCGAAAGAATTCTTCGTTCACACGATTGCACGCCAGTGTCACATCCGGCGTTACCGCCTTGTTTTCGACATCCTATGTGGACGGCCTGGGATTTAGTAGTCGATTTGGCTCTGCAGCAATTACCGGATATATTAGAGCATGGTGCTCCCTACAAACAGTTGCCTTTTTTTGAGGAACAATTGACAGCTTTTCAAGTCTGGCTGGATCGTGAATCAGAATCGCGTACACCGCCTGAGCAACTTCCTATTGTTTTACAAGTTTTGCTCTCACAAGTTCATCGTTTGCGTGCTCTGGAACTATTGGCGCGCTTTTTAGATTTGGGTCCCTGGGCCGTTGATTTGGCCTTGGGAGTTGGCATATTCCCTTATGTACTTAAACTTTTGCAAAGTTCTGCCAAAGAATTACGTCCCGTTTTGGTATTTATATGGGCTAAAATATTAGCTGTGGATCCCAGCTGCCAGGTAGATTTAGTTAAGGATCACAAATACTTTTTGGCGGTTTTGCAAGATGTGACTGTGGCTAAAGAATATCGTACTCTATCAGCATTTGTGCTGGCCTGCATTGTCAGTAATTTCCTGTTGGGACAAACGAGTGCATTGCAAGGTTCTCTGGTCTCCATATGTTTGGAACAACTAAATGACGAAAGCTGGCTTTTGAGACAATGGTTGGCCATATGTTTAGGTAAAGCAATCTTTTACAACTCAATCATTTTCCCAAATTTGTATTCAATAATTTTCTATTCACAATTCAAGGAGTCTTGTGGCAAAACTTTGAAAAAGCCCGTTGGTCTGGTGTTCGAGATTTAGCTCATGAAAAGTTATATCCGCTGCTTAAAGATCCCATACCGGAAGTTAGAGCTGCTGCTGTCTTCGCCTTGGGCACCTTTATTAGTTCGGTAACCGATCGCTCGGAAGAGCATGCTAACAATATTGATCGTATAATAGCTATTACTTTGATCGAAAGTGTCAGTGAAGACATGTCTCCGCTAGTGCGTTTAGAGTTAGTGGCCGCCCTGCAATGGATGGTTCTATTATTTGAATCCCAGTTTGTGACGGTATATTTACAGGAACAACCAATGACATCCTCATCGTCAGCTTGTGATCGTAGCGCCAGTGTTAGTCATGTACTGACAGGAGTTTCATCGGCCTCAGCCGCTGGTTTTGGTGGCATGCACCATCATTCCACGCACAGTCTAGAACGTCATGCCACAATGCGAAGAGGCGCTAGCTCGAGTTCTATATCAAATTTAAGTGCCGCAGCCATACCTTTTCAATCTATTTTTCTAAAACTGTGGCAAGGCATTTATCTCCTGGGCTATGATCCATTTCCTAAGGTAGCAGAGACAGCTCAAGAGATTATAAAACACATTGAGAATGCTGCTCTCTGCCTAATTACAGCCAAAGAGGCAACTAGTGAGAAATGTATTAGTCTTAGTGTTAGTCTGCCGCCAAGTCCCAATACACGCGTGTCTTACCTCGGTGGAGGAGGTACAGGAGAATCGCCGCCTGTTGTTGGCGGAACCCAACATGTAAATCAAACAAATCATTGGACGCCCAAACTAAGGAACTTGGTCAATGATCCACAAGCGGTGCTGCATCGTAAGATGCGCACTTCATCGATGAATGATGAAACGGATAGTTGTGCCGGCCCCTCTGCCTCGACGACAATTAATAATGATCCTAATGCATCCAGCGGCAATGGCGTTGGAGTAGTCATGGTTGCAGGAATTGGTACAATGGGAGGTGATGGATCAGCCTCCGGCCATAGCAGTACAAGTGATACTAATTTTGAATCCAAATCGCATACACTGAAACCGATTGTATCAACCGAATTTATACCCTGGGCAATTTCCTATTTCACGCGACCGGGAAAACATCGCTACGCTGCTGATAAATTTAGCGAACGTGTGCAAGTTTTTCCTATCGATAAAAATGATCCTGTGCTAAGAACACGGGAATGCTTTTACGAACGCAATAGACATATAAGACGTCAGGCGAAAGAACAACAGACAAGAGCATTACGTATAGATAACCAAAGTTGGCTAAGAAAAACACAATCAACTCCCTCTTTGGTTAGATTACTTCCTTACGAGCAACAAATCGCTGTAGCCTATAGAGAGAAAGTTTTACTGTACGACTGGCAAAAGAATACAGTTAGAACTTTTACACCAACCGCTGTGCCATCGAATGCTACCACTTCACGCCGAAGAACTTCATCGGCTTCGCCACCGCCACATACGGCTCATAATTCTGTGGCTCGCGTGAGTGCTATTGAGTTTTTGAATGCCCATGATATGCCAATGACTCTGGTCGGTCATGAGGATGGTGTGGTGCGAATATGGCAACCAAACACCAGCGCTGCATCTGAGGAACAGGCACGAGATTCCCCCGGACGATTGGTAACTGCCTGGGTAGCTTTACCGGCTCTTCAGTCCAACTATTTAGGCACTGCGCCAAGTTTAGGTTCAAACTCGAAATATACACGACGGGACATGGCTGGAGATGGCTGCGGTTTGGTTACTGCCTGGCAGCAGTGCTCTCAACAATTGGTTGTAGCTGGCGGAACAAGTCGCTTCATACGCATTTGGGATGTTGAGCGTGAGTTACGTGTCAGTGATATTCCCATTGGCAGTGAGCATAGTATACGCGTCCTTTCGCCCTTTGCCAGCAATACACGCAGTGAAATAATTGTAGGTGGCTGTGGTGACGGCAGTGTGCGTCTATACGACAAACGTTGTTCTCCACAAGAGGCTCGTATTCGTGTTTATCGCGAACATACTGGTGCAATACTTAGCTGCTGTCTAAAGGACAAGAACACTACATTAGTAACTGGCTGTTCGCAAGGCAAAATAAGTGTCATAGATTTACGTTCAAAGGCGTCCAATGGCGGCATACTTCATCAATGGGATGTAGGCAATGATGTAACTGCTATAGCGGTTCATCAATCAGCTGATCTAGTAGCTTCCGGGGCCGCCAACAAAATCAATATGTTTAGTACACAACAAGGTGGCCGCTTACAAAACACATTGCGTAGTAATGATAGTTTTATGGGTCCTAAAATAGGACATCCCACATGTCTAGCTTTCCATCCATACAAAATGACTTTAGCTGTAGGTTTTGTAGACAATATGTTGGCTGTATACGAACCATCACCAGGTACTTGAAAAAATAATAAAAAAAAAGAAACAAAAACAAAAAAAATTTATAATCTTAAATCAAGACTCTGTTCTTGTATGTTTAAAATAATAATGCGGCGTTTTGGTTTTGTTATCTTTTTAGTTTTATAAATTATGTAGTCGCTGGAAAAATGATGTTGATAAAAATCCCCAAACATTTGACAATGTGCGTAAATTTTTGCAAACAGATTTTATGCTCGATGTTCTTAATCAATTGCACAATAAAACTAAATTAACCAACATTGATGTCCACACAGCACGGCTTATTTATACGGTGTGTGCCTTTGAAACTGCTTGGCAAAGACGCAGAGAGCCCTCAGTATGGTGTCAATTGCTCGATCGTAAATCCCTTAAAGTTTTAGAATTTGCAGAAGATCTAGAATACTATTGGAACGATGGTTATGGCTATGAGTTGACACATCAAATTGCCTGTCCAGCAATAGCCAATATGTTTGAGCATATAGAGTAAGTATTGTGTGGTGCTTTTAACAAATGAGACGACATGACTTTATTATTGTATTTTTTTTTTTTCCAATAGTCCGCTGTCGTCGTGGCCGAATGCAACTTTTTATTTTACACATTCGGGTACTTTGCTAAAAGTACTAACACATTTGGGTCTGTATAAGGATGAGGCTCCTTTGACGTTTAAAGATTATGAAAAGCAACGCAAATGGCGCACCAGTGTTATTGATTCCTTTGCCACAAATGTGGCTTTTGTTTTATATGAGTGAGTTTTATTTTTGTTGCATTTTGCAGGAGATTCAATAATAAGTTCTTTGTTTTAGTTGTAACAAAGAAGGACCGATGATCTTAACATTACATCAAGAACAAATCGTTCAAATACCCGGCTGTCCAGTTGATGAGGATCTTTGCAGTTTGGCTACCTTGCGCAAACTTTTCGCCCACAGTTTACATAATTGTAATTTCAATGAAATGTGTGCGCTTTAAATGGAAAAGAATCTTAAAAAATACGGATTCTGTTTTTTTTTTAATTTCTTCAATTCTACCAATTAATTAATCAAACAACGAATGAACAAACAAAATTTGTTAACGCAAAAATTTAAAGCAGAACAAAATACAAAATACGCCTACAATGTCAAATGCATATTTGGAGACACCTAGATAAGATTTAATTTAATTTAATATACCCTACTATACATATATTTCTATATATAAATACCTTTTGTACATAATACGTATATCTGTTTGTGTGTGTATGTGTGTGTGTGTGTGTGCGTTGTATCATGTATGTATCCCCCACATTTTCTAAATGATTATGTTAATGACCGAAAACTAGAAAACAGCGACTACTTTAACATTTATAAGTATAAAGAAAATTAATGCAACAATACTTCGAGATAATTAAAAATTTTTTTTCTTTTGATTTTCCTTTAATTTGCCCTGCCTTTTTGATTTAGTTCATTCTTATTTTGGAGTCTGTTTACAGTTTGTTTTCAAACAAAATAATTTTTCTAAAAAAAAAATGCACAAACACTTTGAAATCCCTTTGTTGTTTCTGTAGTGTTATTCCTAATGTAAAGAAATTTAAATACATAATTCGTAATGTAACATTTACGACTAGATTTATTTTCTCTTAAAACCAAACTTAATTTTATAACACAAGTCCACGTTAACAGCAAACAAGACACATTCTCTTTATACACATACACAAGTAATAGTTAGGATTAACTAAAAATTTAACATAATAAATATTTATTTAATTGCATTGCATCCTATTTTAGTAATTTAGAAAACTATATAAAACTTAAAAAAAAGAAAAAAACTATATATCAAACACAACCACTTTTCGACCACCAATTTCATGTAATAATTATTTTCTTTTTAACACTGATATTTTCTTAAAATTTTTTTTAAATAAAATTAAGTAAAAAAAAAAAAACAAAAACAAAATAAAAGTGCTGTAGAAGGAAAAGAGTATAGGATTACGTTGTGTTAAAAACTTTATTTTTAATAGTTATTATTATTATTTTTTCTTGCTTACAATTTTACTATAATTATTTTTCTCTGTCTACATAAGTTAAATTCATTATATACAATAACGATAAAATTATAAACAAATTATTCTATTTTATTATAATGCAATAATTATATTTAAAAGAAAAAGAAAATGAACAATAATAAAAATTCAAATAAAACAATTTAAATTAAATAACAAAACTCAAGCCAAGTTTGATGAAAAATCGGTAAAAATTTTAAAGTAGAGCAGCAACCTTCTAAATATTAGTAAGATTCCATTAACGTCAAAGATAAATTTTTTAACATATTCAGTTAACAATGAACAAGGGAATTTTATTCAATTGCAGGATTTTATGAATTTCTTTCAGGTATTTGGAACGATGTAAAGTTCTTTTGCTGCAACGTAAATCATAATACAATTAAAAAAAAAAAAAAAAAAACAAGTAGGAGTGCTATATTCGGCTACGCCGAATCCTATACACTGTTCACCATTTATATAAATCTAGTTTAGTGAAGAAATTCCAAACTAAAAAACAAATTTTGCGGTGAAAGACAATTAAAAAAAATTTTCGTACTGCATATATATAATTGTACATAAAAATGTCATCGGCTCTTAATGGGTTAAGCATTAAATAAAAAAAAAAAAAAAAAAAATAGTGCTTTCTTAAAGACCTCTTCAAAAGCTTTGAAATCGTACCCATATTGATATTTTAAAAAATTTGAAAATTTTAGAGCCGCGTAACTCGAAGAATATGGGCGTGCGTCAATTTTTTCGCTTGATGTTTTTTTCTTATGTTTTATTCTCTATCGCCCCATATATTTATGTTTGTGATTTGAGTTACTTTACATTTCATAATCTTAAAAATTAAAGGGTGTCCCCCCTTAAGTGCATTATGAGCCGTGAGTGGTTTCCCTCTAAAATTGAAAAAACTAAGTATCACCATGGGTCCTAAAAACTACAGGGTAATCCCCATAGGTGACGTTAATTGACCTATATGGGCCTATATTTTGAACCGTTATAGACAAACGCTTGAAAATTTAACCAAATGCGGATTCTGTGGCCGTTACAATAACAACCACATTTTCAAAATTCCCTGGGAATTTTTTCCCTGTTAACCTATTATAAATGAAAACTTCCTAGGAAATTTTCCCTTATTCTAAATGAACTTCGAAAATGGGAATCTTTTCCTCGGGAAAAAAGTAGGTATTATGAATGTCAAAGGGAGAATGCATTGAAAAATTTTGGGAAAAATTCCGCCAAAACATTGCAAGGGAGTTGTATTTGAAAATGTAAGTATTTTAATTTATGTTGGAAAAAAAAAATATCTTAAGAGTTTTAAACACATAACTGTGAATAAATTTCTTATTTTCAGGTCCAAAACGAACAAATAAAAAGCTCGTGTAATGTTTAAGAGAAGTAAGGACGAATTAAACTGGTTAATACGCCTTACGTCTGCATTAAGAGTTGTCATATTACCAACCTAACGCAGAAGGAAATGTAATTTTTGTTAAAGCCTTAACATTTCTGAATTGGCTTTAAAAGCCAAGTTGATTTTGAAGTTTTTATACTTAAAGGAAATGTTTTTGGTTTTTTTTTTTAAATTTGGATAAAGGTTTCCTGATGAGCTGGCTTAAGCATTCGGCGAAATACGTACAGATACCTGCTTTTCCAACCAACAAATAAATTGCATTTTTATTTAAAAATGTTATGGGATATTAGCATAATATAATAAATATGTTAGTATACAATTTGATTTTAGAAATTAAAGGGTGTTCCCATAATTGATGTAATTTGACCTATATATATATACTTCTTGTATACTATACTTCCTGTACTTCTTCGCCAGTATAATGAGAAGTATAAAATTATAAATTAAAGGGTGTTACATTAGTTGATGTAATTTGATGTATCCGGCCAAACTGTTGAACAGTCGGTTGAAATCTATAAAGAAACTGCTTGCTAAGTCTGCTACAACAACAAGTATAATATTTGGATTTAATTTGATGAATCTTGCTAAACTTTTAAGCCGTTATAAATAGAGAGCTAAAATCTCTTTTGAAATCGGTTTTTTATGCAAGAATTATTAATCGTTAAAGACAGACAGTTGAACTTTACACAGGGTGCTGCAGCTATGTCTGCTTTAACAAGTATATAATTGGAAAGGCTGTCCCCAAAGGTGCTGTAATTTGATGTAGATGATCTTTTGAATTGTTATAGGCAGACAATACAAATTAACACACGATTTTAATTGATATGTCTCCTATAACCAGTATAAAACTGATAATTAAAGGAAGTTCCCATAGTTGATGTTATTTGTATTATAGCCTTCCGCCTAAAACATCCCTTGTTTCAATATAAAATACGTATCGGTAGTGCCAATATTTTTCTTGAGTATCGGTATCGTTTAAAAGTGTGTCGATACTTTCTTAAAATAACATAATGAGTAGGGCTGCCAACCACTACTGATTTTTTTAAAGTGGGGGTAAATTTAAATATTTGTTTGTCAATGTTAAATTTCATCCTAAACCTTGCAGAATGTCTAAATAAAAAAGCATGGTGACGGACAGACAGAAAAGGTTAAATTTTATTTAAAAATGTCTAATTAAAGGGCTGTTGGACACATAACACATGGTTTGAGCAGAAATGTGTGTATATACATACACACATGTGTAATTATCATGTGTATGTGCAAAAGTGGGGGTAAAAGGCGAAATAGGAAATATTTATAATATATGTACACATATCGTTTCATAGAAACAGAAGAAAAAATCGCAGTTAATGCGATCGTACGATTTAATCACACAAAAATCTGACAGAATTCTGTCCTACTTTAAAAATCGTTTCAAAATGGCTTCGTAGGTGCCACACTATTATACAAAAATTATGCAAAAACATATGGTTTAAATATTTTGTTGTTTTTTCTCCTCATCATCTAAAAAAATATCAACCCTGATCGCATAGAGAAAAATATTTTATAAAATATTATAAAATCGTACAGATCTGTCAAAAAGTCTATCACACACACACACTTTTAATCCACACTATCATACTTTTTGAGCACACATGCAATTTTTGACAGATCGTACGACTGAGTATGATAGTGAGTTCTGGCCTTTAGGAAAAAAAACACCAGTAACTGGTGGCCGCAGCAAAATATTAACATGATTTAAACTCCTTTTTTCGTTAAAGTGAAAGAAACTGTTAATTTTATTTTATTAAGAATATCAAGTGTTGGTTTTTTTGAGAATTTTTGTCACAATTTTTGAAAATTTTGATTTGTAGGTGAATTTTAGTTTTTTTCTTGAACTTTCGTTTTTTTTTGGTATTAGTTTCGGATGATAATTTTTTTTTTAAACATTAATTAACTTAATTTAATGACAGTGTTGTTAAAAAATCGTTAGCTTTCACTACTACTAAGAGTGGCGTGTGTAGAGAAAACTGAATAGAAAGGAAAGAGTGCAAACGCACACTTTGTTTGTTAAAGAGAAGATAATGAGTTCAAATCCCAACGGAGCCTTTTGAGTATATAAAAAAAAAGTTGCGGTTAAGGACCATTGTTAGATGGTTAGTTGTAAAAAAGAAAAATAAAGAAAACAACAGTTTAAACCTTATATTTGTGTTGGGTACAATACAACAACAAATGCAATTATATCCAAAACCTTGAACCCTCTAACTCAAAAAAACTGGAGGATTTAAAAAAAATTTTAAATTTATGAAACATTTCTTTCATTTACAGACATTTATTATTTCGAAATGATTTCATTCTTTTCTAAACCCTTTTCCCACAATACCGGAGTACACTTACAGACTACGCAGTCGCCAATTTTTTTCACTCATTTTTTTTCCTGACTATATCTCTTTTACTGCAAAATATATTTGATTATACGAGGGAAGGTCAATATGTCTTTAAATATTCCAAACAGAGTAGATTTTAAAGAAATGCTTTCTTTCGAAAAGCGATCAACCAATTTAAGGGAAGTTTTATTGATTAGATAAATTCGGTTCATAAAATATTTACACAAGAAGCCAAGTTACTGCATTCAATATTGATTGAAATTTAATTGCAATTTACACGGAAATTTCGATAGATTTTGAAGGCCCTAATTTGGCTTCAGCAAATTTAGACTTATTATTAACTCCTAACGACTCTTGTTTAGAACTTCCAATTGAGGCACTTAAGGCATTTCGCAGATTTTTATTTAAGTCTACGACGAAACTCTAAAAGATTAATGAAATGAAGTGAGCGCACTAGATCTCATAAAAGCCACAGTCAGATTCCATAAATAATATAGGTTATGGCGAAAAAATATAAGGTGATCGCGATAGCGAATTAATAAATTTTACCGTAAACGCTAAATGTCAAACTCCATATATAAAAATATGAATATTTTTTTTGTATATGGTGTTTGACATATAGCGTTTACGGCGAAAATTAATAAATTCGCTATCAAGACACCTAGTACTATTTCGCCATGATATAGCTATTGAAGGGATTCATGCGAAGTTTACTCTCATGTTGATTAAGAAGCAGTGTTGTTAACTTAAGTTTTTAAAAAGCAAGGATATGTACAAGATAACGTATTTTTTGTTTTTCTTCTAAATTGAAATAAGAGAAACATTAAAGCGAAAATTTTTGCGACGATTATTTCATGAGGCATTTCAAGGCACTGAGTTGCTTAATCTGTTTCGAAGCTTGTTTACATCACGCTCCTAAAGGCCAGGATTCACTATCATACTCAGTCGTAGGATCTGTCAAAAATTGCATATGTGCTTAAAATGTATGATAGTGTGGATTAAGAATGTATGTGTGTGAAAGACTTTTTGACAGATGAACAACTTTATAATCTCTTGAAATAGTAATATATAAAACATTTTTATCTTTGCGATCAGAGTTGATTTTTTAAGATGAGGAGAAAACAACAACAATATATTAAAAGCATATGTTGTTTGCATCTTTTTTGTATAACAGCGTGGCACCGACGATGCCATTTTGAAACGATTTTTAAAGTAGGAAAGAATTCTGTCAGATTTTTTTGTGATTAAATCGTACGATTGTGTATAGTAGTGAATCCTGGCCTTAGGAATGTAAGGATGACAATACGGGTTTTCATTTTTCAAATTTGCTTTAAATTATTTAAAGACTTTTTTTAATTAATAATAAACTAGAAATTTTTTTAACTAAATAGCGAATAAATAAACAGATCGGGCAATATAACAGGGCACACACTCTGAGTTAATTTTAAAGGTCTGCCTGTTGTAGTTTAAAAGGTAAACTTAAGCACCTGAGGCTCATATTTTGATGGCGCACCCTTTAACTTCTAATTTAATGTTTTGTTCTTGCCGCTATTGTCGATCGTACGACTGAGTATGATGGTGAATCCTGGTCCTAACTTGAGTAGTTTTGAAAGCGAAAATCCAACCAGTTACAGCGGTATCCTAGAGCTGCAAAACAATCGATTGTACTATCGATAATACCGATAGTTTTATTTGTGGCTGACTATCGATAGTTTTTTTCCGATAGCAATAGTATCGGATAACGATAGTTGCGAGAATTAGCACTTAAAAAATGCAATAGTATCGATAGTTTTTAAGCAAATTATCGAATGTGCCAATTATCGATAATTTTGCAGCTCTACGGCATCCTCTTTAGAACTGTTTTCCTCAGTTATAGGAATAACTCTTTTAATTTGTGTCATACATTAAAATTAATCTCTGCAACGAAAAGGCTTTAAGAAATATAATTTTGCGGGAGAATCGCTAAATGTACTGTAACGGAACGAAAACAAGTTAATTTAAAAAAAAATAATTTCTGTTTTTTGCGATAACTTTTCGAACGCCCCTCGACTTTGTGTTTGAAAAATTAAAACGAAACGAAAAGGACAAAGAAAGTAAAATAAAAAAAATTACGAATGTCAGTCAGTTGTAGTATTTAGTTCTTTAAGAATCGTTGTTTATTTACCGAATTATTTTTACATATTTTTGCCTTTAATTAAATAAATAATCGCTTGCTAGAAATTCTATTAAATTTTTCATAAAAGCAGTTATTAAAAAAGAAAACCTCAAAACGAAAAAAAAAACGAATAATAATAAATTTTGGAATTTTAAAAATACAAGAGATGTTTTTCATTGGGAGTCCACAACATTTTTTCTATTGTCCTTTCAAAGTTGAATATATATTTACATGTATATACACATCGGTATGTATGCATATATAAAACTATTGTGTGATTCAATTAGGTATCTTGGTCTTGGAAATATAAAATGACGAAATACTGCTGCTTCTACTTCACATCAAAATAAGAAACATAAACAAAATTTTTTATTTGCTATTGATCTACTTAAATTTTAAAGGGTTTAACAAGTCTCCTGGTCACAACACACAATATTGGACATTCAAACCAGAAATTATTAATATTCCGGAAAAGGAAATAGTAGTTGTAATTTTTAAGCAGCAACAACATGTTTTATTCGACAACAATAACAACATTAAAAGCCAATGGCAAGAAGCCGCCAAAGTAGCAACGAAACCAACAGCCAGCCGCAGCAGCAATTGAGCCAGCAACAGTGTTAATTGTAATTGAATAATCCTTATTGCAAATACAAATTAAAAAGACTGTCAAGAAGCATTTGAAATAAAAAAAGTGTTTATTGAAAAGCAGAAGACATAAATGAAATCAAATTAAGAAACCAATAAAAGGCAAACACGAAACAGAAGTAACTACTTAGCCCACCACCACCACCAAGTTAATTGATCTAGGTTAACATTTAAAAAACATATTTTAGGCGTAGTGATTAAATTGTACTTCCTTTCCGTAATATCATCTATTAAATACAAATTATTATTATTATTACTGTTTATATAAAATAACAATTGGAATGGCTTTTGAATATGGCTTTGGATTATTATGCTGTTTGGTTACAATTATATTATTGTACTGTTTATTTGAGCTTCATTACTTCCTACGTATGGGCCTGTGTGTCCTGTTGGCACGCTTTGTCAAACGGAAATGTCATATTTTAGAAACAACATCAGTTTCCGGTATGTAAAAATTATTTATTTGCTGTTTTATAATTTTCTCTTAAATATTTATTGTTGTTATTTTATAGTAATTGCCAATCAATAATATTATTTATTAAACTTGTAAAATAATATTAAAAATTCCTAAATTGTAAGCTGGCAACCCTTTAATAATAGTCGCACAATAAAGTCGGTTTCTCTTAGAAGAAACTTTAATTTTAAAACATTTTTGATAATATAGTAAAAAAAATACATTTTAAGTCCAATCAGCTTTAACTATTTAAGAAAAATATTTTTACACAATTTGTTAAGAAAATACAGTTAAGTCGATTATCCATCTCTGATCAGCTGATGTTATTTTTTTATTAAAAATAAAAACAGTTTATTACTTTATCTCGAAGGGGGAACATCTGCGTGCGAGCAGATTTTCCTTTTTCAAAAAAGTGAGGTTATAATCAAAGACGCATTGCGCACGTTTTTTTCAACTGGCTTTTACTAAAATGCCATCGTGTTTAATAAATAAAATAAAAAAATTAATATAATCTTTATACTATAATATCCTGTTCAGGATTTATCACTTCCTATACGAAGGTATAGGTCGATGTGCCGTTCCTGGAGAGACTGATTACGTATTTATGAAAATTTGTGGGATACCCTGGCGCTGTGGTTATGTACCCCTGCCATTTTTAAATTAAAATTTCAAAAAAAAAAAAAAATTAAAAATAAAAAAGTAAATCTGTTGATTTTAGCTAATAAAAAATAAGAAAAAACAAGTAAGAGTGCTATATTCGGCTATGCCGAATCTTATATACCCTTCGCCATTTATGTAAATCTAGTTTAGTGAAGTAACTCCAATCTAAAAAGCAAATATTAGAGTGACCAAGATTTAAGTAACAAAAAAAAAAAAAAAATTGGTACTGCACATATATAATTTTCCATAAAATAGCATCGGCTCTTAATGAGTTTTAAAAAAATTTAGTATTTTTTAAACATTTCTTCAAAAGCATTAAAATGATAGCTATATTGATATTTGAAAAAATTCAGAGGCCCGTAACTCGGAAAATATGGGGTCCGCTTCTTTTTTGATAAGCAGATCAAGAACGCCGTTTTGGTTTGCTTTCCCTGATCTAATAGTTTTGATGTATGAGACGTAGGAAGAAGGAGTTCTAGAGGTAGACAAAGTACTTAATTACGAATTCCTTAACACTATAATTCAGTAGGGGATATACATTAGTATCTTATTCTACCGGCAATTTCTTATTTGAGACAAAAAAAGCAAATTAAAAAAGTATTTTATTAGAAAAAGCATTTCCATAATTTAAAAAGTTTTTTTTTAGATAAACAACGTAATTAAGTTAGTTTTAGCTGTTGTTGCATAATTCTTTTGAATGCTCATATATACACATACAAAATGAAAAGAAATAATTAAAACAAGCTTGCCAGATCTTTTCACAATTAAAAAGCTGGCCGTTTTTACACGTCTATATATAGAAATCGCAGTTGCGAGTGGTATGACACTATTAAATGAAATATCTAACAGCCAAACTTAAATTAGCGCGTAACACGCAATCTACCTGTAAAAAATTCTCATGTACATAAAAAATGGATAAAGCAAACCATATTAGCGCGGCGTCAAAGCTTAGCAATTGGAAAAACCGATTTTGACAGTGCGTTAGGAAGTTAAGTTGGCTGCATGGTGAAATAATAAAGGTGGTCTCGATGGCGAATTCATTAATTTCGCCGTAAACGCTAAATGTCAAACTCCATATATAAAAAATATGTGTAAAATTTTTTTATATGGTGTTTGACATTTAGCATATGCGGCGAAAACTAATGAATTCGCCATTGCGGCCACCTGCTATTATTTCGCCATGGTTGGCTGCTTCATAGTTTGTTTTTTTATGTGTTGAAAAGTAATGAAAATTTAGTTTTTTTAAAGCAATTTTTTAGTTCTATACAGCTGGTTTAATAAAATAAAATGAGTTAATGTTACTGTTTAAGACACAAAGTTGATGCTCTTATTTAGGTATGACATTTCAGCGCAAAAGCTATGGGCGTTGCGCTTTACGAGCTGATTAGTTTTTGCTTTAAAAAAGAACTTCATATTTTTAAACGGCATTGTCAACAAAATTATATAGTGCAGTGTAATTAAAGTGATGAAAGAAAATAATACTTGGCGTATATTACTTTTCAATTAAAATAACTCAGCGAGTAGGTAAATAAATTGTAACAATAATACATTTTAGAATAAGAAAATTCTAATGGTGAAAGGCAAGGCGAATTCATAATAGGTATACTCGCGGCGAAAATAAATACAACACTGAAATAGAAACATGTACATTTTGTTTTTGTACAAATAGTTTTCGGCTGTCAAAAGCAAAGGAGATTATAACTTTTGACACTCGAAGAAGGAAAAACCACAAAAGTCACCTGGGCTGTTAAGGCCACCTATTGTTAATTCGCCTTGGGTGAAAGTCCAATGAAAGCGGCATGCGGTAACAGTATAACCTATTTGAAAAAAAAAAATAGTTTGTTAATAAAAATATTCATACAAAAGTTTTAACACATTGAATTCATTTTAACTTGGCAATGCCGTTAAAGGCGGCCTAACGGCAATGTAGCATTTAGTTAAACTTTTTGTTTTGCCGCTTTAATTTGTCAAATTATCCAAAGTCTTCTTTTCGTGTTTCTTTTCTTCACTAAATCGTATTTCGTTTTTATTTTTTTTTAATTTTTTAGCAATTAAATTTATTTATTTCTGCATCAAAAAACTAAAAATGTTTTATATGATTTACACAAACTACTGCTTCAATACGCCGCGTTCATTTGCCTATGTAAAATAAATTCAAGACAAAAAGAACAGCTGATGCCGCTTACACTGGCCTTTCATTATTAGGTCATTATTATAATCGTAAAATATTGTTATACTACGAGATGAGGTGTATTTGTTCAAAATTCGAATTACTCAACATTAGCGAATCACACTGTTTGGTATCAAAAAACCGGGTAAGCTTAGTTTGCTATTAGAAAGGAGAAAATTTTCTTGTTATTATTTTAAGATGATTGATTTGCAATGATTGGAACATGGGTTTAACATGTTTGTTGAAAACTACTCGACCGGTAGTCGTGAGTTTGACCGAAAACCAAATGTCAAAATGTAAAGTTTGATTGGCAAATAATTGATTCGGCTTTTATATATTATTTTATATTTTTAAATAGTTATAAAACTCGTTTATTACGTTTTTACTCATTAAATGATTTTTTTAATTTTTTCAGGTATTTGTTTAACTAATGACATTGACACGCTGCTGTGTCATATGAACAATGCTCGTTATTTTAGAGAATTAGATTTTGCACGTGTTGATTTTTATGAACGCACCAATTTATATCGAACGATACGCGCCAAAGGAGGCTCAGTATTTCAAGGGGCCGCCACAATACGTTACAGAAGATTTATAAGACCATTTCATAGATTTAAAATTGTTTCACAGGTACACCAGCGACTTATTTTTTTTTTTTCAATTATTCATTTCACTATTAATAAATTTTAAAATTTCAGATCATTTATTGGGATGACCAGTCGGTATTTATGGAACATCGTTTTGTACGGCCTTCCGATCAGTTTATTCATTGTATTGCCATTTGTCGCCAGCGTATGATTAACTGTTCGGCCGATGATATTATGGCTGAATTGTTGTCATCTAAAACGGTTCAACTACAGTCATCACGTCACACCTTGAGTTCCACGGCTAGTTTAGATCATGCCATTGCCAACACGAATGTTGATCAAAATATGGCAGAAAATGGTCAAGTACGAACAACATTAAAGCCAGATCTGCCAGCGGAACTACAAAAATGGATAGAATATAATGATTTGTCAAGTAAAAATTTAAGGCAAAGCTGTTGATAGAAAAATTATTATAATTATTTTTTTTTTTTTTTTGGTAAAAAGATTTTAGTTTTTTGTTTTTAGGTTATATTAATTAAGACAATTTTTGTTAAAAGTGTATTCCAAATATACTCGTATTGTAATGAAATTGTATGTACATTTGTATTGTAATGTTTGTATTTCATAGAGTCAACTCTTTAATTTCAGCTGCAGTCTAATGGATTTAAAACAAAAATTGTGGGGTAAAACGCATTCTATTTCAACGAATTTATGGTGAAACTATTTGTCTTCGAGTTTCAAAATTAAATGTTTTTTTACAAAAATACTTTTAATACCTTTAAACAACTGACTATTTTGGAGTTACTCGACCGCGTGCTGGAGAAAGCAAAGAAGCTCATCGGTCCCAGTAGGTCATCCAGTTCTGAAGCATTGACGCAATGTGTTATGTGTTTCACTGTTTTATCGTTCCTAAAGGCATGATGGAACTTGAAATTATAAAAAATAACACTAAAAATTAAATTTTGATGAAAATTTTTTTCTTATTATTTTCAGTAAATTCTGGCAAATCATTACGAATAGACTTGTTCTGCGATTCTTTCGCCGATTGGGCTCTAGACCAGTTAGTAACTAAACCGTTGTTTTATTGCCAAATTATGTTCAGCGATGAGACTAATTTTTGGCTAAACGGGTTTGTTGATAAGCAAAATCGCCGCATATAAAGTAAGACCAAGTCAAAAGATACCCTGCAGACTCCATTGCACCCAGAAAAAGCACCGTTTAATGTGGTTTACACGTTGGTGGCATCATCTGACCTTATTTCCTCAAAAATGAGGCCGGATCTCACGTTACGGTCAATGGAGATCGTTACCACACCATGAGTAATGATTTATTTTAAAAAATATGGATGACATTGATCCGGACGAAATTTGTTTTCAACAAGATGACGCTACGTGCCACACGGCGGCAGCAAACATCGAGTTATTGAAATTAAATTTTGGCGATAAGTTGATTTCGAGAAATAGACCTGTTAATTGGCCTTCAAAGTCGTGCGATTTGACACCTCTCAATTATTGCCTGTGGGGCCACGTGAAGTCACTGGTTTGTGGTGATAAACCAGCAATAATTGACGCTTTGGGGGCCAACATTGTTCGTGTTATTCGTGACATACGGCCAACAGTACTTGAAAGAGTGACCCAAGATTGGTCGTCCAGAATGTGCTTCGTCATGAGCAGCCGCGGTGGCCATATATTTTTAAATATTAATGCCATGTTCTGATCTTTCGTATAAAAAATTCTCAATTACAATTTAATTTTTTGTGTTATTTTTTCCAATTTAAAGTTCTATCAGGCTTAAAAAAAACACCCTATAAAAAAGGAAATGTGCGAAATGAAATCAAGAAACTCATTTCTGAATAACGTAATTTCGTACGCGCAAGACGTTGTTTATCAGAAGCGCATCCTTTTTTAGTCGATTGGCCAGTGAATCCGACATTACAGAGAAAATTTGTTTTTTATTTAAACAGTTCGTATGTGTAATAAACTCTATTTGGATGTCTTTCCTGTCACTTTCAGTGTGCAAAGATTCAAATCAAATATCTACCAGCATTACCCCCCTATCATCCTTCACATAACCTAATTCTGTAATCTTACACCTGCATAGGATCGCCACAAAGTTGTCCCAATATTCTCGTTCTAAATCACGATGCTTAACTTCATTCTAGCGCAGGTTTTAACAGGATAGTTCGATTTTGATTTGCCGTTTCCAGGTTTCTGATGGTCTTCCTATACGATGACTGCCTTGCGGATTCCAGTCTACAGCTTGCTTAGTAATATCGTTGGGGGTAGTTTACGCAGTGCATGGCCAATCTAATTCCATTTGCGCTATCAGATTTCAATTAGGATTGGTTGTTGTACAGTTTTTGAACAAAGTCGACCATTTGATATTGTTTTGACTTAAAATATATACATAATCTTCCTTATACATTTGTTTGCAAAAATTTGTATGGAATGTATGTCTCGTGGTGGAGCATTCCAAGTCTCGTTCAATACAATAGTGTGGATTTTACGTTTAAGTTAAATAACATTAACTTTGTCTCTCTATGAAGAGTTCCATACTGGCTTGAATTATCCGAAGGCCTGCAGGACTTTTTTTATACGGCTGGATATATCTGCTTTGTATTAGTCACGTTTGCCCAATATTCTACCGAGGTAATATAACGGTAACTTTATAACGTTTTACAACTACACATACTTCTACCAAAATGATCTTTGCATAAAAACACATCTGACAACCAAGCAATATGTCGTCATTGTTGGAGAATTCTTTCGATTAGCCCATACCCACACGTACACAAATGCAAGTACAAAAGAACAAATAAATAATAACAAGCTGCCAGATCTATCCATGTTAGAAAAATCTTGACGTTTTTGCTCGTCTATAAATAGAAATCGCAGTTGCGAGCATTATAGGAGTATTAAACATATCGTCATAGACAAACATTTTAACGTGATCGCTTTATTATTTGCCACGCCCCTTTAACAAATTTGTACGTGATAGAAAGCAGATTTTTATTAAGAACGTTAAAATCTTTGTCTTATTATTTTTAAAGGAGGAAGAAAAATCTTGTAGAATAATGTCAAGCGCAAAATAATAAGAAAAACATAGATCTGATAAGAAATAATTGCAAACCTTTAAGAAAACTTCATTAGGGCATCTTAATTTGGGACGCCATTGCGACGATCTTGAAATGTCTTAAAAGCTTAGATATAAAGCTTTATCTCAATTACTCGTGTAATCTCTTTAGAACCTGTAATTTTTTTTGTTGGTGCAGGCTTTTAGAAATTGCTGCTGAATAATTTCAAAAATACTTTGTTTATGCACCATTGTGCGCGGTTGCAAACTGAAATGAATAAATTATTATTTTTTTTTTTTGCTTTAGAAAAGCGGAGTTTTCGTTGTTTGTAAATATTTTTTGCTAATAATTTTTATTTTATTTTAATAAATCTTTATTTTAAACTGCATAACATTGTTATTTAAAAACAAAACCCGTTTTTTAAATTATTGCAGACATCACATCTTGTTCGCTGCATCCATTTAAACATACATACATATTTCATACACATACATAAATGCATACATAATTATTACAAAAAAAAATTACTAATACACCTTAAAAGACAGACACTGCAACGCCATTATTTATCCTTACGCAATTTCTGACTAGAAATTTCAATTGCATCTAACCATAATTTTAAATCCTGTGGCATTTCGGGTCGCTTCGAAACCTCTTGATATGTTTTCATTAGTTCTATGACATTACAATTGGTAATGCATTGTTTAGATAAAGCAACAGCACGTACAAAACCATCAGCCAGTGTTATAAATTGTTGTTCCAAATAAATGGCCTTGTCATCCCACCAAATCAGTTTGGTTTGAATTTTATACGGATGGAAAATTGGTATCGAACGGCGATAACGTACACTGGAAGCTCCCTGGACAGCACCACCACGGTGTTCTTTAATTTTCTCATAAATACCGGTAAGAGCATAAAAATGAAAACGCGCAAAATCTAATTCGCGCAGGTAGCGGGCATTATTCATGTGCCTTATAAAGATGTCCACGTCTTGGGATGTGCAAAGACCTAAAATTATTAATAATGATAATGTGAATGTGTATTTATATTATTCTTCTCAAATCAGAATTTGGTTCTATGGTAGCACATTTAAAGCATGTAAACGGAGAAATGTTTAAAATTTTTTTAATTACTAAATTCACGTTTACAAATTAATTTATTAAATTTTCAAGGGTCAAAACCTCAAAAAAAAGTTTATTACCAATTTAGCGTAAAGGTGCATATTTAACCCTTTAAAACATTATAAGTTTAAAGTATAAGTATTTCTCAGTATTTTAGGGGTTTTTAACATTCTTTAAAATAGAAGGTATTAAATTTTTTATGTTTGTGTGCGCATGTTTGTGTCATTTCTGGAACGAATTTTAAAAAATTTTCTTTTCTTTGAAAGATAATAATTAAAAATTGGTACCGTTTTAAAAACAGTTTATTATATTAAAAATTAAAGGGTGTCCTAATACAACATGCATGCTTTTTACGTGAATTTTGCACCGTAAGGGCATTACTTAAAAATTGAAAAAAGCTTCGTATTCCTAAACGGAAAAAGTAATAAAAAAAATTCTAAAAATTAAAGGGTGTCCCAATATGTGACGTAAATTGACCTTTATAGACAAACACTTGAAAATTGGCCGGAATGTTGATAACTATGACCGCTATAGTTACAAGAACAATTATTAAAAACAATAAATTAAAGGGTGCCCCAAACAGTTCATTTAATTTGATGTACATACTTTTGTACAGTTGTACGCAGGCGGTTAAAATTTACAAACAAACTGTATTGCTAGCTTCTCTATAAAAACAAGGAAAAATTTGGATTTGAAATCAAAGAGTGTCCCAATAGTTAATGTATTTTATTGTGTGTAGCTATTGTAACTTTTGAACCGTAGTAGACAGAAAGCTAAAACTTACGGGGAACCTATCCGCTATTCAACAAGTATATAATTTGAATTTAGAAACTAAAGGGTGTTCCCAAAATTGATGAAATTCGAATTATAAGTTGAATCTTTATGTACAAACACTTGGAAATTAGACAGAATGTCCACTACTTTGTTTGGCATAATAAGAAGTATAAGTATTTTAAATTATAAATTAAAGGGTGTCGCAATAGTTATGTAATTTGTTATCTTTGGCCAAACTATTACAAACAGTTGTAGACAGACGGTTAGTAGTGTAGATAAAGTAATTTGATATACATACTCACACATACATATGTATGTGGCCATAGTTTTGAAAGGTTACAGACAGACAGATAAAATCTGCATTGAAGTCGGTTTTTTTTCGCAAGAATTACTTAAAGTTCTGTTAAGTACCTTTATCATCCATAAAATGCAGTCTGGACAAAGTTACTAATTATTTTTTGTTCACAAAAAATTAACTTAAAACTCATAACATGACATGCATTTAATTTTAACAAAAACAGGCATTCACACGTACCGTACGTACTATTATTGCAATTCTTTATGTGATTGCACTATTAGCATTTTAAATTGTAAAGACTTTTCCGTTTACATGCTTTAGATTTTTTAAATTGTTTTTGTTGTTTTATTGATTCTGTCCTGCTCTTCTTGTAACAATAATCTTAAAATGAAAACAAACTGGATTAAATAAAATAAGACTTACCATAAATTGTTGTAGTGTCAGTAACTTTCCGTTTATTTTGAAACAAACGAGCGGCAAACACTGTAAAGACGCAACGTATAAAATAGTTAACATCCCAAATGATGTACAAGATGAGAGCAAAAAGTAAAAAACCCATATCTTTGCGTTGACTGGATAAATTATTTGGCTGCAATCAATTTGTTAATAATTAATTGATTATGAAACAAAGAAATTTACATAAATTTTATTTTGTTTTCTTTCAAATAAGCACACGGGTTAAAGTTCATAAACCAAATTAGCAAAACGAAGCGAAAGTTTATTTGAATTAATAAAATATTTTATTTAAAAAACACCTATGTATGCATTTTATAAGTATTTATTTATTATGTATTTAGTTGTAGAAATTAACACAGAAAAAAAAACGAAAACAAATTGTTGTAGTTTCAATTTGAAAACAACTTTTTTTTACCTGGTTATTTTATCGACTCCGTGTATCCAAATTGCTTCCGCCTCTATAGAGTTGAATAAACAAACTAAAGACGATGTAGTTGTGTTCCATTCAACAGGTGGAAAATATTGATGGCTTTCGATTTGTCACAAAAAAAAGCTTAACTAAAATCTCAAAGTAAAAAAGCTTTCGCATTAATGTTGCCAGAAGCCATAAACAAAAAGTTTATAACTTTCTCAAATAGAAAAGAAAGAAATAGTTAATCCAACCAATAAACTGATACAAGTGTTATGAGAGAGATTTAAATTTTAATATTATAAAGTACTTTAAAAGATTTCATAAAATAATATCAGGCTAATTCTGACAAAAGCAAATCGCCTAAGATTTGCGATGCGAATTAAAATCGCAGCTGAAGTTTTCTGTACTTTACAATCGTCAAAAATTTTCCAACTTTAAATTGCAGGCATATTTTTATACAATTAAATATGTTATTTATTTTAATTGTTTTCTTGAGTACTGGCGATTTAATAACAAATGTTTCAATTGCTGCAGTAAAACGCAAGCAAAACGCGTAAATTCCAGAACATGTAAAACACAATGTGGCATTTTTTTTTAATAACATGCGATTTAAAAACGTACAAGTGACGGAAACAAATATTCTAATTACAAAACTTATTTCGTTAAATAGCTGTTGCTCACAACTTATGCCAAATTAAAATCGAATAATTCTAATGAAGAATGGAGTGGCCCAGAAAATGCTAATGATAGTGTTTCATTTTTTCTGAGTTCTTCAAAAATTTAACACATAATTTGAAAATAATTTTCTTTCTTAATAAAGTTAGATATAAACTGCCGTATTCATTATTTATTAAAATAGGTTTGAAATGTGTTTTAGGACAAATTTGTATGAAAAATTTTAAAGTTATTTTATTTTATATGAATATGACAGAAACTGTGTGTGTGAAGGCGAATGAAAAAACAACAGAGAATTTCAAATGTTTTTCCCCCAAATATTCGTCCTTCTAAACTCGGACTAAGTTAAAGCAGCAGGTAGTATTCGCAAGTAAGTTTTAAATCAACAAAAATTAAAAATTCACAAAAAAAAAACTAAACATTCAGAAAAAAGTGAGAACCAAATCGAATAAATCTATAAATATAAAAAATTGTTGTGTGTTGCGACGTTATAACTTATGAACGGTCAAACCGAATATGAACGAATTCTACAAATACGTAGGAGCCTATTAGAGTGTGCGGTATGTAAACTGTTAGCTGTCTTCTTACACACCAAGGCTTAGCGTGATACTATTTTTTGTCGCACAAATGAAATCAAATTCCGTATTTAGGTACGTTTACACTTGATAAATTGAAGCTGATAGGTGACGCATCTTCTGAAATTTTTAATTCCAAAATTACTCTTTCAATATTTTAACAGTGCCCAGAAAAGCCCTAAATTCGACTCAGGCAAGACTGGGTACAATAATAACAATTTAAAAAAAAACTTTACCAAATTAAAAACATTGAAATCTTTCCAAAAATCAATTTTTTTAATATATTGTAAATATTAAAAGCCGTAATACAAATACCATAAAAATATCACAACAGATCAAAATTTCTCTATACAATCGAAGATTTAAATATTGAATTTTTGTCAACTAGCCAAAAAAAAAAAAACCAAAGAAATTAAAAAAAAAATATTAAAAATTAAAATTAAAAAAAAAAAATAATATTATTGGAGCGGAGCTTTTATTTTAAATTTTATTATAATAACGCTAAGAATACTTATTTTCCTTTAGTGCATTCTTTAAAGACAAAGAAAAATAAATATTCGGTTTATGTGGTCGTATAATGAAAAGGTACCAGATGTCTCTGCTAATGCTCTGTGAACAGTAATGAACAGTTTTTTTTTTTTACTGAAAGTCTTATTTTCACCACTTTCTTTTTGAGCCATATTTGCTGAAAAAGTTTAAATGTAAATTCCCAAATACAAAAACATATAAAAAATGACCTCTGAAAGTGGCATCACAAAAAAAACCTGCTGAATGTCAACAAACAAGTCGTAAGTCATTCTTGTTTGATAAAAAAGATACAATACAGACATACAGACACAAATATACGTATTCACATTTACTGGCAACATCTTCTTCTAGCGCAGATTATATTTGTTTTAATATTTCAACAATTTCAAAAATGTACAATTCAGTACGTTTTATATGTTCACGGTGTCAAGAACTTTTTTGCTTTAAATTAAATCATTTTGAATACGATAAATAACCACAAAAATACTAATAATAAGTAAAAAAAACAAATAAAATAAAATAAGAGCAATTAAATGTGAGAAATTGTATTAGAATGCTAAAAACACAAAAATTATAATAAAACCAACAACAACCAGTTGTACAGATTTAACAAATTTCATATAATTTATATGCAAAACAAGAATACATTTGGGCACAACAACAAAAGAGTTTAAGTAAAAAAACAAAAAAAAAAAAAATAAATAAATAAATAAAAAATTTACTTTGAAAAGAGATTCGAAAAAAATTTCATTACGAGTTTTTTCAATTAAAAAAGATTTAATTCAGAACAAGGTGTGTAATTATGTGTGTCTGTTTGAAGAAATTAATTTATTTTCATTTTATTTATTTATTTATATCTGCAAGTACTTTTAAAAACACTTTCTTTTGATTGATGTCCACAGCATAATTTTTTTTTTTTGTAGAAATTTTTAAATTTCATAATTTAGCGGAAGAAATTGAACATTTAGGACAAAATTAATGAAAATCACTGATGTCTCAGTAAGAGCTATAAACTGGTAATGAATAAAGCCTCGTTCCAAATTTGGCTTTTGGTCATAAAGTTTACGCGACCTACCAAGGATGACACTATTTTGGCAAACAAAAAAAAAAAAAAAAGAAAGTAAATAAATTTATATTCTTTTTTTTTTGAATATTTAAGAAGTTAATATCCTTCTTACACGTTTCGTCTGATGACCTGTTGCAAATATGTAACGCCAGCAAATATGATTTACCCTTTATTGGCTTGCAGTTGCCCGATTTATTGTCTCGTTCATTGTAATGTAATCTTGGTTTTTGTATAATTTTGTTGGAGAAAAATTGCATCTTCCTTTTTACCGGGGCCTTAGGATTATAGTGTACAGCCATTATCATATTTATAATTTCAATCACTTATATACTACGTTTATAATAAAAATTATTTCTAATATTTTTCGACCTTTTAGTGGTACCGGATAAAATTTTATATTTAATTGCTAAAATTTCTACAGAAAACATTTGAGCATTTTATAATTACAACCGCCGAAATATTTTCGCTAAATTTTTTATAACAATTGACACACAATTTTTATTAAAATAAAAATTTTTTTCGCTCAAAACTTAACTTTTTAAATTTTTTTTATAAGGCCTAATCGACAAAAACACTTAAACAGAAAAAAAAATGTGGCAGCATTAAACACCTTATTTGCAAATAGTGGAGTTAATCAGGAATTGTTTTTGTAAGCTATTCGCCAAAAAAATTTAATTCACCGTTTATGCCGCAAATTTTCTATTCACAATATTTTTATTTGCGAATAAGACGTGGTTATAAATAATCACACTGGTAATAAAATAACATGCTATAACGGTACCCTGTAATTATATGTTGTTTTATTTTAACTAACGCTATAAAATGAATTTATTTCTGACGCCTAAAAGTATGCTTAGATTTAGATTTAATTCATTCGAATCCTGTTCTTGCTTAAAGTGTGAAAATAATTTATTTGCTATTTAACCTATTCAAAGAATGCCCTTTACCGTAACCGGTCGTAGTCGCGGTCAGCGTACTTTGTATATTTATAAATTTAACAATTTTAAATCGGGCTTTTTAATGTGATAGTTTTTTTTTAGAAGAAGGAAGAAGGTACTCAATACAAATTTTCTTGTATTGAATACAAGAATCGATAATATAACACAGAAGTACTAAACAAATAATTCGATAACAAGACCCTTGCTCGTGAAGACCTAAGCCATACTCTGTTAAAGATGTTCAACTCAACCAGCGTTGCCAGAAGCTTTGAGTAGAAAATCATCATATGGAGAAAAAAAAATCATATTTTACGGAAAAAAAATCATAATTTTTTCAATACAAAATTTTATTTAAAAATTATAATTAAAATACATATATTAACATACATTGTATATATTTAAATTATTATTGTTTAAGGTGTACGAAGTTTTACGAAGAACTATTACTCTAATATATACAGGGTTTCATATTTTTAATAATATCTTGGTTAATTCTCAAATTATAGCAGGAACAGTTTATTATTGCTAAGAAATCTTTTGCGTATAAGATACCTTCGAGAGTGCTGTTGTCTAATCTATTTCTATATTTAGTTTTGTTTAAATTTACCGTTAAGAATATTCGTTCGACATTTGCTACAGAAATGGGAAGACTTATAAAGTTTTAAACAAATTTTGGCAACACCAGAAACTCTGGAATATTGTCAGCACGAGTTAATTTTGAAACTTTTGACCAAAATTCCTCACAGCTAAGATTATCTAGAGTCCTTATCTAAATTTTGAATATCTTTTTCACTAACTAAGTTTGGAAAATTGTGTATTAAGCCTGTCAGAGAATTAATTTTTCTATTCATAATTTTCAAAGGGTCAAGACATGAGAGCTCTTTTAAAAACGTATCGTTAAAATCAAATCGTTTTAATATTTGTTTACATAACTCAATGTAAAATAACACACAATTTTCAATAAATTCATTTTTTTCATTTGCAGTGAGCTTTGAACTAGAAATATTTTGTTTAACAAAAACACCCAGATAGACTTCTTCATTAGGTAGAAATAGACTTTTGTTTTCAAAATCAAGATCAATATTGAGACTCATGTTCATATATTCTGTTTGTATAAAATTGCCTAAAATTTTTAAGTAAACCCGTTACAGTTCCTTAAACATTCTATGTATTTGACAGGATAAGCTTTGAGATATTTTGTTTTGTTTACAACAAGCTGATACAAAACATAACTTCACTATGTAGTACAATTACAATAAAAGTACTACACACTTGAAATAAAAAAATTCATAGTTTTTATAAATTAGAAATCATAATTTGAGAAAAAAAATCATCAAATCATATTTTGGGTCAAAAATCATCAAAAATATGATAAAATCATCATTTTGGCAACGCTGAACTCAACAACAGTTGAAATAATTTTTCTCAAAAATCAACTAATAACAGTGTTAAAACAATATCAACTGATTCATAGATACATTTTTTACATTTTTGGTAACTTTTGAAGGCTCCACTTAACATGTATAATTTTGTTATACTCGATTATGCCAAATTTTCGTAACTTTTAGTACAGATACGGAATAAAGTAGTATCATTGAAAGAGTGATTACTGGTTTCATTATTTGATGTAAGCATCTCCCTTAACACATCAACCTTTATTAACATATCAATTCGATTTTAATAACAAATGTTAACTGCAAATGCAATCACAGTCCCATATAAAAATTTAGTTTAAATTAAACAAAAAATAACATTGCTGAAGTTTTACTCTGTTCAATTCGTGATTTCTCACAAAATGTTTCTTGCTTCATGTTTACAAACAGCAAAATGTTTCTGGCAACAATTCTTTCCAACTGTGAAATAATATGAACTGCATTTCGTGCGGAAAACTAAGCTTTTTCTGTTCAGTAATTTTATGTTGAAGTTTTAAGCAACTAGGGCTCAAATTGGCCTTTAATAACGGTATTTTTTTTAATAATTAGTGTAGTAAATTCTATCGAAGCTTAATCTTTCAAAGGAAAAGGTCTTAATTTAAATCCTCATGGGTACCATCGGTATTAATTTTTTTTTTTTCACCTTTCACACAAAAAGTGGAAAAAGTGTATATTTAAGTTTGTCACTTCGTGTGTAATTTCTGCATTATCCATTTCCGATCCCAAAAAGTATATATGTATATGTTGATTAAGCGATGTGCGTCTGTCATTGGGGTGACAGAGAATTAAAAATAAGAAAAAAAAATTAATTAATTTTTATAAAAATGTCATCGGCTTTTACTGGGTTAAGCCTATATATATATCAGAATATATATACTTTATGGGGTCGGAAATGCATATGTTAGGAATTACACACGGAATGACAAACTTCGTTATACCCTTTTTCCACTTTTTGTGGTGAAGGGTATAATAAAAAGCAAAGGGTGTCTCCATTAAACACTTAAGTTTCACGTATATTGTTTTATCTTTTGAATCGAAGTATTTAGGGAACCCTTCGTGTGCAAGCCTAACACAAACTTGGCTGACTTACTGTCATATTAATTGGTGTAAAAAAAACTAATTTTCATGGTTTTAAAGGTCTCAACGTAAAAGTCAAATGTTAGTTATAAAAGAATATCGATTGAGGCAAATTAAAACATTCCGCTTAAGGCCAGTTTAGAAGCCATGAAAACTAACTCCCAAGAGACACTAACTCAGTCCACTAATGAAGTCATTTAAAACTCTAACAAAATGACGAAATATTACAGCTCCCTGTTTTCATTTAGTTATTTATTTAAACACACATTTGAGCTCAAGGATTATATAAAATAATAATAGAACATTATAATAATAATAATAATAATGATGAGATGTGATGTGATATTATTATTATTAATTTAAAAAAATAAATAAAATAAATTGAAATTGATTACAATTTCCACTGTGCGATTATAAAATTTAAAATAAAATAAAAGAAAAATGTGTTCAGAAACTATTATTATGACTACTTAACAGGCGGCCGACAAGTGGTATTTGTGCTTTTTATACAAAATTTCACAGCCAGTGTTTCTCAAACGTTGTACCTATTAGTACTTTTACTCGCTTTCATAAAAGAGCTAATTTTGCCACGACAATTTTGGTATAAATAAATTACGAGTTGAAAGCAGTGGCGAATTTATTAATTTTCGCCTTCACTGGAAATGTCAAACTCCCTATATATTAAAAATCTGTGTAAATTTTTATACCCTTCAACACAACAAATGTGTTATTTCTACAATATCCATTTCTGACCCCATGAAGTATATATATTCTGACTTCTTATGCATAGCGAAGTCGATTGAGCGTTGTCCGTCTCTCCGTTCGTGTTAGTATTGAAATTTCACAAAAAAAAAAAAAAAAATAAGAATACAATCGATCAGATATAGTGTCGAAAAAGTTGTTATTGGAAATCAGCATGATCGGTACATGTCCTTCGAGGCAGCAGGCAAAACACCAAGCCTCTCTTTTTATTAAATAGATGTATTTGGAAAAAAAGTAACTCTTATCAAAAAAAATTAATATTTGGGGCAATAGAAAACTAAAAAATAAGAAATAAACATTAAGTGAAAAAATTGGCGCTCGCCCATATTTTCCGAGTAACCGGGCTCTGAAATTTTCACATTTTTTAAAATATCAATATGGATATCATTTTAAAGCTTTTAAAGAGATCTTTATGGAAATACTGAAATTTTTTAAAAATGCTTAGCCCATTAAGAGCCGATGTCATTCGAAGGGTATATAAGATTCGACATAGCCGAATATTCTTAAGAATATTCTCTTACTTTTATTAGACAAAACAGCGTTGGTGTTTAAAAAAAAATAATCATTTTTATGATTGTATAGGGTAGGTATAGGGGGAAGGTATATTCCTTTGCTTGTTTTCATTGTAATCCTGGCTGTATACGAGATGGCACTGTCTTGTTGATACCACATGTTAATCAAGCAAGGGTTTGCATTTCTCCTGAACAAATTACACACCAAACTGTCACTTTTAATGGCTTCAAAGGTCACAGATGAACAATTTGAGGGCTTTCCAATGCCCAGAGCTGACTATTCTATTTATTCACATATTCATTCAAATCAAAATGTGCCTCGCCACTCATTATGATTTTTTCATGAAAATCGCAATTGTCAAGGGCGAGCTGTAACATCCTATTGGCATAAGTACGGCGTTGTAAATGGTCTTGCGAAAGAAGCTCTTGCGTCAACTGTTGCTTAAATGAAAGCAAATCGACTCCTTGTGCAAAATTGTGGCCAAAGTTATTCTTTGAAGACCAAGCTCCTGAGCACGGCGTCAAATTGAGATTGATGGATTGTTTTGAGTCGATCTTGCAGTACGTTGTGGTCCATGCTTGGGCCCATCACCTTCAGACCCTTTTTCTTCGAAATCATTCACTACACGATAAAGAGGGCATTTTGTTGGCAATTTGTTTCTTCTAAAAATTTCACGAAACTTTCTCATCCTCACAGTAATCGATGATTGATTTTGGTAAAATGTTGGTTTATCCAATATCTTTCTATAATAAATTTGCGACGTGTCTACTTCAGGTCTGTCAAAGTGCAAAAAAAAAACAAGCAAATAACAATTCAATTCATAAAACTCCACTCTACCCCGCTGTACATGAAATAACCACAGAAAACAAAAAACATTGTGAACCACTGATAGACAGATTTGTTTCTAGACGCAGTGACTGTGTTGTAGTTTATTTGTTAAAAAAACATAAATTTATTTTGGCATCACTAGTTCTTACCGCTTGCCACTCACTCACTGCTGTCGCTGTTATGATTGTTTCGCTATTGTTTTATTAGATATAATTTATAAATTAACGGAAACGCTATTTTGTTATTTGTGTGTATGTTACTGTTGTTCTTGTTGCGTTTTGTTAGAGGAAATTGCACTTTTTACTATTTGGTTTCAAATACAGATTTTATTAAAAAAAAAAACACTTTAGTCTGTTATTTTAGTATAAAAAATAAAATGAAAAACTAAAAAGTGTTTTTATGGCTTAAAGTTAATTAATATAAATAATAACATCTGATTTATGATCTTCATAAAATATTATTTATTTAGCACTCATCGTTCATTCGCCGTTCATTTGTTACATACAACACTTGGCTTGCAATATGAGTTGGGGGAATAATAGTTGCCTTCAAAAAAGGGGGTCATCATTCTTTTAATTTTTATTTTAGATTCATTTAAACTGTTGCAATTTATGTTCTCAACTTGACCCAATTTCGATCAAGGCTCAAGGTTCTAGTTTGTGTTAAAATGCAGCATAAAGAAACGATCAGTTTGAGGAGAGCAAATGCTAAGCGTGGCGCGGCTATTTTAAAACATTAAGACTTATAGATAAAAAATACCAACTACAACGAAGTGTTTCCCAGAACTTCAAGTTTATGAATTAAAAACTTAAACTGCTTTTTTTTAAGACTGATTTAAAGGCGCGCGCTACAAGCGTAGACAAAAACACACAAGTTGTGGCCAGTGGTGTTATATTTTTTCGAGCTTTCTCGCTTGTCGAATATTACCAATATAAAAAAATAGGTAATATTAGTTATAAACAATTAAGAGTGCTATATTCTGCTATGCCGAATCTTATATACCCTTCACCATTTATGTTAATCTAGTTTGAAGTAACTCCACCCAAAAAAGTAAATCGTGGAATGATAGAGATTAAAAAATAAAAATAAAAAAATTGGTACCGCTTACATACATACAATTTTACATCAAAATGATATCGGCTCTTAATGAGTTAAATATTTAAAAAAAAAATTTAGCATTTCCTTAAAGACCTCTTCAAAAGCTTTAAAATGACACCCATATTCATATTTTTAAAAATTTTAAAAGTTTAGAGACCCGTAAATAGGAAAAAAAGGGCGAGCGCCAATTTTTTCATTTAATATTTTTTTCATATTTTTTAATTCTCTTTCGCCCCATATATTTATCATCAGGTGCAAACCCTTACAAATGCAAAAATTTAATAAATTTTAAAAATTAAACCTGATTTTTCAGCAAATAATTCAAATTAAACAATTTTTAGAATTTAATTAATTTACTTTATTCGTGCTTGATTCCTTCAAATATAAATATTTCATGATATTCTTATGAAATATTTATTATTTTAAACTAAACTACAAAATGAAATGTATTACTGCGGGGAAAGCATATCCATATGGCCATTTCACTACTGCTCAAATAGCTCATCAGTGGATTTTACCCAAATTTTGTATAGAAAAACAGAAAGTCTTATATCAAAAGTCAAATTGATTAAATGAGAACTCCATTGAATCAATAAGACACAAGACAATAACAACTCAAAAAAGTTCTACACAAAAACACAGCAAACATTTAGTAACTATTTTTATTTTTTCTTTCATTTTTCTACATAAGGGATCACATTGGGAACCATTCATATGTATTTGAAAGATTCAATGAAAAAATAAAAATTGAAAACCAATTTTTATTAATAATCAAAATGAAAAATTTTATTATTCGGAATCTTTTAAAATTTAATTAATTTACTTTATTCGTGCTTGATTCCTTCAAATATAAATATTTCATGATATTCTCATGAAATATTTATTATTTTAAACTAAACTACAAAATGAAATGTATTACTGCGGGGAAAGCATATTCAAATAAACTTATGGCTATAAATTAGATGCCACTTTAAAATCTGTATTCTTTAACCCACTAAAGGCTTTTGCAAATAACTTTGCACAGCATATTATTTCTTAAATACTTCGACAAACGAATATTATATTTTAACAGCTGGACTTAATCAAGTATTATTTTTAATATTAATTCATTTTTCAAAAAAATCTTTTTTTTTCGTGCCTTTTTCTATTGTTTGAGGGAGAAAGCACGTCTCGATGGCCATTTCGCTACCACTCTTCTGAGAAGTTTCCTGAAGAGCTAAGTAAGCGGTAGCGAAATCGACATCGGTACGTGCCTTCACCCTCAATAATCAATATCGGTGATTAAAATAATTAATCGTGATAACAGAAAAATATCACGAAAAAAAGATTTTATTTTGAAAATTAATTAATATAATAAAAAATTCCCGTTGTTTGATTTTTAATAATCAAATATGAATCCAACTTTCACTGGCAGTTGTGTACTCTAATGCAAATTTGTAATAATCTTTGTCTCTTAAATACAAACAAAAAAATTTTTTTTTTATATTTCAGATAATAGAAGATGTTCGAACCAATCGATTTTTAATAAAACAAGTAAGAGTGGTATATTCGGCTATGCCGAATCAATGCAATTCGCTCTTAACGGGTTAAGTAGTTTTAAAAAATTTTTAGTATTTTCTTAAAGATTTCTTTAAAAGCTTAAAAATGATACCCATATTGATATTTTAAATAATTTAAAAATTTCAGAGCCCCGTAACTCGGATAATGAGCGTGCGCCATTTTTTTCATTTTATGTTTTTTTCTTATTTTTCAATTATGTATCGCCCCATATATCTATTTTTTAGATTATAGTTACTTTATTGTTCCAAATGACATGAACAAATTAGAGGTAGGCGTAATGTTTTTCCTGCAGCCTCGAAGGCATGGACCGATCATGCTGATTTCCAATAGCACCTCTTTTTACACTGTATCTGATCGATTGACATATTTTTTTGTGAAATCAAGTTTGCTGCGGTAAACACGGACGGACAGACGGACATCGCTCAATCGATTTCACTATACATAAGAAGTCAGAATATATATACTTTACGGGGTCGGAAATGGATATTGTAGAAATTAAACACGGCATGACAAACTTAGTTATACCCTTTTTCCACTTTTTGTGGTGTAGGGTATAACAAGATAGGGAATTTTCGAAAAATGTTAGGTGGCCTAGATACGATCAAATAAACACGTTAAATTTTTATCCTCTATCTTTGGAACTATAACAGGTAGACTCTTGAAATTAACACAGAAGATGGTATTACTTTAGCTGCTATAGCAAAAAACTAAAAAACAAAAGGCCCAACTATAATGTGCATAAGCTAGCTTTAGCTTATGTCAAAAATTCAACGAAAAGCCTGTCAAATGCTTAGGTAACTTATCAAAGAAATTTATGTGGCTACAATGTACATATATAAAATTAGTAACTTATTTGCCACAGTTGCACATTTATGTTTATTTCGTACTTTTGCCAAAAATAACTTCTATATAAATTAACAAAATTTTAAAACTAATAGTGCATTTACATTATACCCAAATCTAGTACTAATGAGATTTCGAGTAAAATCTAGTTGATTTTAAATAGATTTCCCATACAAAACAAAATCTACTTCGCCACTAGATTTTGACGAAATCTACTCTAAATCTAGTAGTACTTACCAATGCAACTATGGTTATTTTCATATTCTACCAAAAAATACTACGCTGTACAATGAAAAATGACAGTTTTATTAAAACAATAAAAGGAAACTTATTTAAAATGTTAATAAAATTAAAATATAAACAAAAGGAAACAATGAATGATGTGATAATTATAAATTTAATGTTAAAAAAATTTTTAAATAACAAAATTTTTGATTTTTTATTAATATAAAATCCTGCTAGTGTCAAAAAAATACAGTGTAAACGAACTGGATTTTGAAAGAGATTTCAAATCAAATCTAGTAGATTTCGTTGTAATGTAAATGCACTATAAAAGGCTTTAAAGAAAATATTTTATATATTTAATAACATTCACAAACACATTTACATATTTTGGTTTATTTTCTAAGAAAATGTAAAAAAAAAATATTACAAATTATTTTCTATTTTGTGTTTGTGGCCAACCGTACTAAAAAATGCAACGATGTTCATCGTTTATATGGTATACATATGTATGTGTGTATAATTACAAATTTAATTTAAATATATTGTAATTGTAAAAAATGGGCCATAAAGAAAATGTTGTTTTTTCTACATTTTATATTGAAGTAAAAACTAAAAAATTTAACAATTTAGGTCTTAATTAGAAAATTTCTTTATTAATGTATAAATCAAAGCACAATCAGCTGTTTCTGTACGGAAAGTGCGATCAGTTTCGTACCTTGCATAAAGAAATGAAATTTAACGAAACTTGACGAAAAGTTATCTTATTCACATTATAGTTTACCACATATAATTTAATGTATTTGCACAGTTGTATAAGTTGGCATAAGCTAGTTTATGCACATTATAGTTGGGCCTAAAGATTTTCATAAACAAATTTGTTATTTTTTAAACTGCCAGCAAAACTATAGCGCTATATCAATAGGTTAAATTAAAGGGTGTGCCAATACTGCCATGATTTTCACCAATATTAATAGACAGACAGTTTAAGTTTGAGTATTTTTAGGTTTGCTATAAAAAAAAACACAAAAAAACAATAATAAAAGTAAAAACTAAAACTAAAGGGTGTTCTATAGTGACGTGATTTTAACGTATGTGGCTTTAGTTTTTCAACATTTAGAATTTACACAAAGTTGGTGCAACTATGTCGACTGTAAAAATAAGTGTAAAATATAAATTTAAAAATTATAGGGTCTTTCCATAGATGCCGTTATTTTGACGATACGGTTTTATCTTTTCAACCGTTCTACGCAGAAGCTTCAAATCTGCACAGATTATATACTACTGTGTCTGCCATAAGGAGAAATACTACAAAATTATAATAAAATAAAGAGTATCCCGATAGTAATGCGATTTTCACAAATACAGTCTTATTAATAATTATAAAAAAATTAAAAATAAAAAGCATACCGGGTAGTAATATTATTTTCATAGGGCCTTATTTTAAATTTACTACTACTCTCTACTACTATGTCCTCTGTAATAAGTTTTAAAAATCAAATTAAAACTTAAAGGGTGCTTCATAAATGATACGGAAGCCTTCATGTGTGGATTCAACCAACACTTGCTAGATTTTGGAAATTATCTTTGTAGCATTATTGATCCTTGAATTGTTTTTTTCCTAGCGATTAGAGAAAGATTCCAGCTTTACTTTCCATAACGCTTGCGACTAATAATATCTTCTATTCTTTCTAAAATTTTTCAGAAATCAAAAAAAAGAATGAACTTAAGCCGAAAAAGCATCTTTAATTTAAGTGAATTATATGATATTATAAAGAATTTTCAGATCACCCACGTATTTATATTTCAATATTTATCTGATAAAGAAGTAAATTTTTTGCAAACCGAATGTAATGTTAGTCATAAATATGAAAAGTAATTGGGCGAAAAGATAGTAAGACGGATTAAAATGTATACAGTTTGTCAGTCTATTTTGTCTTCTTTTTGTCTCTTATAATACAATGAAAACATTAAGGAAATTTATTTAAGTAGTTTATGCAATTGTCAATCGTAGTTATGAAAAGAAACGCAAGAAAGAAAGAAGTTCAAACAACTAAAAGACACTTTTAAATACAAAATAATAAATATGCAGTCGTATCAATTTATGTAATTATGTATTTATTCGTAGTAGCTGCACCGCATCATCTCTATTATAAATGAATTAAAAATGCATGTAGTAAATGCACAGTGGAGTATAATCAAAATATTTCGCAAACAACTCAAAAACAACATAAGAGTTATTTTAGAAGCCAATACAGAAATGTTGAAGTTTTTATACATAAAAGAAATGTTTTTGGCTTTTCTAAAAATTTGGATAAAGGTTTCCTGACAAGCCGGCTTTAGCAACCAACGAATAAATTGCATTTTTATTTAAAAATGTTATGGGATATTAGCATAATATAATAAATAATAAAGGATGTTTTTTAAGCCCGACAGAACTTTAAATTGTAAAAAATAACACAAAAAATTAAATTTCAATGAAGTTTTTTTTTTTTACACTAAAGATCAGAACATGGCAATAATATTTAAAAATGATTTCCGGCATATGGCCACCGCGGCTGCTTAGAACGAAGCACATTCTGGACGTCCAATTTTGGGTCACTGCTAGCCGTATGTCACGAATAACACGAATAATGTTGGCCTCTAAAGCGTCAATTGTTTCTGGCTTATCAGCACAAACCAGTGACTTCACTTGGCTGCACAGGCAATAATCGCGAGGTGTCAAATCGCACGACCTTGTAGGCCAATTGACAGGTTCATTTCTCGAAATCAACAAATCGCCAATTTTTTTTAATAACTTGATGGTTGAGGTCGCCGTATGGTACGTAGCGCCATCATGTTGAAACCACATTTCGTCTGGATCAATATCATCCATATTTTCAAAACAAAAATCATTAACCATGGTGCGGTAACGATCTCCATTGACCGTAACGTGAGATCCGTTCTCATTTTTAAAGAAATAAGGTCCGATGATGCCACCAGCGTGTAAACCACATTAAACGGTGCATTTTTCTGGATGCAACGAAGTCTGTAGGGTATGTTGTGGATTGGTCTCACTTCATATGCGGCAATTTTCCTTATTAACAAACGCAGATGGACGGCTCAGACAGACAATTAGGTGCACTATAAAAATCACGAAATCGTCTATAAGTTGCTAGAATTGATGACTGATTTTCAAAGTAAACTTGGATTATTTGATTGCGTTGTTCAAGCGTGAGTCAGAGTTTACTGAAAATAATAGGAAATAATTTTTCATCAAAATTTAATAATTTTTTTTATTTTTTATAATTAAAGTTCTTTTGTGCTTAAAAAATCAGCCGCTATTAGGTAATTGACTACAGGGAATAAAAATGTGTCATGATTTTAACCATAACCATATACAGTTGGCTATTGAATTTAGGTATTAACTGTTCATATTTTTCATGTTCGCTGTATTGTATTGGCGAGTTTTAATTTATATTTTTCATTAAACTGCTTTCTTAATAAACGGCAGAACAAAAAAGAGTTGGTTATGGCTATGGAATGACTATTTACTCCCAGTAAATGTAATAATGGTTACGGCTATGGCGTTGTGGTACGGCACGTCTAATTTAACCTTTAATTATTATCTATGGTTACGGGTATGGCTATGGTATTATGGCATGTCACCAATAATTCCCATTAGGTTGGTTTGAACAGCTGTTTTCTATGGTTATGTTTTCTATGCCACATTAAATTGAACCTTTAACTTTCATAATATTTTTTTGATTTTTAATTTTAAATTTATCTATCAATTTTTGAGAATATTTTCTGTTTAAAATGTTTGATTGTGCAATTGTTTTTTGTTTTTAATTCCAGTTAACATCACATAATTATGGCAAATGCTGGTTATACATGTATAAGAAGAACCTTTTGTTGGCTCAATGTTATTTTATGGGTAAGTTTCAATTATAAAAGATGTCACAAATTTAAACTTTCGTGTTCATAAAAAAGTATAAAGTGTATGGGCATCTAACGCCTATGATTTATTTCCACTTTTTATAAAAACTTTTACGAACATTCACAATAATGTGGCAGCGTATTTTAATAAAGGGGTGTTTAATAGCACTACTGGTAGGCCATTTTAGGTTTCTGAAATTAGAAGTTCAAGAATTTTTTATCATCCCACGTTTTGTTGAAACCATATCAATACCATTCAGTTTAGCAGCTGGAACTCTTTTATCATCTCACGATTTCGAAAAATATAACGATGAGAACAGTTAAATTTTTTTATAAATCACAATCATATATATGATAGTTCTTTGAAACCTAAGTGCGATAAGTTTGATAATTCACACAGCCAAACAGAAAAAAGCCTGTTCTTTAAAAGACAATTTTCTTACAAAAAGCAACAAACATTCTCGCGAGTTCTGCTCCTGAGTAATCAGCTGTCAAACAGTTTTTTAGTGTTGTCAATTCCTTCAAATAGTATCAGGCAATGACAAAAATAAGAATTGTATTATTTGAGCTTTGAAACAGCCCCTATATTAAGAAGCTTCATTATCGTCGTTGCCCCTAGCAGGAGAGATAAAATTACTACATCTTTTAAATCCATTCTAGTTTAGTAGGATTTAATTATATTGAGGTTCTTTTTTAAAATTAGTTAACATAAATACAAAAATAAATCCGGCAAGTCCGGGTGGTGCTCACATGCGAAAGGTTCTGTATGAGTTGTCCTTTAATTTGTATACCCTACACTACAAAAAGTGAAAAAAGTTAGTCATTCCGTGTGTAATTTCTACAATATCCATTTCCGACCCCATAAAGTATATATATTCTGACTTCTTATGCTTAGCGAAGTCGATTGAGCGATGTCCGTAGATCCGTCCGTGTTAATGTGTCGAGCAAACTTGTTTTCACAAAAAAAAATAAATAAATAAATATGTCAATCGATCAGATATAGTGTCGAAAGAGGTGCTATTAGAAATCAGCACGCCTACCTCTAATTTTTTCATGTCATTTGGAACAATAAAGTACCTCCAATCAAAAAAATTATATATGTGGGGCGATAGAGAATTAAAAAATAAGAAAAAAAACATCAAGTGAAAAAATTGACTCTCGCCCATATTTTCCGAGTTACGGAGCTCTAAAATTTCATTTTTTTTAAATATCAATATGGGTATCATTTAAAAGCTTTTGAAAATATCTTTAAGAAAATACTAATTTTTTTTTTAAATGTTAACCCACTAAGAGCCAATGGCTGTTTTTGTGTAAAATAATGTATATGCAGTACCAATTTTTTTTATGTTTTTAATTCTCTATCACCCCAAATATTTGCTTTTTTGATTGGAGTTATTCTCACTAAACTGGATTTCAATAAAGGGTGAAGGGTATATAAGATTCGGCATAGCTGAATGTAGCGCTCTTAATTGTTTTTTTTTTTTAACTTGTTACAGCGGAAAAAATAATTAGTTTTATAGGTAGATTAAAAATAAGCCCCTGTGTAAATAATATAACAGCATAATAACGTATAGTTTTAATATTTTATTCTTGCTCTTTAAGTGAACTAGTCCTCAGCCTGTTATGGCTCTCATAGAAAATTTCAATCCTCTGTCCATAACGGTTTGAAAAATAAGATTATAATCGCCAAAATCACGGCCTCTATGGAATTACTCTAAAATTTATTTTAAATTAATTGTTAACATTTACTTTTATAACGGACATGTTTGTACATACTCTGTGTACATTCTGTCATGTCTGCCTACGAAGATAAAGGAAATATTCCATGTCTCTATCGGAGCATTTTTTATATTTTACTTGAATTTTTAATTTTGTGCTTGTTCTTATAGCGGCCATATTGTTACACTACAGAGTTACGTTTTTACGCTTTAAAAAATTTTCATTTTAAATGATTTGGCGATTTTGTTTACGAAATAAATTTTATATCGACGGTTAAAATAAAAAAGGTAACAAAAAAATTCAAAATTATGTTCTTAATTGTAGGAAGACACGTTTTCATTCCAGTTAATAGAAGAAAAGATTTGAAATTTTTGATTAGTTACATGGTTTTTCATTTTAGCTGACGATATGAAATTTCTATTCTTTTTTACAGAAAAATTTTTTGTTGAAAAATTTTTTAAAATTTCTTTTTAGGCAAAAATTCAATATTTTATAAATGTCTAGGTTTTTGATCGAATGATATCCTGTTAATGGAACTCAATTATCCTATTGTAAGATGGTCGTTACTTAAACCCTAATAAGTTTGAAGAATTTTGTTTTATTCCTTTACTCAGAGAAATCTGCAAAATATTTTTAATAAAATTATTGTACACCGTCAACTACAATAGTTAAGGCAGCATACGGATTCCGTACCGAATAAATTACTGTAAAAACATTAAAAAATCAAGTAAGAGTGCTGTATTCGGCTATGCCGGATCTTACATAACCTTCACTATATATGTGAATCTAGTTTAGTGAAGTAACTCCAATCCAAGTAGATATTGGGGTGACAGAGACTTAAAAAAAAAAAAATTTCGTACTGCATACATATAATTTTACATAAAAATAACATCGTCTCTTAATGGGTTAAGAATTTTTAAAATTTGTTTGTATTTCCTTAAAGATCTCATCAAAATATTGAAAATGACACCCATATCGATGTTTAAAAAAATTTTTAAATTTCAGAGCCCCGTAACTCGGTTATATAGGAAATATTTTTTAATTCTCTATCGCCCTATATATTTGTTTTTTCTTTTTTTTTTTTTTTGTTTGGAGTTACTTCATTGTTCCAAATAATGTAGCAAAAATAGAGGTAGGTGTTTTGCACGCTGCCTCTAAGGTCATGGACCGATCTTGCTGACGTCCAATAGCACCTCTTTTGACACTATGTCTGAACGATTCGCGTATTTAAATTTTCTCTACCTGATAAAGTGAGTTGGAAAATTTATTTCAACAATAACGCGGACGGACAGACGGACATTGCTTAATCGACTTCTCTATGCATAAGAAGTCGGAACATGTACTTTATACGGAATGAGAAACTTAGTTCTAATCTTTTTTTACTTTTTGTTGTGAAGTGTATAATAAAGCTTTTTCTCATAATTCATATCATCTAATACAAGTAACAAAAGAAAGTGACATGTTTTTGTTGTTAAAAAATTTATTGTAACAAAAACTAAAGTCAAACAAAATTATATTTATATTATTGTCACATTTTGAATGCTTAAACATAGATATTTTCAGATTACTGATTTTATTATGCACAGCCGCTTATGTAAGAGTTGACATAGAAAGAAAAAAAATCAAATATAAAAAAATAAAGTTAAAGCGTTATCTTTTATTGTCTGAAAAGTTTTTGAAATTTTCATTATTGTTTGACTGTTGCATTCAGCTGTAGTGAACAAATGTATGTATGTATGTGCACTCAAATGTTTTAAATAAATCAACATTATTTTCATTAAAAAATAAATAATCTTTAATGAAAAATCTTTTATGTCTACCACGGAAATTGTGTACTGTATTGACGTTTTAATCGAACAAAAATGAGACACGAGGAGGTGGAGAAAGTCGTTTGTGGATAAGTTTTCAACTTTATTAAATATATTTAATTTTTTGTATAGAAACACTTGCAAAAAAATACAACTTTTCATCTTCAAATTTAAGGTTGTGCACCATAATTGTATAAATTTGAAAACAGACAACTTTTCTTTAAACATGTCAATTGAGTTTCATTCATTTATTTTTTAATGTTCAAAATAATTCCATTAAAAAAACATTTAAAATAAAACTAAATAGGGAACGAACATCTTTGACACTTTCATTTACTGTCACAGACTCTGCTGCCACTTTGCTCTCACAAACATTTAGTGAAAGCTTGGACATTGAACTTAATAAAGAAATTACCTTTTAGACTAAAAGTAATAATATGTTGTATCGCGGTACGTGTAGAATGGCATCATTTATTTTGCTTTTATTTATAAACAATTTAACTGCCAACGATTTAACATTAAACACATTTTTTAGGAAGTACTTTTAATTAGAACGACAAACTACAAGCTACACAACAAATGACATTAATTTGAATTTAAGCAACACAACTTGAAGAATTATAAGATTTTGAGGATGAGTAAATAAAATTTTCTTAATTAAATTTTTTTATTCGCAAGTAGAAAGTAAATGTTTAAGTTTGAATTACAAGTAACTGAATATTAACAAAGTAACGAAAGAAGTAATGAATGGGTTTTTTATACTCCTAATAGAATTAACGATTCAGTGTTAGCCAGTGTGACCGTTGGTAATTTTCAAAAATTGACACAAAAAGGGGATTTAGAAAAAACTTAGAACAAACAAGTAAGAGTGATATATTCGGCTATACCGAACCTTATATACCCTTCACAATCTATATAACAGTAGTTTCGTGAAGTAACTCCAAGGAAAAAAGAGGACCGTAACTCGGAAAATATGGGATAGAAAATGGATATTGTTGAAATTACAAACGGAATAAGAAACTTAGTTCTACCCTTTATCCTCTTTTTGTGGTTAATGATAAAGAAATTAGGTACTACATACGTATATATATAATTTTACATAAAAGTAACATCGGGTTAAACATTTTTAAAAAATTTTAGTAATTTCTTAAAGGTCTCTTCAAAAGCTTTTAAATGATACCCGTATTAATATTTAAAAAAATTTGAAAATTTCACAGGCCCGTAACTCGGAAAATATGTGCGAGCACCAAACTTTCTTCTTTTTTAATTCTCTATCGCTCCATACATGTACATATTTGTTTTTTTTTTGTTTGAAGTTACTTCATTGTTCCAAGTGATGTATAAAAATTAATGGCAGACCAGGTGGCAAATTACGACACTCGATATCGATCGAAATTTCAATAGAATTTAAATGTAAATTTCGATCGATATCGAATGCCGTAATTAGCCCCCAGGTGTTTTGCCCGCTGTCTCGAAGGGCATGGACCGCTCTTGCTGATTTCCAAATGCACCTCTTTCGACACTTCGTCTGACCGATTGATGTATTCAAATTTTCTCTAGCTGTTCTAGTGGCTTGGCAAACTTGATTTCAACACTAACACGGACGGACAGATGTGATCAAGATTCTCGTCAGTACCCGGCCATAGGTCCCAAGACCTGACAGTGGTCTTACCACTGAGTGAAATACGAAACGTCGACTAGCGCCCTCCGCCGGACGTAGCCAACAGAGTTGCATTTCTAGAAACATGGCTTGCAGGACCATGAACTACCCCATGCTTAAGAGTTGAAAACTGTCAATCGACTTTGCTATGCTTTTTTCCACTTTTGTGTTTTAAAATGTTTTAAAATGGCGTCGTAGGTGCCACACTATTATACAAAAAAAGATTAAAAAACATATGGTTTTAATATTTTGTTATTGTTTTCCTCACAATCTTAAAAAATCAACCCTGATCGCGTAGAGATAAATATTTTATGAATTATTTCAAAAGATTATAAAATCGTACAGATCTGTCAAAAAGTCTGTCACACACATACACTTTTAATCCACACAGTCATACTTTTTGAGCACACATGCAATTTTTGACAGATCGTACGACTGAGTATGATAGTGAACCCTGGCCTTTATTAGCAACAATGGTCACACTGGTGTTAAGTGTAATACAAACTCACTTGAATAAAATGAATAGTTTTATTTTCAAGAATAATAGTAATTTAATATCCAAGATGTTCGTATTAAGGCACTATAGTTTCGGTGGACTTGTTAAATTTCTCTAAAAACATATAAAAAAGTTTCTCTTAGAATTGCTCTTAGTCCTTATTTGAAAAAATAATTAAAATTACAAATGAAAACAAATAAGTCGATCTTTTCATAAAAGAATAAAGGTATTTATTTTAATAAATTTTTATTACTCTTTTATTTTGTCTGTAATAAGTAAGTGAAATTATTTAATAATCTACCGTCTATCACACACACACACACACCATTTTGTTATTTACGGCAACAACTGTATTTTTTTCTCTACTCTCCCGCATATTTTAAAATGTACATACGTGTAATAGCAAAGCAATAACGGCTTATGTTTTATACTGTTTATAATTTACATATTCTTTGTTTATTTCGTAAAATAATGCGCTTATAATTATATTTAAGAAACTACAATTCACATTTCAATTAAATTTTGCTTTTTATTTCGTTTAAATTTTTGTTTTTTTTTTCAAAAGCTTTGCAGTTGTGCTTTTTTGGGAGCTGGTATATGGTTACGTTTGTCATATGAAGGTTACGCCACATTGTTGCCAGAACATGCAGCATTAAGTGCTGATTCGGTATTCTTGTGTATTGGGGTTATTGGCTTTGTGACATCTTTTCTAGGCTGCTGTGGAGCTTGGGTGCAATCACGTTGTCTTTTAGTGTTGGTAAGTTTATTTATTTATAATTTATTTTTAGTTTAATATGGTAATAATAAATATATTAATATATTTTTTGTTTATTTTTAAACTTCAACTTTCAAGTATTTTATGCTGATTATAACTTTGTTCTTAAGCGAGTTTCTTATTGGTTCAATTGCTTTTATTTTCCGTGGTGGCCTGAGTCGTACGCTGGCTAACGAATTACGTTTTGGCATAGAACAGCATTATAATAGCTCAGATCGTGGTTCATTGATAGCGCCTTCTGTTGCCTCCATTTGGGATGGTGTTCAAAATTCAGTTAGTTTTTTATTTTTCTTAAAAAAATATAATTTAATTGACTTTTATTTGTTAATTCTAGTTTGAATGTTGCGGTGTTTCCTCCTATGAAGATTGGTATGATATTCAGTCCTGGAAAGGCAAACGCTGGGTACCCGAATCCTGTTGCAGACCATTGTATGAAAATCGGGGTATACTAACTGAAGGATCGGGTGATAGTTTATTAATACGAGTAGATTGTGGCAGGTTTGTATTTATTTAAAAAATAACATAAATTAATTTACTAACATACATATATTTTTTCTCTTCAGATCTGAAAATCCCTCATTATGGTGGGATAAAGGTTGTATACACTCTTTACAACACTGGCTAACCGATAAATTAAATGTTATTGGAACCGTGGGTTTGGGCATAGCATTCGCCCAACTTTTCGGTCTTATAACATCCATGTTATTGTTTTGCACTGTCAAACATAAACGAGAATCCGATACTTACAAATCATATTCACCCTCAATTGATCCTCAAACGCGACCTAGTAGTTGGGAAGATTGAACTAAGCTTTAGGTGAAGAATTGAAATTCTTCTCCTACTCAGCCTCCAGTCATTAGAAACCAAATTGTTAATGACTAAAATCGCATAAATTAATCAAATCAAAAGGTAAATTTAATGTGCCTTTTTATCTTTTCTAAAAAAAAAAAAACAAACAAGTCAATAACAGTGTGCCAAAAAATATTTATAGTCTCCCATAGTTAATTGAGTAATTATCATTATGATTATTATAACAATTTATATTATAAACAATATTATTATTAACAATCTTAATAAGCCGATATAATGCGGTTAGCATTAATAATCCTAAAAAAGACATGATACATAAAAATTTGATTTATTTATTTACAATAATTAAATTTTAAGATTTATTATTCTATTAAATATTATATTGCAACTTTTAGGTCTTAAAATGAAGCTTTTCTTAAGCATGCAAGAATATGTTATGTATAACAGTTTATGTAAAAGCTTTATGAATACTCCATTTTTAAGAGTGGTAAATTGCAACTAAGAAAACTGCCTTTAATTAAAAAAAGTAGTGATCAGCAACATTCCTTAAAAACTTTGAGCTTTTTTTTCTTAGATATTCATTAGTAATTAAAATATTTAATTTTTCTTTTTTTATTATCAGTGGAAAAATTATGGCTTTTGAAATCGGTTAAAATATTTCGTGTACTAAACTTCCAATTGTACAAGAACTTTTCAATATGTTTTCACCTTTACACAATGATCGCCGAAAATTAAAATAATTATTATTTGATTCTTATTTAAAATATTTTGTCATTGTTTTTTGTGATAAGACCTTCAGTTCCTTTTCTGGTTTTCATCAGTTTAATGCTTAGTTTCGTAATTATTTGGTACAAAAACCAAATTTGTCCGATTTGTATTATTTTCTAACTTTAAATCCTTAATGAAAAGGACCCATATTTAAGAGTCATTTAAACCCAATAAAACCGTCAGAAGTTAAAGGTTTTTTTTATTTATTTGTAATATCAACTTTTATCTGAGAAAACCTGAAACTTTTATCTGATACCTAAATCTGGCAGCTTCTTCCAGAGTCATTTTAACCCAATAAAACCTTCAGAAGTTAAAGGTTTTTATTTTTTTTTATTTGTAATATTCAATTTTATCTGAGAAAACCTTCACTAATGTTTTTCAAACATTTATAATCAAAACCAATAAAAAATTTTGAAATAATGTTAAAAAGATTTTTGTAAGAAAAAACGGTAAATCTGGCAGCTTTGTCGTTGGTGTAAGATGTTCGAAACAGTACAATTTTCAATCCTTTACAGGATTTTAAACTTATGTCAAAAAATTTACCCTGTTACCCCTTATTATTATAACTTTTATAATAAAGCAGTAGTTTTAAGTCGCAAAGAAAAATTAAGTACTGAAGTCCTATAAGCAACCTTACATTTCAACCGTGGATACAAGGATATTTTACTAGCTGTTGTCGACTGCCCAGCTGGTTTGTATTTGGAAATGTCAAAAGTTGTATGTATTTTACTACGTTTTGTTGAAGAATAGCAAAAAACACTAACTGCCATTTCTAAATTAGCACGTAAAGCGCAATGCTTTCCTACGTCAGGCTTTTATGCTGCAATGACATACCTAAATAAGAGCGCCAACTTTGTGTCTCCTACAGTAATCTTAACTCATTTTATTTTATAAAATCCGCTGTATGAGAATAAAAAAGAGGTAAAACCGCTAGATTGCCTTGAAAATAACTAAATTGTTATTACTTTTCAACCATAACAAAACAAACCAACAAGCAGCCTAACACACTGTTAAAAAAATTGGATTTTCCAATTGATAAGCGTTGACGCCGTGCTATTTAGGGATGCTTCGTATATTTTGTATATACATAAGAAATTTTGACAGATATCTTATGCTTTACGCGCTAATTTAGGAATGGCAGTAAGACGCAATCCCTCTGTCATAAATTCTGTACATACGCGGCATCGACACTGAGAAATTGAAAAATCTGATTTTGACAGTGCGTTAGGAAGTGACGTTGACGTTACTCAGAATGCCAAAATCTGTAGTAGAATCAAAATTAAGCTCAAAGCTTAAAAACATAATTTTTAATAACCAAAATAAAAAACTAAAATGTCTACATAAACATTAGTAAGCTGAGATAAGGAAAGGGGTTAAGTCTTGAACAAAATTTCTCGTTTTCTTTATTCCTGGTCACGTATTAACATATGAATTAGGATTGAAATTCTAATAATCTATATAAAAAGTCTTCCAAAAACAACACTATAATTAAGGAATTAAACTCCTAAAAATTTATTTTATAGTTTAAGTAAAATTTATATATTAATATAACAAATAACGAGTAACTTATTTATTAAAAAAATAAAACAAACACTTAAAAATAAACAAAATGTGTTTAACGAAATGGCGAAAAAGTATGTAAAAGAAAATGTTTGTAAGTTAAGTCAATATAAAAAATTAAGTTAAATAAAAATATACTATAGACCAACTATTTTACCGCCTATAACATCCAATTGTGCTGTAATGCCTTTAGAAATGGAACGAGCTATTTCCTTGGGTTTCTGTATTAATGAAACGAATTTTTTAAATCGGTAAGTATTTATATTATCAATAAATATTTATCATTATTTACCGTTATTAAAGTATTTAACAAATTGGAAAATGCTTCGTAGCCATTAACCAAGCTACGGGAAATGCCATCAAACATATCACCATTATTGCCATATTTTTCATGTTCGCTAATTGTATCCAAAATGGGAAGGGGCTATAAGTTTAAAGCAGACAATTTTAAATAAATATTATTAAAAATATAAAACCAATAATCGATAAAATTTTATAATAAACAGGCATGTCACAGAATTCAATTCCATAAATTGGTTCTTTAGAAAACGAAAAACTTCTTCGGAATGAAACCACTTTTTAATTTCAAGGTGGAATTAAGATCCTTTGAAATTTTGTTACTAACGGTTTTCAAATTTACTTTTGTTATGTGTCCTTATTTAGATTAGCATTGTTGCTTACTTAGGTGTGCGCAATATTGCAACATTTAAAAAAAAAGATGGAGCTTAAGCATTTTTTTTAAATAAGCAAAATCGATCGGATCCTGAAGAAGGTAAAACAAAATCGATCGAAATTGTTAATACGGAATTAAAATCATTCCGATAGAAATTTGTGACATGCCTGAAAAATACAATTTATTTGTTTGTTAAAATTCTGTTATCTGATTAAGGCAAAAAACCTTAAACAGTTTTATTTACTTAAAGAAACTTACACTTTATCAAGAAAGCTTTATCAAGAAATACCGACAAACAAACCATGTTTTATTTTTCCAAAATTTTATTTTAAATATCTTTTTACTGCATTACTAAATGCATTAAGATATCATTTTTTTTTTTTTTTGTTTTTTGTGAACCAACCTGTGTATTATCTGTAAACTTCTTTTGACTATTATCATACAGACTTAATATCTTCGAAGGCAAACCTTCGGTTTCCAAGTTTACAGATTCGCGTGTTTTTTCAGCAGCCTTAAATATTGGTATCTGAAAGAAGAAGAAAAGAAGCAAAGAAAAATATTATTAAACAGTTGGCAGCAGTTTTATAAAGCTTTCATTTAATTTTACATCAGTGTTGTCAGATTAGGGAGTTTTGTATTTGAGTGGTAGAATTTGTGGGTAAACGCATGTCAAGAAAAGCATGTATGGGCTATTAATTATATTAAGGTTATTTTTATTTGGCGATTTTTGACCAGTTTTCTCCTGCTGTAACTTGCTTTTAGGAGGGTTTGGCTTACTGTCATCCCTAAATTAGCGCGTAAGACGCAAAGCAATGTAATTCACAGCTTTTGCGCTGGAATGTCATCCCTAAATAACAGCGTCAACTTTGTGTCTTTAACAGTAATGTTAACTAATTTTATTTTATAAAACCCGCTGTATAAAAATAAAAACAGAGATAAAACCGCTAGATTGCCTTAAAAATAACTAAATTGTCACTACTTTTCAGCCATAACAAAACAAAACAAAGCAACGAGCAGCCAACTTCACTTCCTAACGCACTGTCAAAATTGGATTTTCCAATTGCTAAGCGTTTACGCCGTGCTATTTAGGGATGCTTCATACATTTTGTATGAACATGAGAAATTTTGACAGTTATCTTGCGCTTTACGCGCTAATTTAGGGATGGCAGTTAGTTCAGGGCATATTTTAATAATTATTGTTGCAAAAGTTGTGGTTAGGTCGAAGATTATTCTTTGAGGCTATGACTGGTGTTAAATTTTATGTTGTTTATAATTTATTTTATTTCAAGTACATCTTTTTAGAAAACATAAAATTATTAGTGAAATTTTCGTGAAATAATTATTTTGATGACTTTTTAATCGTTAAGAGAAATTTCCATTTTTTTTTGCTAATCTTTCTTTTGCTAAATTTTCTATTTTTAATGAAATTTCCAATTTTTTTTTTATCGCAAAAACAAGTTTTTAGCAAAGTTTAATTTTTTTTGGTGAAATGTTGATGAAAATGTAATATTTTGGTAAAATTTAGATGGTTTAGTGATATTCCAATTATATATTATTTATTTATAACTATTTAATTTTGAAATTTCGGTTTTTTATTTCGGACCAGCACTTAGCGGATGACCGCTACTCAAGCAGTTCTTTGTGCCAGAACTAGGAAATTAGGTAATGGGAAGGAGGATAATGGAAGTAGTGTTAGTGGATACATGATTTAAAATGTCTCTAGGCTGAAAATGACAGGAAAGACTTCTGGTAAGATGATTGCATATAAAAACTGCACAGCTCAAAAACGTAGTGCATAGTGCGATTCACTGGCAGATCGACCACAAATGGAAGATCTCTTAAGAAAAATCGTACTGTAAGCAAGAACGGCCCACCGGGGGCACCAAGAGTCTGTGCTGACCTAACCTAGGTTCATCGGGGATATAGGGGGAACCAGTCCTCCGGTGAGCAGGCATTTAATCCGGATAACCAGTTTTAAGCTGTTGAAGGATGCAACAGTGTCCTTAATAAACTGTCAGCACGAGAGCCGGTAGCCCATACAGAGAGCCGCCCATCTCTGTAGCCGGTTATTGGTGAGGAGCCTTCGGGGAACACGTGGTGGCTGTTGGTTAAAAAGTCTATATCTGCGGGCTTGGCGCGGAATAGTCTCCAACCCTTTAATTTCTGAATTCAAATTGTATACTTTTTCTTATAGCGGTCTTAGCATTATAAATCTGTCTTTAAAGTTCCAAAACTTTGACCACATACACTAAAGTACTTTAAATATTGGAACACCCTTTAATTTCCAAAACTAAATTTTTTTCTTGCTAATTGGCAATACAGGTTCTTTGTAAATTTCAAGCGTCTGTCTACAACTGTTTAAAATTATGGTCATATACATTAAATTACATGAACTATTGAGGCACCCTGTAATTCAAATTCAAATTGCATACTTGTTGTATTTGTGTATTGCTTTTTGCCATTGGGCGCTATATTGTTACGCACTTTTTTTCTTTAATTTAAAAGTGGTGCCCTGTACGGTTCATAATACAAGTAAAAAACCTTTATGTTGTATTGGGACACCATTTAATTTTTAAAATTATCTGTAAGTATGACCATATAAAAAAAGAAAAATTTTCAAAATCCAAAATGGCTCTGTTCTTCGGGCACAAACCTAACAAGTAAGAGTGCCGAATCTTATATACCCTTCACTATCTATGTAAATACAGTTAAGTGAAGTAACTTCAATCAAAAAAGCAAATATTGGGGTCAGAGAGAATTAAAAAATAAAAAAAAGTTTTTGGTTCTGCAGACATATAATTTTATATAAAAAATAAAATAGACTCTTAATGGGTTAAGCATTTTTTAAAAATTTTACTTTTTTCTTAAAGATCTCTTCAAAAGCTTTAAAAGGACACCCATATTGATTTTTTTTAAAATTTGAAAATATGGGCGAGTGCCAATTTTTTCACTGTATGTTTTTTTCTTATCTTTTAAATTCTGTATCGCCCTATATATTTATTTTTTTATTGGATTTACTTTAACATTCAATTAAATTAGAAATTAGAGGTAGGCGTGTTGTTTTTCCTGCTGGAAGTCAGAATATATATACTTCATGGGGTCGGAAATGGTTATTGTAGAAATTACACACAGAATGACAAACTAAGATATACCTTTTTTCCACTTTTTGTGTTGAAGGGTATAAAAAAGCAACATTCAGACGAATTGATAACCTCCTTCTTTTTTCGAAGTTGATTAAGAATGCTAACTAACACTTTAATACTGTTTTGCTGGAATTTTAATAACAAATAAATAAATAATTAAATAATAAATGCTTGACTTCTCCGGATTTCATGTTTTTATTAAGTTAGCCTTACATACTCTACACATTTTTTTCACATTTATTACGAAACTTTGAAATATTAAGTAAATAAAATCATTAAAAAAATGTATATAATTAATGGAAATACCTTTAAACCGGAATCAGAGGAAACATCTGCCTGAGAATGTTCATTAAGTTCATCAGTTAATTCTGTTTGATAGGCAAGAGCAAAATCTGTTACTTCTGCACTGTTGTTGCCACCACTATTGACCACTGGATGTGATTGGCAGAAAACCGTTAAAATACTTAAATAAATAAATAATTTCGAAATCTTATAGACACAAAATACCATTTTTTTAATTTTTTATGTAATTAAACGTTAAACGCTTAATTCAATTGAAATTTACAAAACGAACACAACTCGACCGAATTGCTGTGAATGACTGAATTAAAGTCACCATTGAGGATTGGCACAATTTTGAAATCTTGGTTAAAACTTCTCTGCATAACTGGGTTTTTGTGTTTTTTTTTTCTTGCTGTTAGCGCTCATTACAGAAATTAGTAAGTAAATTAGTATATAAATGTGTTACGTCGCCGCATTAAAAAGAAGCTTTTTTAAGTTGTTGCTGTAAGCACACAAAGGTTTCAACAATTCATTCATTCATTGAGTTTTGTATGTATGTATATTGAAATAATATGTAGTTTCAAGATTTCAATTTTTTTGGGAAGAAGGAAAGTGTTGATGAGTTTTAAGTTTAATTTAAGTGGTTATCAAACGGTCTACCGGTCACATAAAGTGGAAATTGTTGTAGACATAAAGGAAATTGATAAACACTTTTCCTTTTTTATTATCATTATCATCAATTAATGAAAGTAAACTAAAGCAAAAGCTTCACACGACAATTGTATACATAAATCGTTATTTCACATCAGTAAAAGTTGTGTAACAATCTTGTTTGTTTTCTTTATAATAACTGTAAAAATAAATAGTATCAGCCACAAAATGTTTTGCTGTTATGAGTGTTAATAAATTACAGCTGATTTATACAGAGTCACTGTCGACTTAACAGGGGTAAAAGCTATTACTCAGAGCTTTTTATGATTTTAAGTAATTATGTGTATTTTTATTTTCAAACTAAAATATAAAGGGTGTTTTTATAGTGGCGTGATTTTGACGGCTTCAGTTTTTTGAGCTCAGTAGACACATTTACTGTGGGTTTCTCTAAATGCAGACGAACATTTCTTTCGCATCGTTATATTGAAAACAAAAACAAATTATTATATTTTGTTATTGTTTTCAATACAAGTATGCGAAAGAGGCGTTCGTTCGCGTGTGAGTCCAACTCTCACTTGGCGAATGTTTTAAATATGATTTATACCCCAGGCTTTAAGGCAAATGCATAACCGGTGTCTGCAAACTTTAAAAATTAATGAAATTTTGTTAAAATTTTTGAATTTAAAATGGAATCAAAAAAAAGTTTTCAATTTATTTTATAATTTTATTACATTTTTTTCTACAGTCTCTATTTTCAACACATAATAAGTACCATTTTGCCAAGTTTGATTTTATTTACCCTTATCATGAATATCTTTTCTCTCAAAATGTTTTCCCTTTATCCCAAATTGCAATCGTGAATAATACACCTGATTAATTTTTTTAGGTAAACAAAAATTCCTTTTGTCGTAATTGATTTTCTCCCTTGAAATTTTTCTCTGGGACTACATACATTATGCAAGTTTTTATCTCTTTAATTAGAATATTAAATTTATTAACACATTTTTTTAATTCAAGCAGAGTAGTTTGACATTATGCTCGACAAACAAAATGCAAAACAAAGCGATCAATTGCTTAAAAATTTGAATTTGAAGATTTTTTTTTATTAAAAATTACATTAAATGGAGATATAAAAAAAATGTAATACAAAAATGTATTTTATTAAAATGGGTCAGTAGTAATGTCTCAGGTAACTTCAAGGGGCTATATGCGTCTTGCACATTACGTTGTTGTTATATAATTTTTATTTCGTTTTTTAAAATTTTATTTATGTTTTTATATCTGACATGTCAAATTTCCCATTGTTAAACTCATACATACATGTCGTGTGGGGCTGTTGAAACATTGCTTCTGTAAAATACATGTGAAACGTCATCTGACAAAATTTCGTTAAGAACGTATTCTATTTTGATCTGACAAACCATCTGACATCAGCTGTTTTTTTTTAATTCTAAAAAGTATTGCTAAAAACTTATGCCGTATGAAAGTAAAGCAACGGCTGTTGACCATTGCCGGTAGCATTATCCGGCTGGTGATAATATTTTATATGACCAAAATCTGAAATTGTTTTTAACTATTTAGTAACAATTATGTAAATTCTGTATCATTATTCAATGTAAACTGATCTTGTTCATATTTAAACGAAAATAATTAAAACTGACAAATCTTCAGTAATTCGCACGCAAAAATATTTTAAGATGACTACAAGCCATTTTGAAACCGGACGGCTTAGATATCTGTACAGTGAAAAAAGCGAATAATAATAATTATGTCAGACGTAATTATACATGTTCGTTTGTGACCAAAAATACCAATTTTGATACATATGCAGAATTACATATGACTCACACAGTTAAAAAGTCAGATGGAAAAAACATGTCGTGTATAGGTAGCTTTACATTCAAAGTGCACTGATAGCTTAATTATTTTGAACAGCTGTTTAATGAAAGGAACAAATATTTCATGGGAAATCCATGATACCAATTTTCACTTCGAGGAGAATGAATATTTATTGGGAACATAAATTTAACTTCTTATTCACGATCGAGGTAATTATTTTTTATATTTTAATTTTATTCCAACTATTTTTACAAATGAATTATTATATTTTTGTTTGTGTGTGATATGAAAATGAAGAAAAACGTTTCCGAATTGGGTTTATGAAACAAAATCAAACTCCATTTTGTAATAAAAAATAATTTTGAAACACCTGCTAATTTTATTCCATTTGAAGTTTAGTTCAATTATATTTTTATAAAATAAAACATAATTTTGTTAATAATTTTCTTAAGCCTAATTTTTGCCGATGTTTCGTATACAAAAACTAATGCTGCAGGAATATCGCGACATCTATGAACCGGTCATTGTAGAAAATCCCTTTACACAAGTCAAAAAATGCGGGGAAGGTTTAAGGCAATATCATATAGGTTGTTGTGTATAAAATAAAATTAGTTCTACTTATCTAATTTAAGATATATATATTTTTTAATCTGAAGCAAAGGTTTAACACGTACCAAAATAATATTTGCCTGTGACGATTTTGAATTTGTCGAACTGGAAGATGTTAAATATAAAGGATTGGATGCAGAAACTGAAACATTACAGTTGGTTAGTTTAATGCCTTTGCAGTTTATTAGATTCAAATTCTATCGTAAAAAAGACAGATATATAATGCGCATTTGCATTTGTGGAGAGGAGGAGAAACCAATGCTATTCGAATTTGGCGGTCATATTTATAAAAGTGTAAATTTGTAAAAGGAAATACTGAATTTAATATGAATATAAAGTTAATCTTTATTTGTTTAGCTTTTCTGGAACACTTGGCGTGAACGTATAGCCACTATAAAGCTCTTAGATCCCGGGCTTTTTTATATTTCTTGCGCTTCGCCTTTTTCCAGCACTGATGTTTTAGGCGAAGAGGAACATTGTTATGCTCAAGTTCATGCACATTCGAATTGTTCACAATTATCTTGGAGAAGTTATTCTACAGGCTGCAATTTGATGAGTCATTGAATGAAATATTTAAGAACTTTTAACTTTAATTAAAATAGGGAAAATTTTTAAATTACGTAATGGATTATTACGCGTCGCGTTATGGAAACAAAAAAATAATTATAAAAAACTAAAGCCGTGATTTGTTATCACTCCTGCCCTATACAAATATATTATTATGCAATATATTATTTACAAAAAGCTTTTTTTACAAACATGTCGAATGCCTAAAAGGCTGCAATAAAAATATTTTATTTTTATAAATTCAAACAAAATAATTTTACGGTTTTGTTTCTACACCTTTCAGGAATGGCTGCCAGATCTGATGGTTTATAATTTTGACGATCATAAGTGCTTAATTATGAATTTAACATTAAATTTTATGATTTTTAAGAATAATTTTCGAAATTGGTTATTTTATTATACCCTTCACCATAAAAAGTGAAAAAGGGTATAAAGCGTAATTTCTACAATATCTACTTCCGACCCCATAAAGTACTTCTTATGCATAGCAAAGTCGATTAAAGGACGTTCGTCTGTCCGTCCGTGTTAGTGTTGAAAAAAAAGAAAATATGTCAATCGATCAGATACAGTGTAAAAAGAGGTGCCAATGGAAATCAGCATGATCGGCCCATGTCCTTTGAGACAGCAGGCAAAACACCACGCCTACCTCTAATTTTTTATGTCATTTGAAACAATAAAGTAACTCCAATCAAAAAAATAAATATATTGGGCGATAGAGAATTAGAAAATAAGAAAAAAAATATCCTGTGAAAAAATTGGCACTCACCCATATTTTAGGAATTACGGGGCTCTGAAATTATAATTTTTTTTTAAATATCATTATGGGTATCATTTTAAAGCTTTTAAAGAGTTATTTAAGGAAATACTAAAATTTTATAAAAAATACTTAACCCATTAAGGGCCGGTAAAATTTTTATGTAAAATTAATTTTTTTTTCTTATTTTTTAATTCTCTGTCACCCCAATATTTGCTTTTTAGATTGCAGTTACTTTACTAAACTAAATTTACAAAGATGGTGAAGGGTATACAAGATTCGGCATAGCCAAATATATGAATTTTCATGACAACATGTGATTTTGTACAAACCAATGGATTTGATCAATGTTAACATTCATGCGAAGCACGTCGGGATCCTCTAGTATCATATATAGACCAAGCTCTTTCGTGATGTAGAATGTTATGTACGAATGTATTTTTAGTATTCTATAACTTTTCAAATTGTTCATTTAAAAGCGCACTTGGCTTATGTAAATCAATTTAGTGAGTTTCTTTTGAGTTTGGAATGTTCTGTATAAAATTTAGATTGAGCTATATAAGCAGTAGCGAATTGGCCATGTTGATATGCATACCCCTTAATAATACATTTCATGTTCTCTAGTTTTTAACAAGGCAACACAAAATTTAACATAATAAAAAAAAAATAATATTTCAATAAAGAGTTAGCATTACAACTAGTTGTGGAATCTGCTTTATCCTGGAACAAAAACAAAACACATTTTTTCTGAAATAATTTCATACATACATACACTCTGGATCAGATGATTAGAACCACTCAAAAATACTTAGTTTCCATAGTTTTCTATTTTTATTAAGGTTCCAAACAAATTTTGTGACATTACCAAATTTCGCGCGCAAGAAATAAAAAATATTTTTAATTTTTAAAAAAAATTTTGTTTTTTATTTTGGAGAAAAAAAGTCTTTGAAAAACTGTTGCCTTAAACTCTGACCTTGTTGTTGTACTTTTTTGAATCTTAAAAAGATTACATTTACGATGGTAGTTAAAAATAGCTTTCTAGAGGAAGATATGGCCTACTTAGAAAACAAAAATTTAAGTGGTTCGAATCATTTGATCGAGGGTGTATGTATATATACATATTTACACAAATAAAGAAATAAAAAACAAAACAAACTTTTACGTGATTTCGAACAGTACTTCAAGCTGATGATATCAACGGTTATCAATTCGCCTTGGTTTTTAGTTTACTTTTTAAGAAATTAAGCACAATTAACATAAATTAATTTAAAAAAATAATTTCAAATAATAAATTTATTTTAAAGCTTAGCAAAAACTCCCTCTGTAAGGTATACAGCCCAATCATGAATATTCTCATAGAATTTCTTTCTCACGGAAAAAATTTTTCTGGACAAAAGCTTCCTCAAATTATGAATTCCATGGGAACAAAATAACAAAAAGTCTCAACATCGCAATTTCAAGGGAGCTCTTTTGTTTATTTACACACATATCAGCCCAATTATAAACAAAAAAACCGGGCGAGTTTTTTCACATTTCGCTTTTCTCCCATTATAAATTTTTTCCCCTACTGATTGACTGCGGAAAGTGAAAAAAAAAAATTCTGGGAAAAAAGTAGGTCTCATTAATTATAAAAGAAAAATTATATGTAAATAAACAAAACAACTCCTTTCAAATTACGATGATGCCACTTTTTTATTATTTTGTTCCCACGAAATTCATAATTGGAAGAATCTTTTCTCGAGAAAAATTTTTTCCGTAGGAAAGAAATTCCGTGAGAATATTCATGATTGGGCTGATTATATTTTTTTTCTTTAATTTAAAGAATTTATAAACAAAAAAAGTAATCGGTATCAGTACCGTATTATCAAAAATATTTATTAAATTTATATACAATTTTTTATTTATATTGCACATAAAACTAGTTTTTTACAAGCTGTTTATAACTTAATATTAAAATATTTAATTTTTTAATTTTAAAGAAAAGCACAAAAAATACTCATTAACTTAGTTAAAGTATCAACTACAAAAGACTATAACAATTTATAATACATTTAGCCAAAATACAAAAAAAAAAAATTTTTTTGTGACGTGACATCATTTTAACAATATTAAGGATTTGCAAAATGTTAACTATTTGTTATTGTAAAAACTTCTCAAAGCTGGCAGGAAACAATTAATTTAAAATCTTTTCTAACTTGTTGTGAATTAAAAATGTTTTAGGAGACAAAGAAGCATAATTTGGAATAAATAAATTCGTCAAGGGCGAGTTTGTCTTACACACGAAGAGTTCTGTGTAAAGAAAAGGCTACTTTTCTTATTTGTTGTTGAAAATTGAAGGTGTGTACGTACGTGTAACGGCTTAAGAAATAACCTTTAATTTTTATATTTATTGTTTATACGTCTTTATATAGGCGCCATATTTGCATATACTCTGTATAATTTTAAAATATCTGGCAACCACGTTTAAAAAACTAAAACCATATACACATCGCTCCTTTAATTTAAGAACGTCATAACTCGAAAAAATTTATTTCGAGATAATTGCACTTTAAGTTTTTGACTCGTTCTCACTATCGATAAAAATATCAGACTGCAATTAGTAAAATGTTTCAATTTTCATCAATTATATATTAAAGGGGAGCGTTAACTAAAATATGTCATTATTTGTGAAAAGAAAAACGGAGTTTCACTTAATATTTTTCGTCAATTGAAAGTAATGCATTATATGCGAAAAGTCGATACATTTTTTTATATATACAGTCACGAAACGAAATGCGACAATATTTTAGAAAGCGATATGATCTTCTCTTAAAACGTGGGAAGTACAAAAGACATAAAGATGAAACTTATTTACAATATAAAGCATGAAATGGCAAACAATTCTGTATGATTAACTCCAAAATTTTAAATTTTGAGTTATGACGTTCTTGAAGTAAATGAGCGATATGTTAAAATTACGTCACTAGGAAAACACCCTTTCTATTTTAGTTTAATTTGTATGTTTTTGTACTTGTTCTCTTAGGGGACGTTAAAATATTTAAACTAAATATGTCTGCTGTACAAGGTATTTACGTCACTATTGAGCCACCCTTTAATTTAAAATGTTACTTTTTTTTTTTGCCGATACAGTTTTTCTGACACTAGGCACATTTAACGTATATGTTACAGTTCTAAAAATAAAATATTTTATGAAAATCACATGACTTTTGGAATACCCCTTAATTTAGTAGTAAGTAGTAGTAGTAGCATTTTTTGTTATAGAGGATATAGTAATGCATCTTGTGTGAAAACTTCAAGAGTCTACTTATTATGGTTGCAGACACGGATGGACGGGCAAACGGGCATTGTAGGGTTATGTTTTTAGCCTTTGCATACGGAACCCTAATAACTAGATAAAGAAAGGATATGTTGTTTTATTTTTTTATAAAGTCTTAATTTCTGGACAATCTACTACAATTCACATTCAATAACTTACTTGAAGCAATGAAATAAGACGACATCAATTTAAATAAAAAAAGTTAATAATAAACGCAAATATGTCTCTGTTTAAAAAATCGACTGATGTAAAAAGCAATCGTTTTTTCATTTTTTAATTTTTTTGTTTGTTTTTAAAATAACCTTTAGAAACGACTGTTTTCAAATCTATCGATTTTCATTACATGACATGACAACACAAATAATAAAAATATAAAATTTAAGATTAAAGGGTGGCCCACTTATGAAATGAAACCCTTCGTTTGGGAGATAACTTGCACTTGGCTGATTTATCTATTTAAAATACTAAAAGCTACTGTTGCGTAATACAACACATGAAGATAAATCGTAGCTATCTTTTAACGAAGCTTTGTAAACAGTTGTAACACGATTAAAATTTTAAGTTTAAGACAGGTACTGTTATTGATACAAAAAAAAAAACAAATCATGTTATTATTTATAATAATGAAATGGCAACAACTACTGTAGAATGTTAATTTAGCAGAGAAGTTAACATTATGTACAAAAATTCGTTTGCAGAAATGCAGTTAACATTCAGGCTTATTTTTTTTGAAATAAAATTTCTAGTTCAACATTTCGAAAACCCTTAAATTCTCTTAACGGAATTAAATTATTAACTCCCTCCGTCTCTCACAGTTAACCAAACTTAATAGACTTTTCGGTAGATTTACTACTGCTGCTAGTGCCGGTGCGATTACCATTCTTAAGAATACCAACTCCAATTGTACCACTCGTATTACTTGCTGATCGATTATTTGTTTTCGCTAATAATTCAGATGAGCTATTTTCATAAAAAGATGATTTGTGTAATTTCTTTGACATTTCATCGACAGCATAAACATTGTTGCCACAATCTATACTGTGACGTTGCTGCAATTGCTGTTGTTGTTGTTGCTGCTGATGCAATGGACAATTGCGTTGATGTTCGACATACGAGTTTCCATTGGATTTGCGAAGATTTGCTCGCGACAGTGTATTTTGTAATTCACTTTGTAACGCTTCGTTTGTGGGCGTGGTGTCACTACCCGCATCTTTGTTTATTTTTTGTGTCGAAATAAAATCAAATTTTTCCGGTTCTCTTCTTGAATTTTGCTGGCGATATTCGCCAATTGTAACACTGCCCAATCGTAAAGTTTGTCTATTCGTATTACCACCGTTAGAAGTGGCGGCTGGTGTTTTATTTGGTCTGCTATAGGTGTCATTGTCATTGTAATTATTCGCTATTGCAATCTGAGAATTATTTGTTAAATCCTGATCATTCAATGCAAACAACTTATTATTGCTATTGCTTGCTGCATATGTTGCTTGTGTGTTCTTATTGTTATTGTTGTTTTTATATGCATTGCTACTGCTACTGGCCATTTGAAGAGGCTGTAAATAATTATTAAGAGTTTTTTTAAGTCTTGATTAAATAACATTTTAAAACTTTAAACTTTACCGGTGGTTTTGGTATATGAGTCGTTGTATCCTTTCTTGACTCTCTATGATCTCTTTCATCGTTTTGTTGTTTGATTGGCTTTGTTATATTATTTTTTGATGCTTTGGAACGATATGTACCTGAATCTTCCATTATTGTGGTATTTAAAAGTGCCTCCTTTCGATCCTGTAAGTAAAGCAAAAAAAATTTATTCAGAATAAACACCATATAGAACGTCGTCAATAATAAATTTTATATAAAAGAAAGGTGATTTATATAAAAGAAAAGTGATTCAGCTTTAAACTCAGCATGTAGATCTATTTTTAACCGACTTCAAGAGAAGAAGAAGGTTATCAATTTGACTGAATATTGATTTTTTTAATGTTTGTGCCCGCAAAAACTCAGTCATTTATCAATGTCGTCACATATCAATGTTGTTATTCTATTTGCCGCTTTTGATACTTCTTGATTTTTTGTATTCTATAACAAATGTGACGACGATATTGTAATGACGTGACTCTCTTTTTGGTCGACTGGAAGTGATTTTAATCAAACATAACATTTAAAATATAAAAAAGTGTAGTTTACAAATGCAAATTAATTTGAAAAATTAGTGGAAGAATTGCGGAAGAATTCTTGCACTGGGTTTTCGTGGAAGCACTGCTTTTTGAAATTTTAAAGAAAAATTTGAAGAAATTGGAAAAATTCTAAATTCTCTTGGTCCGCCTAGAAGATTAGCAGATGGAATGCAAAAGGTAACAAAATAAAGAATCGAATTGGGATTTATAAAAAAGTTTGTAAAAATTATGGCGAAATTTATAATTCAAAGTGAAAAAAAGATGGTTGCTAGTAAAGCGGCGTGTAAAGCCACTGGCGGCGGAATGTTTAAACAATTTTCACTTAGTTCGCTGGAAGAAGCTGTGGCAAACCTTCTTGAAGAAAATGGCCATGCAATAATCAAACTGATTTACTGCGTACTTGCGATCCAGCAAATAACACAAGTTTATGTTTCTTCGAGCTTTTATCATCAATTAAATTAGAAATATCAAACACAAATAAAATTCAACAGAAAACTTAGGGAAGTGTATTTTCATTTCATAAAAATCGACGGCTCGGCGGAATTGTTGCACGGTTGGCAATTTTTGTTCATTAATATCTCTATTTTAATAATGTATGGCCATTTGGGGCGAGAGTATAATAGTTTCCAAGGGAAAAGTCAGCAACGGTTTTTTGTGATCATTAAAAACGATTTTTTATAATTATTTTCTAAATACACAAATGTTTTGTTTATTTTTTTACAATTTAAATCAATTTTTCTTCTTCTAGATAAAAAAATTTATTCTAATTTTATTTTTTAATTCAAAATACCCAATCCCGGTGAATTTTACTTCCCGGTTTTTAATTCCCAAAATCGACGCTATTTCTTCGACGCTATCTTGGCGCACGTTGAATAGATGATGTTTACGACGTACATAACATAAGGTATGGTAAGGTAAGGAAAAATGCTGATAAAGGATGTGGCGGTCCAGAAAATGATGCAGTTCATTCTGCTAGCGTCCAAATTTTCTTGTTTTCTTTGGAAAACGTCCGCATACTTTTGTAAATAATTTTTCTTTCTAAAAAATGTCTAAAAATTAAATTAAAAATGAACCAAAAGCCGAAAATAAGTCAATTTTCATTAATTTTTAAGATCGATGGTTCAAATCCTGATTGGGCAAAAATTAAAAATTATTATTTTTATTTTAAAAACTGTGCTACGAGTACTGCTTAAAAAATTAGAAGAGTAAATTAATTATAAAGGTAAAAAAGCAATAACATTTATTTAAGTTTTACGAAAAATCTTATTGAAAAATTAGAAAAAAAAGAAAAGAAGATTAAAAACCAGAATAAAAAATAAACAAAAACGAAACTGCAAATAAAGTGCAAAATTAACAAAAAGAATAAAAATTTTTTAGATTCCAAATTTTAGGAATAAATTTAAGATTTAGCAAAAACTTTAAATTTTAGCTGAAAGCGTTGTTAATGTTGTAAAAAATCAGAAAATAAAACACTGCAATACCGTCAATATTTAAATTGTTTTTTACAAATATTTAAACCAATTTTATTAAAAAATTTAAAGCTAACAAAAAATGACTGAAAACCTCTGCTTTTAGAGAGAATAGTAATTTTATCACAATGTCACAAAATTTCCAAAAATTGGTTTTAAAAAAATCGCAAAGATTCCCAAAAACCCAAACATTTACGAAAATTCTTGATTTTTTTAATGTTTTTCATGTAACTTGTACTAAAATCTGATACTACTGGCAACTACAATTTTTTCAGTAACCAGTAAATTTTTACTGACTATTGCATTTTTACTGACTTCTGGACTAAGCTACACCTAGAAGACATTTTACACTCCCTTAAAAATGTCAATATTCCTCCTCGCTTAAGTTCCCTCAAAAAAAAAAAAAAAAAAAATTCTCTAGCAACGCTAATGCAGTTCAGTAAAAAAAATTTTAAGATTTTTAAAATTTCAAACATTAAGATTAAGAATGTTTTTCTGATAAAAAAAAGATAAGAATATAAAAAAAAACAAAATTTGTTTCACATTTCTATTCTATTAAAAGAAATAGATGGCAGAGTGTCTTAAAATCAGTTACAATTTTGCAACCAAAAAAATTTCAGAACAATCGTTATGTTTTACTTACAGCAGTGACGAAGACAAAATTAAAATGTTTTTTTTTTCTGATAATAACATTTTTTATTTAATATTAGGCAACAACGACAAGCGCATCCGGCAAGATAACAAGCAATTAAACTTTGTTAAGTCGATTTTTTCATATTTGTAAAATTATTTTTATATTCTTAAAAAAAAACTTTTTTTGCATTCAAAGTAAATCTTTTTAGGAAAATTAAATGAAAGTTTGTTCAAAAGCGAAATGTAAGAAAAATGAAATCTTTAAATAAACAACTAATTTTTAGCGACTGCTGCCTTGAAATAAGCCAACATAAGTAATTACACGCTCACACACATAAGTATCGCTTAACCCCCGCTAAATAAAAATAATTCTTAAATAATACACATGATCTTATTCTACGTGAACACATGAAGATTAGGGTGGCTTACAAAAGTTGTGTTCAAGACGTAATGGTTCTTACTTTTTTTGTCTTTCCTTAATCTAAACTTGAAAGTCCGAAATAGGTGGCAAATTCATTCATTTTCGCCGTCACTGAAAATGACTAACTCCATACATAAAAATCTGCATCAAATCTGTTTTTATATGAACTTTGACATTTCAAGCAACGGCGAAAATGAATGAATTCCCCACTGCTATTACTATAGTTGAAACGAAGGCGAATTAATTAAAAGGTGGTACCCAAGGCGAATTAACTATAAGGTGATAGCGGTGGCGAATTCATTAATTTTCGCCTGTATTCTATCTGTCAAACTCCATATATAAAAAAATCTGTATAACAGTTAGATAAATTTTTTATTTATGGAGTTTGACAGTTAGAATACAGGCGAAAATAAATGAATTCGCCACCGCTATCACCTTATAGTTTATTCGCCTTGGTTGTACCCATGGCGAAATCAGGTATTACGTGGTGGTAGTGGCGAATTTATTTACTGCCGCCGCTGCAGGAAATGCCAAACTCCATAACTAAAAAATCATCGACAATTTTTTTGTATATGAAGTTTGAAGACATTTCCTGCAACGGCGGCAATAAATGAATTCGCCACTGCAACCACCTGGTACACGATTGCGTCATGTTGGTACCGATGGCAAATTAAGTCATTTTTGTAGATAACCTTACTGTCAAACTCAGTATCAGACCAAAAATGGAATACAACTCTCATAAATGGGCCAGTGCTTCAAAGTCTACTTTGAAGTTAATCGATCGCGTGCAGGAGAGAGAAGAAGCTCATCGGTGAAAGTAGGGTATCCAGACCTATTGATTCACTGGAGCATCGACGCAATGTGGGGTTTGTTTCACTGTTTTATCGTTACCACAGCGGAATGTGCTTTTATGAAATCAGGGAACTTGTTTCTGAAAACCTTAATTTCTTACGCGCAAATCGCTCTGCATCAAGAGCGTATTCCTTTGTGGACGATTGGCCAGTTAATCGCACTACGCATTACAGAGAGAATTCGTTTTTTAGCCGAAAAGTTCGTATGTGGAATAAACTCCCTGCAAAGGACGTTCCTGCCACTTTCAATGTGCAAAGATTCAAATCAAATGTCTACAAGCAATACTTCCTTAGCCCCCTTCCCACAACCTAATTTCCTAGTTCTGGCACAATGCATTGCATAAGTAGGGGTCATCCCCTAAGTGCTGGTCTTAATAAAAAAATATATACGAGGGCTTTTATATATATTTCTGGTCTGGCAACACTCAGTGTTGCAATCTGTTGAATACTTTGAAAAACAATAAAACCATTTTTGATTATAAATATTCGCATTTACACTATTAGGCCCGAAATATATACAGCAGCCCTCGTATATATAAAAAAATCTGTATAACAGTTTTTTATATGGAATTTGACAAGTTAGGTTACTGGCGATAAGAAATGAATTCGCCATCGCCACCACGGCGAATTAAATATAAGGTAATAGCGCAGATGCAATAACAACAGTTATATTTGACTCCTATAGTGATCTGATAAGAATTTATTATTCATCAATAGCTCATTCATTTGTGAATCGCTAAGTACTTTGCAATGGAACAGCGCTTTCTAGTTATGGCCTTTGTAGGAGGATAAACCTTCTGCTGAACTGAGCAAAGTTTTATTTAAAATCTCATATATACTAGAACAGATTTCTGTAAGCTTGTCCGGATTTAAGAAACATGGTTTGAAGCAGTTTAGACGTTCCATTTTTATACTCTTCACTCCACACAAAAAGTGGAAGAAGTCTGTCATTCCGTTTGTAATTTCTACTATATCTATTTCCGACCGAATAAAGTACACACATATATTCTTAGTTCTTATGTATAGCAAAGTCGATTGAGCGATGTCCGTCTTTCTGTCCGTCTGTGTTCGGGTTAAAATCAACTATACCAAGGCACTAGATGAGCTAGAGAAAATTAAAAAACAGCAATCGATAAGACATAGTCTCGAAAATACTGCTGTTGAAAAGAAGCAAGATCGTTCCATGTCCTTCGAGGCAGCGGGCAAAACACCCCCGCCTGTCGCTAATTTTCATTTGGAACAAATCTAGTTTAGTGAAGTAATTCCAATAAAAAAAACAAATAAAGAATATATATATAGAGAAATAAATAATAAGAAAAACAAATATCAAGTGAAAAAATTGGACTCGTCCATATTATTCAAGTTATGGGCCCCTGAATTTTCCATAGAAAAGTAGCATTGTGCACCATATTTTTCAAGATATCAATATGGGTATTATTTAAAAGCTTTTCAAGAGATCTTTCAGGAAAAATGAAAATTTTTAAAATGCTTAACCCATTAAGAACCGATGACATTTTTATAAAGTACTTAATTTTTTTTTTGTTTTTTTTTTTTTATTGGAGTTACTTCACTAAACTAGAGTTACATACATATATGATGAAGGGTATATAAGATTCGGCGTAGTTGAATATAGCACTCCTACTTGTATCTTGTAACAATTATATTTGTAAGAGAGAAAAGGACAGGAAATGAGTCAGAAAAGTCAGAATCAAAGCAAGCAAAGTTAAAACTAACTGCAGTAAAAACTTTATTTCAGAACCTCCCTAATTCACATGATTGAGGCACATGCACACAACTCCACACACACGCAAAACACATGCATATGCTGTGCAAAACAATAGTCGTATGCATGTTGTTTATTTATGATTAACACATTAATATGTTGTGTTGTTTGCAATTGTTGCAGCTAATATTAAATTGTTATTATTGCTGTTGTTGTTGTCTTTCGCTACATACCTCATAAGTACTCAAAGTTACCAAACACTTTCCACCACGAGCCGGTTTCATTGTTGCGTGTAACGCTGATGATGTTGCTTCATTGTCAAAATAGTTTTGCATTATTATTTTCTTTTTAATTTTGTTTTCCTTTTCTTCTTTTTTTTTGGCTCCAACTTTAAATAATTGTAGTTGAAATTTTTTGCATTTATTTTTTTTTTTATTTTTGTTTTTTTGCTATAATTTTTCTTTGAAAAAGAAAATTCCTTATGTAAAATTTAAAACTGAATGAATGAATAACCAGCATTCATTCAGATGTTAATGGTTAAGATTATTTATTATAAACCGAGGTTTATAATTTTCTTTTTTTTTTGTTGTACCGATATTTTTTTACGTTGATATTCCTCCGAACCATTCAACGTTTTAAAATAAAATAACAATATATTTTTCTTGACGCACTCTATTGTTGGGCTGGCTGGCTGGCTGGCTGGATGTCTGATTGAGTTGGTTGGCTATTGCCACTTTATCAAATACAATTTGTTAGAGAGTGTATGGTTGGTTGTATCAGTAAAAATTAGAAAAAAAACAAAAACACAAAAACATACTAAATTAGTTAGTTGGTTGATTGTATTGTGTTATTTTCTATTTGATGTTTTTTTTTTTATTGATAATTTGGCACAATTTAAGAAAAAATATGACAAGACCAGACAGACAAAAAAATGAAATAAAATAAATAATAAAAAATAAGAAACAAAAATTAAAACAACACTCTTTTTAAGATAAGATAATATTATAAAGAGTTTCTAATGTAGATAGATACATGTTAGAATGACGCAGAGCGAGCCATAAGAACATAAAGTAATTGTTTTATTTAAATTAGTGATTCACTTTACGAATTTATTGACTCGTCTCTATAACAACCTCAACAATCGCCAAGACCCTTTACATTACAAATGATAACAGTTTCGTCTCCATCGTCATTAAACCATTCAATGGTCTCTCATGCACTCTCTTTTTTATTTTTAAAGCTCTTTTTTTTGTGGCGTAATAAACGAATATTTAACAATCGATTGGCAGAAAAATAGAAAAATCAACAAAAATAATAATAGCAGCAGGCGTTATTCAAAAGTAGGGAAGCGCCGACCACTCACGTGATTAGTGTGACTCAAGCATGATGACAAGTGAATTATAATAAAAGCACTTAAATAGAATTTAAGCGTAAAAATATTGTGGTTTTTCACAACGTTGTCAACTCAATGCTTTTAGTACTGTTTTTGGTACCTTTAAAAAAATTTTTATTTAGTGCTTTTCTCCACCATGTTTCATAAAAAATTGAGTGGAAATTAAAGTTTTAGTATTTTTTTTTACAATACACCTTAATTTTTCTACCTCGATTCGTTTAAAATTTTGAAAGTTGGCAACACTGATTTTTAAAAATATTTCTCTCTTTACTCTTTTTTTTTATTGAGAATGTTCAAATTTAGAGGTTCGTTTGCACAGGCTGTCGGTATGGAAAACCGACTTACTTGGGTCCTAGATGGTCCCTTTGTGTTACCTCAAAAAGGAATATGCAAAGGATCTTCAGGTCTCTATATTACCACTAGATTTATACCCAAACCACTCCGAAGACCGAATAAACGGGTTTACCCTAGCAACATCACAGACCGATATATCTGCAAGCCTATGCAGTCTCGGACTGTGTAAAGTAACTGCTCGATTATTTCGATTCCTGAGCAGGGATGTCATTTATGGCGATTTTTCGCCAAACGTCGCGATTTTTAACTCATTTGGCACCCTTTATAACTTATAATTTTTTATCCCAATAGAACTTTAAACAAAAAACCTTTGAAAATAATTTCGGGCACATGGCCACCGCGGCTGTTCTTCACGAAGAACATTTTCTAGATGTAGAATGATTTCACTCGACAGACGGCAAAACTGTTTGTTAAAAAGCCGTCAAGCAAGTAATGAGCCTCAACGTCGAATACAGTTTTTCGTCCACAGCTTTTACGAATTGAAGACTGATTTTCAAAGTAAATTTGGTTGATTTGATAGCATGCCAGCAAGAAATAAGTGAGCGAAACTTATACATACACAATTTTCTTCTAGCACATTTGCCATAACTTTATACTGAAACCGCGTTGCCGTTGTTCTGCTTATTAAATTAACATGAATTATTTTTTTGCTAATTAAATCTAAGTTTTAGCTTAACAAAGTTCAAAATGCAGCTTAGAAAAATTTTGGTAATTAAATATTTTCCAAAGATCATGAAAAATTTTCATTATATTTTTTGTAAAAAAAAAGTCACTGGCAACGTTGTTTGCTACAGACATCACACGCATACAACGGTTTACATAATTTTTTTCATTTTCATATTAAGAATGTGATAAAAACTTTGTTCTACGCAGTGATGGATATTTTCATCATCAGTGCTTGTCATTTTATGGATCAAATGATGCTCACTCTTTTTATAGGGATTGTTCAAGCGTCCAATCTGTTCATGATAATTTGGGAGAGTAACATGATTTTAAATCTTTTAAAATTGAGAGCACTGACAGTTTGTTTGACAGTTAAACCTTTCATAAGTTCTAGCGCACTTGAAAAAACATCCTTTTATAAAAGATTTTCATTGAAAAGAGTAATAAAAGCTCTGAAATGCTTTCTTTGCATTTAAGGAAAAAATATCTCAGCATAAATCAATTAACGCATAGAAATGCAAGTGAAAGTTGCTACAAGAGGTTTTGCAAGATTTCCTACAACAACGTTTCATTATAATTGCATTATTTTAAGACTCTGCTAAAAAAAATAATATCTGAAATAAAATGTACAACAAAGAGTAAATATATTGTACAATATTAAGTTATTTACAACAACAAACTTTTTTATTTTTTTTATTTTTATTGAAATCCATATTTTTTGTTCAGGTGCTGGCTGCTTGTAATTTGTTTTTCTTCTTTTAGTACGAGCAGTCAGCCAGTCAGTTTGTCAATAACTGAACATCACATAAACTAAAGTTGGTGGTGTGAAACAACAGCTAAAAGATAAAACATAAGTCGAATGTAAATATTTGTTGTTTTAAGGTCGTTGTTAAAACCAATAAATAAAATTAATACACTCGCCAAGATGAATGAATGAACATGTTCATGAGTATTCATTAGTACAGGTGTGATGTGAAAATATTGTTGTGAATGACGAATTGGAAATATGAAACTTTTTCGTTCGAATTTAAATTGACATTTGTATTTATGAAAGTTTTCAAACATTATGCGGTGAATTGGCAGACTGAATAACTGATTGACTGACTATTGTAAGACAAAAGCTTAAGGGAAAATAATATAGTTTTGAGAAAACCTTGACTTAAACAGAGATTGAATGTCAAATACAATGTTAAATTATGAAAAATCATATTTTTGAGAAAATTATGACAAATGCAATCGTATGTTAATTAAAAAACTTAAAACAAACAAATGAAAGCAGAGCAGCAAATGCAACACTGGGCCTAATAATGCTTTTTGCAACTTCTTAAAAATAACGGTAACCAATTAACTGTTTATTTTTATACCCTTCACCACAAAAAATTGAAAAGGGTATATCTAAGTTTGTCATGCCGTGTGTAATTTTTGCAATATCCATTTCCGACTCCATAAAGTATATATATTCTGACTTCTTATGCAGAGCGAAGTCGATTGAACAATGTCGTCTGTCCGTCCATGTTGAAACCAAGTTTGCTGAGGCAAAAAAAAAAAAATTAAAAAAATAAATATGTCAATCGATTAGTTATAGTGTCAAAAGAAAAGAAATTGGAAATCAGCAAGATCGGCAGTAGGCTAAACACCACGCCTACCTCTAATATTTTCATGTAATTTGAAACAATAAAGTAACTCCAATCAAAAAAAACAAATATATAGGGCGTTAGAGAATTAAAACATAAGAAAACAAAAACATTAAGTGAAAAAATTGGCGCTCCCCCATATTTTCAAAGTTACAAAGCTCTGAAATTTTTTTAAAATATCAAAATGGGCGTCATACTATGTCTAGTTTTAGGGCCTTTCTATGCACTGTATAATATATTATAACCTTGTTCGGAGTGGAGCCCCATACTCCACTCCGAACACGTGAGAAATTTATCAAATCAGTTTGAATCGTATAGATCAGGAGATATCTATATTTTAAATAGCTTAGAAACTAATTTTGTTCAGATCGGTTAAGACTAATAAATTTCTTCTCCCCCACTCCCCTCTACTAATCCAATTTTTTTTCAAAATAAAAAAATTACAATATAAAGTTTCTTGTAATCAGTACGCATGTTAGTGCCCGTTTTTCCCCTTTTGCTCTCAAACAGATATAGATGAGGAGGACCTATTTATGTTTTGAATTTCTATAAAATCGATTAGCCGAGACTTTGTTAAAGTTCATACAGACGTATAAAAATTCTCGCTTCCCCTTTTTCTCCCTTCCTTGTCCGCTACTAAGGAATATAAATACCCTATTTTACCATGAGGACAAATAGCTAACCGTGTTCACATTTTATTAATCTCAGTTCAGTCGCTTAGCCGCAATTAACGCACGCACAAACAAATACAAAGAGATTCAAAATATTGTTACGAAAAGTAAGATCTGGCAACCCCTGTTGTTGTATGAGAGTGGTGAATAAACTTACTTACTTCCACTAATGGTGTGTATAGAATAATACCACAATTAGCTAACGAAAGCGGAGCAACCTCGATGGTTGCGTTGGTAGAGGTGCGTGCTGTAAAACAGAAGATCGTAAGTTCAATCCCGACTTCGGACATGCGTACAACGGAAAATAATAATTGTTATAATGCAATTAAAAATTATGAAGCAGCAGTACAAATCTCCCGAGAGGCAAAAGACAATTATTGTGTGAAGCCATGGCAGATAATTTAGGGGAGACGTCTAATTTAATATAAAAAGTTGGAACGATAGCGGTTAGCGCAGGGAAGTGTACCAGCATAACGGCAGTGTATGGCAGGCATGTGTTGTGGCTATTGGATTACCGGAGATGACTGGCTTGGATAAAAGGAGTAGTGAAATGACTTTGGATGCTTAAGGTTACTAAACAAGGCATCGAGTAGTTCATGTCTCGCCGGAGCAAGACAGTAGTGTGTCGTGGATGGCTGCGTTTATAATAATAACGCATGTTTAGTAAATACGAGACCATGGGATTCACAAGACCGATGGATCAAGAAGCATAGCCAGAGAAAGCCCCCATATAAAGTAAGAATTCAGATTTTACAATGAGCCACAGTGGTATTGCAATCAAAAGAATCCGTACGTTTGTGTCTATAAAAGGCAAAAACGTAACAATATATATTAGATTTATAAAAATAGGTCAAACGAAGTAATTCAGGCATGTTATGAATTTCACACGAAAATTTCAATTCTAATTTTTCAAGGCATTGTTGCTATAAAATTATTTTTTACAAAAAAACATTGTTTTGAAAAATTTGAAGTGAAAATTTCGTGTGGACTTCAGAACATGCCTGATTGTTTCGTTTCGTCCAAATGCTTAAAATTGATAAGTATAACGTTGTTAATTATTAATTCTGTTGCCTAACAAATATTACAAAAATAAATTTTAAAAGTTGAGATGCTTCTAGCCGGATAACAGCCGATTTAACACCGCCAACGTTACCGAAATTTAGATCACTTTAAATCTACGAATATAACTTCTGATAAACCTGCGTGATATTTCTACGTAAATAATACAAACAATCTACTGACAGCACTATTTCTTAATTTTAAGTACATTGCGTTTTAATTAACAAATTAAATTAAAAAAAAAAAATAAAATAAAAATAAAAAGTTATTAAAGCACATTTGAATATAAATAGCTTTTGCTCTCATGAAACAAAATCTAATAGCAGAACTTTTTATTACATATTGTCACTGACATGACTATCTAGCGTAACTGATGTTATCAAGTGAAATGAGTTAAAGGTCACCAGTAGATTTCCTTAGTCATGCTATTATCAAGCGCTCACATATAATGCTTGAGTTCATTACGTTGCATTAAGAAATAGTTTTCTTTTTTTATACAAAGCTTTCTCGCTGACAAAGTGTTGTAAAAATAATAAATTAAATACATACATTAAATTTCTTTTTTAATTTCCATACAAAAAATGCCTACTTTGGACTTAAGGTGATGCAACATTGACTAAAAAAATAAATAGCTCCTGCATATTAAAGGGTTGTTAGAACCCAACAGAAATGATTGATCGGAACTAGTAGATACACAATTTTTCACTATCACATTTGCAACAATATTATATTGAACGGCGTTGCACTTTTGATACTAAAATGGGATAATTTTGTTTTTCGCAGACCAAATTTAAATTTGGGTTTGTTTTTATAGATATTTGTTTAGCAAAGTTTAAAATGCAGCGTATAAAATATTTTGTAATAATATGTTTAAAAAATCAACATAAATTTTTATTACATAAACTTTTATTACAATATAATTCTTGCAAAATGAAACCGACTTTATAACAGATTTCATATGTCGGTCCATAACGATTCAAGAGTATGGCCAGATACATAAAATTACATTAACTCTAAGGGCTCCCTTATATGCTATCTCCAACTTTATTCTTGTTCTTCTGTTCAACAGTTTGACAATAACATCAAATTAGAGCAACGATAGAGCCACCCTTTAATTTCTAAATTCAAATTATATACTTGCTGTTGTAGTAGACTTAGCAATAAGATTCTTTGCAAATTTCAACCGTCTGTCTATAATGGTTCAACAGTTTCGTCATATACATAAGATTACATCAACTATTGTAGAACCCTTTAATTTATAATTTTGAATATTAATACTTCTTCTTATACAAAACAGCAGTGGAAATTCTATCTAATTAATTTTAAGTGTTTGTATATAATGGTTTAAAAGATATGGCCATATAGGTCAAGTTACATAAATAAATTTTGGGAACACCTTTTATTTTGTATGGGTTCCCCATACAAAGATTTCAAAAATCTCCACATTTGGCACTTTACGCCCCCAGGGGAGTTGCAGGGGTTGTGCCACTGGCATGGGTGGATCGGCCCTCCAAACTTAGTGGGGGTCGGTCATACATTAGTGGTACAGTGGGATTTTTCAAAACTTGACCTACGGGACAAAAGTCAATACTTGGGGGGGTAGTAGAATTCGTTTTAGAGGTATAGTTCCTCGGGCAAAGTTTATTATTTTGATCCCTAGAGTACGATTTTCACTGAGCCATGTGCGATTATTAAATCGACCCGCCCTAGGGGACATCCTTTAATTTTTAGATGTTTGCATTACTTTTGTTACTGTGAGCAATAGTAATTTAATAGTTAAAATACACCTAAAAATGTGTACGTAGTATGAGGACACCCTTTAATTTTTAAGATTACGAACTGTTTTTAAAACAGGGCCAATCCGTAAGCATAGTCTATCAAATAACAAAAAATTTTCAAAATTGGTTTAGAAATAAACATAAAGCAACATGTGGATAACCACGAATGGATAACCTCCTTCTTTTTTTGAAGTCGGTTAAAAACAAAGTCAGTGGATATGCTGTTTGCTATAGATTTCACATTTCAGAATGTAACAGAAACTCTGTTTTATGAAACGACCTGTATTTTAGTCAACAGTGACGCTCAAATGACCGACAAACACTGCTCTGGTAAGAACAAACTTCTTTACCACCTGCTTTCGCTACACAATCGCTTTTCAAAGCAGGTAGCACTAATTATTAACAGCTCTTTAAAAAATTGCCTCCTTTTGAGTAATAAAGTCCATGCGAGGAGCTCCGGACACTGCAACGACCCAAAAAAATCTTTACTTGGTGCACTTAAAGGCCGAAAGACGCAAATTTAATTTTTTTATATAATGGCCGCCATAATGTTACCTTAAAAGGCAACTAATTAATTATTCGAGACCCGAACATGTTTTTCCGTAAAAACAAACAATTGCATAACAAAAGGAACCATTTGCAGAAAGCCACCAAAATCATGTTATTTAAAAGGGGGAAATACACAGAACATTGAAAGAATTCGAAGCCAAAATGTAGAAATCAATTGTTTAAAAAATTGTTAGAAATTGGAATGGAAAGATTGACTTCAGCAGGTTATTTGAAGAAGATTAGATAAAGTCAAACATTTCAATAAAAGATTTTTTTACTTTATAGATTATGCTGTTACACAAGTAGATTTAATACCCTTAATACGAGTCTCCGTCATTGAATTTATACTAATAGTAGCAGAATTTTTTTAATGTGAGTATTAAAGAAACAACAAAAATAAAGCTGCCACATATTTCTATATTTGGAGCATCTAGACGTTTTTATACGCCTAAAAAGAAAAATTAAAGTTTCTAGCCAGTAAATGAATTACAAAAATATACTTATGATATTCCAATGCCACGTTTTATTATTTCCGGTGTCCGCCAGGAAGGTATACTACTTTGTTTGTTTATAATTTTAAATGAAAGAGAATAGATCTTATATTGATAATTGTTTGTCGGCAATTATGTATGGAATACAACATCAGATAAATGTCCACCACTGATTTCGTCACAAATGCGAGTCCTTTTGAGCACATTTTTCATTACATTCTCACACATTTCATTTAGAATTTCATTAATTTCTTTACAAATATTTTGTTTGAGTTGCTCAAGCGTTTCTAGTTTGTTTGCATAAACCTTTTTTTCAGATATCCCCACAAAAAGAAGAAGTCCAGACCAGCCAAATCAGGCGACCATGGAGACCAATCAACGTCACCATTTTTTTAAATAATTTGTTATGGAAAGAACTCTCGCAGCAATTTCATTGTAATCCTGCCCGTATGGCATGCGGCACCGAATATTGTTTGATAAAAAATTTGCCCTGTTTCTACTTTACGTTTACAATGTTTACCAAAATGGCGGCAAGACATAGTAGTATACCTTCCCGGCGGACACTTTGTATTTAGATCTCATTATGTTTATACAATCTTCTTCCCCACTGTACATCATTGATATTCGATCCAACCACACTGTGTATTAGACATGTGCCCGGTCGTTCGTTTCAGTGACCGGTCTTTTTCGGTCAATTATCTAAGACTGATTCGTTCGTTCAATTCGTTCAATCGGTCAATTTGAACGAAAGGAGCCGTTTAAATATCTGGCTCATTTCGTTCAATTAAATCATCCGTTCAATTTAACCCGTACGCTATTGAACGAAAAGACCGGATTTAAATGACCGGATCATTCCGTTTACTTGATTGATTCGGTCAATTTAACCCGTTCGTTCGCGAACGACACAGCTCTACTGTGTATCATTGAAATATAATACAACAGCAAATAGTGCGTGTTAAAATGAAATGTATTCAAACAAGCCATTACCACAAATGATATTGATTTTATTAGCAAAAGGAGCACGTGTTATTTTATAAAATTAAAATTGTAAATTCTTTTAAAAACTGGGTAGAATGAACAATGTTGTATGAAAAACCTTCCTTTTCCTACAGAAATCGTGATAAAATAATCATGACTGAAATAATTTTAATCATCTTTTTTCAATTAATTTGATTTAAGAAAAAAAACTACATGTTAATACTCACCCTATTTTCAGTAGATATAACGGCACCGCATTCTTTGAATCCATTCTTGAACATGCGCTTGTGGGCCTGTTTGAATTCATTCATTAAAGCGCTGTGTTGATCACCCACGACATTGAGAGTATTATTGCTATTGTTGTTATTGTTAATGTTGTTATTTGTTGTTGTTGTTGTTGTATGTTTATGATAATGATCATTGCCAGTCATTGTGTTAGTTTGCGCCATATTTGCTATTGTTTGATTTGTATTCGCTCTGGAGTGATGATGATGATGATGATTATTATTGTTCTCACGTTTTGTGTCGCATTGTAATGCCTTCACTTCATCATGTGAGCCATGTTCTTTAAAAGAAAGAGGTTGACGTCTCTATTGAAAAAAAATTAACAAATAAATGAAACATGAAACAACACTTACTTATTGAAACAAGATCTACATAAAGAAAAAAATGTTATTTAACATTCTTTGTTAGAATTTAATTTAATTTTCTATAAAAGTTTTTTCAGGTTTGTGTTTACAATATTTTATTTATACTATTTTTTTTAGATTATCGTAATACAGCGTTAAATTTCCTTTACTTAATGCGCAGGCGGATTAGGGCTGCTTGCTTGTTTTTTCTATTTTAAATAATTCTTAGAGATGAAATTCATGTCTATTGAATTACATGATGTAACAGGCCATTCTAATTGTTGTAAAAAGATAGTGCACTGAGAGAAATACTTCCTAACTGGTAAGAAATCATTACGTTGATCTAACTACATGAATACAATGAAACGATACATTCTAGTGATGAATGTTACATCAATAATATAAAGCTTTTCGAAAGCTTGTTTGTTTATTTTCTTGTAATAGAAGTAAAAAGCTCTTTAATTGAGCATTAATTTTTCGAAATAAAAATGTGTAAAAGTATAGACGCCCAGAAAACATCTCGCGCATAAATTGTATGGTTTCAAAGCCACTTGATGAGATTTTCAACCGGTTGCTAAAATCATAATTGCGGCCTTTAAAACTGATCTTACTAAGCAAAAAAGACTTATGATAAAACATGGATTCATGTACCCTATGATGATGTAGATGACTTTTAGTTGTGTTACCTTCAGGGAGAAGAAAACAGTGATATTTTGGAGATCTTATTGGTTTTTATCAAAAATATTTAGATTGCGTTCTCGGAACTCTATTGCAGTAATTTATGACTAACAAAGCTTTCAAGGTGAAAATAAGATTGCTTACGATGACTTCTTCCTAAAAACGGTATTAACTTTTTTAGATAACAAGCAAACAATTCAGAGCGTTGACAATCTTTGCTGTGAAAGCTTATTAAGCTTTAGTCCTTTTAAGAACTGAGCTTTGTAAGTGTACAAACACAATTCTTAATATTAAGAGTTTTATTTATTTTTAGATAAAAATTTAATTAAATTTGTAATTGACTCAATCATATAATTAATTGAAAAATATATATTAAATTGTCTAATTAAATAATTAATTGAGACAATTAAATATTTAAATAAAAAAAGAAGAAACCAACCAATTTTCTTATTATATTTAATTAAAAATTGAATTTAATTTCAATCTGAAAACAAGTAAAACCTTTAATGGGTGCAAAATCTTTTTCTGTGTGAATACTATAGAGAACTTTTTAATACTTGCAGTTTTTCAATATTAATAGCAGCAATGCAAATAACAAAACCAGTTAAAAAGCTTTGCACTTGAACGGTATTTGTGTAAAAAGTGTTTAATAATTTTTAAAAAATTTCGAGAAGCAGAAGGAGGAGAAGATTGTTTGCTGCAGAAAAGTTTTGCAGTCTATACCAAGAAGAAGTTGAGAACTGTCGTTTAAATCTTCTATTTAAAATTTTGGTTTAATACGCACTTTATTTTCTTTATTCATATACTTCGATAGTATTTCTATAGATAAATTAAAAAAGTTAGTTTGTCTGGGGGTTTCCATCTCTGCTTCTATAGCATCAACATTTTGTTTAAAAACGCCTTTTAATTTAGAGGTTTCTCTAAGAATCTCACTATTTTAGTTCTCCGTATATAGAATTATTAATAATTACTTCATATGCGAAGTACCCGAATCCCCAGCACCATTTCAAGCAACAGCATCAGTATCACATCAAATTGAAAGATTTTTAAAAATTTCTCTAAATAGGGGTCGCTCTAAGATATACTTAGCTCTCAAAGCAATCTACATTAGACGTTTAGAGATGGATTTTTTAATTATGGGGGCTTTTTTATTGCTCGTCTCTTGAACACAAATTTATCATTCCATTTGAATTTTAAGATCGTCCTAAACTAAAAACAAGTAAGAGTGCTATATTCGGCTATGCTGAATCTTATATACCCTTCACCATCTATGTAAATCTAGTTTAGTGAAGTAACTTTAATCAAAAAAGCAAATATTGGGGTTACCGAGTCTTAAATAAATAAAAAAAATTTATACTGCATATAATAATTTTACATAAAAATGTCAGTGGCTCTTAATGGGTTAAGTATTTTTGAAAAATTGTAGTATTTTCTTAAAGATCTCTTCAAAAGCTTTAGAATGATATCCATATTGATATTTTAAAAAATTTTAAAATTTCAGAGGCCCGTAACTCGCAAAATATGGGACAGTGCCAATTTTTTCACTTGATCTTTTATTTTTTATTTTTCAATATTATATCCCCCCATATATTTCTTTTTTTAATTGGAGTTACTTTATTGTCCCAAATCGTATGGAAAAATTAGAGGTAGGCGTGGTGTTTTGCCCGCTGCGTCTTAGGACATGGACCGTTCTTGCTGACTATGTCTGATCGATTGGCGTATTTAAATTTTTTGTTTTTGCAAACTTGATTTCAACACTAACATGGACGGACATCGCTTTATCGTCTTCGCTATGCATAAAAACTCATAAAATATATACTTTATGGGGTCAGAAATAGATATTGTACAAATTACACTTTTTGTGGTGAATGGTATAATAAATTGATCCTTCTATTTTTATTCCCATTAAGTAACAACAAACTAATACATACACAAATACATTTTTATACGTAAACATTTTTTTATAAAAAAAAACTCTTTTTTTGCACTTACCGCTTTTCGCTTTTTAAGTTCCTCTGTAATGGCACTGGAGAGACTACCTCCATCATAATAACTGCTGTTTGATTGCTCACTTTCCTTATTCAAACTGATATTTGAGTATGTTGAGTTGTCGATTGCGGTTGTGGCCGCTTTATTTAATTTGGCCAATTGAAGATTGGCTAATTGATAACGTTGCATGGTGGCAGCCACTCCACCAATTTTAATTTCGCCATCATCATGACCCATGCTCTTTGTATAAGTGTTAGATGATGTATTTGTTGATGATGCTGATGAGGCTGTTGAATTTGAAGTTGAAGTCATTAAGGAATCAATTGAAAAATGGTCATTATGATGATGATGATTATGTTGTGCGTTATTAAACATGTTTATGGGTGGAGGTGGTGGTAACACAGCTGTTGTTTGTTTAGTTGTTTGCTTGAATTTCGTTAAAGTCCCTTCTATGGCAGAATTTTCTCCAGTGTTTTCTTTTTGGCTGGCTAATACGGTTTTCTTAATGGTACCTGTATTGCTGGATTGCGTGCTATTATCCACAAATGTATTATTAATGGAAGTGGCACCATTTTCTGATAACTTTATAATGGTTTTGTTAATTTCCTTATTCGCATTAGGCTGTGTAAAAGAAGTGTGTCTTATGGGTAAATTTGTTGCTGAAGTGCTGGCAGCCATTGAATTAACATTTGTACTTTTTTCTGTTATGGATTTTGAACGACATTTACTTTCGTTGGCATAGAGAGGCTGATTCCAGTTTGTTGTGTTCGATTGGATTGTATTTTCTTCGCGTACAGAGGTTAAACGTTTGGACTTAACATCAGCCCAACAAGGACTCTGATCTCCGGTAACGGAACTGGCGGAACTATTATAACCACTAGATTCCCCTGGAAATAGATCACATCCTGCACCCGTATGAACTGTCATATCCAGTTTGTTTGAACTTTTCATAACAGCTACCGCCTCACTGAATAGAACATCCGAGAAGTCAATGCTATTCACTGTTAAAATTTGATCACCCGGCCTTAGGCCTGCCTCACGGGCTACACTTTTCTCTTTTGTAAATTGCACAAATATACCAGGTTTCCATTCGGGTCCTTTGCAAATGCCCAAACCCAATTTGGTGCGCGGAGCCACATTAAGAACCACATTAATAACTCGTTCACTCTGATTGCGACTGTGATTACGTTCAGAGGACTGATAAGAACATTCAGATGTGGTAGAACTAATACTTGGCGTCTTGACTACATTCCACGTAAGACAATCAGTATCTTTACTATATTTTACCAGTAGAGAAAAAAAAATGAAATTTTATTTTTGTTTTTTGTAATAACTTTCAAAAAAGTCTTTACTTACTCTTTAACTGGTAACATTCCCACACTGCGTACTTTAAGTGTTAAACGTTCTTGATGGCTGATAAGTTGTACGAATTCCTTGTGTATGGCATCATCTATTTTGAATCCATTTATACGAAGTATCTGATCTCCAATCTACAAATAAATTTAAAAACATAAAATTTACTTTGCTGAAAATATTGTTTCATAAATAGTTTTTATAAACAGTCGCCAATTGGGTCATTTTCTATATAATAATTACTGTCTGTCGCGTACTATTACAAACTGCATGAGCACGAGATTGTTTAGTTTGTGCGTCACGTAAATATGTTTGTAGAATATTTTTATTTTCCAGCTATATTTTCTTTAAGTGTACGTGCAAGACCTTCCCTAAAATGTTAATAATTATGTTTGTTGAATAGTGTGTTATGTGCGACATGTGCTTAGTGAAAGTAAGTTTCTAAAAAAATATTCCAGTGACTCTTTGTTTGGCTGTTCTAAATTTATAATTTGTGTTTTATATATTTTTTTTTTAATTTTAAATAATTGCTTACTTCAGTACTTGAGGAATAATATTTGATATTTTTTTATTTATTTATTGGATGAAGGCACAATAAGTATTACAAAAATATAATTTTTTTAATTGCAACACAGTCTTCTTACAGCGGCAAAAAAAATCATCTATTCAGTCAATGACTTTAAGCACCATTTTTACAGAGGCAGCAGTAAATTTGGGGATCAATTTTACCTTTTAATATGTGAACAGGAAAAGTCACTGGTCATATTTCCTTTTGTTAAACGAAAAGGGTCTTGTGACTGCAAATACTAGCATATCAATTCTTTGGAACTTTATTCATTTTCTATCTCTTACTCTGTGGCTCTGGATAGATTTTAATTCACGATATCGTGTTGACTTAAAATGTGTTCGAGTGTTTATGCTGCCTCTAACTAAGTGCTTAGTTGGGGTTTGGATTAGACCACGCAGTCTTATTAATTATTTGTTGGGATTTGAACTCATGTCTCGTGATTTTTAACAAGCATTTCGACAACTCTACCAATGCATCACATGCTACTCATTAATAATTATTTTTCTTTATACTAAAACTCGCTGCCGGGGTTTGAACTTATGACACATTCTTTTTAACACACAAGCTTAAACCTCTTGCAACGCTACCAACACGGCTGCTCAATATGTAGTTTACCATGATCAATACAAACGTTTAATTTTTACAGAAAATATATGATGCTGAACGTAGAAAGAATAAGAATTTGATGTCGTCTGTTTTTTGCCACTGTCAAAATCATTAAATTAATATTTTTTTTGGGCTAAATGAAGGCTCAACTCATGCTTTTCCTTTATATAGACTTTATTTTTTTTTTTTGCGCAGATTCACCTGAATAACGAAGTTTTAACAGTTGTTTTATTTCAAATATTAAATGGGGAATCATATTTCAAGTATAGGATTCTAGGGAATGAGATTTTAATTCTTAGTATTAAATGATTTTTTAAAGACTTATTACACTCCTCTCGTTTTAAAGATGTATGTAATAAATTTTCTTTTAAATAATTTACAAATATTAGAAATAAATTCAGCTATAAAGAAAAGCTACACTTACCCTTAAACCCTTCTGCTCAGCTTCACTGTTACGTTCCACACTCGATACAAAAAAACCTGTACTAAATTCCTTGCCACCTCGTACGGAAAAGCCATAAGAGGGTACAGTTCCTGGTGTAACTAAAATACGACGACTATGTGGTCTTAGCAAACGTATAAGGCGTATGCGTGTACAAGCTGGTATTGCACACCAAGATGAGGCAGCTGTTGTAAGAGTCAACATGTCACTGGATGAACTAGTGGTTGAGCCTTGCATACTGCTGCAACCTGTAAATAATGAGGCAGCCATATTTCAATATTACGCTGTAAGTTTTATCTTTAAAATTTTTGGAAACTCCACAATTGAAAACCATAGATGTTTGTTGTGGTAAAACCACAAGCTGCAAATAAAGATAAAGTTCAAAAAAAAAAATAACTCAATGAATAAATTTGATTTGATTTATAATAAGTTTATTTGGTAATTCCGCAAATTTATACAAATTTGTGCTTTTGTGGGTTTTTTAAATTTTTTTTTGTTTACTTTTGGAAAAAAAAAAAGGTTTGTGCCTTAAGTCTTTTCCTACTACTACCCACATAAAACCATATGTTTGTGTCTTAAGTCTTTTCTTTGTGATGTCTATTTTGACAAAGTTTGTATCCTAAGTCTTTTTGTATTACGTAGTATTGGCAAATAAACAATAGTCGAACCAGCCAGCCTGCACACTTTGTTTGTTATACTACAAATATGTGTTTATCAAATATTTTCACATCTTTTGCGATTTTTGTTTTTTTATGCTTTTCGACGACAAGTCCTGACCTTTTAGCAAAAATATAAAATAAAAAACACAATAAAAAAAGATAAATTAAATAAAATATCAAGACAACACCCGGTCGTGAATCTGCAACAAGTAAAAGTGAAAACAAATAAAACTTTCTCTCCTGAATCAAACAGAGAGACAGACAGGCAACCAGCCAACAAGGCAGCATCAAACAAACAAGGAACATCTTCAGATTTCCTATTAAATACATAAACATGAGCAACTCATCCCCAGTCATCATCACAACATAACATAAGCTAACATTCAGAGATGTTGTGTCATATTAAAACAGCAGTAATGTCATTTGCTACCTACAATACATTTATTTATTAACTTATTCATATACACGACCATTAAAATTTCTTATGAATGAATGAATTGAATGTATTTTGCTGTAAATGGCTGTTGTCGCTTTTATCAATAGTTATAAAATGTACATTTAATGTTACTCTATCAAAAAATAAAAAGAAAAAATTAAACGAAATCAAGAGAGGCAATAAACAAAATAAGAAATTTCTATATTAACGCTACACTACCTAAACTGAACAAGTGTTAAAATTAACTGAATTCGTATATTAAAAATTAAAGAAAATTGTAGCTGTACATTGTTATAAAAGAAAATATTTTACAGGCCGCCAACGAAATTGAGGATGCATAAATTTTGTTTTTAATTAAACAACAAATAAAATCTTATTACACTTGTTTTTATAGTATTTTTTTAATTTTTTTGTAAATAAAGTACGAGGGTAACTGAGTTTAATTCTAGTCTTACAACGAAAAGTATTGAAGCTTCTGTGGAACCTGAATATAGCCAAGCATTTTCTTTGATAATTCTAGGACGTTTGAGTAACCAACGCCTTTACTTATTGTTGGTTAAGGGCAAATCTTCTAATATTTTTATTAACGGAACATCTGTGTTAAGGTACAATTCAAGGTAGACTGCATCAGGATTTTAAAATTGTAAAAAGTTTCAAGTCGTGTTCGTGTTTTTCACACCCTTCACCACAAAATGTGGAAAAAGGGTATAACTAAGTTTGTCATTCCGTTTGTAATTTCCACAATATCCATTTCCGTCCACATAAAGTATATACATTCTGACTTCTTATGTATAGCAAAGTCGACTGAGCTTTGTCGGTTTGTCCGTCCGCGTTAGTGTTGAAATACGCCAATCGATCAGACATGGTATCGAAACAGGTACTATTGGAAATCAACAAGGTCGGACCATGTCTTTAGACGCAGCATGTAAAACACCACGCCTACCTCTAATTTTTCCATATTGTTTGGAACAATAAAGTAACTCGGATCAAAAAAGCAAATATAAGGGGCGATAGAGAATTAAAAAATAAAATAAAAATTCTTAATTAAAGACACGGGAATATTTTTTTAAAATTTAATTCTCACCATTTCAGGCTAAGTTTTAATTATGCATACGGCCGTTAGTTTTTAAATATATACTCGTATGGTCTCAGCTTTGAGCCCCAATAGACAGGCAATTGAAATTTAAAAAGATTGAGTTTTACTACGACCCCTTCAGCCCTAAGAAATAAAAATATAAAATTAATTCGCATTGGGTGTTTCCATACAGACGTGATTTTGACGTTTATAACTTCATCTCTTGAACCGCAGTAGACAGGAAGTTAAAATTTAAAATATTGTTACGAAAATAACATCTGGCAACCCCCGTGCTGTTGTCTGTATGAACGTGGTGAATAAGTTCCTGCTACTAATGGTGGGTGTATAGAATAATACCACAATTAGTTGAGCAACCTCAATGGCTGCGCTGGTAGAGGTGCTTGCTGTAAAGCAGAAGATCGTGAGTTCGACCTCACTGTCGGACATGCGTATAACGGAATATAATAATTGTATAATGCCGATATATATAATAATTGTACAAGCCGAAAAAAAATCCGCCGTATACAGTGGAGAAGGAACAATAGAATTACTGTTGGTTATTGTTGTTTTTGCTTAAACTTTGATTTTTGTCTTTGCTTTATTGTTTGGACAAAATTTTAGTTTATTTTATTTATTTAAATTTAAATGTTTGTCAGAAGTTTCCTGAAGAGTTAAGTAAGCAGTAACGAAATGGCCATAGAGACCTACTTTGATCCTCAATAATCAGTATCGGTAATTTAAATAATTAATCGGGATAATAGAAAACAGCACGAAAAAATATTATATTTTAAAAGTATATCCTTATCTTTGGAACTCCAACAAACTGGCATTTGGAATTTACAAAGAGCGTGCATTACTCCTACCCCTTCAGCCGTAAGAAATAAAAATATAAAATTAAAAACTACAGGGTGTTTCTATACAGACATGATTTTGACGTTTATAACTTCATCTCTTGAACCGCAGTAGACAGGAAGTTAAAATTTAACCAAGAATAAAAACATATAAAAATGTAAATTTTTAATTTAAAGGGTGTTTCCATACAGACGTAATTTTAACGAACATTGATTAAACTTTTCAACCGTAATAGACATGACATTTAATATTTGGCAGAATGGACACTAATATGTACATTAAAAAAATATGTAAAAATAAAGGGTGTCCCCATACAAAACGTAAAATTTAAATTTATAGGGTGATCTTCTTTCAAACCATAGAGTAAAACTTTGTGTATTACTATAATCGTAATAACTTTTTTTAAAACTTATGATGTTAGATTGGTCTCATTTTAATTTAATGCAAAAAAAATTTTTTAAGAACTTACTTCTTGAAAATTTAAATTATTGCTATAAATCTTTAAGCTGTGTAGTTAATCTAATAAAAATCATAAATTTCTTTGAAATAACTGTTTTTTTTATTAAAGTTTAGCTCAGTGTGAAAAAAGTATTTAATTGCACCCAAGGAGCTGGTGTCAGTTATTGAATGTCTTTGTGGGAATAACTTTAAAATTTAACAGATAAGAAAACTGTAAAAAAACTTAAGTGAATGAAAAAGAAGAAAAAGAAGAAGAAGTCACGTAATATATCAATGTATAAACATAAATGTACGAGTATGTAAAAGGTGACATTGAAAGTTATTTTTCTTTATTCATTTTTCTTTTTTTTTGTTTTGCTTAATATCAAATTGCTTTTACACTGTATAAATATGGTATCACGATCAATTTTAATAAATGCTCGCTCATATATTTCGACTGCATGTAACTTGGCATTTATTAAAAATAATTTCTATAACAACAAAAAAAAAAAAAAAATAACACGAAAACAAAAACAAAAAAATTCATGAAGCATGATCATGATACATTAATTTGTGTGGCGTAAGAAACAGGTGAAAATACTATTGTACATAAAAAGCTTAAAATAACAAATGTTTTACTTAACAATAAAGGACATTAATAAATGAACGAAAAAAAAACAAGTTGATGACATGTTCCCACAAAGACTCTTACGTCTGTGATTTTTTGCAGACACATGTCGTTGGGGTTTCTTTTTTTTTCAGTTAACATTTAAAAGATTTAATTAATTGTAAATATAAATAAATAATGACTAAATAAATATGGATTTAAAATTACATCACACTTACAACGTTGTGTTCATAGTTGGTTTTAGGAATGCAATAAAAAACAGATCATAATTAAATGGGCTTGATATACAAGCAGAAAGACTAATACGATGATCGATAGTTCTTTTTTAACTAATTGGATTGTTAAGCTAAGATCACACGATTGCCATAATGCACCAATTTTTACCATTTTTTGTATGCCAATCGTGTGATTGCACAATAAATTGGTTCATGCGGCAATCGCGGTCAATATTGTGCTTGTTTTTACCAACCAAATGCAACCCTGATGCGGCAATCGTGTGACTACTTGATATGCAACTGTGCGGCAATAAAACTTCCAAAAATGTACCAATATTTATTGTGAACTTTTGCGGCAATCAAAGTATCCAATACGCGTCAATATTTTCATTTTGTTGAGTGCCTTTAAGTTGTTTGTATACATTTATATACATTTATATATATTTATATATATTGGTTGTCTACTTCTTGGAACTCTTTTAGAGTCTTCTGGAATGCACCATCAGTAGCCCGTTTTTTAGCCAATTTCGGGCCCATACTATTCGTTTTTTAAAAATTCTTTTATTTTTTATATTTTTTTGTATTTTAAGTATATAAAAGACACTAAAAACAGCCGCTAGCTTTTTTTTTAATAACATTTTAAATACAACAAACAAAATACAAAGTTTGCAAATTAATTATGTGTATTTGCCAGAAACTACAACAGCTGATTCTTGGTGTTGCCGCATTGTTTAACAATCGTATGAACGACAGGCACAATTTATTGCCACAAAATTACTATTCACCAACTTGTACCAATAAAATTTTAATAAAATGGGGCAATCGTGTGACTGCAAAAAATTTGATTGGAACGATTTTAGTATTGTGCACAATATCTACACAATAAAAATTGGGCCAATTTGGTGCATTACGGCAATCGTGTGATCTTAGCTTTACACTAGAGAAACAAGCCGATCAGCTCACAGCCGATGGCGCCGCCGCCGTTTTGATCGGCTTGCTTCGGCTTAGAAACAGCCGCAATTTTTGGCGGCTTATATAAATTCACCGCCAAAAATTTTAGTGTTTAAGGCCAGAATTCACTATCATACATAATCGTACGCTTTAATCATACAAAAATCTAACAGAATTCAATCCTACTTTAAAAATCGTTACATAATGGCTACGTAGGTGCTACACTATATCAATAAACATAGACAGTCTGTCACATATATAATATTTTGTTGTTTTTTCTCCTCATCTTAAAAAAACCAACTCTGATCGCATAGAGAAAACTATATTATTAATTATTTTAAAAGATTAGAAAATCGTACAGATTTATCAAACAGTCTGTCACACATATAATCTTTTAATCCACACTATCATACATTGTGAGCACACATGCAATTTTTGACAAATCGTACGACTGAGTATGATAGTGAATCCTGGCCTTTATCAGCAATGAAAATTTTAGTATTTATTTATAAACGAACTAAAATTGACTTATTTTCGGCTTTTTGATTCACTTTTTATTTAATTTCCAAACTTTTTTTAGAAAGAAAAATTATTTACAAATATAAAAAAAAAGTAAAAAGATTTTTCTCGATTTTTATTCATATTTTCGAATATTATGAATTTTACTATAATCTCGTTTTTTCAAAATTTTTTTATTTTAGTATAATTTGGAATTTTATTGCATTTTCGATGTTTAGTAACAAATGAATTTTTGTCTTTTAATAAAATTGAAATTTAACTAAATTTTTTGGTTTTTACTAAAATCTCTAATTTTAGTAAAATTTCGATTGAAAAGAAATTTTCGATTTTTAAAAAATTTTTCAAAATTTTTCTAAAACTTCTCTTAAAAACTTGTTCTTTCGATTTTTACTTAATTTTCGGTTTTTACTCAAATTTGAGCAAAATTTCAAAATTTTTAATAAAAAAAATTCAAGCCGAAAATTCAGCCGCCGCCGTAAAATCCCCCGCCGCCGGTTAGAAACTACCCAGCCAACGCCGAAAATTTTGGAACCGCTTGTTTCACAGACAAAAATCGAAGATATATTGAATTGTTTACAAATAAGCCAAAATCAAGACAATCTCCAATTAAATTTAATTTTTATGTTTTAAATATTAAAATTGTATTTCGTTTAAGTTAAAAGTTAATTTCAATTCAATTTCTTTCATTTCTTTTACTATTCTATTGTTGTCAATTTGGATGCATGAACGAAAACATAAAATATACAAAAATATCTTTTTAAATAAAAATAAATATTTCTTTGCTTTTGCTATAAGTGGTGGAAAATAATTTAAAAGTTATTGTATTACGTGTAAACATGTGAAACTTACAACAACAACAAAAAAAAACAATAATAAATATTAAAACTAGAAACAAGTTGAAAGTTTGTTTATACAACAATGAAATAATTGTTATAAAAGCAGCCGCTACAAGTCACTACCAGTGAGATTATTGCAGACATCATAAAAGTATCATATTGAAAGAAAAAACTAAAAAAAAAAATAAAATAAAAAACAAGAGCAAGAGCAAAAAAAGTTCATTTTAATTTACATATTTACGTTAGTGTTCAAAAAAAAAATAATAATAATAATAATAATAATAATAAAACAAACAACTTATTTGTTTATAAAAGAGTTTCCTAAGATGTTTTAAATAAATTTTTATAGTAAAATAAATCTTTATAATAAAATAAATTTTTATAATAAACTAAATTTTTATTAAATTTATTAAGATTTCAAAATATTTTCGAAATCATTTCCAACAAATTTATTATTTTGTTCACATGTAAAATCAGTTTTTTTGTTTGCCTCTGCTTGAAACAGAATCTAGTTTGAGGTTATATTTTGGTTAGAGGTTATGTTGAAGTTGAAGGTTATTTAGCTTCCTTGCTCTTTGGATATTGATTTGACTTTTGTTGTTATGAAATATTGTAATAAACTTAATTCTTCTTTTTTACTCAAAATAACAACGACATTGATCTGGTTATATTTCTTTTTTAAGTAAATGATTCTAACAAATAGTGATGAAAATAACGTTTTATATTGGTCGGTCGAGTGTTGTCTGATTAACAATAACTGTTAAAAATTTACAAAATTTAACAGTTTTTGCGTTTATTCAACATTTTATATATAATTTGACATAAAAATGGCATCGGCTCTTAATTTTTGAAAAAAATTTAGTATTTCCTTAAATATCTCTTCAAAAGCTTTAAAATGATACCCATATTGATATTTTTAAAAATTTGAAAAGTTTAGAGACCCGTAAATAAGAAAATATGGGCGAGCGCCAATTTTTTCACTTGGTGCTACTTTTTATTATTTTTTTTTAATTCTCTATCGCCCCACTTATTTATTTTTTTGATTGGAGTTGCTTTACTGTTCCAAATGACATGAAAACATTAGAGGTAGGCGTGGTGTTTTGCCTGCAGCCTCGAAGGACATGGACTGATCATGCTGATTTCCAATAGCACCTTGAAATTACACACGAAATGACAAACTTAAATATACCCTTTTTCCACTTTTTGTTGTGACGGGTATAAAAACTGGTTGTGGTTGCTGTATAGTACGTAGCAAGAAAAAAAATCATTGTTCATGATGCAGTTACGATTTCAATCAATCAAAAAGCGAGCTTTGGCTTCATTTTATAATAACTATTGACCAATGATGGTACCAGCATGTAAAGAACGCCAAACTCTGTATTATTCTGGATGTAATGTAGACTGTAGGGTGAATTGTGGATCGGTTTCACTTCATATGCGGCATCCCTTTAAATGATGGCTAAATTGATGACTGATTGTCAAAGCAAATTTGAATAATTTGGTAGCTTTGTTTAAGCATCAATCTGTTCATAATTATTATTATTATTATTATTTTGGAGTTCAATAAAAAACTGTTATTTTGTTACACTTAGTTTTGTGAGAAAATCAACAGACTCTGCTTATTATAACTTTTAAAAGCGTAAACTTTCTTTTTTCCCTTCCAAACACATTGTTTATAGCTAGATAGACAGACAGACAGTCTTCCTAACAGCCACTCAGGCAAGTAAATATCGTAGTTAAGTTCGGTAGATTGAAAGGAGTTACATGTTCAAAGTAATAAGTGCCCATGTTCATATTTATCACACAAATTCATTTTTAAATTCAGTAAAAATATATGAAATTTTTTATGTTTTTTATATTTTATTAATGTGTGTGTGTTTGTGTATGTTTATTCCCAGTTTATGCGGATTTTAATTGCTTCTTTCAGAAAATTTAGTTTTGTAGATGTGTTTATTTTAACGTTTTATTTTATAATTACCGTAACTTTTATACAAAAAAAATATATTACACAAATTAAGGGATCTTTTTTAAAAGGTATTTTATTTTAGGTTTTTTTTAAGAGGTTCTTTTTGTAAAGGAACTTTTACAAGATTCTATTTGTAAAGTTAATTACAAAAAGAAATAATAAAAAAGCAATAATAAAAAATAATTATAATATAATTTTTAAAATAATAAAGTACTTTTTGAAGGTACTATTCCAAAATATTTTTGTAGTGTTCTTTATTTATTCTTTAAAACGTACATTTTTTAAGGAAAAGAGACTTAAGTAATACTTTTTTTGAAGTACCATTTTTAAGATACTTTTTCGAAAGGTACTTTAAAAAACATTTTGAAAAAAACATTTTCAATAAAAAATTTCTTAACGAAAATACCTTTTTATGGGTATTTCTTATAATGTTACTTTTAAGTAGGTGTTATAAAGGGGTCTTTTTCAAAATGTACTTTTTGTACAGGTATATCTTATGTAAAAAAACTCTTTTGAGACGATTACTTGGGAATGTACAAGTTGATTTTTTTTTAACTTTTTGAACATGAAACCTTTTTGTAAGACAAAATGCTAGCAATATTTTTTTAAAGATCTTTGACACAATTTTTTTAAAGGAACTTTTTGTTTTTCAAGTACCTTTTAAGTATTTTTTTTTTTTTATTTCACATAAACTTGGAAAAAAAATCTGTGTGCAGTAACTTTAGCCGCAATATGCTTTCATCTTTACATTAAAACGAAATTATTATATCTTGTGGCCAAAAAATATATTTTTGTTGTAATTATAATTGACTGAATTGGGTCATCATTTAAGTACGAGGATGTACCTATCAATAAAACCATCTTTGAAATTTTTTATTGAAACAAAGTAGCAGAAGATCAAGTCAACTTTTTTCTACCTGTTAAATTAAGATGGATCAAGTGTTATTTTCACTTTAATATTGTCTTCTAAAACATTGTTGTTGTTTTTATAGCCATTGTTATTTAGAGTATTAAACTGGTACAGGTTTTTATTTTTAATTCGCAGTTTCAACAGCTTCTTTCTTTATTTATACGAGTATTGTTACGCATGAATGCTTAAATTTCTCATAAGTTTCATAATTTAACAAAAAAAAAAAAAAAAAGCAAAAACAAACACAAACACAAAAACAAGACACAAATTATAATAATTTCTTCTAGCATAAGTTTTTTAACTAAACGTAAAACAAGAAATAATTTCACTTTTCGCTTGCAAACATACATTCACTCTTGGTTGTGCACCATTTCCAAATGAAAAAAATATATGACGAAATAATAAATACAAACTTTGAAAAATTATTTTTAAACATTATAAAAATAAATAATTCTTTTAAAATTTATGGCAAACAAAAATATTTTATATTTCACACTCAAGGCGTGTGTGAAACGGTAGCGAAGTACTCTTGTAAGTAAAATTTTGACAGTTCTGAGGTGAATAAAATTTCACTAGCCCTGAGGGCTAGTGACAAAAGCATAGAAATTTATCACACATAAAATTTTAATACTTTTGTGAAAATTAAAAAAAAAATAATTTTCTTAAAAATAAAATATTTCTCTCGAAAGAGATTTTGAATCTTTGTTGTTCTGTAATTGTTATTCCAACTCAAAAAGTACTTTACAAGAGATACTTTAATTATCAGCCAGCTTATTATCTTAAGACTGTTGTTGTTGCTTTTTTGATACTTTTTTTAGGGAATAATTTTTAAACAATAGTATGTCATTGAAAAAAGGTGCATTTATTTAATGGCTAAAAAAACTTTTAAAAATGCTCCTCGTAACTTTGTATCATTTTTAAAAAAGTTCTTTTTGAAATAATGTGCTTTAAAGAAAACGGTTTTTCTCACTTTTAAAGGTGTCTTGAAAAAAAAATTACTTTAAAACAACTACGAGATTAAAAAACTCTTTCAAAAGTTCCACTTTAAAAATATCTTTCTAAAAATTACTTTTTAACCAAAATTCTTTTAAACGAGTAGCTTTTCAAAAAGTACATAATTAACAAGCCTCTTTTTTAATAAATAACTTTGAAAAACACTTGTTTAAACTCAGATTTTTTAAGAAAATATTATTTTAAAAAACTTGTTTAAAGTGGGTATCTTCGCAAAATAATTTTATAAAAAATTTAAAATTTCTTTTTGACAAGTAGGAGTGCTATATTTGGCTATACCCTTCACCATTATGTAAATCTAGTTTAGTGAAGTAACTCCAATCAAAAAGGCAAATATTGGGGTGACAGAGAATTAAAAAATAAGAAAAAAAATTAAATGCTACATACATATTAATTTACATAAAAATGCCATCGGCTCTTAAAGGGTTAAACATCTTTAAAAAAATTAAGTTTTCCTTAAAGATCTCTTCAAAAGCTTTAAAATGATACCCACATTGATATATTAAAAAATTTGAAAATTTCAGAGCCCCGCAACTCGGAAAATATGGGCGACCAACAATGTTTTCACTTGATGTTTTTTTCTTCTTTTTTTTTGGTTCTCTATCGCCCGGTTACAATGAAGTAATTGCTGCAAATAATATGAAAAAATTAGAGGTAGGCGTAGCGTTTTGCCCGCTGCCTCGAAGGACATGGACCGATCTTGCTGAATTCCAATAGTACCTTTTTCGAAACTATGTCTGATCAATTGCTGTATATAAATTTTCTTTAGCTGATCTAGTGCCTTGGCAAACTTGATTGCAACACTAACACGGACGGACATCTCTCAGCTGATTTAACTATGCATAAGAACTCATATATATATATATATATACTTTATGGGTTTGGAAATATATATTGTAGAAATAACGAACGGAATGAAAATTTTTAATATATTTTTTTCACTTTTTTTGGTGCAAGGTATAAAAAAAGAGCAAAGCAAAAAGGTACCTAAAAAAGTACTTAAAAAAGAACTTAAAAATACCTATAATATAAAGAGTTAACTTATCAAAAAGTACATTTTTAGAAAAGAATATATTTTCAAATAACTGTTTCACGGAAAATTTTTTAGAGTTTAATTTAAAAGAAAGTACTTTCAAGAAGTACTTTTTATAGTAAAAAAATCAATATCGGTGAATTTACTAATTCTAATCGGAATTATAGCATGATTATTTTAAATTTTATTAACTTAATTAATATTCTTGTGGTTTTCTTTGAATTATTATTAAAGTTTTAATTTAAAAAAATTTAAGTACTAAAAAAAAGTACTAATTTGGAAAACAGTATCGGCTAATAAAAGCATATTTTTCAAATAAATGCTTAAGTTTCTTTGTAAAAAAGTAAAAAATAAATACGAAACCATAAAATCGTATTTAAAAGGCCAATTTGCAAAACAGTACGTGTTAAGAAAAGCGTATGTTGACAAATAATCGCTAAAGAGGGGACATTTTAAAAAGTGAATAGTTAGAAATATCTATCAAAAGAGCATTCACAAGGCATTATTTATATACTAATTTTACTCTAAATACATTTTTTAAATATAATTTTGATGCGGTTTTTAGAAGAGCATCCTTTTGTGTTTAAATTTTTGTATTCCTTTAAGAAATCGAAAACAATTAAATTTGTCTACACGAAATTACCAATTCTACATCGAGATAAAAATAATAAGGATGTAGGCTACGGTGTACTTTACGATTTTTATAATAAAGTTCAAGTTTTATAATATAAAATCTTACGAAACCAACTAAGAAATGTTAAAGATTAATCATTGTTATTTTTATTCGCTTTTCTTCCTAAATGCCCTAAATTTAAACATAAAACCAAATTAAAATGAATATTTTTCTTTCAGCAAATTAAATGTTTGCTTAAAATCTTACAACCCGTTTCTAAGTGACATAAAAATATCGTATTGTTGCATTTAAAATCTTTATTGTATTTATCTTAGTTTATAGTTATTAATTTAATTTTTTAAAAAGCGAATGGACAAACAAACAACTTCCCATAATCAAGAAGGCAGAGAAGCAAATAAATGTTGAAGTAATTAAAATAATGTGTCGTTCGTTCAACTTTATTAGCGTTGGTAGTGGTACTCGTATGCACATTCATACGCACATAAGTATTTACTTAGATTTTATGTACAATGGAACTGCTTTGATTACTCGTTCTATTTTATATTTGTCTTTAGTTCAGTGGCCGTCTACTAAACACGTTTGTAATTTAAATTCATTCGTTTATTACAAATACTTTTCTGTCCTGGCTGGTTTTATTTCACGTTTTTTTTTTATTTCTTTTCTTCTTCTTTATTTGGAATTTTGTGGTCTATTCGAGTACACTCCCGTTCTTGGTTTCCTTTTTCCAGTGTTAAAGTATTTTTATTTATTTTTTCATATTCGATATTTATTTGTCTTTTTTATAATGACGACTTTTCGATTCTAATTTTTTTAATTAAAAAAAATTAAAAATCACTGCGTAAACATACCAAATTAGATTAAAACTTTGAGAAGAATTAAAAGTAATTTGATCGTGACAAATTTTTATTTGAATTTTTAAAAACAATAAGTTAAGCTGCTTTTACACGACATGTTTTTCACATCTATAATTTTCCACTGTTAAGCACATACATGTCGTGTAGGGCTGGTGAAACATTGTTTCTGTTAAATACATGTGCAAAGACATCTGACAAAGTTTCGTTTAGGTCAAGGCGCATTAAGTACCAGGCGCATTAAGTGGCCACACAGCTACAAAAAACAAAACCTAATGTCATTTTGTTGTTGCAGAGCACCACGGTGATGTCAAAAATAGCTGTCTAAACAAGAGGAAGCCGTACTTAATTTATCCTTTTATCATCATTTGGTGCTTTAAATGAAGTTGTAACAGTTGATTTCTTTCTCCTATATCTGCAGCAATACCTCATATTTAATTTTTTGCTTTTTAAAATTTAATTCAGTAAAATTTTATATTTTTTTCTTTTTCAAATTATTTGAAAATTTTTTATTTTCAAAATTATTTTAGAATTTTGACAGCAACGTCGCACATAAACATAAATCACTTGGGCTATCAACACCATCTGTAAATTAATGTGCCTTGGTTTAGAACTTGTTCTATTTTGTTCTGACAAGCCGTTTGACATCAGCTGTTTTTATAATTCTAAATCAAGGCGAATTCATTGTTTTTTGCCGGTATTCTAAATGTCAAACTCCATATATAAAAAAATTATCTAACTTTTGTACAGATTTTTTATATATGGAGTTTGACAGTTAGACTACTTAGCATGGCGAAATAATACAGGTGGTCTCGATAGCGAATTCATTAATTTCGCCGTAAACTCTAAATGTCAAAATCCATATATAAAAAATATGTATAACAGTTAGATAATTTTTTTATATATGGAGTTTGACATTTAGAGTTTACGGCGAAATTTATGAATTCGCTATCGAGACCACCTGTATTATTTCGCCATGCTACTTAGACTACAGGTAAAAATTAATAAATTCGCCATCGCTATCACTATGGCGAAATAATCTCGATCAAGGCGAAATAATTATAAGGTGATAGGTGACAGTTACGATACCGGCTAAAATGACTGAATTCGCCATCGCTATCACCTTATAATTAATTCGCCTTGGTGTTGCCAAAAACCTATGCCGCATGGCGAAATAATACAGGTGGTCTCGATAGCGAATTCATTAATTTCGCCGTAAACTCTAAATGTCAAAATCCATATATAAAAAATATGTATAACAGTTAGATAAATTTTTTACAAGGCAAATTGATAACAGGTATACTCACGGCGAAAATTTTTTTCCTTCTTCGAGTGTCAAAAGTTAAAATCTCCTTTGATTTTGACAGCCGAAAACTATTTGTACAAAAACAAAATGTACATGTTTCTATCGCAGTGTTGTATTTATTTTCGCCGTGAGTATACCTGTTATCAATTTGCCTTGAATTTTTTATATATGGATTTTGACATTTAGAGTTTACGACGAAATTAATGAATTCGCTATCGAGACCACCTGTATTATTTCGCCATGCTATGCCGTATGAAAACAATTAACGGCGGCAGAATTACATATGACTCACACCAAGGCGAATTAAATACAAGGTGATAGCGGTGGCGAATTCAATTCTTTTCCCATGTATTCTAACTGTCAAACTCCATATATAAAAAATGTATCTAACTGTTATACAGATTTTTTATATATGGTGTTTGACAGTTAGAATACCAGGGAAAAGAATTGAATTCGCCACCGCTATCACCTTGTATTTAATTCGCCTTGGTATTGGCAAAAACCTATGCCTATGACTCACACAGTTAAAAAGTCAGATGTAAAAACATGTTTTTTACATTTGACTTGTCAATCTGCTTAAGCAGCTTTTACAAGACATGTTTTTTACATTTGACTTGTCAAATCTTACACAGCAAAACACATACATACCGTGTGAATCAATAGAAACACTGCTATGTACCTATTGCGCGTTAGAGCGCGTTCCATTTTGATCTGACAAAGCACATGACATCAGCTGTTTTCAATACAAAAAAGGTTATGTTAAATGTAATTATACATGAATGAACGTTTAAACGCAAAAATTATAATAAGTCATCTATAAATTAACAATTTGTTGGAGAACATTTTTGTCTAGGCATTTTTTTACTGAGAGTTTTCTGAAGCACAACTTACATATTTTTAAAAATTTTACCGGAAAATCAAAGTTGCCATATAAAATACATATGTGTGTAAACAAGGTGGCAGTACAGCAGCAATTTCGCTTGATGTGAAAAAAGTATACAATTTTATATTATCTTAACAAATTGTGTATTTAAAAATAAATAGAGAAAAAAGTAAAGCGCTTCTATAAATAGTTATTGAAATACATACACAAAACTCTATGACTTCCTGAGATGCTCGGATTAAAATGTTTTTTAATCAATCGATTACAAAAACTGCAATACACAAATAAATTTAGTGAAATATTTTTTTTATTATGAAATTCAAATGTATTTAAAGTTTCCTAGCCAAGTGGTACAGATGGATGCACTTAAGTCCCACATCAATAGATAATGTTTCTGTGTGTGTGAGAGTATGACAGTAAGATTATTTTAACCCATTTATTTCTGTACGCAAATATATAGGGTTTGCCAAAAGTTTCGTATTTACATTTCTTTTGTTGAATTTTCTTGTCTTTCCGATCAATGTTATTCTATGACCACCTTATTCGACCAGGAAGCGCAAAGTGAAGCAGTCAAAACGCTAAACAAAAGAAAAATTAAGTTCATTCAATATTTACTATTTTTGCGCTTATGATTTATTCTTATTCGACTGTCAAAAGTTATAATCTCCTATTATATTTCTTTGTATTAGACAGCTAAAGACGAATTATTTAGAGGGTGATAGCGATGGCGAATTCATTATTTTTTTCCGGTTGTCTAACTGTCAAACTCCATATATAAAAAATCTGTTTAACTGTTATACATATTTTTTATATATGGAGTTTGACATTTAGAGTTTACGGCGAAATTAATGAATTCGCTATCGAGACCACCTGTATTATTTCGCCATGCCCTGAACTATAAAAATGAAAACACACTTTTGAGGAACGCTTTACAAATTAATATATTCACACATTTATGTGGGTAAATTGCGAAAGCTTAAAAAAAAACAAAAATAAAAATTTTCATTCAATCAATCTACGAGTACGTCACTCAAGATAAAGCCAGCAGATAATTTAACACATCATAACACAATTTGTTTGAAAACAAGCAGGTTTGTAAGTGGAAAAAAAAACTTTGGCCACATAATGCTGCTGCAATTGAAAAAGAAAATACCAAAAATATTTAAGTGTAGTTGAAGTGACCGAATAAGTAAGAGTCTGACTGACTGAGTGACTTCAAGAGACTTCATAATTTATTTTAGCTAACACGTGTTTTTATATTTTCAATTATGTTAACAGTTGTGTTTGTGCCAATAGAAAAATACATAACATAGATTCTAGCGTATTGCGAGTATTTATCTCCATGTGGCATATCTAATCGCCTACCGGTCAATACAATATGAGGGTTTGTGGCATAAGACACAAAATAATTGTTTAAAATAATTAAAATACTAAACTTTTTCTAAAATCTAAACTAAAAAATACAAAAAAGGGACGAAATTAATAGTTTTACTTTATTTCATTAATAAGTCAAAAGCGATTCGATTCTTTATTCAGTTATTAAATATTTTTGTTCTGCGGTTAACACTCTTTTTTACTTCAACAGATTAGTGTTACTCATTTCATTATCTTCTAAGGTTTTTATATTTAATTCTTTTTATCGTTTAATTTTTGTCTCAAAAATTCATAATTAATATTCTCTGCCACAAGGATTGTGTGAGATGAAAAATATAGACGGGAGTTACTTTTTGTTATTGTCATAATACATGCTTAAGATTAAAAATCTATAGCACGATCATGTAGGATTAATACCCTTTCTCTGTCAGTTTTATGCTAAAAAAAAACAACTGAATTTTGCCGAATGTGACGAATTCGCTGTTATAATTGTTGTTTACTGTTTGTGAGCACCACTCCATCGAAGACCCTTTTTACCATGTTGCACTGGTTACCACCGGCCGATCTCATGGCCAAACAACTGGCGTTGAACTCGACAGTTAGGCTGAATGCAGCTGTGGAATAGAGGCTAACAGACTACGGCCATGCGACCATCTTGGAATGCACCTCGGCTATTCCCAACAATATTGCTTATTGCTCGCTTACCCTCATATCAGACATTGGATTCGTAGTATCAATGTCGGGCAAATCCAACATTATTCGCATGGATCATCGGAAAGATGTCTTTGATGTCTATACAGACGGGTCAAAGTCAGACACGGGGGTCGGGGAGGAGTCTTTATTCCTGGACTTCAGATCAGGATGAAGTCTAGGCTGAAATATCAGTCATTAGAAGGGCGGTTTGCTAGATGAGCTACTACAGGATATACGCAGAGAATATCTGGATCTGTAATGATAGCAAGGCCGGGATAAACTCCTTATCTGGTGTCTACACGACATCCAGATTAGTCTGTGAATGCCGGATATCTTTATATGATATGGCGAGACATTACAACCTGGAACTTTATTGGGTGCAGGCACATTTGGGCAAACCCGGGCAGACGAACTCCGGGAGAGACCGGGAGTTAGATCCACTGGTAGGAGTCCCGTTAAGCTGCTGTAGGGCTTTAATTCAGCAGGAACTTTTTGGGGCCGCGCAGGCTAGATGATCTGACGAGGTCACCTGCACGGTTTCGAGGACATTCTGGCCTCAGTATGGTAGTAAGAGATCGGGGTGGTTTAGGAATAGATCTTGAAGGTAAAAAATGGACCTGAATTGATCCTTTTGCACATCCCTTTCAAGGCAAAACAACGAGACTATTTAGGACCCAAATGAGTCGGTTTTCTCATGCCGGCAGCCTGTGCAACCTAACCTAACTAACGAAACTTTAAGAAAAACACAATTAAAAACATATGTATAATTTTTCTGTATTATTCTTATCATGGCGAAATAATACAGGTGGTCTCGATGGCGAATTCATTATTTTCGCCATAACCGCTAACTGTTAAACCATGGCGAAATAATACAGGTGGTCTCGATAGCGAATTCATTAATTTCGCCGTAAACTCTAAATGTCAAAATCCATATATAAAAAATATGTATAACAGTTAGATAAATTTTTTATATATGGAGTTTGACAGTTAGAATACCCGGGAAAAGAATTGAATTCGCCACCGCTATCACCTTGTATTTAATTCGCCACCTGTATTATTTCGCCATGCTCTATACAATAAACTGTTATACATATTTTTTATATATGCAGTTTGACATTTAGCGTTTACGGCGATATTAATGAATTCGCCATTGCGACCACCTTGTATTATTTCGCCTTGATTCTTATGTATTATTTCGTCAAGATATGAGCTATTTCGCTTCTTAGAACGAAACCAACATTCCAAATGAGAAACCACAATATTATTCACTCCTTTAAATATCTGGTGCCAAAAAACAGCCCACTAAAACAGAAACTTTGAAATGCTGTTTGAACATTATTACTTTTATGAGGGAGTGGTACAAACGAATTCAATAAGTACTCGTAACATGCTTCAAAATAGTCTAGATTTAAGACCTGATTGCATTGCAAGGCTGTTTGTTTACAATGAAACAACAAATGTTCATTTATTTAAAGAAACTTTATGGTCATGTTATCGAATGCACGTTCACACACATATTTTCCCATTTGAGACAAATTTGATAACAACAATAAAAACGTTCAATGAAAAATTTATTAAATAAGTTAATGTTCAAAGAAATGCCGGAAATGTAAACAATTAATTTAAAAGAATTCATTTACCTTAACTAACACTGAATTTATGAATATTTTTATTTTTTAAGATTCTTAATTCTGCAATTGACATTAAATTACTTTTGAAGTGGTTTTCAAGAATTTCATGTTGCGGCATTTTAGAAATTTATCTTTAATAATGTCTGCAGTTAATGGATTTCCATTAACTTTGCACATGATATTAATATAAATTACTTTTTGCATACTTCTTAAAGGCCATAATTCAACAGTTCTTGTAAAATGATCTTTAGAAATAAATAGATCTCATCTTTTGAAAAAGAAAAACTTCAAAATTGTCGCTGTCATTCCACATCATTACTCATATATTTTTCTTTTAACATCATCCATCGATCAATCAAGTTTTTGATGATTTGAGAGTTATGAAATGCATTTTCACAGACTTTCAACACTCCATGATAATTTAGTTTATTAGTTTTTTTTTTTTTTTTGTTAATAGTTTTATTTTCGAAATTGTTTTTCATGTCATTTCTATACAAAAATTAAGTCAAAGTTGAACATTGATTATTTAAATAAATGTTTTAAAAAAAGTTGTATGAAATAATGAAAGAAAAAATAAAAAATTAAAATTCACAACTGCAGCTGCGATTTTTTATCATGTGCCGCAAAGTTATTGCAGCTGAGTTTTTTATTTTTTAATGTAGAAAAATATGCAGACCATTAGTGAGATTAGTCAGAGGTTCCCTAATATGTACTGAAAGTTAAAACAGTCTACGTACGATCACTCAAAACAAGGCCTGATAGAACTTTGTTCTACTCAGAAAAATCGCACAAAAGACTAAAAAATCGAACAGATTTATCTAAGAATCTGCTACACTTTTTACTTTAATACGCACGATCCTACTTGTTGAACATCCGTGCCATTTTTGACAGATCTTAAGACGAAATCCCATTATGTGTCATTGCCTTTACCCTCTTATTATACGAGCAAAAAAATTTCCAAAAATTGACCCATTTTAATAACAAAGAAACAAATAAATAACTAGTTACCTGCTTCTGGGGCATTTTTTTTTTAAGTTTTTTACTTTCAAGGAAATTGAATCTATTATAAAAAGTCCCTTAGACTTCTTAAATCAACTAAATATTAAAAACAATCAAGGCGAATTAATTATAAGGTGATAGCGATGGCGAATTCAGTCATTTTAGACGGCATACCGTACAGACTCCATTGCATGCAGATGATGCCAGCGACCTTACTTCTTCAAAAATGATGCCGGATCTCACGTTGCGGTCAATGGAGATCGCTACCTCACCATGATGAATGATTTTTTGTTTAAAAATATGGATGACATTTATCCGGACGAAAAGCGCCATACGGCGACTGCAACCATCGAGTTATTGAAATCAAAATTTGGCGATAAGTGGATTTCGAGAAATGGACCTATCAATTGGTCTGCAAGGTTGTGCAATTTGACATCTCTCGATTATTTCCTGTGGGGCCACTTGAAGTCACTGCAGCCGCGGTGGCCATATATTTGTAAATATTAATGCCATGTTCTGCTCTTTCGTATAAAAAATTCTTCATTACAATTTACTTTTTGTGTTATTTTTTACAATTTAAAGTTCTTTCGGGCTTGAAAAAACACCCAATATAAAAGATCTGTTTGAAATTTATCTTTATATTAAAATTGATAATCCGCGCGATGGCGTTAATGCGATCAAGTGGTGCATGATTAGTATTATTAGTAAAACTAATAGTCCTCAAAATGTACTTACATTTCGTTGCCGTCCTTTTTAATAAAACTAAATCGAAAGAAATTATTGCAACTACTGTAGTTCTCATTTAATCAATTTGGTTTTTTGATAAAGAAAGACTCTTGAGTTTTCTCTTCAAAATTTTAATAGAATCCACTGATGAGCTAAATGAGCAGCAACGAAATTGTCATATGGATATGCTTTCCCCACAGTAATATATTTTAATTGAAGGAATCAAGAACAATTGAATTAAAGTGTAAACCTTTAAAAGAAGTTTAATTAAATTCTGAAGGCAAAACATGAAGTGATTTTTCTTTACACCGTTTCCATGGATCACTAAAATTAAATTTTTTTCTTGCAAATTTTATTTGAATTATTCAAATAATAAAAAAAAAGTCTGTTTAACATTTAAGAATCTCTGCTGTAGACATTAATAAATTTCAGCCTTGTTGCCTTTTTATGTTTAATGGAAAACCAGATTTTCACTTAATACGAGTATGTTATTGCTGTTGTTGTTTTCGATCTTGCAAATTTCTATTTTATATCCAGTCTTGCTGGCATGTTATTGTCGGGCACAGAATCATGTTGCATGAAACATTGTTTTTTTTTTGTTATTAAGACGAATAAATCTACTCGTACGTATTAGGATTTGTTTTATTTTTTTTTTCTGTACAGACACACGTGTAATTAAAGGAAGCCTAAAACGAAATAAACCAGATCAATAAAAACAACAACTTCAAAGAAAAACTAGTAGACATTCCTAATTGCCAGTCTTAGAAATACCCTACACAAACTTATTTAAACTTTATAATTATAAAATTAAAATAAAAAATAACTAAAATCTTGGCTTAAATTTAAAATATTAAATGCATTATTTTCCCACCCCATCATTTCTGCACTAAATCTTAAAATTCTAAAATCTGTTTTATCTCATTACTAAACAACACATCAGTTTTAACTTACGAGTGTGAGTGTAGTTTAACTTGTTGCAAACGGCATTAAATAACTTGAATGAAGTTAAAAACTAAACAAAAGTAGTGCCGGCTAGTGGAAAATACTTGCAACAAAAACTAGCTCTATAATCCAATCGCTGGATAGCATACATTTTTATGTTTTTGTACTAAAGCAAGCAGCGGCAGCTGCTGCTTGTTGTTGCCAATAATTTTTAGACAAATACAAAAGCATTCACTTGAGCCACTGCAACAAAATACCAAATGTAAAAATGCCAAATGAATTAATGTGTGGACTTTATTTAATTTTTTTTTTTTATTTCTCGGTTTGCAAGCAGTAGTTTGTTGTATTTGTTAAAATCACACACCACAAATAATATTTTTTTATATAACAAAGGCAAACACACATACCAACACATTTAAAGTTTAAAATCGCTTAATTTTGTTAATAAATTTAAGACAAATTGTTATTGTAGACAATGTCTAATATAAAGTGGAAAACTTTTGGAAAAGAGTTTGATATTTTTTTTTTTCGTTGTCTTTGATCGTTGATAAATTTGTTAAATCTATCGATATTGATACAGATTTTTTTTTTTTATTTCACTACTTCTATTATGTGTTTCTGAATATTTACACTATGAAATTTTTCATGAAACTATCATGAAATTTTTGTTTAGTGGGAAAGCACGACGGGTAACCATTATGGTATGACTTGAATTTTGAGGGGATGTTACTGAGGCTTATGTTTTGTTTAAAATAAGGCATTTCGCCGCATTTTAAAAAAGATTGAAAAAATGGCATCTAAAAATTAATTATAAGATGGTATCCAAGGCAAATTCATTGTTTTTTGCCGGTAGTCTAACCATGGCCAAATAATACAAGGTGGTCGCGATGGCGAATTCATGAATTTCGACGTAAACTCTAAATGTCAAACTCCATATATAAAAAATATGTATAGCAGTTTAATGTATGGAGCAAGGCGAATTAAATACAAGGTGATAGCGGTGGCGAATTCAATTCTTTTACCATGTATTCTAACTGTCAAACTCCATATATAAAAAATTTATCTAACTGTTATACAGATTTTTTATATATGGAGTTAGACAGTTAGAATACCAGGGAAAAGAATTGAATTCGCCACCGCTATCACCTTGTATTTAATTCGCCTTGAGCATTTATGGCGAAAATAATGAATCCGCCATCGAGACCACCTGTATTATTTCGCCATGAGTTTATTGTATGGAGTTTGACAGTTAGCGTTTATGGCGAAATCAAGGTGAATTAATTATAAAGTGATAGCGATGGCGAATTCATGCATTTTCGCCTGCATTCCTACTATCAAACTCCATATCTAAAAAATCTGTATAACAGTTAGATAAATTTTTTTATATATGGAGTTTGACAGTTAGAATACAGGCGAAAATAAATGAATTCGCCACCGCAATCACCTTATAATTAATTCGCCTTGGGCGAAATTAATGAATTTTCCATCGCGACCAAGGCGAATTAATTATAACGTAATAGCGGTGGCGAATTCATTTATTTTCGCTTGTATTCTAACTGTCAAACTCCATATATAAAAAAATTTATCTAACTTTTATACAGATTTTTTTATATATGGAGCATGGCGAAATAATACAGGTGGTCTCGATAGCGAATTCATTAATTTCGCCGTAAACTCTAAATGTCAAAATCCATATATAAAAAATATGTATAACGGTTAGATAATTTTTTTATATATGGATTTTGACATTTAGAGTTTACGGCGAAATTAATGAATTCGCTATAGAGACCACCTGTATTATTTCGCCATGATATGGAGTTTGACAGTTAGAATACAGGCGAAAATAAATGAATTCGCCATCGCTATCACCTTAAAGTAAAGCAAGTAAAAGTTTAAGGGTTGTCCCAGAGCTGGTACGTAACCTTTCGTGTGTGAGTTAAACCCAATTTTTTCGGTTAACGTTGTTTTCGTTTAACTAGATTCATTTCAATTTGCGATTTTAAAACTTTTCGAAAAAACTTTAAAATAGTCATTTTTTGCAGAGATGGCCTCCTTGATCGCGACTGCAAGGTTTTTAGGCCGAGCCATTTTTTTATTTTAGGGATAAGAAAAATGACGCTGGAAGTTAGATCTTGAGACGATAACAGTTCAAAATATATTTCTTTGTGCAGAGCGCAAATTAGTTTATACTTTTATATACGCGGTGAAGAAATAAATTCCATCAACATTAACTTAATGCATTGAATATGGGAAACTTTTAATATTATTTTCCAACACATTTACCATATTTAAATTTTTTATTAATAAAATCAAGTTTATTTTATACAGAAAAGAAAATAAATGAAATATAAATGTAGGCTTTTAAAAATAATTATCTTGCGCCAAATTCCCAACGATTTTCAATTTCCGTTGGCAGCCATCAAGAATTATGTTTTTTTTACTGCTGCTACCACTGCTAAGCGCTTCTTTGTGATGAGATTACACAAAATATAACTAGAAAAAAGTCCATTAAGAGATTTTTTTATTTTTTTATTCGTTTCTTTCATAAAAACAACGTTTGGACTCCTCCTCTATTTAGCCGTATTTATCAAACTCATTTGATCGAAAGAACCATCTGTTGTAAAAAAAAGTCACTTTAATTATTTTCATATTCGTATTGTGAGGTAATTATCTATAATCATCACCGTATGGGAATAATAGAAAGAGTTCCGAGTGGGAATAAAATTATGTATATAAAAGTCATTATCATCATTTTGTAGTAATAAACAAAAGAAAAGCAAGTAATGGCAGATTTTTTCCTTTTAGATTTTTTTTCTTTCAAAAGAATGCAAAGAATAAGAAAACATTAAATGGTGTTTTTAGGGATTGGAGACGACTCCAACGAATAGTAATAAACAAGTCCTAGGTTTAATTTAATACTGTAGCAACCATGGCGAAATTATTTATGTTCGTCGTGACTAGACGTGCCAAATTCCATGTATAAAAAATCTGGGTAAATTTATATATATATACTTTGAGACATGGCGAAAATATACCAGGTGACCGCAATGGCGAATTCATTAATTTCGCCGTAAACTCTAAATGTCAAACTCCATATATAAAAAATATGTATAACAGTTTATTGTATGGAGTTTGACATTTCACGTTTGCGGTAAAAATTATGAATTCGCCATTGCGACCACCTGGTATTATTTCGCCATGCTTTGAGATTTGTAGCAACGGCAATAATGATATTGGCATTGTGGCATTTTTGTAAGCACTAAACCATGGCGAAATAATAAAGGTGGCCTCGATGGCTAATTTATTAATTTTCGCCGGAAACGCTAAGTCTCAAACATGGCGAAATAATACAGGTCATGGCGAATTAATACAGGTGGTCTCGATGGCGAATTCATTACTTTCGCCATAAATGCTAACTGTAAAACTCCTAAAGCGAATCAATTATAAGGTGATAGCGATGGCGAATTCATGTATTTTCGCCTGTATTCTAACTGTCAAACTCCATATATAAAAACTTTATCTAACAGTTATACATATTTTTTATATATGGAGTTTGACATCAGCGTTGCCGCTTTGGTCCAATCGGACCAAACTTGGTAGTTTTTAGTTTTTAAAAAACAGTTTGGTAGTTTGGTTGGTTTGTTGCATTTTTTAAAAATTTTTGGTAGGTTTTCCTCCTGTAGCAAATTTTTAGCAATAGTAAATTTTTTACCTTCAAAATTCAGAACATAAAATAAAAAAATGTAACTTTAAATTAAATAAACAATAACCGTGAATAGTTTTACCACTGTTTTCAAAAACTATTTTAGGTGTAATAAAAACATCTCTGCTTTTTTGCATAAAGATGATTAAAGCTATAACCATCTCTGGTTTAAGAAACGCGAACAATATTATGAAATTGAAATTAACAATATTTTTGAGTGAAGTCTTATTTACAAGTGTTTGTATTAAAAAAATTAACAGACAAAATGGAAAAGTAAGTAAACTTTTTTAATTGTATATATGTACCTATTAATGACATAAATATTTACTAATATTGCATGTAAAGAAACAGTCAAAAAAATTTAGAACCGAATGGTTAAGCGAATTTGATTGGCTCCAGGAAAGGGATGGGTGTTCATTTTGCATAATATGCTCTAAAACTATTTTAAATCATAACATCCATCTTAAAAATCACAAAAAGACAAATTTCCACCTCAACAATTACGAAAAAAAAGCAGAGTTTATGTGCAAGAAACGCATTTTTAAATTTTTGGTAGGCTGTGAACGATTTTGGTAGGATTTTTGAAAATTATTGGTAGGAAGTCAATTTCTTGTGTGGCAACGCTGTTTGACATTTAGAGTTTACGGCGAAATTAATGAATTCGCTATCGAGACCACCTGTATTATTTCGCCATGATACAGGTGGTCTCGATAGCGAATTCATTATTTTCGCCGTAAACGCTAAATGTCAAACTCCAAGGCGAATTAAATACAAGGTGATAGCGGTGGCGAATTCAATTCTTTTCCCGGGTATTCTAACTGTCAAACTCCATATATAAAAAATTTATCTAACTGTTATACATATTTTTTATATATGGATTTTGACATTTAGAGTTTACGGCGAAATTAATGAATTCGCTATCGAGACCACCTGTATTATTTCGCCATGGTCAAACTCCATACATAAAAATTATGTATTAATTTTTTTTATATGGTGTTTGACATTTAACATATGCGGCGAAAAGTAATAAATTCGCCATTGCGGCCACCTGGTATTATTTCGCCATGACCTTAAACTTACGCAGCCAGCCACATCGGAACGATCTGCGATTCCGCCGAGTCGAAGATATGTTTGAAGGCTTTACAACATAGAAAAAAATAACACAATAGCTTAAGTTCCTAATATTAAGTTAGGAGCGTAAACAAACTTTAAAAAAAATATCCAATTACAATCTACAATGCCCAAGTTAAACGTATCACGGTAGCTGACAATACCGTAAGTAACAGAACTTAATGTAAATGTCTGGACTTTGCTTAGACTCATTAAAGTAGACTCGAAATACAGGAGCGACTAAATTAAAATTAATTACCTTTTTCGTGTTAGCCGGAGACGCAAGAAGAAAACATCATTTCTAAATATTTTTCTATTTGTTTCTTAACCATAAAATATATTAAAAAATATTAATAAACGAAATGTAAAAGTATAAAGCGTTTTCTGTAAATTTCAAAGCAGTTTTAATTAGTTGCCGATAGCTTTCATTGGTAAAAAATAAACGAAAAAACATTAAAAGTAAAACTTTTACGCTATTGAAAGTAAATAAAAAAAAAACGGAGTTTATAAAGCAGAAAATTAAAGCAGAAAGTTCAAATGTCAAGATAACATGTATTCACTCACCTTTTGCTTTACATTTGTGAAAAACGCAAAAAATTTCAAAACGAGTAGTAAACCACCAGCAGCAACTTAAAACAAGTGTACAACAACAATACGAGTAAAAGTGTCCATAAATACAAAACGTGATGCACTTATACAATTTTCAAATGATAATAAAATTATTTTATAGCAAAATAAGCAATTAACAACAAATAATGAAAAACTTAAGAAACAAGCACTTTATTTTGATATTTATAAGTTGTTGTTGTTGTTGTAGTTTTTCAAATTGTTCTTTAATTAACATGGACATAAATACACATAGGTATTCAGAAATAGATTACACACACGAGCTGTTATTAACATTCCTCTAAAAAATTATAACTGTTTATGGCCAATTTTGTCGAAAACAATCTTTATTGCAACAAAATACTTAACTGTTTAATAAACTCACGCAATAAATGTTTACTAAAAATATTTAAAAGTAAAAGATCGCAATTATATTACAGACACATTATTTACAGTACATTAATTGTTATATAAATAATTAAATTTGTTTATATTTTTTGCTTTAGTGATGTTGTTTTGCTTTATTACACAAATTTGCCCACCAACTCTCCCACAAATAACACAAAGTTCAACTTCCTTTGCAAAAACATCACATAAGTGTTCTAGTTTTTTATTTGCATGTTCTTTTGTTTTTTAGAAAATTTGCAATTTAATTATTCATCTCACACACTTGTTTTATAAAACCAACATTTAATAGACACTTGCTTATAGATAGAAAATATGCGCGCCTCTTTAGCAGCTTGTTAAATGTGCATACAAAAACAAGTATAATTAGTATGCAGCATTTAGTATTCAGTTTTAAAGTTTCGGTAATTGTTACTCTCACTTTATATGTTGTTTATCCGTTAAAGTTTAGTTACTAACTAAACTTAACTCGTGGTGGGTTATGTTGTTTTATTATCAATAGGATAGTGCTGCCAGATACTTTTCGTGCGTAGGATGGCGAAATCATGTGCCAATGGCGAATATACATATTTGTGGCGTTTCTAGAAATGTCAAACTTCACGTAAAAAAATTAACGCAGTTTTCTTTTGTACGGAATTTGACGTTTCAAGTAATGGCAGTGAAAATGAATGAATCTGCGATTATTATTTACCACGTCGAATTAACTTTACCAGGTGAGATTAACAGCGTAACAAATTTTTCTCCTTATACTTTTGATCATCTTGTTAAACCTATATCATTATGTTTGTATTTTTATTGTTTCTACTTACAAGTGATTAAAGTTGTTGCGTCTTCTTTTTTTTTTTTTTAATTCGGTGTTCATATCTTGAAATAGCTCCTTCTACCGTTAAGGCACTTTCTTGGATTCCAGATTGATATTTTTTTGTAATACTGAAAGAGAAGAGCTTGCGACAATTCTCAAGACTTTCCTATTTTAGCTCGGATTAAAAATAAATGGAAACATTCTTTTGTATTCCTTTCCAAATCTTTTAACATAATTCTTTAATAACCTCCCCCTATTTTGTGCGCAAAGGGTGTAAGGAATATTATCGCCCATCTTACCCATTTTTCAGGTACAATTATTAGTTAATATTTTTCTTCTACTAATAGTATAATGAATACTTTAAATACCACAACTTAAAAAAAATTATTATTGTTATTATTCTTTTTATTATTATTGTTAATATTATTATTATTATTTTTTTATTTTTTATTTTTTTTTGTTTTTTTTTTAAGGGACCTTAAAACTACTGTTGTATTAAACTTGAATTTCGGGCTTGTTATCCAGAAAGTATACTTATTAGTTAGATTTTAGCTGTCGGCCAAAAAAAAAAAAATTAAGAAGATATGGCCTGTTTAAACTAAAATTTGAGTGGATTAAATCATTTGATCGAGAATGTACTTCTTATGGCAACCTGAAACTCAGGCAGAATTGGATGTCGGCCTTAACTAAAAACAACAAATTACTTTGTTTTATTTTCTGTAGTTTACTATTCGAAATATAGTTAAAAAAGTCCACAGGTAAAAGCAGAAATATATATATAATAAAATCAAAAAACACTAAAAGTATAAAAGGTACCATAAAATCCCCACAACATTTTTCGTTTAAAATTAGCACACATTTATAAAAGTTGTAAGCAAGGCATGTTTATTTTACCAGTAGTAGCGGCTCTACAACAAATATAACTTTGGCAAAAACATCATGGCTTCTTATTGTTGTTTTGTGCGTTGGAAATGTCAAAAACCGAAAGAGAAGTAAAAGATAACTGCTCTCAATACAAATGCCTGCTTTGTTTTGCAAATGCTTGTTGTTAGTGTTTTTTGCTATTCGTAAACAAACTTAGTAAAATATAAACATTTTTTCACTTTTCCAACATCAAACCAACTGGGCGGACGACACTACCTAGTAAAATAAATATGTCTTGGTTGTAAGCTTTAACACTTTCTACATAAGAGGTTGTGAGCCTAGGAATCACAAATTGTGTTACTCCAATTTGTCAAGAAGTTTGAAGCTCTGTATTTACAATAAAAACTAAATTCTTTGATAATAAAATCTATTTCAGCAGTTTTTAAAACTAACCACAATTATTTAAAAAAAATAATTTTAAATATATTATCAAAAAATAATTTATAACTAAATTATTTTTAATAAGCGAAACTACAAAAAAGAATACCCATTTTTGTTAATTGCAAAAATTTTTCTCCATGTGTTACTGTTAACGATTACTTATGCATTTTAAACGATATTATTGGAAATTTACCATCCCTACTTTTACATCTCTAACTAATTTGACGTATGCATGCGGGAATTGGCTCCATACATCAAAGATCACAGAAATACTTGAAAAATGGACAATTTTAATAAAAAAGAAATTATTCAAGCAATTCTTATTGCTGACAATAATGTAGAAAACTTTCGTCCTCTGTCCGATACAAATTCGACGGTGAGTTAACGAGTTGTTTGCCAAAGGCAATGTAAATAATTTGCGTTTAAAAGTGTCTTTTGCCTTTAGTTAATGTTGCTACGTTGGATTATGCCCTGGAGGCTTTGAACCGTAGTGGCATAGAAGAGGTGTTTGTATTTACCACCCTGTATTTACAAAACGTAAGGGAATATATAAAGTATGTAAGAAAATTTCATAACATTTGACAGGGACTTCTAATGAGTTTGGTTGTTTCATGTTTTAAGAAAAGGAATTGAATCTCTGAGTTCTTGGTCGGTTAATATGAAAGTTCATGTGATTGGCGGTGAAGGCTGTAGATGTTTTGGTGATGCTATGCGCGAGTTGGATGCTAAAGCTTTAATACGTGGTAATTTTGTTCTCTTGGGAGCTGACACGGTAACTAACGCAGATTTTAGACCCATTTTCGAGCAACATAAGTTCGTAAATTTAGTAATTTTATTTCAAATTAAATAATTTTATGAATATATTTCTATTTAGGAAAACCTTGAAATATGATAAAGGTGCCGCAGCTACTCTTGTCTTTAAAGAGGCAGAAAGTCATTTAAGGACTGGCAATGAAATCATGATTGCAATGGATGTACAAAACAATCGTCTACATTATCATCAACGTTTAAGTATTAATGAGAAGGAAACTCATTTTGATATACCTTTAGAAGTTTTCTTGCTCAACTCTCAAGTTGCCTTGCTACATAATTTACTGGATCCTCAAATCGCTATTGGATCACCTTCCATGTTGTCCTTGTTTTCAGATAATTTCGATTTTGAAACACGCGACGATTTTGTACGTGGCATATTGATCAATGAGGAAATTTTAGATAGTCGTATTTATGTTTCTCTCCTGCCACGTGAACAGTATGCCCGTAAAGTCAACAATTGGTTGACATATCAAATTGTGAGCAATGACATCATTAATCGTTGGCCGTATCCCTTAGTACCCGATATGGGTATTGTTAAACTGGAACAGCAATACATCTTCTTAAAAAATAATATTTACAAAAGTCCTTTAGCTAGTTTGGCCAAAGTGACGCTGGGCGAAAATGTGGTGGTGAACAAAAATAGTTTAGTTGGTGCCGGCTCGACGCTTACTTGTTCAGTTGTTGGGCAAAATGTCAAAGTAGGACAAAATTGTCGTATAAAGAATGCATTTTTGTTGGATAACGTTGTGGTGGAGAATAATTGTAAGTTAGAATTTTGTATTGTTGGCCGAAATACAGTGGTGAAAGAAAATACCGAATTGAAAGAAGGTTGTGTTATAGGAGATTCTTGTGTACTGCCCTCAGATACAAAACTAACGAAATCATTAGTTAAAAATGAAGAAGGAGGTTTGTTGGTTATTTTTATTACCGACATAAACTCTCAAAAAACTTTCAATACATTTTCTTGTTTTCTAGATTCTACTTTAAAGAAGCTTGGTGATAAAGCATACATCATCAATGACAAGACTGATAACAGAACAATATCAGATAATGAGGAGGATCATTCCTATACTCCCAGGACAACAGCACCAAAAATGATGAAATTGCCTTTTAAACAGGAAGAAAGCGAATATTATTCTAGCAGTGATGAAGAAGAATCACAGCATTGTTCCCCGCTGCCCGATGATACCAATAGTAAATTGATTTAATGAAATAATTTATAGAATTTTTAAATTGAAGTCTTTAACCATTTTTATATATAGTTTTCTTATCGGAAGTAATTGAATCCTTGACAAGAGGCTTTCAAGAGAAATCTAATCCCGATTTTCTTATACTCGAAATTAACTCCTCCCGCTACGCTTACAATATGTCTCTCAAAGAGGTTAACTTTAATGTCGTTAAAGCGATTTTTAGTTTGCCCAACATCAGGGAACCCTCCAACAAGAATGTTTTAATTGAAATTAATGCTGTTTTAAAACAATTAGGTCCAGTCATGTCGAATTATATTAAAAGTGCAGACGCTATGTTGGATTGTCTGAAGGCCTTGGAGGTTTGTTATTTCCTTTTTTTAATTTAGAAATATAAATTTTAATATTTGTTTATTGTTGCAGGACATTTATGAAGAAAATCAATATTTTCATGAGAAAATTTCTCAAATTGTTCATTATTTATATGATAAAGATTTTGTCACTGAAGATGCTATATTGGTCTGGTATGAACAATTGGATGAAGAAGAACATGCCAAACTACGTAAAAGTCTCTTTAAACTTATTGAATGGTTGCAACAATCATCCGATGAGGATGAAGATGATAGTGATTAGTTTTATTAAGTCTAGTTTTTTTTTATTCTCCAGTTGTGATTTTTGTCTAAAGTAAAATATAAACAATAAATAAAAAGTGAAATATAATGACATATTCACACCCAATGGAAATCAAGAGGAAATTTTCTATTTGCCGCCAAAGACTGTTAATCAGCCTAAACATTCCAAAGTATATCCAAGAGATGTGCATACTTATATGCAAGGACTCAGCTGCTTGTTTTAGAATTTTTGTTTTTTTAATTCAATTGTGAAAATTTCTTTACATGTTTATTTATAGTGATGGTGAATTAAATAAGAAAACTTTTTGCAAGCCGTAAAAGTTTTAGTTTCTGGTATTTGCATCAAATTGTTTTCGTTATTTTCACGAAAAACTATCAAAAGCTCCGTGCGATTTTTTTCACTTTTCTCCCATTATAAATTTGTACCCCTTTTTACCGACTGCGGACAGTGAAACAATTTCTGGGAAGTAGGTATTCGGCCTTATTACGGTTGTCGAAAAAGACATTTGTCGTAAGTAAACATTTGTCGCGTACATAAATTTCAACGACAATCGGTTTTATTACGGTTGTCGTGTCAAAAATTTTACGTTTTTTTAAATGGTATTAGGCGCGAGTTGTTATCGACAATATACACATAAGTCTGCGTACAAGATGAATTATCCAATGTAAGTATGTATTAGTTTTGCGTACAAAAATAAAAGTATCATTAATGGTTTTTAATGAAATGGTAATATATTTAAAAACGAAAAGCTCTTTAAAAAAAAATTCTTCAAAATAACCAAAACTATTAAGAATTCAATAATTAAAAAAATTTAATTTTAGGAATTGGCAAAAGTGTGTGTACATAAAATTAAACAAGGAAATACAAGATGTTATCTTGGATTAAAGCTCAGTCTAGTAAGGGGTCGGCAAGCCTCGTCGTCATAGAACTTTTTTAAGGCGTTTTGGCATTGATGTTACGAGTTTTTCAGTGTATTCGCAGCTTATGTATCCCCATTCTTTAAATAGTATGGTTTGAAGCATCCTCTTAGATTATATCACGTAACTGCGTATTCTCCGTTCCAGTAATTCCCATAAATGTTCAGTCGGCTTTAGAACCGATTGTTTTTTTACGTTATATAACAACCAAAATTTGTATTTCGAGCAGTATGCTTTGGGTAATCATGTTCAATCCCAATTTCATAACGCCAACCAACTGATATCACGCAAAGTTTTACCTTGTTCCCATAAATGTACGATTAGTTTGCGTTCAGCACTATTAATTTTTTTATGTTAAGCGTTTCTTTCAACTCGAAACAAACAAATGTAAAAAATCACTGAATCAATGAATTGAAAACAAAAAATGAGTTCTAGTAATAATTTTAAAAGAAATGAAACAGCTTTAAAGAACCGTTAATTTTAATGTACGCAGACTTTTGCATATGCCTAAAGTTGCCATACCATTGGCTTTAAGCTGCCGATTATAAGATAATATGCAAATGAAAAAACCACAAGATCTAACATTTAAAAATTTTCTGAAACTGAAGACATGTTTATATCATTACCGTTACTATTTAACACTAAAATTCGATATTTAGGCATGTTCTGAATTCCACACGAAATTTCCACTTAAAATTTTTCAAAGCACTGTTGCTAAAAATTAATTTCTACAACAACAATGCCTTAAAAAGAAAGTGAAAATTTCATGTCGATTTCAGAACATGCCTGATTAAAAGTTATTAAGCTGTTTTATGCTTCTTGGTGTATAACTAAATAAAAATCTATTACAAAAATCGGTATTATGTATGTATGTGTAGCACATTCGAACGATATTTTTTTTTTCAAATATTGTAGTAAAAATTTATGTGCGCGACAAATGGTTTTTTTTTCGTAAACTTTCAAAATGAACGATAAGTTCACTTTTAATTTTTACGTTATGCTTATTAAAATTTATATAGATTTTATTTAAGTTATATATTTAACGATAACGATGTGCGTAGTACCATTTTAAAATCGAACGATTTTCGACACAACAGACTGATTTTTAAGAAAAATAAACAAAACAGTTTTCTTCAAATTACGATGATGCCACTTTTTTATGTTCCCACGGAGTTCATAATTGGATAAATCTTTTCTCGAGAAAATGTTTTTCGTAAAAATATTCATGCTTGGGCGGTAGTTGTTTCAAAAAGCAGCTAACTAAAACTCACTTCAATTTGGTAAATAATAATACTATAACAGATGGCGCTATAAAAATGTAAACATATAAATAACAATAATGTACTTAATTCACATTTCAAAGAATAGCAACATTTTTTTTTTTATTTTAGAGCTAAATTACATGTAAAGAAATGTGTTTTTTATACTCGTAATGTCATGTTGCATGTACTTGAAATATGCAAATATATTTTGTTACATTCTACATAAATATTTTACTATATAAAATTGTCACGCGAAGCACAACGCATTAAGAACGAACTACATACCTCGTTTTCGATTTTTTTTTTTATTTAAAACATACTTAAACGAATAAAATTATGAATATAAAAGAAAAAAAAACAAACTATAAATAAAAAATTACAAATTATATAAGAAATTTATACACAAAAAAAAAAAAGAAAAAAAAAAAGAATTTAGCGGTCTATAACGCCAGCTGCACCGGCGATAATGTGTGACGAGGTGATAGGATTTGCCGAGCCACTGGTGTTCATCATACTCTGGCCAATGCCACAACGTATGTGATGTAAATGAATTTGAACATGCTTTTGAAATGTCTCCACATTAACACCATTCAAACTGGAACGTACTTCCTCAATGCATCCTTCCAAAACTTTATTAACCTGCGATGAATTTTCACTGCTAAGATGCGAGGCCACAATCAAAACGGTAGCTAGTTTTTTAATTAAAGCCAAAATATTTTTGTTCTTCAATAAGCCTTGATTGTTACGTTGTACGGCATCTTCGGCTGATTCGCGACATTTTTCTCGCAAATATGAAGGGGTCAACATGGCGCGTACCTGTGGATCAGGAGTAAGTTCACTGGCAAAGGCTTGTACATCATTCAGATAGTCCTGTATGTCACGATTCATTTTCTCCATAGATATAACAATGGAAGCGTAACGTCTTTGAAACTCTTCATTTAATTGGGGTGCATTCGTTTCGGTATTGAGGGTGTTTGCTGTTGGGTTGGCGGCATTTTGACTGTCATCCGATGAGGCCGATGAATTAGAATTATTGTGAGCAGCTAGTAATTGCTGTGAAGCTTTTAGTTCTGCTTCATTGTTCATATCGTTGAGACGCTGTAATTTAGATTTTTTACTGGCCAAAGCTCGTTTCAAACGCACTAAAGTTTCCAATAATTTAGGAGGATATCCATTTATGTTCTCCTCCTTTAAGATCGGATTATTAAAAGGACTTTCTATGACTTCCTGGCCTAATAAGGGATCGCTCTTATTTAAATTCATGTTGAAGTTATTGCGCATGCGTGCTGTACGCAAAGGAGACATGATGTTTGTATTGGTCGAACCATTGCCGCCACTATAAACTGCCGAGAGACTAGGACGAAAGTCCTTAGTTATGCTCTGCAACGGCAACATTTCATTAAAGTTTTCTGAAACAATTTCAAAATCGGGTATGGAATGGGTGCCCAAACCATTGCGATCGAAAGTAACTCTATACGTAGAGTTGACTGAATCGAATGCATCCACTGTGCCACTAAATATACCATCTTGTGGTACGCGTAGTCGTGCTGTAACCTTAGTGCCCAATGGCAAAGGTAAGGGTATCTTTTCCGGCAAATCTCGCACAAAATTCAAATCTTTTATGTCACCCGAACGGCAGCGTGTTTGCATGTAACGCAACTTTTGACGTTTTCGTTCTAGCTCACGTCTCTCCTCGTCGAAGAAAGCCTGTGAACAACGACGTGGTTTACCCATCAAATAACGTATCTTTTGCCATTCGACCCTCGTCATTTGGCGTGTGCGTAAGTGAGGAAATGACTCGGTCAGACAAGTTTGAAAGTCATTCTCACCTTCAAATAAAGGCTTATCTATAAATGAATAGAACCACTCAAATATCACCCATTTATGGGCCTTGGGTAACTTGAGTAAATTGCGCAAACGTAGACCTATTCGTTGTCCAATTCTCTTGTCAGCTGGTATTGCAGAAATCGTATTGGACTGTGAACCAGGCGTATTATTGCTACTCTTAGCGCTAGATTTGGGTGTTGAATTTGCTGATCCGCCGCCAGATGATTTTGTGGGTGTAGTGTATCTCTGTTGCATAGTTAATTTACCGTCGTCGGAGCGCATGTATCTAGACACAACGCCTTTACGTTTTTTCAGCACTTTTGTTGGCGTCTTAACGGGTGAAACGCTCTTCATAACTACAGCTTTTCGGGGTGATAGACTCATTCTGAGCGGCTTGTCATCATTGATAATATTATCATCGAAAAAGAAACGATTACGTTTACGTATTCTAGCCGGCATGCCACGAGCGTTAAGCATTTGAATCGGTTGCTGTGGTTGTGGCTTTGGTGGCGGCACTGTCCCCACTCGTTGTAGGCCTAATGTGGCTAAACTAAACGATGGCGGTTCCTCTTCGGTTTCATCGTCGGTTATGGGTGGTGATGTTGTCTTTTTATACGATTTACTAGAAGTTGGTTCTTCTGTTGTTTCCATTTCGTCGTCTATAGTTTTTGGACTGTCCTCGTCGTCGTGCATCTCTAATAAAGCTGTATAGTAAATTTAGAATTATTATTAAAAAGAAAATAAATAGTCTATTTTTGAAATTGTGCAGTACCATCGAGAAACGAAATTGATTTGTTATATTAAAAACGGGACAAATTATGTTTAAATAAAACGATTTGAAAAGAAAATTCTTCGAATTTGTATGTCTTAAACATCGTGTTTCGAAATAACGAATAAGCCGCCAACTTTGAACTATTATAAATTAATTTCTATCGTGGTGTTAAATTAAGCATTTTTACAATACTTTTTACCAGACACTATTATAGAAAATTAAATAGTTTGTTTTTAAATCGATTCGATCGATTTCCATCACATACCTGTAAGTTTTGATTCCGACCATTTTTTCTTTGCAGATCCTTAGCTGTCAATTAGCGATATTCACGTTTCATAACAAACTTTAAATTTATACTATAATTTTAGGAGTGAGCTGACCTTTTCTTCAGTATTGTAAAGAAATCGAAACAATGACAAATATTATGGCGCCAAATATGCCCAGCATTTTTTTCAAAAATCAATTAGCAAACCATGAATTCCTCTATTATTATTTGGTTGACCACACTTTTTAACGCAAGAAAATTTTTGTTTTAAAATACTTGATTATCTTGTTGTCCGTCCTAACAAATCAAAACACTAAATACACTGCATGGCATTACTATAAATACACTTAAATTTTACTGTATTTAATTAACTGTAAAAAAGAAAAATATATATAGACCTTGTAAAGAACAAATAAGTTATAAAAAAAAATAATTTCTGTCTGGTATTTTTAAAATTTACAAATTGTTAAAAAAAATCTATTACTTAGCCTGAAACCATTTCTGGCTGTTAAAATCGTCGAAATGCCTATCCATCATTCTGTAGTTGATTTAATATTTTTTTTCTGTCAAAAATCTTTGCATAACTAGGGTGTCAGACGATCAAGTTTTCATTCAATTTTTAAAATTTCTCTCATTTTTTACCAACTCTCCAACACTCTCGCTTTATAAACTTGCTGAGAATTTGCTTTCAAATTTTCGTTCAATTGAGTCTTTCAAATTACATTCAAGAGAACAGCTGATTGATGGTTTTTCCTTCAAATAATTTTTTTTTTGTTTTCTTTACGAGATCTTGCTTAAAAACTTGCTTTGAAATTGCGTGGAGCCTACGCAACAGCTTTCAAGCAGAATGAAGTAGCAATATTGTTTATTGTTAAACTAAAAAAATATAAATAAAAAATACTTTCTTTTAGGTAAGTTTAAGCAGTTAGCAGCCATTCTTTGTTAGCGCTTTTTCATCTTCGAAAGCTTTAATAGAAGCAGTTGTTTTTTAATTTATTTTAATCACAGAATAGCAAGTTGGCAGATTTTTTTTTGTAACATATGGTAGCACTGATTTTCCGCACAAATTTTTCGAAAAAGGTGTATCTTGTTGCAAAAACTTGTCAATAAGAATGTTTTGCCAATGAATCCTCCTAAAGAGTCACTTGGAATAAATAAAAATATGACAAAGGTTCTTTAGCATATTCTTGGTTTGTTTCTTTCGGATTTAATTTTTTGTGAAGGGTTACTACGATTTTATTTTATAATGGCTTGGTATTTATATATATAAAAGAAAAAAAAAAAACAAATCATCAAATCACTAACATTAGAAATATATGGCATTATTAAGAACATAATCTGCACAAAAATTACAGTTGTTTTTCAATAACGCCTAATGAATGTATTTACAGTTGTAAAACACTAACATAATTCTTCTCTGCATTTTAAGCAATAATTCCCAAACTGTTTTCTATAAGAGAACAATCAGCACAAGCTTCAAAACTGTTACGGTACTTGAAATAATTCTAACATTTAAAAACATATATTCGTCGTAATTGTAGTAATGCAATGCAGGTATTATTTTCATATAATGTTCTTTCAATTTAAAATTAATACTTTTACTTTATTTTCATTTCGATTTTTTTTTTGTATTTGTTCTCCCATTTTGTGAGAGCAACAGAAATTTTCATTCAACATAAGCACATGTACAATAGTTTTAATTGCAACAATTTCGTTCATACATATTATATTTTTTTCTTTTTATTTTTTGTTTTTTCTTTGCTTTTGGTAATTTATTACAGTTATAATTGTATTAGTAGTTATTTGCTTGTAATTATATACTAAAATTGTGTTGTGTTTAAATAGTTTGTTAATGTATGAATAGTATTTCTCTCATTGTTAAATATCAATTTTTAAATGTGAATGTTTATAATATAATACATACAATATATAGTTGTGTTTTGTTAAAACGATGTTATTTTATTTGTCTAATATAAAAGTTACATTTAAAATTTAATAAAGAGAAGAATGAAAAAAAAAAACAAAACAAACAATTTTTTTTCTCGCAGATAAACTTTGCTTCTTTTCCAAGAATAATTTACAATTGTGTCTAAAGGGAAGGCTAAAAAAAAGGTTGTAAGAAAATAAAATAAATAATAACAATAGCAAGTAGATAAAAACAATTTAAGTTTTGTGTAAAATATTCTTAATATAAAAACACAATACTTTTTTTTTACTTTAGAATAAAATGAAAAGTTGCAATTTAGTTTACACACACTTATATACTTTACAATGCAATTAAAAAAATTATTTAGGAATATTTTTAAAACTAAGTTTCTTTTTTTTATAGCATTTAAATATATTTTTTAAGTTTATTTTATATATAATAATTAAGAAATAAAACCAATTAATTTATAACAATTTTTTTTTTATAATTTTTATATAACAAATATTATTTTTATAACAGTTTAGATTTAATTTATTCTAATAATATAAGGGTTAAGGGTTTATTTAAGTCTTACTGGAATTGTTATAAGTATTAATAATAATATGTTTTAACAAAATGTCACAGCTAATATTTAATATCTTTTGAAAATTTTTTAAAGTTTTTTGCAAAAATTTTAATATTAATTCTTTATGAATTTCGGGGCATTTAAAATTTAAATTTATAAAACAAACAATTTCAAAACTCTTAACTCTTAAAAACATTTTAAGAAGCTGCAATTAAAAGTAAGAAATCTTAGAAGTTTTTTAAATTATTAAAAAAAAAAATATTTAAAAAAAACCGGGAACTAGTTTATAAAAAAAATTTTTTCAATAATGTCTGGCTATTTATACAAAAATTTTGGCATATTGATCTTGAAGACTTCAAATTTCGAATAAGGAAAATAAACGAATTGCAAAAATCTTTATCCGATATGTAATAAAAAACGAAACCGGCAAAAAAAGTGAAAAAAGTAAATTATTTAATATTGTATTTTTTTCTAACGTTTATAAATCTGGTTTTGACTTTTATTGCACCTATTAAAAAATCGTTAGCAAATCCGATTTTTGGAAGAGAAAAAATTTAATTAAAAGGCCACTTTTTAAATATTTGTATACGTTTTTGTGTGTTCATTCCGATTAAAAAACTTACTAAAAATAATTATAACATTTTTTTTATTTAGCACTAACTAAAGCATGAATTGAAAACAAAAACAATTAAATGAAACCAAATATGTCAACAAAAAAGTATTGTAAATAAAAAAATAATTAAAAAATTAAATTTTTATTTATAATTTTTTTTATCCTAGTTCAAGGGTTAAGAAAAATAATAATTTCAATTTATTAAAAAATTAAAAAGAAATTGCCAATTTCAATTTATAGTTATTAAAAAAAAACATTTAGATTATTTTTAATATTTTGATCCCTTTGGAAATTTGATATATAATTAACAAACAACAATATTCCCTAAACTTAAAAAAACCCCAGGACCCATAGATTTTTTTTAGTTATTTAATATTTTTTTTTATATTTAATAATGTTTTTGTTTTTTTTTATTCTTTAATTATTTTATATGTGTTTAGATTTATTTCTTATATTTTTGCTTAACTTTCGTTTTATATAATCACTTATTTATTATGCTAATGATTGCCAAATATATTAAATATGAATGGCATTTTAAAAACAAACAAAAAATTAATAATAAAAACAAATAGTAAACAAATTATTTATAAAATAAAGTATGGAATTAAATATTGAAATCGGCGAATTTATTTTTGTTATATTTTATTTAAAATCCAACATGCATTACTTCGGGTTAAAGAAGGAGGAAGGAATATAATAAAACATATATTAATAGTAGTTTTGTTTAATTTATTGTTGTATTCAGTAACGTCGATTCTTATTTAATTTCAACTCTCTCTCTCCCTCTCTCTTCGCTCACTTTCTCCTTTTGCTTTATATATACTCTCTAATTTATTTAGTTGTGTGTGTGTGTGTTTTGTTTTTTAATAAACGTCTTTAATACCTCAGGGTAAACTATAATATAATTGTGTAATTATTACAATAATTGATCTAGACATTGAAACGTGTTTCCGAACCATCGGCCAACATTAATGTAACGGTACGATTATTAATCCACACAAGTTTGGCCAAACGCATGGGATTTAGTCTTGATACGTCTGGTATAGGAGCTGTTGAATAACCTTTGGTACATCTTGTTTGCGATTGGCCAAGACCAAACATACCAGTGCTAGTTTGCCAGAAGGATAAACGATTTTCATTGCAAGAATACGACACAAGGAATTTGCCTTCGGGTGAAAAAGCCAATGATGTTATAGGATGTGTATGGGCCGGTATCATTTGGCATTTGTTTTGTCGAAGCTCGTATATTGCCAAATGGCCATTGCTGGCACCCACAGCAATACGTCGCGTCTGAGGACAGTGCGATATTTGATTGAAGCGGCATATTGAAGGAAAGATCTCTGAAAGTCCTTTAGTCTTCAGTTCTGCGTTATCTACACAATGCAAGGTGATGTCCATAACTTCCACTAGTAAACTGGCAATTTCGGATTGCATTTTGTCTATCAGCATCTCGACACATTGTAGTATTTCGCTTTTGGCTTTGTAAAGCACAGACTGTTGAAGGGGCACATTTACTGATTGAGGATTTTGTTGCATACTATTGTAGCGTGCGACTTCACGAGCCATTGTTGTAATAAAAGCTGCCGGTCGAGCGGTGGCTATTAGTCTTAAAGCGTGTCGGGCTGTGCGACAAGCATCGGCCTGTGGTGTTAAAGGGAGTTTATAGTTCAAATTGGGTACAGATTTTCCCTCACAGGCCAATTCTAACAAACCTAACAACACTTTGCTAACATCCAAGTAGGGTTCCCAAACGGTGAAACCACGTCCCAATAAATCTATAGCAGCTCGACGAAGTGGGGTATATTGAGGCAATTTTGGTGATGCTGGGGCATAAAGCAAATGTGCCAAAGCCATTGACGTTAGACGCGCCAAATTGTTTGCTATACCAAAACCTTCCACAACAGATGATTTGCGGCGATCTGCTGTCACATTACCCGCCACAGTTCGAATGGGTGATTCTTGATTTATATCTTGGCCGAATTCAGCACCAATCACGCCCAACAAAATGACAGCTGTTGTTTGTTTTCGTTTCAGCTCCGCTAAACTGGATGGCTTACGTATGATTTCTTCTTCTTCCTCTTCGTAGTCCTCTCCGCCATTGTCAACATCACTAATATGGCCAACGCATGATCCAGTTGACGCATTGTGACCATTTGCGCCATTAGAGTTTTGCACATGATGTTGAGCGATTGGTTCCGTGTGAGTATACATGGGTAGATATTGAGCCCAGCTCTCAACCAGCTGCTTACGTCCTCGTTTTCCCATGCGTCTCAATTCGCCCAGTAAAATTTGTTGGGCTGCTTCTCGTATTTCTATGCAATGATGCTGCCAACGTTTTGCCATCATTTCTACCTGAGGACGTTTAAATTTCTTTGGTTCTAAAGCCTCAATTTTATCTGGCAATAGGAAACAGTGGTGGGTTGACAAAAGACTCCAGCCCTGTTTTATTTGCGAAATATGATGTGCCAATAGATCTTCTCGCTCCTCTTCACTTGTAATCGTGGAATCACTACTTTGCGCCAGTCGCATCAGTTTTTTGCTTCTTTCGCTGTCCGGCAAAAATGAGACCGAATTCATGGACAGAAGAGTGTTTGACATGGCCACTAAGGCCAATATATGATTGGATGTTAGAGTGGTACTCAATTCCCAGTGCAAGCGCGAGGAGAACACAGCTGTTAATTCTTCTAGTCTTAGTAGTTCGGCTGGAATGTCTCGTTTCTTGGAGCTACTTGGAGCCACCGCTTTAATGCTATCGGGTATTTCAAAGTTGTTTTGCCAAGTGGGCAGCAATAGGGACATATAGCCTCCTTTAGATAGTATGCCAAATGAAACGGGCACCATTGGTCTCAAGAGACCCAACTGCGATTCACACACCTTGTCTAGGTGAGGATCAAGGCCCCAAGAATGCAACAGGGACAGTAGTAACTGTGCAACCTCCATTACCTTTGTGACTTCCATTTTGGAAGCAATCTTACTTCTTAGATCTGTTTTATCGTTACCTTGCTCTTGTGGTTCTACCACCACTTTTTGTAAACTTTCCTGAACTTTAGCTTGAACCTTTTTCTCCACGATTTCTGTTTTTTCCTTAAACTTTTGCACAAAGCCATGTTTATCTTTGTCCTTAAGTATTTTTTCCATATCACCAGCTTTGTTTTTCACCTTTCCAAAGAAATCACTGATTTTCTTAGAGGCCTCCAAATGAAGGGTTTTATCTTTCTGGTTGTTAAGAACAACTCCTAAGGCTTCCAACTCACTGGGTGTCATTTGTGCATACTCTTCGCTGTGTAGCTCAAATATCAAACCTTCTATATCAAAGAAAAGTATATGACTTTCAGCATCTTTGGGATTGGTGCGCAGTCCTTGTATTATAAGGGGGTTGCTGCGATGCTTCATTAGGAAGTCAAAGTTGCCTTGATTGTGACCATGTAATTGTTGCCATTGGGTGATACCACGTTGTGTGGCATGACGTATTGCATTCATATTGCGTGATTTCAGACCACGAAAGAAATGGACTGCTGGATTGGCCATGCCTACTTCTGCATTTGATGAGGACGCATTGCACGATGTATCATCGGCTACTTGCTCGTCGCACACCAATAACACTTCCTCGGCCAACATGCCGTGTAGCACACGATCCAAATGACCAGTTTCCATTTGCCACACATACACCGAACCATCGGAGCATCCCACTATAAGGAAATCATCTAACGGACGCCATTTAATAGTTACCACTGGAAACAGATGGCGACTGGCCAACGTTACACACTTGCGTTCCTGCAAACTAAGCAAGGTCACTGAATGATCCGAGGCCACTGAACAAATGCACTTTAAAATACGTGAACTACAAGTTTCAGGAGGCACCAAGAGTTGTGTTATTTCTCCGGCGTGCACACAAAAACGATGTAATAAACTGCCGCTGTACAAATCCCACAGGCAGACTGCAAAATCTACGCCTCCCGACAGCAAATGTGACTTTTCATACCGCTGATGAACCAAAGAAGGGCACAGCAAACAATTAACACGACCTCTATGACCATAAAGGATCTGGTGTGAAGGCCAATCGCTGAAATTTTGTTTAATACCTACGAGTAGCTGCATCATAACAGTTTGAGTGGCGGGCACAATGACAATTGAACCATCTTCGCGACCTATTACTAAACGACTTTGTTGGGGTAAGTAAATGCTGGAAGTTAGTTTTACGGGGTGATCAGTAATGCGCGCCAACTGATCCAATATGCCAACTGGAGGAGGATCCATCATTGACCAGGCCTCGACCAGAGATGTACAAACGGAGGGTTTCAAAACTCGTGGAGGCATTTGTTTAGCTTGCAATATACTTATATTGTCTAAAGGAACATCGGGCACATTCCACACGGATATAAAACCTTCCGAGTCGCCTCTTAGAAGGTAATAGCTTGCTGGTTTTCCCTCAGCCTCAGAGCGCAAAAGTTTCATTGCAGGAGGACAGGATAAAACTTTATCACCAGGATGTTGAAGCAGATAATACAAATAGGGAGAGTCACGCACTACACTCTTCGAATGGAATTCTTTATTGTCGGGTATACAGTTGGCGGGTAATTTATATAGATAACCCTTGCCTTCATCCGTCCACAGCATTACGCGATCAGAACTTATAAAATCACCACCCTGCCAACGTTCGCGTGTGGGCGCTATAACCGAACACAACACGGTAAAGTCGCCCGCATCATAAATTTGCCAATATTTTGTGCAAACGATTAAAACGGTCCTTTGATTTTGGGCGCAACAATTCATGGTTATCGCATTAAGACAGCGTATTTCTTTGGATTCATTTTCATAGATTGGCTCGGCATGCTTATTTTCATTGCCGGTCAAGGTCCAAACCTTAACTGTGCCCGTGGTGGTTATAGCCAATACGACATCATCTTTACGACGCATGGGCCGCAAAACATGCAATGCTGATATCCAATCAGGTTTTACTTTCGAGCTCAGCGTGTATGTGACCTCTAGACTGAAGGGATCCATTACCATAATTTCGGGATAGTAACCAATGCAAAAAAGTCTTACATCGGTACTATTTGCCGTGTGATAACTTTGAATTTGTGTATGAACTTGAGGCAATTTAACAGACTCGGCACATTTGCCATCCGTCAAGTCCCATGTGCACATCTCACCATTTTCCGAAGAACTAACAAGAAAATTATTCTCGGGTAATATGGAGGCTTTTACCAAACATAAAACTGGTGCTGTATGACCCACCAATAGGCAGCGGGGTGACATTTTCAATGTTGTAGGTTCAACATGCCACAGGCATATTTGACCATCATAGCAACCTGTTGCTAAAGTTGTTTGATCGTCGGATAGAAAAACACTTGAAACACAGTGGGTGGGAGCATTAGGCCCCCACAACACTACTGGCACCACAAGATTGGTGCTCACCATCGCTCTGAAAACGCTTACCACCACTCCACACAATCACCTAATACGACTGATTGAAGTAGTCCCTAAAACTGTTCGACGTGAATGTTGTTTATTAAATGCGTCATAGTTGTTATTGTTGTGGTTGTTGATAATCCATTAAATGTATAATTGAAAAGAATTTAATTTGTGGAGTAAAGAGGGAGAAAAAAATAATGATGAAGAAAAACTTATATTGCTTAATATAATATGAGGGTCTTAAAGAACAAGGGGTATTTCAAGTTATATTGAAAATAGCTGCAATAATAACCCTTGTGCTCGAAGCCCTTCATTTGATAAACTTCATGTATATGTTGTCACAAACACACCATTTCTATCTTTAATTTAGAAAAACAATATATTTTTTTTATTCTTTTATTACGCCATTTTCTATTATAAAATTAATAAGTTTTTATTGCAAAATTTAATTTATTTGTATAACTAATTACCCGTGGAACGTAAACCACCTGATAATTGAAATCGTTATTTTTAATTTATTATTAAAAATAAATAAATAACAAAACTTAATTATTCAGTTATTTTCTGTTATCTGGGCTTAACAAAAGATGTAAGTGCTAGTTGTAAAAGCGTTTTCGTTTGTTTGAATTTGTTTTATTCATCGCCTGAAAAATTTCGCTATTGTTACGGTTTTCCCCTTTTCAAATACAAAACCTTTTGTTTTTTAATTATTTTTATTTCTCCGATTTTTTACTTACTAGCTCTGGCTTAATTTATTTTCATGGTCTTCTGTTTACTAAATATGTGCTTTCACAAACTCGCCAGGCCAGGCTCCAAATATTCGCTCTGTCTTCTTGTTTACCAAACATGCGCCTTTAACCCAGACTACAGAAAGTCTTGACTCCAGTAGAAACTTGAAATAACAATCTACTGTTTTGCCAACCAATGTTGTTACTTTCCTCACCGACAACAACAACAAACACCTTCGCTAACTCATCTAAAGCGACCGCTGCACAATAATTGTTTTCTTCTATTTCTTAAAAAGACTGTGGACGGGTTTTTACTACTGTTTTCATTTATTCGACCACAATTTTTTTTTCTACATTCATGACATCGATGGGAATTGAACTCATGATCTTTTGTTTTAAACAAACACGTAGACACTCCTAACAAGGCAATCACTGCGGTTGTTCAACGTGTAAAAGGTAAGACCAGACTAATACAATGTCATCTTTTTCAATTCTCCAGCGAATTTTATCTTGCGTTTGAACAATGTTTTATGCCATCGGAATTCGTACATTTTGTAAATTAGTATTCGTTAATGTAGTTGTTTACGTTATTTCAAAGACAAAATGTATGCCAACGAACAAACACAAAGCAAGAAGAGTGAAAAATTCCCTAAAAATTCAAGCCTACACCTCTTGTTAACAAAAAAAAAAAAAAATTGTTTCATGCAACTACTTTTATGAAATATTTCAACTCATGATTTGTTTTGGAAAGTTGTTTACGATATAATTGCATTCAAAAACATGTATGAGTGCTGTAATTGGCTATGCCGAATCTTATATAACCTTCACCATCTATATAAATCCAGTTTAGTGAAGTAACTCTAATTAAAATGCAAATATTGGGGTGACAGAGAATTAAAAATTAAAAAAAAAATTGGTACCTCATATATTTTATTGTACATAAAAATGACATCGGCTTTTAAAGGGTTAAGCATTTTTTTTTTTCAAATTTTAGTATTTCCTTAAAGATCTCTTTTAAAGCTTTAAAATGATACCCATATTTTATTTTTAAAAATTTCAGAGCCCCATAACTCGGAAAATATGGGCAAGCGCCAATATTTTCACTTGATGTTTTTTTTATTTTTTAATTCTCTATCGCCCCATACATTTATTTTGTTATATATTTGTTATGTTATTGAATGTCAAGTTATAAATGTATGTATGTACTTAAGAATATATTTACGCTTTTTCACCAAAGAATTTACTTTTTTTGTGTTCATCACTTTATTTTTATTAAATTTAAAAATATGAATATTCACTAGAAAAAACCGTTATTGTTATATTTTTTAAGTTTTAGTTGATAATTAAAAATTGTTTCTCAATGAATTTTGTCAATTGTTAATTTAAAATTACAGCTTAAAGATGTGGGGTTAATGAGTTTTGTCAAATACGCCCTTATTCTCATCTCTCTTTTTGTTGCGTTTGTATTTACTGCTTGTTTTTTTTTTTTTTTTTTAGAAACATATTGAAAAAACGATTAATAACACATTGAACTTAATCAGTTTGTAATCGTTTGATAAAAAACAAAAACATAAGTTTCGATACAGGTAAGACAGAAGTAAATAAGTTTTTGTTTCCTTATAATAAATAATTACAAAAAATGTTTGTGTTATGACTAACGTGACCAGAAGGTTTTTTTTTTATTTTATAGCGGGACATAAACGTATGAAAAGTAAGAAAAGTGATGTGTGTGAAGATAAATACATCAAGTTAAATACGTTTTTTAAAAAATGTAGCATGCGATAATTTTTCTCTCCCATACATACAGTACAATTTGTATAGTAAATTCCGGACTTTTTTAACAAATACGATTACAGCTACAAAACCCTACGATCTCGGAAAATCAAACTTATTGGGAAATCAAGGGCACATATAAAGCTATTAAAGTATGAACACAGTTTATTCAAATTGAATTTGAGAAATTTTTTATAAGATGCGGAAAATTGACTTAGTGCAATTTTCTCATATACGATGAGTTCTGTGAGGGATTTTGTCAATGTGGCCAAACCTTTCGATGTCGCAGAATTTGACCTATTGGGAAACTAAGAGCACATATATTACAGAACTCATCGTATATGAGAAAATTGCACTGTCATTTTTCCGCGTCTTATAAAAAATTTCTCAAATTCAATTTGAATAAACTGTGTTCACACTTTAATAGCTTTATATGTGCCCTTGATTTCCCAATAGGTTTGATTCTCCGAGATCGTAGGGTTTTGTAGCTATAATCGTATTTGTTAAAAAAGTCCGGAATTTACTTTACAAGTTGTACTGTATGTATGGGAGAAAAAATTTATCGCATGCCACATTAAAAAAAAACGTATTTAACTTGCGTATTTATCTTCACACACATAGAAAAGTGGAGTTCTGAAGAGAAAATATAACAAAATAACGGGATTAAAAAACTGTGTTTTTTTAATTTTTATGAAAAAACAAAATTTTTTTATTCGAAAGCAAATAACAAATTAGTTGGGCTAGACATATAAAAAATTCCGGCAAAATCAATATAAATTAAGGTGTTAGACATTTGGGAATATTTAATTATATGAAATAATTAAAGTAGTTTTCCTGGTTAACAAACCTGCGATTCTGCGAACATCGCATTTAACCGAGGCGAATTTACAACAGGTATACTTAGGCCGACAATGAATACGACACTGTCAAAGAAATATGTACAAATGTTTGTTTTGTACAAATCGTTTTTGTCTGACAAAAACAAATAAGTACAATGGGAGATTATAACTTTTGACATTTGAAGAAGGAAACATCACAAGCGCAAAAAATAGTCATCTGGTCTTTCAAGGCCACAGCTGTTATTAATTCGCCTTGCATTTAACGAACACACAAGTTTGCTCCATTGAGTATCTTATATTATAATTTAAACCCATTTTTCATTAAAATTATTTTAGATTTTATTCTACCAGTGTCTTTATTTTATGTCTGTTGTGTAAATTTTTATTTATTTTAGAAAAAATGGCAAAAACAACCAGGGGCATAGCGAATTTGCGCATGACAGGTATGAAACCTTATGCCACTGTAGTCAAATACAAAAAAGGAGTTAATTTTTAAATTTGTAAATTCCATCTGCCTTAAAAAAGTTGGTGATCAATGGAACGCCTTAGTGCTTACACTTGGGAGGAGCCCTGAAAACTTGTGAAAATTAGAAAAGGACATGAACATGCGGTAAATTGTACACAATTTCTTGACTTGATTGTTTCATATTGACCTTATTGTTTAAATTATATATTTTTTTTATTAGAATCCAAGTGACATGAATAATAAATAACTTAAAATAACTTTTAAAAATTTACATTTTATTTTTTTTTACTAGCAAATTAGCTACGGCGAAAATATACAATTCTAGCTAAGCGATTTAATATACAGAATACAAATTTGGGTACAAATATTTGCCGTTATTAAGTTTTAGCCTTTTCGCGATCGAGATTTTGATTTTTTTTATTTTTTTTTTTTTAAAGAGAAATATATTTTATTATATTACATTCATGTACAAATAATCCAGAAATACTTTTGTCCTCAGCGCCATAGCCACGAGAATTACAGAATAAGGCTGCATTCAAGTCCATTATTATAAGACCAGTTTTTTTTTTATCAGTTTTATTGAAACTCGAATACGATTTAATTTTCTGTTTTATAAAAATATTTTAAAACAATAAGTAATAGAAAAGGAAATTTTATTTCGTATTTAAATCTTGTGATACTTATTTAATGGTTTGAATTAATTATTAAAATGTTTGAAAATTGCAAAAAAAAATTGTTAAATATTTTTCGTGAGGACTAGCCAGCATATAAATTTGTACATAAAACTAATCAAGGAATAATAATAAATCCTTTAAGTTTTTATGTAAAAACTTGAAAATATTGGTTATTTTTCAAAGCTAAAACCTTTATTTATTTACGCTTAAAAAGATGTCTGAGTAGAAAAGATATATTTTTGACATTTATTTATTTAAAAATGAAAAGAAAAAGAAAAATATGTTCTTATAGCATTTGTTAAAATACGTATTTCTGTCGTTGTTTTAAAAATATTTCTATGAAAGGTTTTTCTTCTTATACGCAGCCACTACAACACTAAAGATCGAAATTTCAGAGTGACCAGATAGACATATTTTCGTTATTTATGTTTAAGCAAATTTCAAAAGTACCAATGAAATTTATCTTTTAAAATATCAAGGATTGTTTGCCATTTCATCAGAAATCATTTCGTATTTAATGATCTTGTGAAAATTCCAAAAATATCAGGCATGTTCTGAAAATCACTTTTTGTGAAAGTGATTTAAAATCACAAGAAAGCTGTTCTGCATACAAAACTTTTAAAATTTTTGTGATTTTAAACCAGTCAGCTAAATGCCTGCCGATTTAGTATCATTTGGTTATTTTTTCAACCACTTTATTTTGAACTTCGCAGCAAATTAATAATATGAATACCTTAAAATGTTTTTTTATTGATTTTTATAGCAAAATTAGCAATTGGCACCAAAGAATTTATAAAATTATGAAAAAATTAAAGACACTTTCTGTTGCACGAAATATTTTTATTTGCTTTGTGATTTTGCATTTACTTTTTTGTTATCAGTTTTTTTTTTAGTTTTTTATAAAAACAATACTTTTAATTTATTTTCACTTTATATTTTAAGAAAAACACTAATAATTTTCAATACATAAAAAATTTCGTCAAACTAAAACAAAATACCAGCTGTTTTCTTGTGTTTTCGAAGAGGTGAAATCACAACGAAAAGTTAAAACTTTTGTGGTTTTCAGAACACCATCAAACCACAATTGTGATTTTAAAATCACAAGTGATTTGAAATCTTGTGATTTTCAGAACATGCCTGTATATTGCAATTTCGGTTCAGTTGTTAATAAGCGGCATGAAATTCGTTGTCAGGTCGTTCATACTCATGACTTCATTAAACAGACAATAAGTCGAACCATAAAAAATGTAAACACGTAAACACTTCATTAACAAAGAATTTAGAGCCGACTTAACGGCTATTATCGAACAAATTCCAGAAATGCAGATTTGGCGCCGTACCATACAGAATTAGTTTGCCAATTATACACTCGAAATATTCGTGAAAGTTTCGGATTTTGAAAAAAAGCATATTTGATAAAGTAATTTTTTTTAGCAAGGTTTCTGTTATTGGAGCGAATCGTTTTCGATTTCTTTCGAAAACATAGAAGAAGAAACAGTTATATACAATGGCGATGATTCTCGTTTTTTTATAGCCAGCGCTCGGCAACATCGCTAAACAGCTGTCGTCCCAGGAAGACTCTGAAGCTTTGAAAAGGGAAATTTGGCAACTAGCCGCCGTAATCGTTCATGTGCAACTATCGTTGGCCGAGCATTTGTCTGAGCAATATGACTTTTAGAATGATTTCTCTATTTTGAATTAATGCCATCTATTGATCAACAATGAGAATACTCTCTTTCTTGTTAAAAAGATTGAAACAATCCTGACGACAAACAGAAAATTATGCTCAAACACAACATGAACATCGACACGTTTTCGCCACATACAAGAGCACAAACAAATTAATACTGTCTGCCGCCTTATGTGCATGACTTATTCAATTTGATAGCTAGTGGAGACGTGGAGTTTTTGCCGCAATAATGAAGCATATATTGCTCCAATCGACTGTTGAAAATACAGAAAGTAAAGCTGGAGGGGCCACTAAAATATATCTTTAAAATAAAACCAGAATCAGTTTGATTTGATATCCCACACTGTTTTCGCTTTACTAATTTTTGTTTTTTATCATTCGCACCTGGTCACTCTATAGAAAATTTTAGCAAATTTTCTAGTTAATTATAAGCACTTTTAAGTTAATGAATTTCCTAGAAGCATATCGTAAATTTTTGGGGAGACATATTTAGCATCTACATTATTTTATTAATTTTTTTTTAGAATATAGAAAGCACCAAAAAGCTGAAATATGAATATTTTTAGCAAACGAGAGCATAAGAATAAAAATATTTCAATGCATCTATTGACGTTTCTTTATTATTATTTTCTTTTTTTTCATTTGCGCAAACACAAAATTTTTTTTTTTTTTTTTTTTTTTTGTTAATTTATATGATTTGATTTGGGGCGTTTGAGGTTATTATTATATTTAGTTCATTGTCAAATCGATCACATTTTTTATTCTTTTAACTAAAGTTCAAGGTTAAAAGTTAATGCTGACACGTTCTTTTCTCTTATTCGATTTCAAACTTTTGTAAATGACCTTCGCAGTCATCCTCCTATCGCTATTAACTATTTTGCAGAAGAAGGATAATTTGGCTAATTTTTTAAGTTATTCTTATCCTCAAAAGAATTTCTTAGATAAAGCTCTATTTTAAATAAAAAAAAATCAGTTGAACTGTTTGAAATAAAAATAAATTAATTAAATAAAAGACAGGATTCACTATCATACTCAATCGTACGATCTGTCAAAAATTGGTCGTGTGCTCTATATGTATGATAGTGTGAACTAAAAGTGAATCTGTGTGACAGACTTTTTGACAGATCTGTACGATTTTATAATTTTTTTAAATATTTCATAAAATATTTTTCTCTATGCGATCAGAGTTGATTTTTTTAGGATAAGAAGAAAAAAAAAAAAATATTTCATAAAAAAACAAAATATTCAGGCATGTCACAAATTTCGATCGGAATGGCTTCGATTCCGTATTTTGTTTAACCTTCTTCAGGTTCCGATCGATTTTGCTTATTTCTAATCCCCACCTTTTCATTTAAATGTGGCAATATTGCGCACATCAAAGTAAACAACAAGGCTAATCTAAATAAGGACACGAAATTTTAAACAATCTAAATTCCACTTTGAAATTTAAAAGTGGTTTCATTCCGAAAAATATTTTTCGTTTTTCGCTTTCTGAAGAACAAAATTACGGAATTAAAACCACTTTCGATCGGAATTGAGTTCTGAGACATGCCCGAATAACACCATATGTTTTTTTGCATCTTTTTTGTATAATAGTGTGACTCCGACGACGCAATTTTGAAATGACTTTTAAAGTAGGACAGAATTCTGTCAGATTTTTGTGTGATTAAGTCGTACGATTGTTTATGACAGTGAATCCTGGTCTTAATTAAGGGCGTGTGTGAAACGGTAACAAAGTACTCTTATAAGTGAAATTTTGACAGTTCAATCCATTTGTCAAAATGTAAAAAAAAAAATCTTAAAAATAAATTTGTAACTTATAAGAACTTATAAACATTTAATGAACATATATATCATGGGGAAATAATACAGGTGGCATGGGGAAATCAAGGCGAATCAATTACCAGGTGGCAGCGTTGGCGAATTTATTATTTTTTGCTAATAAAAACGAATGTCAAACTTCATATATAAAAAATAGTACACAGATTTTTTATATATGGAGTTTGACAGTAGTGTTCACGGCGAAAAATAATGAATTCGCCTACGCTGCCACCTGGTAATTGATTCGCTTTGGGTGAAATAATACAGGTGGTCTTGATGGCGTATTCATTAACTTCGCCGTAAACGCTAAATGTGAAAATCCATATATAAAAAATATGTATAAATTTTTTTATATGGTGTTTGACATTTAGCATATGCGGCGAAAACTAATGAATTCGCCATTGCGGCCACTTGGTTTTATTTCGCCATGACAGGTGGTCTCGATGGCGAATTTATTAATTTTCGCCGTATATGAAATCGCCATCGCGACCACCTTGTACTATTTCACCATGATATATATGTAGGTTTGTTTGAATATTCGACAGAAAAATATAACGGTTTCTTAAAATAAAATGGAAGAAAAACCCACAAAAAAATAATAAATATTAAATAAAAAAAACAAAAATAAAACATTTCCTTTTTGTACAAACATCAAAATTTTTTATTGTTATAGAAAAAATTTATGCAACCATGTACTTTGGCTACCGTTTCACACACGGACTAATTTTATTTTTTATTTTAATTTTTTTTTTTTTATTGATTAATATGGTATTAAAGCCATTCCGATCGGAATGCAAGACTTGCCTAATAATCTCGATCGAATAATTACACAAATTTATTAACCCTTTAGAGGCTTTTAAATACAAAAAAAAAAAAATAAAAAAACATCTGCTCATTTGGTTTCATATCAAAAATTTACTTTAATATTTTTAGTAGCTAACAATTTGTAACCCTTTGAAACCTGTTTTTTTACCCCACTCGTTTAGTTTTCCCAAAAACAGAGCGAGAAGCATTAATTGTGAAATCTAAATACATATTTTCCTTCCACCATTACTGACTTATTTATGGTAAAGAAGTATTAAATAATATGCGAATTATTCATTGTAGCCTATGGTAATCCAACTTCTAGTATTGTACAGCAACTGAATTAAGTTTACGCCAGCTTGCTTTATAGTTCATTAAACTGTTATCGTCCTTAAAATATGGTTTTTCATCTTTTATGTGTTTTAAAGGTTATTAATGTATGCATGAACACTTTACAAAAAAAGTATTCACGTCACCAATTCTGCTCTTGCGAAATTGCGTAATTTTGCTCTAGTTGACGTGAGCACTTTCTTTAGCAACAAGAATATGTTTAAAATAAAAAAATTAAAAATTAAAAAAAAAAGATGATAGCAGCCGTTTTGTGTATGACAATTAGCCGTCAACACAAGTGAATTTTATTTCTTTTTATATAAACAGAAGACAAATAAAAAGCACATTGCCAGGCTGTTTGTTATGTATTTTTGTTAAGATGCCAACCGAAAGTGTTAAAATTTTGTTTTATAAATCATAAGAGATTAAAAACACACGTATGAATATACGTTTAAATATTTGTATTTGATTTTGGGGTAAATTTCTAATTTATTAGTGGCTTTAATTGGTTTTTTTTTATACAAAAATACACGTGCCATTATTCCATTTTTTATGCCCTCCACTACAAAAAGTGGAAAAAGAGTATAAAGTAAGATTGTCATTCCGTTTGTAATTTCTACAATATCCATTTCCGACCTCATAAAGTATATATATTTTAAGTTCTTATGCATGACGAAGTAGATTGAACGATGTCCGTCTGTCTGTCCGTGTTAGTGTAGAAATCAAGTTTGCCAAGGCACTATATCAGCTAGAGAAAACTTAAATATGCCAATCGATCAGACATAGTGTCGAAAGAGATGCTATTGGAAATAAGCAAGATCGGTAAATGTCCTTCGAGGCAGCGGGGAAAACACCGCGCCTACCTCTAATTTCCCCATATCATTTGGAACAATGAAGTAACTCCAATCAAAAAAATAAATATATGAGGCGATAGAGAATTAAAAATAAAAAAAATAACATCAAGTGAAAAAATCGGCGCTCGCCCATATTTTCCGAGTTACGGGGCTCTGAAATTTTCAAATTTTTTAAAATATCAATATGGGTATCACTTAAAAGCTTTTGAAGAGATCTTTACGGAAAAACTAAATTTTTTTTTAAATGCTGAACCTATTAAGAGCCGACGACATTTTTATGTAAAATTATATATGTGTCGTACTTATTTTTTTTTTTTTTTAATTCTCTGTCACCCCAATATTTGATTCGAGTTACTTCTCTAAACTTGATATATTTTTGTTCCCATGAAATTTTTATTCCCCATTAAATGAAAATTGCTATCGTGAATTTCATGGGAATGTTTGTACCCGCTATCAATTTGTAATAAATACAAATTAGAAAGAAGAAAATATAAATAGGGGAAACAAATTTTCGAAATTTTTTAGTTTTTTTTTTAAGTTATAAAAATGTAGAAATGTTATATCTGTGGTAGAAATGTTAAGAATTGCTATCATTGTGTTGTTGCAAGAGGAGGTGTTACTACAACAGAGAAACGCTCGTCGCGCTTTGCGAGATGCATCCAATAAAAACATATGAATATTTACGAGTCTTTCATTTATTTGAGTTCATAAATACACTGCTCGCTAACTGAAAAACTTTTAGTTTGGCTCAGACCACCTCCTGTTTTCCGTTTCCGGACATACCTTTTTTGGTCTATCTTTAGCTAATACCACAGTTATATACATATGTAAGCAAATGTGCAATGTACATTATTCTATGCAGTTCTTCTACAAGAAAATTCCAGAATTCGACCACCACATCTTTCGAAAGCTTTACAAAACCACATTCAACGGGTCGGTTATTTCGAGTCCTATTGAGAAGGATGTCGCTTTGCACTGTATTTATCGATTAAGACCTAAAAATAACTTTAAATAAAATAAATATTAAAAAAAAAGAAAATAACTTATATTTTTATCCTGCTCCCTAGAGAAAACAAAGTGAATGAACTAATAAAAAAAAAGGGAAAAGAGTCGTTCACGATATGTCAAATTTTTTGTTCAATGGGAATAATTTTGTGCATGTTATTCCCCACTGAATTACATTTCACAATAAGGGAACAAATTTCATGGGAAAAATTGTTCACGATTGCAATTTAGGGAAAAGGGAAAATATTTCGAGGGAAAACTGTTCACGATAGGGGTGATTGATTCGCCTAGCGTGTTATCAACGAAAAGTATGAATAAACGCCACTCCTATAGTTGGTTGTATATTTACACAGTCAAGTAAATATTTGTTTTTAATATGCTGGGGTATAATTAACTTTTAAAAAATTGCACAGCCACCACTGGCGTAGATAGAACTGCCTGGGGAGGTACAAGCCACTCCCAGAATAAATTTAGTAACCTTCCCCCCCTAATGAAATTTCTAATACACGACGCTTTTTTTCCACTTCAAGTTCAAGAGCTATAGCCTCCTTCTTTAGCTACTCTAATGATTATAGCTAAGAAATTTATTTTATATCTCTTTTTATATCTCTTCGTATTTTTAATTTCTTCTTTATTTTAGCGCTATAATTTTATTACTGTCAAATGATTTTATTTTTATTACGAAAATATAAATTTATTTAAATAAAAATTCGATACGAACGTTTAGCATTTTGCAATTTGTCTATTCGATATGTGACGAATTATCATTCGTTACGCAAGTTGTGTAATTACGAGTGCTGCGATAACAAATTTGTTTCTCTGATTGTTATCTTCTCTAAAATATTTGTTTAAATTAGATAAAGTTTCTCTTAAAGTATTCGCTACTTAAAGTACAGAAAAGTTTAGATAATAATTTGATTTTAAGTTTACTTAATGGAATTTCCTTGATCGATATGTGAAACTAGAAAATAGCCCATCCCATTTTAAATAAATTAAATTAGTGCGATTATAAATTTACTTTTGTACGCATTTAATTAAAGTCATTCAATTTACAAATTTGGTATACCTTAGGTCTGTTCACGAAAAATGTAATGATTAACAAAAATTAATTCTCAAAATGTGATCGTGCATATTTTGGAACTTTTTTTTTGTTTGTTTTTAAATTGCGCTTCAAAATCAGCACTATTGAATTTTCAATATTCTTTATAGTTCTTAACACAAAATTGATATAGATTTACTTACTATGACCCTGATTTCGCCTCGTTAAAACAGCTGCGATGGCTTTAGGTTCGAAATCATTATCAAATGTTAATTTTTTTTAAAGAGAAGTAACACTTCAGGCATTAATACATACTTAGTTTGTAACCGTGCTACATTCTTTAGGAAAGGGATTAATGAGAGAGAAGAAAGGTGGTGAAAGAAGATAGATTTAGCCATTTTATTAATTATTTTACTTCGCCGGCGAATATGCTATGAAGAAGTATCGATGAATATGCTATGAAGAGTATCAAGAATTTATAATAATTTGCTTCCTTATGAACTTTGGCATTTTAAAAGGTCTGTTCACGAATTTAAAAACAATTTTAAAAAATACTTATGAGGTAATTTACTGTTACCAATTTGGTCTAATGTCATCAAACATCACTTTTAACAAACTTCAGCATTGGTGCAAAGGGGACAACATGACTAATTCGCTAAAAAATGCGAATTAAAGAAATTTGATTTTAGTTTATGATAAAGTTATTATTACAATAAGTTAAATCTAAGACAAAACACAAAAATTTGCCAAAAAAAAAAAAAAAGACATGACTCCTAATTTAGCATATTAAAATCTACTGCTAATAGACTATGGGATGAGCTTTCTAAGAGTAAGAACGCACTAGTACCACCAGTTAATGATGTAAAGATTTTAAAATAGGTAAATCGCAATTTATATTTATAATTTATAATTTTGTGCTTAAGGCTGATCAAAAATAGGTATCAAGCGAACAAAAACTTTTTTTTTTTTAATTGTAAAACGAGAATGAAGGAGGCCTTTATGAAGATAAGCTGCTAGTGCCAAGTGAAGAAGTGTTAATTGAAGCAGCAGTCCTTGAATCAAGAGCTATAGGTAAAAAATCGGTTTTGATGTTTGAAAACAAATAAATTTGAGAAATTGACCAGCCTGAATACTTTTTCTTTAGCTCTAGAATTTTTTAATTTGAAAACTATTGTGAATCAATCAAAAGATTACGATCCGTTTACAATCGTTTGTCATAATGCCATTTAGTTCATACGATTAACGTATCACGTAATTTTTTTTCGTACGATTGCCGATACGAACACGAATGAAACGATTCCACCCCAGATTCGCAATCAGCGATTTCGATCAATTTTTAAAAATATTACCGCCATTTTAAATTTTGAAAAACTGACATCAGATTCGTAGTCAGAGCCCCTAAAAACCTTATGGTACCAAGTTTTTTTAAAATTGATTGAATTCATATAAAGTAAATAATTTTGTCACACTAAAGGTTAAAGTATGATTGAACCAAATTAAAAAACTATTAATAAAAAAAAAAATCGGGACACATTTTGAACATATTAAAATTCATTTATAATAATCTTATGCATGTTTAATTACATAAAAAGTCAAAAACAACCAGAAAAAGTTTGATGGAACAATATGTCGCATGCGACATGTAACGTGCGACAGTAATTAAAATTAAATAAAAAATAAACTACTTAATATTTTTGAATCAAACAAAAACTATTATTCAGATTCATCAATGCATCACATTTTAAAATAAGACGCATTAAAATATTCCATCAGGTTTCGCTGAAATCAGTATTTAAACTGTTCGCCTTTAAAGCGACTTCTGTTTTTGTTGCATGCGAATGCCTTGATTTCTTGTAATTATCTTGAATTGGAACAGTTACCTAAAATTAACCTTACCACCAATTATAGTGCTAATCAAGAGCTATAAGTTTTGCCTTTCCTCAAAATAAAATAATACTTTCACATATGGCTTTTTTGAGTTTCAATGCGTACGAATGTCGCATTCGCATAAGAAATACCCATATAAATATACATATGTATGTGACATGTGTTGGAATTAAAAGATTTATCGAACTTAAAAGAGCATAAACTTTCTTTTTAAAATTAGCGATGACGGCTAAGAAGAATTGTTACGGTTTTCCCAATAAGATAGTTATACGTTCTGTACGATAACTCTGAAAAAAATAATGTTTTGAGTCATTTTGATTAATTTAAGGTAATATTCTAGCATCTTCAAAATAAACAAGTAAGAGTGCCATATTCAGCTATGCCGAATCTTATATACCCTTCACTATCTATGCAAATCTAGTTTAGTAAAGTTACTCCAATCATAAAAGCAAATATTGGGTTAACAGAGAATTAAAAAATAATAAAAAAAAATTAAGCACTACATATGCATAATTTTACTTAAAAATGTTATCGGCTCTTAATGGGTTAAGCAGTTTTTAAATTTTTTTATTATTTCCTTAAAGATCTCTTCGGCATAGCCGACGTCTTCAAAATCAAAACACGACAGGCTTCTGGGTCTAAGTATGGAAAAATGCGATGAAAGCTCATATGACGATCTTGATTAATTTATTTTATTTATTTATTTATTTTTGCAGTTTCAAGGGGTGAACCAGAATTCCAAACTTCTGTAGAGGCAATACTAATTTTCATAACTAATCGCAGCATTTTTTTAACTCTATGTAACAATTTCCTTCCAGAAGAAAGAAACAAAAATGTGAACCCAAACAGTAAGAAAAAAAATTAAAACGTTTCCTGAAGTAAAAAAAAAAATTAGCACTAATTTTTTGCTCTCAACTGCTGGTAAATGAATCAAGTGGTTTCGATCAGAATGTGCAAAAACACACAGTTCAATTAAAATACAATTTCTATTAATTAATTATTTTTCACATTTATGAATGTATGTGAGTAATTAATAAAAGCTGTGGCAAATAATTAAAGAGATGAAATTGCATAGCACTTACACAAGCACATATTTACATATGAAAAATATATAATTCAGCAATTAGAAGTAATGACAGACAATTTTCCCAAAACACGAGATGTCAAACAAATAAGAAATGAATAAATAAAATAAGAAAATAATACCTGTGGCGTAATAAAGAATAAAAAGTTTTAATAAACAAAGTGAAAATACGTTTTTTTTTAATAATATTGTGTTTTTTTAAGTACATGTGTGACAACACAATTTAACCGCAGCAGCAGAAAACTTACGATTCCACCACCACCACCTCCTCCTTTTTAAAAGTCGTTAATTGGTGAAGCACACTCTCCTCCAAATACTGTTCTATATTGTATTTTTTTCTTTCTTCTCGTTTTCAAATGATCAATATTAACTTTTTAGATTTTATTATTATTTTATTCACTGCCCTTCTTTTTAGGGGGACGGTAATCGACCACAAAAATTAGAACTTCAGTCTTTCAGTCTCCAACAAGGGTATGTTTTTTTGTATTTTTGCAAGCAACGAAATACATAAAAAAACAACAAAGAAAAAACAAATGACAGCAACAATTGTACAATAAATGACAAATGTTTTTAAACACCAATGAGACGACGTACAGCAGCAGTAGACATCAGCAGCAGTTATGGAACTTCAATGTCGTGCACTTAACCACCACACACAATGAGAAAAATATTGTGAAAATTTTTTCTAAACGTAAACGTCGTCTTGTTGCAATAATTTAAAGTTTTATATTTTATTTTACAATACTATTTGTTTTTCACATTTCCAATATATAATTTGTTTAATCATTTCGTTTTCGAAAACTTGTGTTTTCATATTAAATATTAATATTTTTCAACAATATTTTTGCACTTTTTTGTAACTTTTCAGCAAGAAAAAAGAAAATATCGACCGAGTTATAAAAAATATTATATCGATTGTCTCGCGTCTGTCAAACTATGAACGTAATAAATGAAAAATACGTTATTAAACGTCAAGTAATGTTACACAAAACAGAAAACGTTAATTCAAGTGATGCCACATCGGAGAATATTTTGTATTGGCCTAGACTTGAGCACAAAGTATTTTTGTACCATCAAGCGTTAAATTATATCGCAGAGAACAAACATTTTATTGAATATTGTACAGTTTTTGTAATCACTTATTACAGAATTAACAGGCACGTTGGGAGATGTTTGACTTTAGTTTTATTTATATCCAGATATTTTTTTCAATTTATTTATTCTATTATGAAATTTGATAATTAAAAAAATTTGCTTTTTATTTAATTTTACGATTTTTAGGGAAACATGCATACTAATAAAAATGAGTAAAAAATTAAGTTAATTGCAACTTATTATCCTTGTAGAAGTCTATCTCTCCACTATATCTTGTTAGGAATCTTAATAAAGTGGCCAAAATCATGTTTTAAAAAAATTTCTTATCTTTCGATATCATATAAAAATCTGCGCAGATATTCCTTTATTATAACTTGACATTCTTTTTTAGGGACAAATAACGTTTTAGTGGATTTTAGTTGAAAATACCTGTCAGTTCTTAAAAATTCCACACTTTTTATAATTACAAATTGTCAATAGCAAATAAAATTAATTTTTAGCTTTTCTTTTTAGAGTAAGTATATTTAATTTAATATTATTATATTACGAAGGCATTCTGAGAACTTATATAATAATTAAATAAGAAAGACAAATAAATATTCAATGAAATTAAGTAACAAATGACACAATACGAATTTTGTTTTGTATAAACCTTTTAACGTTAATTTTGTGATTAAGTTGCACGTTTGTCCAAATTTTCTCCGAAATATTTTAATAACTTTTTTTACAACAAAAGTGTTGTACATAAAATCTTCAATGTTTCCGAAACAAAATGGCAAAATTTCTGTGAAAATCTCCTGAATGAATTAATAAGCAATATCAGATTTTGTCGATAGTCACATTGGCAAAAACCTTTCGTCATATCAAGCGAGTTTTGATTGCTTGGAACTTGGTTACTTATGATGTGACTACAAATTTTTAGTAAAGGCAAAACAGAACAATTTCCTTTTTGATCGAGGAAACCAAACATACTACAAGTACCTTGTGTACTGGGAAAGAGTATAAGATTACAATATTTTGTTAAAATTAATGACATAAACTTCGTCGGCATCAAACATGTATTATGCGCTTTATGAAAAAAATCAAGACGAATTAATTTACAGGCGGTCTTAAAAGCCCAGCTGATTTTTGTTTATGTCCGACGCTGTTGCCATTTTAAAAATAAAAAAATTTTAAATTTCATAAAATTAAATTTCAAAACCAAAAAATGAAATATGAGGTATTGCTGCATATACAGGAAAAAGAAACCAACTGGTACAACTCCAATTAAAGTACCAAATAATAATAGAAAGATTATTTGGCTGCCTATTTTTGACATCGTGGTGCTCTGCAACCTTTGCCAAGGCGAATTATATATTAGGTGGCCGCACAGCTACAAAACCAAAAACCAAGGCGAATTAATTACAAGGTGATAGCGGTGGCGAATTCATTTATTTTCGCCTGTATTCTAACTGTCAAACTCCATATATAAAAAAATCTGTATAACAGTTAGATAAATTTTTTTATATATGGAGTTTGACAGTTAGAATACAGGCAAAAATTATGAATTCGCCATTGCGACCACCTGGTATATTTTCGCCATGAACCTAATGTTATTTTCAAGCGAATTATGAATTCGCCTTGGTAATTTTATTAAGAGCACCTGTAAACTAATTCGCATTGGTCATTGCTCAGAATTTATTTTGTAAACGGCTGTTATGCAATTAAATCACGAAAAAATATATTTTCTTTTGGGTTGCTTATAAATATTTGAAATTAATTTTAGCATCAGGAATTTCAAAATTAAAGTTATGAACTTTTTTATATAAAGTTTATTTGGCAATAAAAATATTTAAATTTGTTTAATCTTCATAACCTCCGAAGTATAGCAACCCTGAGGTAGGAGATACACATATAATGTCAAAAAACGTAACGAAGGAAATTTTGCGTTAAAATAAAATTTTATGAAAAGATAATTTAATTTATACACGCCCTCAAAATATTCTGGAGACAGAAAAAATCATCGTTCATGCTTTGCAATAATCCACAAGATGTTTTAAAATTAGTTTTCTTTGCCAGGGACCACCAACCGCAACGGGTGGATATGGCGTTTTCTTTATTTAAAAATTGTCCAAATTTCAAAAAATTTTACCAAAAATTGCTGTAAATATATTAATTCAATAAATAAATAACAACAAATGCTTGATTTAACAAAATTTCAATAAATGAATTTTAATTTGGTGTCGTACTACAGGAGTTTTCATTTTTAGTATTACCTTCGATGGGTTTTCGCACAATTTCAATTTAAAATTAAATATTGTTAAACTTACCTTTAAAGCAACTAGTTCCAGTTTGTTTTTACACTTTTAAGTTTGAAATAGCACAATTAATTAATTTTTTAACGTTTTGGCAGAAGTTTTGTACGATTTTTTAAACAAAAAGCGACTTTATTTTCCAACAATGGTATGTTCAGTGCACGAATTTATTTGAAGGTATGATAACATATGTAGAGTTGCAATATAAAGTATTTATATGTGGCCGATAATGCACATTGAAAATAATTTTCTCTGAAATGGTAATTTTTAGTAATCACATGGGATTAATTTGCAAATAGTCGAAAATGTAGAATAGTGGAAACGGTCTATTTGGAAAAATCTACTGTAAATTAAGTATCTGCTAACGATTGACATAGTCACATGCTTATGTTGTCCCATTTATCAATATTTTAATACATAATAATAAATAAACGAATTTTTTAAAAGATAAATTAAAGTTATTTTATTTAATTTATTGTGTAAGCTTTTATTGAAACATACAAAGGAATTTTCTTTATAATATTTGTTACTGTACATTTGGAACTTCAGAAAAGGTATTTAGCTTCTAAGTTTATTAACGTGCGAAGAGAAATCGTGACAATATTTTTAATTTAAACATCCATTGGATTATTTATTAGTTCCCGCTTATTAACTTCATTCATTTGTTTCTTTAAATGTAACTTCATTTAATTATTTTTCAACAATAAGGTAGTATAAAAATAAAATAATTTTAAGATTTTTTTTTTTTTAAATTTTACTGAATATTATTATGTGGGCTGGCCATTGTTGTCCTAACGGCATTTATTGCAAAAATGATTAAATAAAATTGTTTGGCACAAAATTTTAAAATTAAGAAGAAACATAAACTTAATTTAATCAGCAGTTCTCCTATAGTCATGGCTATACTTTTGCGCTGTTAAAATGTTTGTGCGTAGTTCCACAATTCTTTTTTATCTTTCTAATAGCTTTTCCAGCAGCAATTATTTGCTCGAACGAATGGTTAATAATAAATGTAGTTGACCGTTATTTGATTTCTACTTTGGTAACTCTGAAATTTTTACCGGCTCCTTTAACTTACTGAACATACTCTTCCTTTCATTATCGTTTTAAAAATATTTTGTTTTGTAATTTTGTAGTTTAGAATAATTAATGTAATTATTGTGCCAACAATGCTATATCAATTGTTTGCTTTACTTTTTATACCATTAGCAGTATTAATCGTAATACCAACAACAAACAATTACGTGTTGGCTATAAAACATTATACCAAAGAAAGAAAATTAGAATTAAGGTGAGTTGGCCAATATAGCTATAATTAGATTTTATTGCTTTGATTTTATATTTATTAGGGAGCAGGTGCGAAGCATGTTTCAACATGCCTACGAGGGATACTTACGTTATGCCGCTGACTATGATGAGCTTAGACCTTTGACATGTGATGGCGTGGATACTTGGGGTAGTTATTCCTTGACCATGATTGATGCTTTGGACACATTAGCAACAATGGGAAACTTTAGTGAATTTCGTAGAGTAGCCAAATTGTTAGAACAGAAAATGGATTTTAACAAAGATATCAATGTGTCGGTATTTGAAACTAACATACGTATAGTAGGTGGTTTGCTGTCCGCGCATTTGATGTTTAAAAGGGCAGGCATTGAACTGGAAGAAGGTTGGCCTTGTCAGGTAAGTGCTCCAATTCGACTACAAGGTATATGTTAATTGTTTTGTCTATGCTCAAAGGGTCCTCTGTTGCGAATAGCAGAAGATGTGGCAAAACGTTTGTTACCGGCCTTTGATACCGCCACGGGAATGCCTTATGGTACTGTTAATTTGCGTTATGGTGTACCAAAAGGTGAAACATCTATAACATGTACCGCCGGTGTAGGTACTTTATTAATCGAATTTGGTACTTTGTCGAGGCTAACGGGTAATCCTGTGTATGAAGAAGTAGCTTTAAATGCCATACATTCCTTGTGGAAAAGACGTTCTCCTATAGGTTTATTTGGTAATCATATAGATGTTCAAACTGGCCGCTGGACAGCATTAGATTCGGGAATAGGTGCAGGCGTTGATTCACTGTTCGAGTATATGGTTAAAGGTGCCATACTTCTGCAGCATCCAGAACTATTAGAAATGTTTCACGCTACTCGTGCCTCTATTGACAAATACTTAAGACACGACGATTGGTATGTGTGGGTGGGCATGAATAAAGGTCAGGTAACTTTGCCAGTTTTTCAATCTTTGGAGGCCTTTTGGCCGGGAGTTTTAACGCTTATTGGAGATAAGGAAGCAGCCATTAAAACATTAAGTAATTATGTTAGTGTTTGGCGTAAATATGGCTTCCTTCCAGAGTTCTATAACATACCCATGGGAGAGGCCTCAACCAATCGAGAAAGTTATCCTTTGCGGCCAGAGTTGGTTGAGTCGGCCATGTATTTGTACAAGGCTACACATAATGAGTTTTTATTGGAGCTGGGCGAGAGCATGTTAAGGACTATAGAACACAGTGCTAAAACACGTTGCGGTTATGCTACTGTAGGAAAAAAAACATTTATATTTGCTTCATGTATAAAAAACCTATTTTTATCTTTATTTTTAGATACGAAATGTGGTTACACATGAAAAAGAGAATCGAATGGAATCATTTTTTCTGGCTGAAACTACCAAATATTTATATTTACTTTTTGACGATGATAATTTTTTGCATAACGATGCCGCCAAAGGAAATATAATTAAAACCTCTGATGGTGGTGAATGTGTTATTAACGCTGGACCATATATTTTTAATACAGAAGCCCATCCCATTGATATGTCTGCTTTGCACTGTTGTCACGATCATAAATTTAATTTATTCGATGGCTTGGATCTTTCACAGTTCAGTGACTCTACCCTATTGAAAAAAGATCGTGAGTTTTATACACTTGAAAAAAAGGAAAGTCTTACAGAATGTAAAGCGTCTGTTTCTAAAAGGGAACAAGGCAAGCGAATGACACCACCATCTAAAATGGCTGCAAGTCCCAGCTTAGCTGTAGATATAGAAGTTTTTGATGAGGATAACAAACCGGCAGGTGATGTTCTTGTTGAAAATTTCGAACGTATCAAAAATGAAGCTCCATTTGTAAGGAAGTCACTAAAGAATGCTCACGAAAATCGCAATCAATTAACGGTCAACGACTTGCAGGACTTTTTCGCTCAAAAAAGGGAAAATTTTCAAAATTCCAGCCAGGTGCTGGAGTATACAGTCAAGTTTTTGAAAAACTTTACTCTAGATCCAGCTTTCATAGCGGGGTTACAATTATTTGAAAAAAACATAAGTAACATTTTAGGTTCCTCTGCACAAAAGGAATTTGAAGGCTCGACAAAAACTCTGTGGGACTTTTACTGTCTGCAGCAAGAGTCACATTTAAATGTTAAATTACTAATGGAATTAAAGCTGTATGGTTTCAGTGAAAGCAATCGGCAAATGCTGCATAGAACCTTATTAGTACTTAGTGGTGATGAAAGCGATGCTACCAACGAATTTATCTGGCAAACAGTTAATACATTACATCTTCAATATACACGTGCTCTAGTAAATACAACGGAAATGCAAACCTTTCTGCTAGACATATACATCAATTCCGTCGTTAATAAGAAAATAAACAGCTTCAAGCCTCTGCTGGATAACAATGAAATACTTTCTCTGCCCTTGGAAACTTACACTAAAGCACAGCAACTGAAATTATTTGATCCTGCAAAACGTGTAGTGGAATTTAAAATACGAATGATTGATACTTTTGACAAACTACAAGCGTTAACGGTCGAAAGTAAAAAACAACAAGAAAAGTATCTTGCAGAGCAACAAGCAGAAAATAAACAACAACAACATCAGGAGTTAGCATCCTTCAAAGACACAAATAATCAGAATAATGATGATATCATAGTTTCTAAAATGAAAGAAAACGAAACCTCGCCTAGTTATAAAGCTAACAAAGAGTTTTTTAATCATACACTTACTAATCGAACTGCGGACAAACATTTGAACTCATCTCTACAAGCAACTGATGAGAATCATAATTCTTATGACTCGGTGTGGTCACAACTTGTACAAACAATACTGCGAAAGACAACACCTGAAAAAAATAAATTCAATGCCAGTGACCTGATACAGAAAACTCGCAAATCCTTGCAAAAGTTAACGGCTGACATTCCAGTTCATTACAATGTTCTAATGTGTCCTCGTCCAAAATTTATAGAACGTTTTGCTTACCGTTATTATTATCCGTAAATTTTGCAATGTAAATCCTTAATAAATTTGTATATTATAATAAATTGATTAAATTATTAACAAAACAAATAATAAGAATTGTTAATATTAGGATTATTTGGTCAAGACATATAGAGCATTTAAAAAAGTTGTTTAGATCTTGACAGTGGCGTCACATTGGGTCTTGCAAATTCAAACTCTTAGGACTTGTGGCAAAAGGGTAATGTTAAGCGGCTATTAGACGATCAAACTTTTAATGAGAGTTTAAATATCAGACAATTTTGAAATTCTTACAGCGCTGCTTACAAACACGAATTTTACCCTATTAAAGAAGTATGATGGCATGTCACCAAGCCGTTCTCTCATGCCAAGTTTGACCGTCTAATAGCCTCTTATTATAACCTCAATGTTGTATTTGTTGTAGAGCCGCTACTACCTAGTAAAATAAATGTACCTTGACCTGGTACATGATTTTGGCATGAGTGAATTTTATCGACCAATATATTTTTTGCTTACAATACATTTAACACTCGATTTCGCAGAATTGGAATAATAAAACTTTATGAACTCGCATATGAAAATTGCAAAAATTACAAACCTATTGACGAACTTATTAATAGCCCAAACAAAACTGTTTATAAAACGATTGTATTTGTAAAAGCACTTCAATGCGTAGCTTTAATAAAGCATTCAATTATTTTTATTTACAATTTACATAATGTAAAATTACAAACAACCCACTAATGCCATCATTTCGAATCATCATTTCATACCAACTGTGGGTGCCAATGTAACCAGCACAACTCTTGAATAAGGTAAATTTTATAATTTAAATATATGTATATTGAATATGAAAAGAAACTAGCCTCTAACTCATGACTGTAGTTCTGAGATTCTTCAGGAAAGTATGTATGTAAATAAGACAAAGGACACAACATAACTCTTTTGGTGGCAGAGTCCTGTATTTCCCCCTTATTATTCATAAGTTACAGGATATCAAAACTGTGTCGATCGCTCCCTTAAATGAAAAAGGCATCTTCATTTAAAGTTTTTATTAGAAAAGGATACTTTTAGCAATTTACCAACCACGTGACCCTTATTAAAGGACAGTGTCGGTCATTTGATGGTTCAGTAGAGCACTCTCTAATATCGGTCATTGCGTATAACGTAGATCTTACATTCATAATAATGCAGAAACTTTTGTATACATGTATGTATGTATGTGATGTCCGTTGCAAACAGCGTTGCCACTGACCAAGTTGAAATAATAACAGGTGGTACTGATAGCCCAGGTGACTGTTTTTTGCGCTTGTGTATTTTTCTTCTTAGTTTCTAACAGCCGAAGACGATTTCAACTAATTGGTACAAAAACAAAATTTACATATTTTTTTTCGCAGTGTATTCACAGTCTCCGTGAGTTTACCTATCATGAATTCACCTTTTCACTTGCTTTTTTAGTTTTAAAGAACTACGAAAAAATTTCATGCAAAAAATGTAATAAAATTTTTGTCTGAAAAGGATAAATTATGAAACATTTTATAAGTTACATTTGTAACTGGCCTGCCTGAGGACGGGTAAACCAACAAAAAAAAAAAAAAAAAATTACACCAATCACAATTTTGTCATTCTTATGAAATTTTTAATACATAAAATAATTTTTACTTTTGTCACAGAGCTGCAGCCCCCCCCAGAATAAAGCTCTAATAACACTTATGGATTTAGCCTACTAAAAAAATTTAATTTCACTTTAGTACCAAAAATACTACAACGGCAACGCTGTTCAATACCAAATGATTGTAAATGTGTTAGTGCATCGCATTCGATATCGACTTGATATTATCGTTTAAAATTTCTCGTAATTTTTCATTTTGATATCATGGTACTCGTTATCGAATAAAATGTATCGGAATTTGGGATGATAACATTCAATATCGAGGAATCAAGTTTTTAGTTATTTATTCTAAAATAAATTTTTTGGTACAAAAAAGTATAATTTTCTGCTTTAAGTGTTATTTTCATTTGTTGACATTAAACTTACGTTATAAATCAATCACATTTTCTTAAAAATTACGATTCGATACATATCGTATGCGATGATTAACTAACTCGACACGTATCGAAGTATTATTCTATATCGTATGCGGTAACTAGACCCCAGTTCGCTTTTCTAGGAGGAGAGTCAATTGACCCCATGACGCCATGTTCTTTAAACTTCACTTTTTAAACTTTTCATTACAAAATTTTGCATGTGGCGTCAACACTTCATGTGTAAAAATCGGACAAGAAAATTTCAAGTAGAGTACGTCCTTTTTTTGTTATACCCGCCACCACTAGTGGAAAAGGGTGAAATTAAGTTTTTCATTTCATTTGCAAATTCTACAATATCCAATTCCGATCCAATAAAGTATATAAATTCTGACAGCGTTATGTATAACTAAAAATTAGCATGAAGTTAGCATAGAGTTTAACTATAACTAGCAAACAATCTGCGAACAACTTACTGCTAAACACTTGTTAGCGAGTTGTCAAACACTTGCCATCTTCTGTGCAACAGCTGTTTAGTGTCAATTTGTGAATAAAGAATATGGTGAATAAAAAATATGGAGGGAAAATAAATGTATGTTCAAACGACAAAATCAGGGGTGATATAAGGAAAAAAAAGTAATTTAGTAGGGACACAATCCATTTTCAGAGTTGATTTTCTAAAAGTTAGCAGTCAATTACAAATCGTTTAAGAATAAACATTGTGCCAAGAAGCTGCTAAGGCAAATCGATTTGCTAGTTGGCAGCTATTTGACTACAGTTTATAAACAGTCGCTAACTTTTGGTTATACATAACGCTGTGAATTTTTATGCATAGCGAAGTCGATTGAAAGATGTCCATCTATCTGTCTGTCTGTCCGTGGTCATATTGAAATCAACTTTGCTAAGACACTAGATGAGCTATTAATTCCGATCAAAACAACAAATATATATGGCGATAGATAATTAAAAAATGGGAAAAATATCAAGTGAAAAAATGGCATTCGCCCATATGTATATTTCGAGTTATGGGCCTCTGAACTTTTCATAGAAAAGTACGATTGTGCATCATATTTTTTAAGATAACAGGTCATGCATGGGTATCATTTAAAAGCTTTTAAAAAGATTTTTCAGGAAATACAAAAATTTAAAAATAATGTTTAACCCATTAAGAGCCGATGACATTTCTTTGTATCCGTCTGTAGAAGTGTGGTTGTTGCCGAGGCAAACTTAATTTTACAACAAAATAAATATGTCAATCGATCAGATAAAATGTCGAAAGAGGTGCTATTGAAAATCAGCATGATCGGTCCATTTCCTTCGAAGCAGCAGGCAAAACACCACGCCTACCTGTAATTTGTTCATGTCATTTAGAACAATAAAGTAACTGATTTCAAAAAAAAACAAAAAAATTAAGAATTAAAAAATAAGAAAAAAAAACATCAAGTGAAAAATTGGCGCTCGCCTATATTTTTCGAGTTACGGGGCTTTGAAATTTTCAAATTTTTAAAAATATCAATATGGGTATCATTTAAAAGCTTTTGAAGAGATCTTAAAGGAAATACTAAAATTTTTAAAAAATGCTTAACCCATTAAGAGTAGATGGTATTTTTATGTAAACTTGTATGTGTGCAGTACCCAATTTTTTTTTTATTTTTTAATTCTCTGTCACCCCAGATTGGAGTTACTTCACTACACTAGATTTACATAGATGGTGAAGGGTATATAAGATTCGGCATAGCCAAATTTAATACTCTTACTTGTTAAACTTTGTTTGTATTCCTGCTGCTGGTTGTTGTTTATGTTGAAAAATTGGTGAGCTTTCACGTGATACAGCAACTTTTTTATTTTATTTACTAAGTTGAGACAACAACCCTAAGCTTAACTTAACATTTTCGAAAAAAAAGCTTATTTTGAACAGAATAACTTTATTGTAGAAAAGAATTTCTTATGCCGATTTTTATTCAAGCTATTCAATGGGAGGAACCTGCAGTATGGTACATGTGGCAATACATATATGGTGAAGGATATATAATACTATGTTTCCACGGAGCCCAATATTGTTGCTTCGCTCTCTCATTCATAATTCACAGCTCAATCACGACCGAATCAACGTGCTTCGCCATATAAAACCTTGAGAGCGAAGCATGTTATTTTGAGATGATTTAGTTTGAATCTATTTGCGAAACAAGAAAAATTTCTGTCCTTCCTACTTTTTATATTTTTTATTTAAGATTCGACATAGCCGATAATACAATTTTATTTGTTCTTGTTGCTGTTGTGTTCATACACAGATTATGCCAGATGTAATTATGTACGTTTAAGAGCAAATATAAATCATGTGCAAATTGACAATTTTGAACGACATGCGATATTAGATATGGGTCAAAAACATGTCGTGTAAAACCAACTTTAAAGAATTAATATGAAATGTTTGACAAATTATCCAAATCGACTAATCATATCATTTTTTTGCTGGGTGTGAACGCGACTTAAACTAAAAAAAAACATTTATGAGCATCAGAAATTTATTTAAACGATACAGTTTACACTTCGGTGTCTTACTAGAAAAATGTAGTAAAAAATAATTTGAAAAAGGTTAAAATAATATATACAAATTTTCATTTTGCTTTTAATATGAAAATTTATTATTCGGATTTTTTATGTTAATTTACTTTAATCGTGCTTACTGCGAAGAAAGCATATCCATATCATTTCGCTACTGCTCATCAGTGGATTCTACCCAAATTTTGTATAGAAAACCTAAGAATCTTCAACAAAATCTAAATTGATTATATAAGAACTCCATTGCTTTCCCCGCAGTAATACATTTCATTTGTAGTTTTAAATTAACATTTTGCTTTAACTAAATCTCGACAATTCTGTTAGTTAACATTAACGGTAAAGCTGTCTTTGTCAAATATTTTGAAAACCGTTCCCATGAACCATCAGGGAATCCTGTACATAATCTTTGCAAATTATGGCAAAAGTTTTAACAAAATAATCGTGGTTAAGTTGTGTCGTCTTCCTGCATGTACGAGTACAAAAGTCATTTATTTACATTGCAGTTGTTTTTTTTGCAGTTAGTTGGCATTTCATGTTACTGGCAAATGGAACTAATTTTTTCTTATTTTTAAATATTCAATAATAATAATGAGCTCCAATTCAAATACTACTCGGTCTAGTGATGTCAAGGTAGTACAAATGAAGAAAGGTAAAAATAAAAAGGAAAAGGAACAAGTTGAATTGTCTAAAGCACTGGATTATCTTTTTGAAAAGGAACTTATAAATAAACAAAACAAACACATACACATAATGGATACATTTGGACCATCAAAAAATAGTAAGCTTTTTTTTAAGTAAAAAATTCGTTAAACTTTATTTTTAACTTTCATTTTAATTTTGTGCGTTTATTAAGAATAATTTAAATTTTATACTGTGTTTCTCAAGTTATCAAATGCTAAAATAATAGTTTAAATTAAATATTTTTATTTTCTTTTTAAAAATATTGTGCTAATTATACCGCACAAATTAATAAAATCACCAATTTTGATTATTGAGGGTCAAAGCACGTCTCGATGGCCATTTCCCTACCGCTTACTTAGCTCTTCAGGAAACTTCTCACAAACCTTTAAAATAAACTAAAAATTTTTGTCCAAACAATAAAGTTAAGACAAAAATCAAAGTTTAAGCAAAAAAACACAATAATCAACACTGATTTTATTTTTCTTAACTTGGGTGTCAGGCGATCAAGTTTTCATTTAAATTTTAAAAATTTTCTCCTTTTTATTACCAATGCACTCACACTTTCAAAATTTGCTGGGAATTTGCTTTCAAGTTTTCGTTCAATTCAAGGCGAATCAATTACCAGGTGGAAGCGTAGGCGAATTTATTAATTTTCGCCGTAAACACTACTGTCAAACTTCATATATAAAAAATCTGTGTATAGTTTTTTATATATGAAGTTTGACAGCACTTTTTTCCAGCAAAAAAAAAAAATGAATTTGCTTACGCTGCCACCTGGTAATTGATTCGCCTTGAATTGAAGCATTAAACACTTTCGCCGCAGCAGGATACACGAACACACGACATCAAATGACGTCAGCAACATTTGTCGCCTTGTACGTAGCTAATTAATTATTTTCAAGGCAGCAGCCAGGCCAATCAATTACCAGGTGGCAGCGTAGGCGAATTCGTTATTTTTGCTGGTGTTCACGGCGAAAATTAATGAATTCGCCTACGCTGCCACCTGGTTATTGATTCGCCTTAGCAGCAGCCAATCAATTACCAGGTGACAGGATAATTTTGACATTTTGCAGTCGGTAGCTGCTGTTTCGAATGTGTTTAAAGCTTAATTGTTTCAAATTACATTCAAGAAAACACCTGGAGTTTATTACTTTATCTCGAAGGGGGAACATCTGCGTGCGAGCAGTTTTTCCTTTTTTAAAAAAGTGAGGTTATAATCAAAGACGCCATCGTGTTTTCAAATAAATAAAATAACAAAATAAATATAACCATTTAAAATATAATATCCTGTTCAGGATTTATCACTTCCTATACGAAGGTATAGGTCGATGTGCCGTTCCTAAAGAGACTAATTACATATTTCTAAAAATTTGTGGGATACCCTGGCGCTGTGGTTATGTACCCCTGCCCTTTTTAAATTCAAATTTCAAAAAAAAAAAGAAAACACCTGATTGAAGTTTTTTCCTCCAAATAAATTTTATTTGTTTTCTTGACGACATCTTGCTTAAAAACTTGCTTTGAAATTGCGTGCAGCCTACGTCACAGTTTTCAATTTTTGTGAATTTGGAAAAGCAGTATGTGTAAATTTCTTGAAAGAGATTTGAACAAAAACTTGACCGTGTGACTGCACAGTTGTCTACTGTATACGGCTGAATTTTTTCGGCTCTTTCATACATTTAAAAGATGATGAAAAATAAAATTAAAACAACAAATAAAATATCACAAAACATTAAGATAATTTATTTAGTTTTTTACACGGGCACTTGGAATTTTAACTTAATTTTTTTTTCCTTAAAAAATATTGTGCTAATTATTCCGAAGAAATATTTTTGGTTTATTAAAGTAGTTATTTTATTTAACAACACCCATCTGCATTCTTAGTTGAAATAATTTTTTCGAAGACCCCAAATAGCTTAAGGCTCTAAATGGATTTCTAGTAAATTTATTTTAATAAAGTATAAAAATATAAACCTAACCCTCTAACCGTGTGTCACAGCCCTAAAGCTCTGGAACAGTAATAGGTAGAGTCTTAAGATTTTCACAGAAGATGTAGTATTACAGCTGCTATAATTAAAAATTAAAGGGTGTGCCGAAGGTGACGTGATATTCACAAAAATATTGTTATTTTTTGAACTGTGGTAGGCAGACACGTCAAATTCGCACAGTGTCCGTAAAATTATATGTGCTATAGCAACAAGTAGAAAAAAGAAAATAAAACCTTAAATAAATGGGTGTCCCAATATTGACGTGATCTTCACTTATATGGCTTTCGTTTTTCAACCGTAGTAGGCACACATTTAGAATTCACACAGGGTATGACTGCTATAAAATTAAAATGCCAAAAAAATATATGGAAATCAAAGGGTGCTTCCAAAAGGCTGCGTAGTCTAAGTGGTAAACACGTTGACTACAAACCAGCTGCCCTGGGCTCAATCCTTGCGGTAGTCAAAAAATAAAAATTGTTTTTTTCTGTTTAATGGTATATATACATATTCAGATCTAAAATTAAAACATGCAGCCTCCTTCATCGGTACTTCTCTATAGCATATTCGCCGGCGAAGTAAAATAATTAATAAAATGGCTATATCTATCTCCCTTCACCACCTTTCTTCTCTCTCATCTATCCCTTTCCTAAAGAATGTAGCACGGTTGCGAACTAAGTAGGTATTGATGCCTGAAGTGCTACTTCTCCTTAAAAAAAAAAAAAAATTTTGACGATTGTGGCCTCATCTTTAAACTGTTATAGGCAATTGCTTGAAAATTGTACAGAGGATGCACTGCTGCGTCCGCTTTAAGAATAAATACAAAAAACTACAATGAAGGGTATCCCGATAGTAACGTTATTTTAATAATATATTTTTAATATATGGCTTTATTTTTTTGAACATTGACAGACTAAGACTAGAAATTTACGCAGGGTATGTATTGCTAAGTAGTTTCAATCAAAAAAGCAAATACTGGGGTTATAGGGAATTAAAAAAATAAAAAAAATTTGTTCTGCATATTTATAATTTTTTATGAAAATGACATCGGCTCTTAATGGGTTAAGCATTTTAAAAAAATTTTAGTATTTCCTTAAAGATTCTTTTAAAAGCTTTACAACGATACCCATATTAATGTTTTAAAAAATTTCAGAGCCCCGTAACTCGGAAAATATGGGCGAACGCCAATTTTTTACTTGATGTTTGTTTTTTATTTTTTAATTATCTATCGCCCTACATATTTGTTTTTTTGATTGAAGTTACTTTATTATTTTAAATGGCATAAAAACATTAAAGATAGGCGCAGTGTTTTGGACCGATCATGCTGATTTTCAATAGTACCTCTTTCGACATTATAACAGATCGATTGACATATTTATTATTTTTTTTTTGTGAAATTAAGTTTGCCTCGGCAGAATACATATACTTTATGGGATCGGAAATGGATATTGTAGAAATTACACACGGAATGACAAACATAGATATACCCTTTTCCACTTTTTGTGGTGAAGGGTATAAAATCCTCCAGTGAAAAAATTTGCCCTCACCCATATTTTCTGAACTTTTCAAATTTTTTTGAAATATCAATATGGGTATCATTTAAAAGCTTTTGAAGAGATCTTTAAAGAAATACTAAAAAGTTTAAAAAATGCTTAACCCATTAAGAGCCGATGAATTTTTTGTGTAAAATTATATATAAGTATTATATAATTTTTTCTTATATTTCAATTCTGCCAATATTTGCTTTTTTGATTGGAGTTACATCACAAAACTAGATTTACATATATAATAAAGGGTATACAAGATTCGGCATAGCCGAATATAGCATTCTTACTTTTTTTTCTTAATTTCAACAGCTGAATTAAAGGGCATTCTTTATTAAATTTTCTATAATTATTCTCATGATGACAACATTTTTTGTAATCCACCTTGTATCAATTTTCTTGCAGCTCATTATTTGTCTGAAAAGTTCTACGCCAGACATGAACAGGCAATGCCTCAAAACGTTGCCACTTTTCTGCCATTTGTACATGGATCATCGTATAAACATGATACTGAAGCCAATGTATACGGTTGGATGCCGAAAAATATTAATCGATTAGAGCTTCTTAAAGAATTAAATTTCGTTAATGCTCCGAAACAAAGATGCTGTCTGACAGTTTATGGTGAAAAGCTGGAAATTGATAAAGCCAATGCGAGGCCATCGTTTAATGGTTTAAGATTTTTTTTGTAATAAAACTTGAAACTTAAAATAAATTGAATATTTTTTTTTAAGAAGAAGAAAAACATGGTTCTGTTAATGGCGACATAATACACACAAATTAAAAAATTTCTAATTTTTATTACAAAGTTTAAAACTTGATTTTCTAGTAAATTAAGCGTCCTAGAGCTTAAATAAGCAAAATCTGTTATCACCTCTTAAATATATAAAAGTTGTTTTTTATATTGAAAAACACAAAATTTATAAAAAATTCGATTTTGACCCAAAAAAAATGAATTTTTTTCGGCGTTGCCACTAATTTTTTTAATGTGATTTTCACCACTGTGATACAAAACAGTGCTTGACAACACATGAATAGGTTTTGACTGTTTAAACATTAAAACACGTTAAAAAATTTACTAAATATTTATTTTCGTTAAAACACTTTTTTACTTAATTTTTTTTTCGGATTGTCAATGTTCTTAAAGTTAGCATTTGAATTGCGTACAAACTAAATATTTAAATCCATTGAAAAAAACTAGAATACTATATTGGCTATTTAGCCCCAAGTTGCAACTTAATATTGTAAAGAAAGTAAGATATACAAAGCAATAATAAAATCAGTTTGGACTTATGAATCCAACTTTTGGGTACAGCTGGTAATTCAAATATCGAAATAACACAAAGGTACCAATCGAAAACTTTAAGACACATTACTCAAGCGCCACGGTTCGTAAGAAACGATTCTATCCGCGACGACCTACGCATTTCAAGGGTTAAGGACGTTATAAGAACTTAAAGGGACAAATAGTTAAACCGACTACTTTAGCAATATGTTTATTAGATGATACGAATGAAACAAAAAGACTTACAGAACACAATTTACAGAACACAATTTGCCGTTTAGACGAACAAAAAACGTTACCGTTTTCCATGTTTGGGTTTTTAAAATTCAAATGTAATTTTGTTTTTGTAAAAAACTTAACGAATGGCAATTGTTTCTGGTTTATGTATCGCGCATCAGACACGTCGAAACTAAGCGAAGAAAAAAACCCATTCGTCAGAAGTTAATATTGTTAGGCAACTGCCCATCGTAACACTTTCACTAATAAAAAACATTAGTATTATACATATGAACATATAATCAGAATATCACATATTAAAAATTATTGTTTATTTTTATAACTATTGCTTAAACTTTTTTTCATAAATTTTTGTTTTACTTAATTGTTTGATAATTTTGTTTTGTTTATTAAACACTGCTGTTTCTTTTTAAGCGCCGAAGCAGGGTTACCACCGTTTAAGGTAGAAATAAAAAATATATATGAAAAAAAGTAAATAGAAAATATTAATAAATACACTGGCAATACTTCGATTTGACATACATTTATTAATTCGAAACACAACGTAAGTTAAACGAAAAAACCGGAACGTGTTACACGGATGCTAATTATTACGTATTTATCCATATGTCATCTGGCTTCGTTTCGCTCTTGACGTGTTCTTTAATCAGGCTGTAGATAATGGCTATCTTCTTCCTCTACATATAAAAATTTTTGCAAGTGTGTTGGGACTATATAACTCACGAACGGTCAAACCGAATTCGATTAAATTTTTAGGGTTTGTTCGTGTTTGCGCGGGCGACGCGTTCGTCAATTATGAGTTATCGGTTGCAACGATTTAAAAAATATAAAACAGAGATAGATTTTTATTTAGGAGTTTCAAGAGGGTATGCTATTTTAAAGTAAGGAAAAGGAGAGGTAAATGGGGAAGGCGAAAACCATTTTAACAAAAAAAAAAAAACTTCCTTGAAATGGTGGTTGTGGTACGATTATTCTTATTGGGGTAGCGAAGCGTCCCGGAAACATCTAAATATGTATGTTTGAAAATATTAATTGTTGTGATTATTGAAATTACACAAATAGGTTAAGTTTATAATTTAAGTTTAACAACCTTATATTAATATAAAAAATTATATATAAACTTGTTAATCAAATATAATATTTGTGCAATTCATAGTTGTATGTTAAAGAATGCAACTGTTCATGTTAATTTAAAAATCCATCGAATTTGCTTATTGTCTAATTTTAAAATAGATAGCATTTAGTAAAATATACAAAAACATTCTTTGGTTGGTCAATATTTACAAACTAAAAACTTAATTTGATTTGCATGTGATTTAGGCCAGATTTGTCTTAAATTACATTCCACATCTATTTAATTATTTTATGAATACAGCAGTATGTGTTTAAACATTGAAAATTAATAACAAAAACTTTAAACAAAATATTTATTATTCACATCACTCTTTTTGAATAGCCGGGACCATAAAAACTTAAAAGCACCGGCAATAATATTAAGCCATGAGCTGCCCCTATCAAAACTATACCCAAGTACATTCGAAAATAGAATATTTCAAAGACTTGAGAATTGGAAAGTGCTAAAATAAATATGCCGGCAAATTTCGTGAGCGTAATACCAGACAAAACACTACTTCCCGTCACAGATAGGGCGTGATGGGCACGTTCTTGCCTTGTGCCAGCAGTATTTTTGAAGGAACGTATAATATGTGAAACGAATTCTACACCAATGCCGACTGAAACCACTAAATTAACCAGTGATATGGCATTTAACGAAATGCCCCATGCCCACATCATGCCGCACATATTTATCAATATCAGCAAGACCATGAACAGTAGGAATAAAGCGGAAATAATATCCAACCCTGTTATTATAAAGTTAACCGAGAAAATCGCTAGTAAAGATATTCCCAAAGAAAATAATGCATCGTTCCATATGGTCAGATATTGTTCGTAGAATATAAAGAAAACGCAATAGGGAAATATAGTGGCATCCACGCGTTGTTTTTTAAACATTTCATTGATCTCTCCGGCCACTCGACGGGCTTCCCTTAAAGCTGAATAAAATTGTACAGAAGTGGTTGAAGTGGTGGAATATTGCATAAAGTAAGTATCCAATATATGACTGCTGCCATTGTTATCCAACGTATAGATGACAGCCTGAAAGAAAGAAAAAGACATAATTTAAAGAAACAATTCTTTACTTAATAAATCATTAAGGAAATGTGTTTTGTTTTATTAAAAATAATATAAAATCGAAAAAATTAATTTTTGTTTTATCATCAAACACGTCTACTTGAAGGACAGACCGCTCCCTCATATCATGAAAAGTTATTGCAAATACCACTGTCGCACATTATAAATTTTCTATGTCTTACATCCAAGCTTAAATTAGCGCGTAATCCTCAATCTATCTGTCAAAATATCTCAAACATATGTACATACAAAATGCATGAAGCAAGCCATAATAGCTCGGCGTAAAAGCTTAGAAGCAGTTTACATTAAGGGCATTGTATCAGCTAAAAAAGTAATGATGCAGAAGTTTCTAGGCAAGAGGTGTAGAGAAGCTTACGGGGTAGCGTTTACGTTTTTAGCAGTTCTATGCTTGAGCGGTGTTACCAAAATGGCTGTATTTTCTATATCCTTCAATAATTGTTGAAAAATTAATTCGTTTAGTTTATGGCAACACTTGAAAAATTGTGTGATAAAACATCATAAATTCTCTCACTTGCTACAAAAGAGTCATAATGTAAACGCGTAAAGACTTATGGAGATTCTCCAATAGAGAAAACAATAAAAAAGTCAGCTACAATGCCCTTGTGAACTGGCTCATGCGGACAATAACAACACTGTTGTTTTCAGATATGTATTGGTTTGCCAGATTTTATTTTCGTAACAATATGAAGACACAAAAGATGTGCATCTTAGCAGACGTTCAGTTAAGGCAATTGCTTGGGATTTTTTTGCCATAATAATTTAGTTCCTACTTATTTTAAATCAAGGCCTGTAGTTCACTCAATTAGAAATGTTTAACGAGTATTAGTACCTCCGTAAGCTGTTATTTTAAATAAAGACACGATGGTAAGATTTGACACTCGTTCAATCCATTTGTTCATTATCTGCAAGTGCCTTCCTTGTATTAAAGGCCTCCACATTTTAAGGGAATTTTTAAGAATTTTTTCTGAAGGATTTCTCCAATTTCTTGTCGTTGTGTTTTAATTTGATTGTAACGTTTGTACCAAGAAAATCCATCTGATAGCGTTCTACTGGTTTGTTTAAGGAAGGAGGATCGATTAATTGCGTAATCATTTTCCTTGTCAAATTACCATTTTACGGGACGTACTATATTCAGACCACTGTCTGGCGGTCAATTCTATTTTATGAGCCTCTTCAACGCTACAACATAATATATAGTGTGTTTCCATTAATATAATTTTAGCTAAAACACTTGATTTGCAATACGTTGCAAGGTCTTGAGTAAACAAGAAGCTAGATTGGATAAGTTTCCTAAAGAAACGTGCCGGTAGTAAACGTAATTAGTGCTGCCGTCTTTCTCTTTGCCGTCAATTTTAAAGGAAAATGAAAAACTTGATTCTGTTAGAAAATAAACAAAACAATGCTTCTGATTGCCAAAAAGCTTTTGAAACTTTGAACTAAATTTTCCGATAGAAATTGGAAAATATATTTGGAGGCATACGAATCGTGACCATAGAAATGTAAAAAAATACTGATGGCAAAAGATTAATAACCTCATTTCTCCTTCCTATAGTTGTGTTTTGGAGTCAAAATGTTGCTCAAGCAACTCGTTAAAAAAATAAACATAAGTTTTCGTCGATATTAGAAATGAGAACTCTTAGTCAAAATTAACGGTTTAATATAAGGAATGGATATTTACAACTATTGCAATAGTGATCAACTTCTTTAATACCGTGAAAGTCTTCACATTCACAGCTTAAAATCTTAACGTCACATCAAATACAATCCTGTGTAACAGATTGCCATCCTTGTGTTCGGGATTCCCCTTCTTTATACATATGTTTCATGTAAATACAACGGCATTAGAATCTCACGCTTTACTTAATTAAAATTTCAGTGCTCAAAACTTAATGTTTTCACAAAATAATATAATTTCATCCTTATAATTTTGTAACAATAATGTACAATTAACACTTACGTCAGCATATGAAGCCCTACCAGCTTTAGCACATTCTGCATCTGGCAAATCGGAAAGGAAATAGGGTAGAAATTTTCTAAATGTATCTTCGGTTGGTCGCAAGCCATCTTCCACAAATTCTCGTTGACAAGAGACACATTCCTCTGCCTTGGAATCTAGATGTTTTTAAGCTTCATTTATATTTGATATTTTTAGAAGGGATAAATTTAATACTTACTGCTCGGACAAAAAGTTCCATCCGTCGTATTCATTTTACAGCACTCAGCAATAGCTAACCAATCAATATAGTCGTCTATCCATGAAGAAGCTGGACGGCTTAGATAGGTACTGGAATAATTAAAGGATATTTACATGGAAAGTGAAGTGAATGGACTTAATAAAAAAAATCTTTTAAACTTAAAGTACTCGCTTAGAGCGCAAAAAATTCTACATCACTAAAAAGAAAACAAATATCAAACAGATAACGGTGCTTTTGTGGTAACGCGCTACAAATAAACATTGCAATAGAAAACTAAAAGAATATACAGAAAAAAGTTAAAAACTACGTAATTAAATCCTTCTTACTTCAAGAAAATTTTAAATACTTACGTACTGACAAATCTAAATTTAGGTATTTATTTAAATTTTTGTTTAAATTTATAAAATATAAAAAAACTAGATGACCAGTGCGAATATTTCGCAGCGTTAGTTGTAATTGTTTGGAAGATAAAATAAAAATAATTAATGGAAATTTTAGTAACTTCAATACATTTTATTAAAAGTATAAAAATATTAGAAATCATAATATATCATACATATTTACATACATACATATGTTTAAATGCTTTTATAATACTTTTTTGAATACAATGTTAGAGGTAATGACATGATAATGCCTGTACGAATCCTTAATACAAACAAAAATATCTCTTAATAAACGGCATTATAGTAAATAGCGGTATTGCTAGAATAGATTTTAATATATATTGTATTATGTAGAACTGCATTACCATTAGGCGACCCTGTATTACCACACTTGAACAAAAACATATAAGCACTGTATTATCACTGTATTAATGACCTATAGCTTTATTTTAGCAAAATTTATGCTGAGCATCGTTGCGCCTTAAAAGTTATATACGAATAAAGATGCGGTCAGTAAAATACAGGGTGTCCGGCAGGAAGGTATACTATTAAGTTTGTTTATAAGTTTTTAATAAATGAAAGAGAATTAAAAAAAGAGAATTCACGAAACTTCGGGAGAAAAGATGTAATAAAAAGTGCATTTTTATTGACATGGAGAATGTTAGGCCCAACAAGCTTAAAATAGAAACGGAAAAGAATGGATCTTATATTGATAAATATTTTATTCAATGTCGGCAATTATGTATGAGATACAATATCAGATAAACGTTCGCCTCTGTTAGCCTCACAAAAGCGAGCACATTTTTATTACATTCTCACACATTTCATGCGGTATTTTATAATTTCATCACGAATATTTTTTTTGAGTTGCTCAAGCGTTTTTGGTTTGTTTGCATAAGCCTTTCTTTTCAGATTTCGCCACAAAAAGAAGTCCAGAGTATTCAAATCAGGTGACCATGGAGGCCAATTAACATCACTAATTCATGAAATACCTTGTTGTGGAAAAAGATCTCGCAGCAATTCCATTGTAATCCTGGCTGTATGCGATGTGGCATCATCTTGTTACCACATGATAATAAAACCCAAAGCATATAGCTAAAAAGTGTTCAATCATATCACGAAATCGCTCCCCATTCGCAGTTACCGTTCAAAGAGTAAGGTTTAGTGATTCCTCTGGACCAAATTGCATACAAGACTTTCACTTTTAATGGATGCAAAACTGACTGATGAATCATTTGAGGGTTTTCCATTGCCCAGAACCGACTATTCTGTTTATACACATATCCGTCCATGTGAAAATGTGCCTCGTCACTCATCATGATTTTTTCATGAAAATCGGAGTTTTCATAGGCAAGCTGTAACATCCTATTGACACATGGACAGCGGCGTAAATGGTTTTGTGGAAGAATCTTTTGTGTCTACTGAATCTTAAATAGAAACAAATGCAAATCCTTGTGCAAAATTGTGGTCAAAGTTGTTCTTTGAAAACCAAGCTCCTGAGCATGGCGTCGAATTGAGGTTCTTGAGTAGAAGTAATGTTTTCAGCCGATCTTGCAGTAAGTTGTGGTCCATGCATGGGCCTATCATCTACATACGATTTTTCTTCAAAATCATTTGCTACACGATAAATAGTGCGTTTTGTGGGCACGTCGTTTCTCCGAAAAACTTTACGTAAATTTCCCATCGTCACAGTAATCGATGATTGATTTTGACCAAATATTTTGACGATTAAAACACGTTGATTTGTCGAATATTTTTCCATAACAAATTTGCCACGTGTCTACATTTGACTAATGTAACTACACTTTTGTATTCAGCTTATCACCAATTTTTTGTGCTTTGTGTGGGGATACCCGTTTTTTCCTCTCCTATACTATTAAGATTTTGCAGTTGTGGAGATATAAATTAATCTAAGAAAAAATGTCTTTTGGCCTCACTGTGTGACGTCAAAAAGTCTTAAAGAAAACATAAAAAAAAAACGCTCTTTTCTTTAAGCTGGACGCCAATTTTCAACTATTTTCGTGCCCTTGCAAAGCGTTAAAGCGATTACAACCTTATTGGACACAAATCTTTACTAAACAAATCTAATCCTTTAATGGTTTTGTAAACTTATATCGTCTAACCCTTGTACGGTTGTATAAGAGATTTTATTTGTATTAATTTCAGAAATATTCGAAAAAATAATCATATAAAAAGTACTTACATTTCTGGATAACGAGATTGCGTATACAACTGTACCGATACGGAGTCATTGTTGCATTGCACACCGCCGCAAATTAAATTTTGATGAGAACGATTTGTATAGTCTAGGCCGGGTTTGATAACCCAATAAACCGGAGGACCCATAGCTAATAAATCGTTCATATAACGAAAGTATTTAATCACATGCGAATCTTTCGGCAAAGACATTTCCTGATCCAAACCCAATTCCAAATTGGGTGCAACTGTTAGTGACAGAGAGGTAATCACAAAGAATGTAACGCAAACAATAATTTTTACGGGTCTAAATTAAATAAAAAAAAATCATTGAAATAGCAACAAATATTTTTATATTATAGTTCTGTAACTTACTTGGACAACAAGAAGGGACCATAGAAAAAGGTGAATAATTTCTGCAAACAACTAAGAGAATTATCCAACTCTGGCTTTTTGTTTACTTTGCGGCAACAAAACAAATCTAAACGACCCGATTCATAGCGGTGTTCATCCAAGGCCATAAGAGCTACAAAAGCGGTAATTTGGAAGAGAAAATCAAAGAGTATGGCTACAGCTGCATACATGGCAAATGTTTTAACGGCGGGCATATCAGAAATGGCACCAATGGCAAAGCAGGCGATTTCCGAAGCAGCTGTTTGTAAAATTGAAGGACCCACTTGACCCATAGCCTCTCCTATGGCTTGGGGCACACTGTCAAATTTTTGGCGATCCAAACGGTGATAGGTGTGCACCATTATGAAAATATTATCAACGCCTACGGCCAAAACTAAAAATGGTATAACTTCGATGGCCAACATGGTGGTGACCACATTGAAATAACTCCAGAAGCCCAAACTGCAGACAACCGAGGTCATGACTATAACAATGCCGCCAATGGCCAACAAAATTTTCGATTCACTCAAAAAATGTACACAGCTACGCACCCTGCCCAACGCCAAGGCCACATAAATGAACATCACCAAATAACTTAAGAGAACAGTAAATATTTCACCTTCGGATAGTTCGACAATGGCATCTTGAATGGAACGTTCTGCCGAATAGGCAATATCAAGCTTCTTATTTGTATAGTTTCGCATAAAATCCACAAAACGTTTCTCCCATTTCAAATTTGGCCCCAAGAGGGTTTCATCATTTTGATTTTTTCCCAAAAAAGTTATGACCAAACCGCTGGCCAATAAATAATTGGGATCTTCATTGGCTTTGACTTTAGGCATGCCACCAACAGCTATACCCGGTTCAATAGGACCACCATAAGAACCAAGACAGTTTTCCATCATGGGTACGCTGAAAAGAAAACAAGAACATGAAAGCTGTTAAAATGCCCTTTTTTGAAAAATTTTAATCCTGCTACTTTTTGTTTGAAAACTTATTCTTTTCTAATTCTCCTACTTTCATTTAAATAAAGTTTTGACATCCTTACTTGATCGTGTTATTGCAATGTCAAAGTCAAAATACGCGCTCTTTTAACTGCTTCAGTTTAAAGTTCAAAGAAGCACTTGGAAGAGCATAATCTTGTCTCAGTCAGATCAGCCTAGGCTCATTCTGTTTTTTCACCAGATGAGAATTAAAAACTTTGGGCTTGTGAAGGGGAATAAGAAATGCGTTTTTCTTTCGGCGAAACAAAACAATAGTGCTAAAACCAAAATTCTTAGAATAAATTACAAACAACACAAAAGTGTAAAACGTTGTTTTAGAATTATTTTGACTGGTTGTTGCCCATACTTTGATAAATACAAGTATTAAAGATTCCCTAAAAAAGCTGCCAGATCTTTGCATATTAGAAAAATTTAGACGTTTTAAGTCGCCTATAAATAAATCGCAGTTTTGAACAGTAAGGCAGTTTTTTTTAAAATATTGTCATATCTGGTGTCATAAAAAAATTTACTTAATACTTAACGTACTTACTTTAAACATTCTTCTAAATGATTCAAATAGTTAACTGTATAACCGACTTCTTCATATTCATTTTCAAAAAGTTCCAAATCATTTTGAAAATATCCATAAATTGACTGGATTACACAATTTTTAATGGTACCAACTTGACCAGGATAAAGATTCGGGGCATAGCAAATTTTGTCTAAGCCGGCATCCTCTTCCATTCCTATAGCTTCAATGGCTTCTTGCAATTTAAAAACTTCTCGCAAAAAACTCTTCTCGAAAGCAGGACCAAAAGTAACAATTCCATCACTGGTATTGTGGGTAAACTGAGTAAAGATTTCCAAAATAATAAAAGAAATTATAGAAATTATTAAAGTGTCATGACATACCATTGATTTATTTATGGGTTTAATGAAAAGTTGATTTGTTCTATAGAAAGGACCAAAGTGTGCATCAAAGTATTCCTTCTCCAAACGGGTTTGACTTTCTTCGCCAGCCCATAGCTGTACTGGATCAGTGGTTACTTGCATCATTGTAATGCCATAGCTAAGACCTCCAATAATCCAAGAACAAATTGCTAAAATTAAGATGGGATTTTCGGCACAAAAAACACCCCAACTGTAAAAAGCCTTGTAGAGCAATTTGTCAGCCCACTCAAAACCGCCAAAACAATCAGGAATATGTAGTTTAGACTTAAATCTTTCAAAAACTATTAAAGCCACTACAAGGGGTACAAACACAGCTATTCCATAAAGACCACATAAACGGAAAATATCCTCATACTCTAAAGGAATATCCGTTAAAGGGCATGAGTCTGTACAATCTAGGCAGGCACAGGCATAAGAATTTTCATAAGCTTGAGAACAATTCAAGGGAAATAGTGACAAACGCTCTTCATCCGATGTTTCGTTAAGGAAAATATAATTAATTGGAAATGGCACATGATCATTAATTTCCTTGTCACCCATGAAATTAAACCATTTGTGATGATCACAAGAACGAGCGTTGTATGTACCGCACACCAAATCCATAGCCGGTCTACCTGTTTGAGAGTGTTGTACACCCTGGCAATTGCTATAGACTTTTTCCGCAAATGAATCTTCTATGCGAAAGTCAACTTTTTCAACAAACTCTTGTTTTTTACTATTTTTGTTGGTGTAGGGTGTTAAAAATAGGCTCTGATTTTTGCTACAGGTCATGGAACAAATGGATAAACCTAAATTTAATACACATGTGGGACAACGAGAAAATATACCATCCGCTTGTGATATGCCCTGTTCCATGGCAAATATTTGATCTGCATCACAACACAATTTCAAGGGAGCTGTAAAAAAATATTTTACATAAAAGTGTTTTTTTTTTCTATTGGAAAGAGAAATTTAAAATTTATTTTATATACTCTACCCTCTCCTTCTTTGTATTCTTTATATAAAGTTGGACATCTCCTTTTGAATATTTCCTCAGCTTCACTATTATTTAAGGGCAAAGCTTCACCATTATACACTTTGTTATACACTTGCGAATCATCATTATTCGCTTGGCCATACCATATACAGGTGGCATTTGTCTGCAAAATAGGACAAAAGGGCAAAGCTGCTAAACTTATAATGAATATCACAGATTTTTTGTTGACAAATTCTAAAAAGAAAACAAACAGAAATGTTGTTTAGTTTCGGAACCTGTAGTGCAATTCACAAACTTTAAACAATTCGATAATAGTTATATTTGTCTACTTTGTAAGTTGTTTGCAATAACGATTAAGTGATTCACTAACTTCAGCTTAACATTAATAGGCACAAGATAAAATTGAGTGGCATCTTCGTCAACAATTTAACGAAAAATACAAAATAGAAGAGTAAAAACATGTGAATTCAAGCGAGAGGCATATGCATGTGTTTATTTATAAGATGTCAATATCACTCATAAGTACGTATTTATCAATATCCATGTATGGAATATAATAATAAGAAAAGCATATGATTGTTTTGGTTGTAGAGTTGCAATTACTCTTGTAAAATACGGTCAAAACATATGTTTATGTGCAATTTTTTTTCTAACAAGAAATTTATATTTATAATAAATTTTAAATGTCTGTATATCTGCTAAATTAAACAAGTATGATTATGGTAACAATTCTATGCTTTTGCTCGATTGTACCACCCTTGCTCTGAAGCCCAATTAGTGGTCCGGGATAATGCGTTGTTCGTTGAGGTAGGGAGTTAGGCTCGAAAGGAGTATTTTTTCAATTAGCTTCGATAATATTGAGAGTAAGCTCTTGTGTGGACCTCTTCCAAGAGGATGGGAAATAGCCAACTCGTAACGTAGCGTTATATATAAATTGTAAAATTCTCGCAGCAGACGTGGGTAGGTTTCTTATTGTTGAGCCTGTAATACTATCAGGTCCAGGTGAATTTTTATTGTCGACTTTTAGAATTGCCGATTTTATTAATGAAAAACGAAAAATTATTCGGTCATTGACAATAACAATGTTTGGGCGATCGGAACAATTATCAGCATCATGTGGCATAAAAATGGCTTAGATTTTCTGGTTTGAGAAATCGAAGCATTGCAAAATTGTTAAATGTACATTTATGGTCAGACAAGCAAGATATTGCATCAATTTACGCTTCCGCTGCATCGTCTTCCATCTCGATAATTATTTCACTTGCTTGCTTTGGCTGAGTGAGAGTTTGAAGAGTTATCAACTCAAAACCTCTTTATCGATCTACTTTCAGAGTTGCCACCTTATTCGGAATTTTCGATATAGGATCTGATGGCACTACGTCTTCTAAGGCGGATTAGTTCATTCCGTCGATTGAAGATAGCGCAGATATTAATATCTCCGTTCTTTAAGAGGCTTCGTTGTTCGTTCTGTTCATTTTTTTTTATTTTACTTAAATATATAATATTTGTATTTCGTTGAGAGTTCAGAGTTAATAGAAACTTAATCTTAAACCTTTTACCCAGTTCTGTTACTTTCGCATACATATCCTAGTAAATGTCTCTACACCATGTTTGGAAGTTAAGATCCTTTAATATTCACTCCCGTTGTTCCTTGACGACGTACATATGTTTTGTGAGAATACGACCAAATTGTTTGTTGTAAGAAAATAAACATTTTGAAGGATGAAAAAAGAAATAGATCCCATTTGCGTAGACCGACTAGACTTTAGATATCACGTTGTAGCGACAAAACTCCTTCCAGAAATTCGACCTCTACATGTAAGAGAAACTTAATATTTAGAAGCGAATGTAGAATTTAAGGATCTACGTTTTGTGGACCACAACCAAGAATGTTTTTATCGGATGGATTGGTGCGGGCAAAAGTCTCGAATTCAATATTTCCATTACCATAGCAGGAGAGAACTGTACACAGCCAGTCTTAAACGTTGCTTCAATAACCCTTGAGCTAGAAGGCAAATATGTTATCTGTACAGAATGAAGTTAAAAGTAAAAGGGTGTTTTCATAGAGACTTTTTCTCACGAACCACATTTTAAATTTGCACAGATTATGCAGCACTATGTCCTCTTTAATAGGACGTTCAAAAACACTAAATTTAAAATTAAAGGGTGGGTCATAAAGGAGTGCTTTTTATGTGTATGCACTCGCTATAACAAGTATAATAAATAAAATTAAAAACTTTAGAATTCCTCCCTCCATGGAAGACATAATTTTGGCATATTACGTTTTAACTTTAGAACCCTAACAGGCAGGCACTCTAAATTTTGATTAAAAAGTAATAAAAACATAAAATTTAAAATTAAAGGATTGAAACGGAATGCTTGTCATTGGCGGATATATTAAAAATATTACTTTCATTTTGCATAATTTAATTTGCGTACCGGTCATTTTATTTGATATTTATCTTATTTAATTTTTAAATATTTTTAACCACTATTTCACTTCTTTATTCATAACTAGCTTAAGCAATATTTTTTTTTAATGTTTCAAATTCACTATTAGATCTCTTTGCCTTATTCTTAAAGGCGTTTCGTGTTTTACGACAAACAGTTGGAAACTAATTTTTAAATTAAATGTTGACCAACTTGTTACCTGGTTTTTTGTCGAGCCAAAAATATTTGTTCACTTTTTATATGTTGTTTTTTTAATTAGATTTTCGATAAGATTTGTTCAATTACAAGCAATAAAGTGTATGATAAGTCCAAAGTTAAAAATGTCTGCGAAGAATTTTTGAAAACTATTTGCAGTCTGAAATAATTAATTAAAAAAACAAAACAAGTTTTTTTTTATTTAATCTGAGAATAATTAATTTTTTTTTATAGTTTTACAGCAAAATCTTTAATAATTGTGACTTAATTAACGAAAAAACCTGTATTTTTTTTAACACGTCTACTTTTCCAATCGGTATTTAATCTGGCAACAATCTTTAAATTGTTTGTTATCAAATTTATTATTGCTAAAAATCTAACACCTGGTCGATTTTGACTGTTTCTTTTTGTAGCAACTTCATTTGCGACTTATCTATCGCCCTCAATATAAATCTTGCGATAAGCCAAAATTTTATTTTACTATTCACTTTAAAAATATTTCTATTATGATAAAAATTTTAATTAGGCAAAGCCGATTGAGCCATGTCCGTCTGTTTGTCTGTGACCGTTTTAAAATTTTGCCAAGGCACTAGATGAGCTAGAAAAAATTTAAATACGACAATCGATCAGATATAATTTCGAAAGAGTTGCTATTGGAAATCAGCAAGATCGGTTCATGTCCTTTGCGGCACTGGGCACAACACCATGCCTGCCTCTTATTTTTCCATATCATTTGGAACAATCATGAAGGGTAAATAAGATTCGGCTTAGCCGAATATAGCACTCTAACTTGTTTTTCTTATTTTTTATTTCTCTTTCACACCAATTTTTGATTGGAGTTACTTAACTAAAGTAGGGCAGATACGGTTTTAAAAATTTTATCCGGTAAAAATTTTATCCGGTAAAAATTTTAACAGAAATAAAATTTTATCAAAAATTGAAATTGAAAAATAAAACAAAAATTTAGCAAAAATTTTAAATTACACAGCAATAAATCCCATGAAAACGTTGAATTTTCTTTTAAAAATCGAAGTAAAAGATTTTAGTAACAAATAGAAGCTCCTGAGAAATAAAAGTTTCACTAAAAAACATTATATTAAAAATCTAAATATTAAAAAAAAAAATAATTGAAAAACAAATTCTTAATTTGGCTAAGAAACATTTTATTTAATGATAAACAAATAATATAACAACATTAATTGGAATTTCGTGAAACAATATAACCGAGCATCGATTTTAAAAAATTCAGAAGCTTCCCATTGAATAACTAAAATAAACTTTAAAAATTTCTTTTTAAATTCGTACTTGTTTTTCAGTTGCCACACTGTTTTTTAACACCAAGAAAAGGCGGAAAACTTAATGCTACAATCTGGCAACTATAAAATATGTCTCATTCTCTTTCGCGTTCTCTCAATTAAATGACTGCAAACAAGTACTGACAACACTCATACATTATGTACAATAATTTACCCGCTAGTTTTAGTAATGCCAACAAAAGAATAAATGAAACAAAATAGGAAAAACAAAATATCATGACTTCCGTTTTCCGTTTAGAAAAATGCCTAGAAATGTGCAACAATATTTAAGGTTATGTTAACAATTTATTTCTTATTAATTGTTACAACTGAAAGAATATCTCAGCATTTAAATGCATTCTTTGCTGATAAGAGAGAGAACAAAATGCGAAAGACCAGTTTTTACCAGCTCACATTTGATTAAATGGCATCAAAGTAAAAAAATAAAACACCATACTAGCAATCAACTAAATAATCAGTCAAGCTAGCCAACCCTCCAACCATCCAACCAACCAACACTGCTGTGGCTGCTCTCGCATGCAAACATATCTATGACAACTTTAGCTAAAAATCTTTTAGTATTTTCTCAGCATTTGACAATTTCACAATTTGTGCGGACAAATAAAAGCTTTTATTTACGTTGTTTTTTTACTGAATATTATCATTTTATGTTAAAAAAATTGAAATCGTTTTAAAATATAAATTAATATAGATAAAGTTTAATACCTTTAATCAAATATAATTATTTTAACTGATTGGAATAAAAGATATATAAAAAAGAAAAATTAAAGGCACCCAAAAGGAAACTTGCAAAAGTAAAAGCAAAATAATCGCATTGACTTATTCACCAACAATACGACAAAAGATTCCAGCGCACAAAAATTAAAGTGCTTTTTAATAATTGTTGTTATTTACACCTATTTGTGTAGCTTTTATTTAAATACAAACCCAAACACACTCTTCCACTCGGATAATAAACTTAACTAATTCTCTCACTTGCCGACCAATAAAGTATTTTTTCTTACTTCTTTGTCACAGATAGACGTTTCTGTTAGTAAATCGCCTTTCGTTTAATTGTTCGTTCTTGCAAATAATACGTCAAACACACACCCATTCACAGGCCAACATAATTAATCTTTTTAATCGGGAAAATTGTTAATGCGTATTGAGAGTTGCTCTGTCATTAAAGTATAATTTTTTCTTTATTAAAAAAAAATTTAAAAGAAATAACAAATATCATTTAATTTGTGCGTAGAATATTAAGTGAGTGAGCGAACGTACATTCATACATACATATATATATATAAGTGAGAGTGTTAGACTGTAATTTTATTGAAATGCAAAGTTATGCTGATGCACGCTTTCGGAGCTATGGCTTCGACACCGACATGGAAATGGACACCGAAACAGAATCTCATAATGTTGCTGCTGTCGTTGCTAAATCGAAATCAAGTAAGTTTTTTGCATTGTTTTTAAAAATTTGTATAAAAATACTTTTTATTTGTTTTGTATGCACAAATAAATGATGCCAGATGTTACGGGATATTTGTATAAAAAATTAGATTAAGTTTATTACGGTTACATTGAGGCGAGTGTGTTTTTATTTTCGTTGGCTTAACTAATTTTGGTTTCTTTTTAACGTTAATGTAGAGGAACGATGTCACCAAAACATTATGATGTTTTTGGTTAAATTTATTTTTATTACTGTCAAACTCTTAGAAAACGATTGGAAGTATAATATGCTCTTCTTATTAAAGAAAAAAATTCTTACAATTCCTTAGAAGCAGAGTTTTAATTAACTGTAGAAACAAGTTAAAAAATAAAATTAAAAATTAAAAGATGTCCCTATAAAGACTTTTTTACGTATATGTAATTTTAAACTGTTATACACCAACATTTAAAATTTACACAGAGTGATTGTCCTCTGGAAAAATGAGCATAAAAACTAAAATAAAAAAATTAAAGGGTGCTTCTACAGAAACTTTAATAAAAACCAATGTATTATTTTAATTTCTTGCTATAAAAAGAATGAATATATATTGTAAAATTTAAAAAAAAAGTTTGTAAATACTTTTTTGATATTACGGTACAACAAGCAAAAATTTTGCAGTCAAGGTGTGCCCATGACTTAAGCAGCGATCAGATTAGTCAAATAGGTATATAACCAGAAAGACATAACCACGTAATTATGGAAAATATTTTTTTTACTTCTCAAGTACTTATTAAGAAATAAAAGATCCCAATTAATATAAAAGGTATTAACACATTTGTTACATTATAAATCGTCATTCGTAATAATATGTGTCAGAAAATATTAAATAAACATTTGTAAAAATAGTGGTTAAGCTTTTTTGGTCAAATATTTGGCTAATCTGACCGCACCTTTAGTCTGATAGCCTGTTTATTTATTATACCCTTCACCACAAAAAAGTTAGTTTGTCATTCCGTTTGTAATATATTCTGACTTCTTTCGCATACCGAAGTCGATAACATCGCTCAAACATAGTATTGAAAGAGGTGCAATTGGAAATTAGGATCGGTCCATGTCCTTAGACCCAGCGGGTAAAACACCAAGCCCACTTCTAATTTTGCCATATTATTTGGAACAAGTAACTCCAATCCAAAAAAAAAAATATATATATATATATATGAAGCGATAGATATTTAAAAAATAAGAAAAATATCTCCTGTAAGAACAATTGGCGCTCGCCCATATTTTCCGAGTTACGGGCCTCTGAAACTTAAAAATTTTTTTAAATATCAATATGGGTATCATTTAAAAGCTTTCGACGAGGTCTTAAAAGAAATACTAAACATTTTCAAAAATTCTTAACCCATTTAGAGCCAATGACATTTTTATGTAAAACTATGTGTATGTAGTATTTTATTTTTTTCTTATTTTTTAATTCTCTGTCACCCTAATATTTGCTTTTTTGAGTGGAGTTACTTCACTAAACTAGAGTTGCATAGATGGCGAAGGGTTTACAGGCTTCGGCATAGCCGAATATAGCTTTCTTACTTGGTTTTTTTAAACCATCAGATGCGTCCATTGGTCAATTAAGCGATGATTTATTTTTAATGACCGTAAATTTTAAATAAACGCAAATTTTCGTAATGAAAAGGTAAAGTTTCTGCTAGAGTTTTTAAACGTGAATTTGTTTCCATAAATAACAACTATGTTTATTTTGGAGTATGACGTGAGAGTAACTGTTCGTTATTGTGAATACTTTTATACCTGCTTAAAAAACGAAGATTATTAAACAGCCCAATTATAAACAAAAATTCCGTGCGAGTTTTTTCACTTTTCCCTTTTCTCCAATTATAAATTTTTCCCCTTTTGATTCACTGCGGAAAGTGAAAAAAATCCGGGAGAAAAAAGTAGGTATTCTAAATTATAAAATAAAAATTATATGAAAATTAACAAAACAGACTCCCTTCAAATTACTGTGATGCCACTTTTTCATTATTTTTCCCCACGGAATTCATAATTGGAGGAATCTTTTCTTGAGAAAAATTTTTTCCGTGGGAAAGAAATTCCGTGAGATTATTCATAATAGGGCTGAAAAAATGCGTATCACTATAGATCCCAATAGCACAAAGTAATACAAAAATCTAAAAATTAAAGGGTGTCCCCATAGGTGACGTAAATTGATCTATATAGGTCCATTGTGACAAGTATAAATATTAAAAATTAAAGGGTGTGCAATAGTTCATTTAATTTATATATATAAAGGGTTGAACCGTTATAGATAGACGTTTGAAATTTACAAAGAACCTGATTAAATTTGAATTTGACAAATAAAGGGTGCCCCTATAGTTGATGTTATATGATGTATATGGCTAAACTGTTGAACCGTTACAGTAACATGGTTTATATTTACATGGGACTTGATTGCTAAGGCCGCTTAAACAGTAATTATAAAATTTGAATTTATGTTATATATTTGGCAAATGAAATTAATTAACACCACCACACGCGAACACCTCAATAACATTTTTATTTAATCCTGCTCTTGTACTCGTATTCACAAATGCGTTCTACTTTTTGATATTGATTTTTACACAGTTTACCTTTGGGTGTCAGTTACTTTGTGTTTTTATTTCTAAATTAATAGTTTTGTTTTAGGAGCATGAGTTAAAACAAACACATATGTCAGGGATGGAAGAGTTAGCACTACTGTAAAATACTTTTTTGGAATTTTTATATGAGAAGAATAACAAATAATTTTTATGGTTTGTGTTAAATTCTCATTTGGTCCAAAAAATTATTAAACGTAAGATTCGAATGGAGATTTCCTTATGAGCTGATTTGTGTAAAAACCACCGATAAGCTATGCAGACGGTAGCGAAATACCCGTTTGATTATGCTAACAGTAATCCTTTGTGCTTTTTTTATTTTCTGAGATGTATATTTTGTGAAAAAATAATGATATTGTTTGTTGTTAGAAAATAAACGTCAACTTAATAATTTAGTTCTTGTACGATTTTTTGATTAAATAATAAATATGAGTAAATGCGACTGTGAATACATGTTGCAACCCGAAAAAAGAAATAAATTTTTAGTTTTCAAGCGGTTAAAATTTTGAAAAAAAATAAATAAAATTTGATTGAAAAATTGCTATCTTGAAAAAATCTGCTCTAATAAAAAAAAAATAATAAAATTTTAAAAACGCTAAAACTTCACAAATTAAAAAGCTAAATTGCAAATAAAATCGAAGAAAAAAAAACTTCAACTTAACAAGACTTAAAAAGTCCAGAAAGAACGAAAATATAAGAAAGAAAAATTCAAGGAAAAAAGAAATTTTAACAAAAACTTCAAAGCTCATAAAATGAAACGTTTCACTAGAAAAGATTTAAATATGTTTCATCCCTCCATAACTGATTTGTTCTTGTAAAACTCTATTGTAGCTTTACAAAGCTAAGGTGGCACAAAAATATTACAATTTTTTTATTTTAAATTGATCTGAATAAAAAAGGTGATATAGATAATTTTTAAATTATTAAATATTTAAATAACAACACAAAATTATTTAAGAAATTAAAACAAAAATTTGCAAAATATTTTAGTGATTTTTCAATATGTAGCATCGCCTTTATACTGTTCGCAAAAATGCAAATTAAAAAAATAATAAAAATCCCTTTTTCTTTTCTGATGAAATGATGCTTATTTGAAAAATACTGTGTTTTTAACTTCCAAAAACACCAGAAATTTATTTAAATAAAGAACACAAAGTGTGTACATTTTGGTAGTTTAAATATCTGGCTTATGTTTGCTTTTTAATAAACAATAGTATTTATATAAGAACCTTGATTTCAAGTACCAAATATCCAACCCTGCTCAAATTAACCGGCAACATTACAGTGCTGTTACCTTGTCTCTCGCCAGCTGCTGTTAGCATATTAATTATTGTGTTATAAAAACATATCTACAACAAACACTTTCAATATACAACACCCGCTGGTAATTGATAAGTTTCACTGATAATTGTTTAATTTAAAATAAATATGTTGAAGTTGTTTTAATTGTTTGTTGACAGCTATTACAATAATAAATTTAAATTTTACATATTCAAAAGAGAAAAAGTCAGTAAAACTTCGTTATCTGTTCTAGATATGTACATATTTATTATTGACAGAAAAGTACAAAAACGGGAAAATAATTTTTGTTTGTGCATCAATTTTAATACCCTTTGCCTTCAAAATTCATACCCAAAACTATGCAATCTATGCAGGATTTTTATAACTGGGGAAATCTTTTAATATACGTCACTCTCCATTTTCGGTTTAAGACTGGTTCACATACATTCATACGGACTTAAAGTGTAGACCGATCTGTCGATATTTGTAGGTTATTTATTGCCGCTACTTATTACCACATACATACATACATATGTATTTTATATTGCTCTAGTTTGGTGTAAAGAAGTAATGTCTGTCTTAAGTTTAAATTATAAACCAAATATTAAACACAGAATTTATAAAAAACTAAAAGACAAAACTTTTTACAAAATTAAAAAAAAAAAAATACCAAAAAATCTAAGTTTTTTTTAAAAAAAGAAAATTCGATAAAATTTTTTTTATAAAAAAAAATAAAATAGTGCAATTCGTCTATTAAATTAATATTGACACGCTGGTATTGAACTTAAGCCGAATTAAAATTATTCGTTGATATAATTAAAAATAAAAATTTGATAAAGGAACATAAAGTCATAATAGATTCAAATAGATCGAAATTCTCAGAATATTCGAAAATATAATTTTATTAAAAATTCCAAAAATCTTTTAATAAATGAATTTCCATAGATATTGAAATTTTGCAGAACTAACCCCCAAAAATATCAACAAAAAATACGAAAACTCTTTAAAAAAACAAAATACGAGTTACAGAAAACTGCAAAGAAATACTTTGATTTGTGTGCGAATTTCATCTAACCAAATTAATATTGATATGAATATTTCTCGCATTCTTATTTACAAAGTTAGTTGGTAAAATAGATGATGTTTACAATGCATACAACGTAAGGTAGATAGATGCCAAGAATGCTGATGAAGGATGTAGCGATAGATAAAATGCAGCATTACATTCTGCTGGTGTCTTATTTTTCTTGTTGTCTTCGGGAAACGTCTGCATACATTTGGAAAATAAATGTAAGGTTTTTAGGAATTTAAAATGACAAAGTTGGACATACCTTTTTTGCACTTTTTGTGGTGAAGGGTTTAACATATTACAAAAGAAGATCAAAAATTGTATCTAAACAATGAAAAAAATCTGAAAATATTTCAAATTTAACCAAAAAGGCAAGATTGTCACAAATGTAATTTTTATCCAAATTTAAAAATCTCGAAAAATAACTAAATTAAATTTCTTAAACTCAGCAAAATCGGAAAATTTACAGAAACGAATATTCAGAAATAATCTAAAAATGATTGAAAAATACATATAAAAATTATAAAAGTGTGTATAAGATTAGACACCACCGATTACAATACTCTTAATTGCTTTCTCTAAACCTAAAATTATTTCTCTCAAATAACTTTCACTACATGGATTGGGGGCTGTGTTATTACTTTGTCACGAGTTTTTGTAACGCTTTTTTAAGTAGCATTTTCCTAAGATATCAGTTTAACAACAGAAAAGAATTTACGTTTTAATAATTTTTAAATAAAACACTGACTGGATTGTTGTAAATAAATATTAAAAAATTAATAACAGTTTTTTCTATGATGATTGGTTGGTTTTAAAGTGGTAGTTTTTTGTGAAACGTGACTGTTGCCGGTAGGTAAAACTAAATCAAATAACTGAACCTTTTTTTTCACGCTTAGTCCAGATTAATACAATGCCATTTTTTTGATGGCAATTTTTTCCAATTCTCGCCAAACAAAAATTTCATGCTAGTTTCATCAAATATTGCATAGTGTAAATTGGCTCTTACTCATGCCAATCAATCAGGTGATCGAAAAGTTTATTTACATCAACGGTGTTTTTTTTTTTTTTTGTTAACTTTAAGAAACTAATAAAAAAATTGTAAATTATTGTTTCCACATTAAACTTCTTCATTTAGGGTCTTTTTTAATTCCACTTTACCGGTTTAATTACAATAAATAATATTTATTTGTTATTGTTGTTAGTACAGTTAAGCTAAAAACAATTTCATTTGTTCTCAGCGGCATTATTTTAGTTTTTGTTCTACAATTTAGTTGTACTTCGTGAACCAGATAAATAAGATTGACGACGATAAAAATTTATTTTTTTTTCTTTAAATATCGTATGAAAAGTACAAATTGTACAAATTAATTTTGAGTAAAAAAAATTCCTAAAATGTTTTAAACCAACAAAATATAAGCAAATAAATTGTATTTGCATTTGAAAAAAGTTCCTAATTTATCAAAAGTGCTACAAATTAAGAAATAATTTTTAAACGTAAAAAAAACAAAATACATAAACAATTAAGTATGAAAAGTAGAAAAAAGTGAAATTTGTTATTCTTATACTTTTCATAAAAATATTTTCATTCATTATGCAATCTTGATATCTTGATTAAGTGCTGAAATTACAAAAAAAAAAACGAAAATAATACAAATAAAAAGTGTGGGGCAGTGAAAACAACAAAAATTTCAATAAAACCAAAATTTATAGTTAAAACTACAAGATAATAATGACAGCTGATTTGTATTTTTATTATTAGGCTTTAATTGTAGCTGTCTGTCCGTCCGTCCGTTCGTCCACCCGTCTTCTTGTCATCTATTAAATGTAAAATGCAATTAATTTTCTATCAATTTTTTTTATGCCTGTTTATACATCAGCGTTGCCACACAAGAAATTGACTTCCTACCAATAATTTTCAAAAATCCTACCAAAATCGTTCACAGCCTACCAAAAATTTAAAAATGCATTTCGTTCACATAAACCCTGTTATACTCACTTGGTTTTTTCCCGTAATTGTTGAGATGAAAGTTTGTCTTTTGGTGATTTTAAAATGGGTGTTATGATTTAAAATAGTTTTAGAGCATACTATGCAGAATGAACCCCCATCCCTTTCCTGGAGCTAATCAAATTCGCTCAACCATTCGGTTCTAAATTTTCTTTTGACTGTTTCTTTACAATGTTCACTAATAGTATTACATCATTTAAAAATGTATAAAAACAAGAACTTTAAGAGTGGTTCTACCTGGTTGATGGAATGTCGTCTTCTGAAGTTATATTATTTCATTTAATTTTGGAGTTTTTGATAAAAATCTGAATAAAAAAATACATGCAATATTAGTCAATATTTATGTAATTAATAGGTATATGTTTACAATTAAAAAAGTAATTTACTTTTCCATTTTGTCTGTTAATTTTTTTAATACATACACTTGAAAATAAACCTTCACTAAAAATTATTTTTATTTTCAATTTCATAATATTGTTTGCGTTTCTTAAACCAGAGATGGTTATAGCTTTAATCATCTCTATGCAAAAAAGCAGAGATGTTTTTTATTACATCTAAAACAGTTTTTGAAAACAGTGGTAACACTATTCAAAGTTATTGTTTATTTAATTCAAAGCTACATTTTTTTATTTTATGTTCCGAATTTTTAAGGTGAAAAATTTACTATTGCTTAAAAATTGCTAAAGAAGGAAAACCTACCAAAAACTTAAAAAAATTCAACAAACCAACCAAACTACCAAACTGTTTTTTAAAAACGAAAAACTACCAAGTTTGGTCCGATTGGACCAAAGCGGCAACGCTGTTATACATTCTAATTAAACATGTTCGTTGTTGTTTTTTGTTTTTTTTCTCTTTGTTCTTTTTGTTTTTGAAGTATTCGCACTCAGATCTTTGTTTTCTTTGCCAGATTGCATATATTGTGAATATATAAAATAAATATCAACAAGAATTTATAATAACATAAAATGCGTTGTACGGTTAGGAAAAATAAAGAACTTTAAAAATGATTCATACACAAAAGCAGCGTTGCCAGAAACAAAAAAAAAAAAAAAACAAAATCATAAATTTAACAAAAAAAAAAAAAAAAAGACAATACACGAAATTTAATAATTTAAAGTGTTTTAGTGTTGACAAAAAACTTAATTTTCCCTTTAAAATTTTTTTTAGGTTTTAATGCTATTACGTTTTTACAGCGGGTTCTTCTGACTGCGAATGCAGAATGTAACAATTTTTTTTAATTTTTTACTTGTTGGCACTGGCTAGATTCGTACCATAAATTTTGAATCCAAATATGAGCCTTAAATAGTACAACAATCCGTGTGACTCCGACAAAATTAAAATTTATGATCCATTAGTTACCAAACAGGCGCCTAAACCACTCAGTTAGGATTGTTGCACGATGCTATTTTGTTACGAGGGCTGCTCTATATATTTCTGGCCTAATAGTGAAAATGCGAATATTTATAATCAAACCAGTTGTCGAAGCACTTTTTCCACTCCGATTGAGACACCTCTAAAACATGGTTTTTGAACACTTCAACAGCTTCTTCTGGCGACGAAAATCGTTGACCACGAATGTTTTTCTTGATGTGCGGAAACAAGAAGAAGTCATTAGGTGCCAAGTCAGGGCTGTACGGCGGATGACCCATTAATTCGATGTTTTGGCCGGTCAAAAACGCTCTGGTTTGAGCCGATGTGTGAGAGCTCGCATTGTCATGGTGAACAATAATTCGTCTTCTCTTGTTGGTTTTTCGAATTTCTCCGATGACTTCAGGCAAACAAATTGTGGTGTACCACTCAGAAGTGACCGTCCTACTTTGCTCAAGCGGAACAGTCGCCACATGACCAGTTTTGCCGAAGAAACAGGCGACCATTTGCTTCGAAGTGCTTCTTCCACGAACAACTTTCGTTGGATTTTGCTCGTCTTTGAAGACCCACACGGTCGATTGTTGTTTCGTTTCGGGCTCATATGCATAGATCCATGATTCGTCACCTGTGACGACCTTACGTCTTTTTAAGCACCGCAATTGTATTTTTGCAACATTTCTTTGCACCAAACGACACGAGCCTTTTTTTGAGCGACTTTCAAATTGTGCGGGATCCAACGAGAACAAACCTTTTTTACGGCCAGGTGTTCATGCAGTATCGAATATATGGTGGTGGAAGAAATGTCCAAGGATGTCTCTATCTCTCGGTATGTCGCATGTCGATCTTGCATTATGAGTTCACGCACGGCATCAATGTTCTCTGGCACAACAGCCGTTTTTGGACGACCTTCACGGAATTCGTCTTTGAGCGAGCTTCGGCCACGATGAAATTCATTATACCAATTTTTCACAGTGCTATAGAATGGTGCTTCATCGCCATACAAAGATTGAGGTTCATCAATGCACTCTTGTCGTGATAATCCACGTCGAAAGTTGTGAAAAATGATGGCACGAAAATATTCACGAGTTAATTCCATTTTTTTCTATATTAATTTTTTCAAGTCACTGTAAACAACACAAATAATGGTCGTACGTCAAAACGTTTTGAGTACGATTATGCTTAAAAATGACAAACTTTCCAATGGAAATGTCAGATTGCACTTGGCAGCACTCAGTGTTGCCAGGCCAGAAATATATATAGCAGCCCTCGTATAAGTGTTGCCACGACTAAACAAATTTTTCCAAAAAAAAAAAATTCTTAAAAAAGCAACCAAATGAGAAAAACATAACTAAAATTAAAATAAGCAATGTGCACATACAAATACCTCAATATGAAAATTTATCATCCGAAATCTTTCCTTTGTTTTTTATGTATTACTGTGGAAAAACCATATCCATATGGCCATTTCGCTACTGTTCATATAGCTCATCAGTGAATTTACCCAAATTTTGTAATAAAAACCTAAGAGTCTTACATCAAAAGCTAAATTAACTAAATGAGAACTTCAAGAACTTCATTAAATCGACAAAGCAAAAAGACAGTTAAAATTTGAAAACTATTTACTAGTAAAAGCTTCTCACACAACAATTATTTTTATTTGTACCTAAAGTTCCGTTTGAATTACTCAACTCTACTTTTCTGAGACACAATTCAAGTGGCCAACATTAAATTGAGCTTAATTATTTAATCTTAACTTTGTAAAAAAAAAATCAGAATTGCTATCCAATTTAACAATCTTTCTTTTTTTCTCTTCTGGCAACACTGTTTTAAAAGCCGGCAAAGAGAGCTTTACATAAATGTTGAATAAAATGTAATGCACGCGTAACTTTTTTATATTTTTCAATGATAAAACTTTGACATTCAACTTAAAATTAACTATTTATTGAGCTGTTTTAGTTTAACTTAATAATAATTTTTTATTTGTAATATAAGTTAGAAATAAAAATTATTTTTAAATGACGAGTTTTTGCTTCAAACCAGTGGCCATTCAATTAATACATGTATCAGTTGATAACTGTAGACTTCCTTTCACCTACTAAAAGAGAATTTGGGGTGTGTAGGTATTTTCACTGTTTTTGGAAGAGATGAAATAATCATATTTAGCTGATTCCAGTAAACATGTCGACAGTTTTTCACCCAACTCTAAGTACAAGATTAAAACATAGTATTTGTTACACACATTTTTCGCCATCGACGTTGTATCTTGAGTTTAAGTTTTATACCAAAATGGTTTTTATACCCTTCACCACAAAAAGTTGTTTGTCATTCCGTTTGTAATTTCTGAAATATAAATTTCCGACCCCGTAAAATATATATATTCTCCATTCTTATGCATAGTGAAGTCGATTGAGCAATGTCCGTCTGTTCGTGCGTGTTAGCGTTTATATCAGGTTTGCAAAGGCAATACGCTAATCGATCATAGTGTCGAAAGTTGTGCTATTGGAAATCAGCATGATCGGTCTATATCCTTATAGGCAGCAGGCAAAACACCACGCCTACCTGTAATTTTTTCATGTCATTTGTAACAATAAAGCAACACCAATCCGAAAAATAATAAATTTTTGGGGCGATGGAGAATTAAAAAATAAGAAAAAAAAATCAAGTGAAAAAATTTGAGCTCGCCCATATTTTCCGAGTTACGGGCCTCTGAAATTTAAAAATTTTTCTAAATATAAATATGGGTATCATTTAAAAGCTTTTGATGAGATCTTTAAGAAAATACTAAAAACTTTTAAAAATGCTTAACCCTTAAGAGCCGGTGACATTTTTATGTGAAATTACTCATATATATGTAGTACTTAATTTTGCTCATTTTTTAATTCTCTGTCACCCTAATATTTGCTTTTTTGATTGGAGTTACTTCACTTTTACATAGACGGTGAAGGGTATTAAATATTCGGCATAGCCGAATATAGCACTTTTACTTGTTTTAAATAACTACAGTTAAAACTACATAAGGTTTTTTATATTTTATGTTACGGGTTCCTTACATGCTACTCACGCAGTCTTGGCTAAAATAAGTCCTATAAACTTTAAAAAAGAATATGCTCTGATTGCCAAAAACGTCATTTGACTAGCATGTACATAAATACAAATGTATGTACATATATTTACATATGAATTCATATTTATCCAAGTTTAAACAAAGTATCAGCAGAATCATACAACATGATTAAATTTAAATACTTAAAATGAACTGATAAATTTTGCAATGTCGGTCATGAGACATTGATTTCGTATGCGAACATTGAACTTTATTTGTTTCAGATGGAATAAAGAAATATAGGAAATTGTAATTAAATGGGATTTTTCAAATTTCACAAGAAACGGCATGTTTTAAAAACAAGTTCAACGTAAAGAGTACTTTCAACTGGTCACTGTGTATTCTTTTAGAGGATCCATAATTTCCTTTCAATTGATTTATATTTATATTTTAATAAAGTGAATATATTACAAACAACAATGTCTTATAAAACAAGGAATAAAAAGAATAAATGATCACCAAAAACACCAAACATTTTTAATCTACAAATATTCAGGTTTGCGACATTAAACACAGCTAATGTGGCTTAATAACATAATTCATCCATCACTTTATGTTGTTTATTTTAATTTTGCCAAACAAAAACGAAACTAAACTAAAATACGAGCATCTGTCGTACTCATGAAATCTCCATTCGAAATGATTTTTCCTTAGATCCATCATATTATAATTTAAAACAAATATCTACTGTCTCCAATTTAATTAAGGTCGACTTAAATTAATGACACTTATATTTATTTATATTTTCAATGAATGTAATAAACATACGCACAAACATATATGATATTTCTAGCTGCACACTCACACAAACTGTATAAAACGTACAACGTATGCATTTAAGTGACGTAAAATTTTGGCAAAACAAAATATATTTTTTTGATTTCGTTTTTCATATATTATCTGAAGAAAATAAAAAAAGTATATAAATAGCATTCAGAAAGTTATAAAATAGATTTTATTTGGAATTTGCTTAAAAACAAAATATACAATGAGTTCTCGAGGCTTTTTAATCGCTAATGACTCCATTGAATCTATGGATATTCAAATAATGGATGCCTTTAATCAACGTTCACCTAAAACACCTCCGTTGCATTTGGATTTGGCCAATGGTAAGACAATACTATTATTGAAAGTTGATAACGATAAATAGAAACCTACTTTTGTTGGCATATACTCGTATAGAAAATTTTCTACGGAAAATTTCTTATTAGAAAAAATAAATGTAATCGCCAACATTTACTAGATATTAAATTTCTTTATTCAATAAAATTTTCTATTTAAAGAAATTCCATATAGGAAAAAATTTTATGTAGACAAATTAATTTTGCAATCCATAAAATTATCTATATAGAAAAATTTTGTAATCGAAAAATTTTCTATTTAAAAAAATTCTACAATCCATTAAATTTTCTACATAAAAAAATTTTGTAATCGATAAATTTTCTATATAGAAAAATTCTGTAATCAATAAAATTTCTATATAGAAAAATTCTGTAATCGATAAAATTTTCTATATAGAAAAACTCTTTAATCGATAAAATTTTCTATATAAAAAAATTCTTTAATCGATAAAATTTTCTGTATAAAAAATTCTGTAATCGATAAAATTTTCTGTATGGAAAAATTATGTAATCGCAAAAATATTCTATTTAAAAAAACTCGGTAATCCTTAAAATTTTCTGTATAGAAAAATTTTGTAATCAATAAAATTGCTGTATAGATAAATTCTGTAATCAATAAAATTTCTATATAGAAAAATTCTGTAATCGATAAAATGTTCTATATAGAAATATTCTGTAATCGCAAAATTTTCTATTTAAAAATATTCTGCAATTTATAAAATTTTCTATATAGAAAAACTTTGTAATCAATAAAATTTTTGAATAGAAAAATTTTGTAATCGATAAAATTTTCTATGTAGAAAAATTTTGTAATCGATTAATTTGCTATATAGAAAAATTCTGTAATCAATAAAATTTCTATATAGAAAAATTCTGTAATCGATAATTTGTTCTATACAGAAATATTCTGTAATCGCTAAAATTTTCTGTTTAAAAAAAATTCTGCAATCCATAAAATTTTCTATATAGAAAAATTCTGTAATCGATAAAATTATCTATCTAGAAAAGTTATGTAACCAATAAATATATAGAAAAAAATCTCTAAACGTTATAAAAAAATAAAATGGTTTAGTTGGCAAAATTTCTATATAAAAAATTATTGTTATCGGTTAAAGTCTTCTGTTTACAAAATTTCTTTGATCGATAAAATTTTTAATAAAGGAAATTTTTTTATCGATAAAGTTTGGTGTTTAGACAATTTTTTTAATCATTTTTAGAATTTTTAATACATAATGTTTCGTCCAAATTTTTTGTTATCGATAAATAGCCAAAAAAAATTGTTTTTAATATTCTTAGCAGTGGATAAATTTTTAATAAAAAAAATAACAGTTATCAAAAAATTATATACAAATATTCTATAGCAATAACTTTCTTTTCAAATTACAGGGTCTCTTAATTATTACAGTTATTCATAGTTTTTCTAACAGGTATCGATAAATACTTCTATAAATAAATTCAGATGTCGATAAATATTTCTATAAGGAATTACAGGTGTCGGTGAATATTTCTGTAGCAAATTCTAGGGGTCGACAAATATTTCTATAGAAAATTTCAGACGTCAATAAATATTTCTATATATAATATTTTCAGGTGTCCTACAGAAAACAGCAGTTAATCATAAATAGTCATTAGAAAATTACAGTTGTCTATAAATTTTTATCGATAACATATTTATAGAAAATTAGTTTTCGTTAATTTTTTAGTGTTTTGCGATAAAAATAGATTATCGATGATTTTGGAAATTGTTTGTATTTTTTTTTATTGAAAATAGTATAAATTAACTTTTTTTTATAATACATTAAGTAGAAAAATCTTTATGAAAAATACTCTTTAAAATGAAAATAAATAACTTAATCATTTATTTAAATATTCAAGAACTGAATGAAAGCAGAAAACTTGAAAACTTAACTGAGCATTGAAGTGTTGTCAACGCTTTCATTAATTAATTAATTAATAATATTAAAAAAGCTTAACGCAACATTGCAGGCAACACCTCATACAACCTACAAAAATAAAAATTGTCTATTGACTATTTTTTTATTTTATTGCCGAGTTTCTTTTCAGATTATTAAATAAATTATTTGTAATTCATTGAGAATCGTATATATAAATTAGGGTAATTTCTTTGTACATTAGGGTTTTTTAGTCCCGTAAAACTATAAATTTTATAAAAAAAATATTTTAAATATTGAGTAGACAGACGACCTTGTTTAAATTTAAAGTTTTGCTTAGGTAGTCGACTTAATTACGCAACGTCTTACTTTCGGTTTTCGGTACAAGTTTCAAATATAAATGAGTTATATGGATACTAAAAATTTTCTACTCAAAAGGGCATTTATTTAAATGAGAATTAAAATAAAAATCGCCAATTTTAAAATAGTTTCATAAAAATTTAATTTTTCCTAAAATATTTGGATGTTCTTCTAAAAATCGCCAAACTCAAACATATGTTTCGATATTGAAAAAATTTTTTTTTGATATTGGGCTCCCCCTAATGTCGTGTATTTTTGATTAACTGTCGAGAATGAAAATAAGTATTTAATAAAAAGAAAATTTCCAGTTAAATTAAATTTATAACGCGATTATCCTTTGTAATAAATGGACTTTAATACGTTTCAACAAAAACGTAAAAATGCGTTGTTAAATGATTGTTCGAGTGACACGTCAACAATAAGTAGCATTTATAGCAGTTGTGCTAATAAGTTTTTTTTGATATTATTTGTTCACTGCAAAAATTAATAAAGCAACTCTTTACCTATAGGAAGTGAATCACCTTTAGCCAGTAATCTATCCACTCAGCTTCCGATGACACCTGTAGGCAAAGATGATAGTTCTTCGGACGATGTTCTACCTAATGAAATTTCGGCACCGTATGAAGTTCCACAATTTCCTATTGAACAAATTGAAAAGAAATTGCAGATTCAAAGGCAGCTAAATGTGCGGTAAGTTAAGTATAATTTATTATAGTAAATTTTTTATATCACATCTTTTTAATCTTAAAAACTTGAGCTCGAACTTGAACTTGACTTTTTTTTAATCTTTAAATTTAATACAAAATATGATGGAATAGGTAAATTGATGATATTTTAGTAATTTCGTTGTTTTTCATTAAGAAAACGTTAAAAAGAAGAAGTATAAAAATCGACATGTCTTAAAATTATCAATCTTGTTGCTTGTATTTAAACTCTAGATTTCTTCTAATCTAATCTACACATACGTACATATGTATAATAAAACTGTAACGGGATCATTTTTGTACATTAAATATTTTCTGTTTTTCTGTCTCTGTTCGCATCACGTAAAAGGTACTGAATGAATTGAACAAAATTTTCTAAAGAAGGTCCCTTAGATCATTGGTTCCAAAATAGGTCATTTCGTGATAAAATAGGGATACAATTGTGAAAGCACTTATTATTTTCCCAAATGGAAAATTTTTAAAACTATCTATAAAACTCTAGAATAAATAGTTAAATTAAAATTTCAAGAAAAGTAGAAATGACACGCAGACGAAGTCGTGGGCACTGCTACTTTTAAAATAAATTTTCAAAATTTATTTACTCTTTCATTTCTAGTAAGAAATTGTGAGATTATAAAGATCCTTAAAAGAACTAAAAAAATCAGCCAAGTATGAGTTGGACTTACACGCGTAGGGCTCCGTACCATGTTGGGGTACCCCCCAACAAAATTTATTTATAATAAAATACTCATCCATATCCAATAATCAGTTCTTCGATTGGGACACTCTTTAATATAAAATATTTTTTGGTTGCTTATTATTACAAAGAATACACACTCTGTGAAAATTCTAAGTGTCTACTTATAACGTTATAAAAGATGTGGCCTCTTATGTGAAAATCATGTCTCTATGAGAGTTGTAAACGAATCATTCATTTTTGAATTAATTCGCGAATCATTCATGCAATGAATTGGTAAAATTTTGAATTAATTTGTTTCTCCAAAAAATGAATTGAATTAAATTTGCATCAACTCATTTGAATTTAGCGAACATGAATTGCAATTCATTTTCAATTCATTTGAATTGGATTGATTTTGAATTAATATAAATGAGTTAGAAAAAATTCAAATGAGTTAAAAATATGAATCGCAATTCATTTTACCAATTCATTTGAATTAACTCGAAAAATGAATATGTTATACATTTCCAATTTATTTGAATTGAATTGATTCTGAAAAAAGACTGTAATGCAAAAGCGTCACCTTTTTTCCAAGTACTTCTATTCGGTACTTTAAAATGAATGTATATCCACTATTAATAATGAATCACCCATTGTCTATTTATTTTAATCTCAGCATTTATTACTTATTTATAATAATTCTCTTTGTTACATTTATTTCAATTTATCTTAAGAACCGTTAGGCTTTAAGTATAAATTATAAATTATTAATAGATTTTAAATACTGAATGTCTTGTTATTCAGCGTATATCAAAAGCGAAATAAGTAGTACTTGAAGAACCAAACTCCAAACACCAAGTTTACTTCAATTGAATGCAATTAATTTTTTATTTGATAAATTTGAATTACAAGTTACTTTTGTAATTCATTTGAATTAATTCCAAATCATTTCAATTTAAATGAATGAATTAGAAATGAATTGCAATTCATTTTACCAATTCTTTTGAATTAAAAAATGAACTGCAACTCATTTTTACCAATTTATTTGCATTGGAAATGAATTGCAATTCATGTTCGCTCAATTCAAATGAATTGATTCAAATTTAATTCAATTCTTTTTTTGTTGAAAAGAATTAATTCAAAATTTAGCTAATTCGTAATGAATTGAAATCAAAAAAGAATGATTCATTTACAACTCTGGTCTCTATACCCTTTAGTTTTAGCTTTTTATACTTGCTGTTATAGTGGACGTAAAAAGTTTAAAACTATACCTGAAAATAACGTCGGTATAAGAACACATTTTATGTTTGAACTTCACTTTGGTATTTTATACTGTAGCGGATAAAATCATACAGCTGCTGTTTCAAACGTTTAGTTGTTACGGCGGTCGAGATTTTACCTTTGACAGACAGACTGACATTTTAATAATAACAATTGGGTCACATTTTTACCCTTCGGGTACGGATCTCTGAACATCATTTTCTAATTATCATGACTAAGAAATAACCTCGTTGTTTTAGGTATGCAGTTAGTCCGCTTGCATTTTGTATTAAAATTTTAAATGTACTAACATTTATATTCTTAAAAATTGTAATTCCGAAATGATACCCAAAAACCCCTAGACACCCCAACTTTTTTTTTAGAGAAGTAGCACTTCAGGCAATAATACCTTTTAAAATATTTTCGTAACCGTGCTACATTCTTTAGGAAAGGGATAGATGAGAGATAAGACAGGTGGTGAAAGTGTTACTTAACTTCGCCGGCGAATATGCTATGAAGAAGTGCCGACAGTGGAGGCTGCTTGTTTAATGTTAATTCTGAATATGTATTTATACCATAAACAAAAAAAAACATTTTAATATTTTGATTGCCACAGGGGTTAAACCCTGGCCCACCAGATTTGTAGTCAACATGCTTACCACCTTGCTGTAGTCAAGGTAGCCTTAATTTTAAACCGAAGAACACAGTGGGTAGAACAAGAGTTATTCTATTTTTGATTTTGTATTGTCTCTCAAGACCCTAAAATAAAACCCAGGCAACATGATGTACAATACGTTACTTTTTTTTTAATGAGAGTTGAATTTTGTAAACTAATCTATAAATATATCAAATATTGTTGCAAGTGTATTGTGACTTTATAACTCACGAACAGTCAAATTGAATTTCATTAAATTTTTAGGGTTTGTCCGTATGGAAGGGTAAGTGGGGTAGAGAAAATATGCGCGGAATCGATTTTAACAAAAAACAATCTTAAAAATATTTACAAAATAAATAAGTCCTAATTCACTAGGTCTAATAGGCTCAATGAAATCTGTTATAACTTCTATCAAATAAAAAAACTTTTTTAGAAGAGTGGTCGTTGTAGGATTATTCTAATTGGGGTAGCGAAGCCCTAGTTTTTTTTAATTAAAAATACCTAGTAAAAAAAATGCAAAAACTTTTAGAGTTGTATATTTAAAATAGGTTGTGCCCTTTTAGCATTTTGATTTTTAAATAGAACAAGCACAAAAAGTACCTATTAAATTTTTATTTCTTAAGAAAAGTATTATTTTTAATAAAAAGCAATCTTGTGATTTTTTCTTGACCATTAAATTTTCATTGGCATTATTTGAAATAATGTGAATGAAAAAATTTTAACTAATATATAATGCTAATGATTTTATTTTCATTATAATTGTTTTTAATAATGGTAATGAAATTTTAATGAAATCGTTTCACTGCTAAAATTTTTAATCGTAGAGACTTAAAAAAAAACAATGCATAAAATAAATAAATTTTAACTCCCTTGTAGATAAATATTTTTGAAAATATTAATAATTTATCATATTTAAGTGAGATAGGTGTAAAACTTGATGTCTGAGATCTAAAGTCACCTACCTCACACCACAACTAGCAGATCTTATAACTTACATGAAATCACAAATAGGTTCCCATAGGGTCTTATTTGTCCTCAGGAAGTAAAAACATAAATATGAATGTCATCACCTTTTACTGATCTGAATACCATTTCAGAATATTGCTCTACTATAATTTCAGATGTGTATTTAGTGTACAAAGGCAAGAAACATATCCATGAATGATAATGATTTTAATCCATTTAATAATTATTTTTCAATAATAATGATTTTTTTTTACTAATAATTAATGAAACCTTTTTATTTTAAAGCATTACCATTAGTATAAACAATGATAATGCTAAACAAATCATTAGCATTATTTATCATTCAATGCTAATGAAATCGTCAATCAATAAACTAATTAATTTATCCCATGTATGATAAAAAGTACTTTTTAAATAAAAATTATTTTTATATTCAGTTACTATTTCAATATTTAGTATTTAAAAAAAACAACAGTTAAGTATTTAGGCCCTTTTTATATAATTTGGCACTTTATACATAAGAGTTTATATTTGAAAATTCCTTTTTTTAAATTAAAAGTACCTATTTAATAAGGACTTTTTTAGGATCAATATATTTTTTCTATTATTAAAAAAATTAAGAAAGTACCTGCCTAATAAAAAGTGTTTTGTAGCCTTTTGAGAAATAGTACATTTTCAATAAAACTAATATCTAACAAAAAGTACCTTTTCAATAAAAAGGACTTTTCAAATAACAAGTATTTCTAATTAAACAAATCCATTAAAAAAAATTACGTTGTAAAAGACGTGGCCTATAAATAAAACTTAATGAGTTAGTAAAATATATCGTGATAGCATAATTTACATAGTTTATTTTTCGTAACAAGTACATTTAATAAAAAGTCCTTTTAAATTAAAGAAGTCTTAGAAAAAACAATATTTTGAATTAAATTAAAATCTTTATTAAAAAATCAATTTTATATTAAAAGTACCAAGTTAAGAATGAGTAGCATTTCATTGTAAATAATATTTTACATAAAACTTATATTGTTTATAAAAAGTACCTTTTAGTACTTAAGAATAGACAATAGACATCTTAAATATGAATATTTTTCATTATATGGAGGTAAGACCAGCCAAAGCTTGTTGCTTTTAATAACATAACAAAAATGCGTTTTTAAGTATATTTTTTTATAAGAAAATAAGCTTTAAAAAAAAACACCTTTTAAGTAAAAAGTACCAATTTAGGAAATAGTAACTCTAAAGTAAAAAAGAAAATTAAAAAGTATCTTTAATGCAAATAGGAACTACAAAATAAAACTAACTTTAAATTAAAGAAAATTCTTGAGCAAAAAGTACCTTTAATGTAAAAAGTATATTTTATATAAAAAATAACTTTAAAGTAAAAAAGTTAATTTAAAAGTATGTTGATTTTTTTTTAGCAAAAAAGGAACTCTAAATAAAAAGTAGCTTTAATTTAAAAGTATCCTTGTATACCTTTTAAATAAAAAGTAGCTTTTTAGCAAAAAGTACTTTTTTTTAGAAAAAGTAACTCTGAAGTAAAAATGAATTTAAAAGTGTCGTTTTAGCAAAAAATGAAAGCTACTTTTCAGTATAAAATACTTTTTAAGTAACAATTATCTCTTTTAACAAAAAGTACTTGCGAAAAATAATTTTTAATCAAAAGGCATTTGTTAATCAAAATAATCGTTTTATTAGTGAATATTTCTCATATTAAAATACCATTGAAATAAAAGACGAATTTTTTGAAACGAATGGTTAAAAAAAGTTTTTCTTTTTAATAAAGCGCTTAAAAGTTATTTCTTAAATATTTACTAGAACTTAAAGGGCTGTATAATTGTCATTGTACTTTTTTTTATTATTTATCGATCGTTTATATTTTTTGTTTAAATAGTAAAAAAATTTTATGCGTTATCTATTGTAAGCCGCTATAATTGTATTTATTTCGCTTGGTATCAATAAAAAACCAATTAAAAATATTTTTTTTCGCACTTTTTCTTACCAAAAAAAAAAAAAATTGGTGGCCGAAATGTTTGGTGAAAAAGTTTATTTAAACCATTATGAGACCAATTAAAACCCATCGCGATAATTTGTGTGGGCTTCTCATCATTACATCAATTATTGTTTGTAGAAATGTGCCGTGCGACACTGCAAAAGGTGTCGTACTTATTTTTTATTTTTTTTTAGTGTTATTTTTGTTTATACCAAACACCCTTTTTTAATACAATTAGTTATTCTGCTTAGTATAAATTTTGCATTCAAACGGTTTGTTAGTAATATTTGTACATTTAACTTGTATTTAACGTGCAACATACGATATTCACAGAAGAAAAGCAAAAAACAAGAAAAAAAAAGCGAAAAAAATATTTTGCAAAACGCATAAAATATAATTGAAAATTTTTCCACTGACAAGCAAATTTAGCGCCATTAATTTTCTATATTTGATATTTAATAATTTAGTGGTGTGCAGTGATACTTTTTATGCCATCGATTCCACATGTAGACCTTACACGGTTGCATATTAAAAATGAAAACCTTAAATATGAAAGTCGTAATTAATTATTATCGTAATTATTTCTTAATTTTTTGTGTGTAATTATGTTTGTTAATGAGCATAATTATGAGTACAAATGAAACTTATCTGAAGGTGTTTTGCAACACACATTATTGCCAACGATTCTGATTTATTTATTTCTTCCTTTTCTCATTGATTTTTTTTTTTGTAGAAATTTTAAATGCGATTTTGTTTAATTTAATTATTAACAATTTTAAAAAATTTTTAAAATCAGTTTTAAATTGATATTCAAATAAATCGATTTGTAATTGTGCTGCATAAATACATAATTAAAAAATATCAAAGGAAAAAGGTGCATTTAAAACGTTTAAGAAATACTGCAAATATTACAAAAAAAAGACAAGAGCCTTAAAACTAACATTGACTTTAAACAAGGTTTACAGATAATTTGAAAAGAGAAACTTTGCTTAGTGACTAACAGTACTTGTGTTTAAGAAAGCTTATTCACCAAGGCTTCAGATATGGGGCACCTAATTCTAGTATCTATAACAGGGATCGTAACAGTTATAAGTTTTATTAAAAAAAAAAATAATTTTTAATGATTATTTTACAACTTTTATTTTCTGTTAGGGAAATAATTGTTATTTTTAAAGTTGTGTATTTTTTAAAATTATTTTTCGAGTTATTTTTTGCTTAAAAAATAAAACTTTTTTTCAAGTTTTTTTTTACTTGGAACTTAATAAAAATATTTTTAATTTTGATCGTTAATCGGTCAATATTAGTTTTAGGGCAGAAAACGCTTTTTCTACAGTAATTTAAGTTGCAATTTTTTAAACAGAAAATAAAACTTGAAAAATAATTGTTACTTTTCAAATAAACAATAGAACTTGAAATAATAAATATTAAAAAATAAAACTTGGCGAATAACTTTTGAATTTAATTTTTTTAATAAAACTCATCTTCTCCTCCATATTAGTCTAATTTAGTGAAGAAACTCCACTCAAAAAAGCAAATATTGGGGTGACAGAGAATTGAAAAATAAGAAAAAATTTAAGTGCAACATTTATATAATGTTACATAAAAATGCCAGCGGCTCTTAATGGATTAAGCATTTTTAAAAAAATTTTAGTATTTCCTTAAAGATCAAACCAAAAGCTTTTAAATGATACCAATATTGGTATTTTAAAAAAACTTGAAAATTTCAGAGCCCCGTAACATCGGCTCTTAATGGGTTGAGCATTTAAAAAAATTTTTTATCCTTAAAGATATCTTCAAAAGCTTTTAAATGATACCCATATTGATGTTTTAATGAATAAAACATTTTTATAATTTTTAATATTTCCTTAAAGATCTCATCAAAAGCTTTCAAATGATACCCATAATTATATTTTAAAAAATTTGGAAGTTTCAGAGCTCCGTAACTCGGGAAACATGGGCCAATTTTTTCACTTCATGTTTATTTCTTATTTTTTAATTCACTGTCAATCCATATATTTACTTTTTTGATTAGAGCTACTTCATTGTTTCAAATGATATGAAAAAATTAGAGGTAGGCGTGGTGTTTTGCCCGCTGCTTCGAAGGACATGGGCCGATCATGCTGTTTTCCAATGACACTATGTCTGATCGATCGATGTACTTAATTTTTCTCTACCTGGAATTTAGGCTAAACTGCATATTGGCCTTTAACTGTGCAATACAATTACCCTGAACAAAAGTTTACAAAATAACTGTTTCGTGTAGAATAAGCGGGTTTACCCGCTACAAATTTAATCTGTGACATGACATAAATGTTAGTGTATTGTAAACTTTTTATCTTAAGATACGAGTAAAGAACAATTGAAGTGTAAGAGGGAGAAAATCCGTAAAAAGTGTAATAACTATTTGTTTGTGTAGGAAGTGTTATGCCCCCTTGCTTCATTGACTAAGTTGTTCCTTAAGGACACTTTCAGCATTAACAAAAAAACCTTTAAAATCGCAAGAATAGTTCATAATGATGAGTGTTTTTTAAGCACGATAGAAATTGTAAATTATAAAAAATAGCACAAAAAAAAGTTTTTTATTCATTAACATAAGGCAAATGATTTCGGTGATATGGCCATCGCGGCTGTTCTGAGCGTTGCGCCGTCATAGTTCCGCAGAAAGTAATAGAGATGTCTCAAATATCAAGATTTTAGATGTCAAATCACGGGTCCATCTCTCGAAATCAATGTATCGGCAAATATTGATTTCAAGAAGTCGATGGTTTTGGACGCGGTATGACACGAAGCGGCATCCTTTTGAAACCCCACCTCACACGGAACAATATTATCCATATTTTCAATAAAATACATTGATCATTGTATGGTAACGATCTCTGCTTCAAACGATCGGCCAAATATTGGATGACTTGATCCAATATGTGTGGCATAATCCATCAAAAGCGTGCCGAATATTAGTCTAGAGCTGCTCGTCTTAAGTGGTTGATTTGTAAGCGCAGAATACGAACCTGACTAGTTAAGAGTATAGTCAAGCTGCACGATCGCGACAGGCGTTTTTATCACAACTTTGAGCCTTGCGTGACTTTTAAGGTGCCGTATCGTCTTCTTATTGAAACCACAGCTTGGACATATCGATGTTGTTGAGCTCTGGATATAGAAACCTTAACAGAATCGCTTTTGCCATTTCAAAAGAATAAAATTTTTTTAGTTGTGTAAAAATACAATTTTTCTTAGGTTGCACAGTGGGGGCAGAATTAAAATATTTCAAAAATGTATTAGTTATTTTTTAAAAAAGTGTCATAATTTTGTAGGCCAGCCGTTTACATACTACAAATATTTTTAATCTTTTTTTTTGCGAAATACCATCCCCCCCCACTGTACGATGTTGACAGGACAGCTAGTTTTTTTTTAAGTCAAAAATAAGTTTAAGTATCAGATTGAAAAATTTTAATTCAATCACTAGGAAGTGTTTTGAACATTCACTTAACTCTGCTTGTAAGTTCTATACGAGCGCAAGTCGATATGTCCACAAAAAGTAAACAACACACAAAAAATATTAAAATCAGTCATTTAACTTCCAGCAAACAAGGGATATTTCTAAAAATGAAAAACAACTTTAATTTTGAATAAAAAAATTTCCAAAATTGAACTGGATCATTAGCCTCACATAATTGTGTTCGTTCGTATCTTTAACAAATAGTTTTGAGTCAAATTTTTTTTTATATATTGGGGTCATATTTCAAGAAATTACGTCTTTCAAAAACACAATATTTTGTTGTTTTAATATTTATTTGTTTATATTTCTTAATTAATCTTGTGAATTATTAATTTCGAAAAATTGGTTTTCGTGATTTATCAATCTAGCGAAAACAGGGATTTCGGTATTTCCCATTTGGCATCCCTGGTCATATTTTTGTGGGATGACCATGGATTTATCTAGATTGATTATTTGGAAAAAGGAAAAAATATAAAAAACTGATATTCGGGATTTAAAATTAGTGGTTTTGGGATTTCCCATTTGGCATCCGTAGTGAAGATGTCATGGAATGCCCATTATTTATCTACATCGGCTATTTAGAAAAAAAAGTATAGTGAACAGATTATATTAGTTTGAATAAGTGAATAAATACTGTTAATGCTCGAGAAGTTAATGAGCGGTTGTTTCTGTATTGCAAGCGAGCGACTCGTCTCAAAATTTTTTATGGGAATAAATCAAAGAATTTAGTTCTTTTCATATAAATTCTCTAGACGAGTCGCTCTTTTGTAATACAGAAATCGTACATAAGTTTTGATGGTAAAAGTAGTGCATGTGATTTGAAGCGAACTGTTACTTCATCTGTCTGAAACACACAATTGGCCTCAGTCAATGAGTAGAATTCAATATGAATCCCCAAAGGAAATTCTGTAAAACAAAAGACTAAACAAAGGCCCTCGGACCGCCTAAAGAGAATGAGTAAAATTCAGTACGAACCTCTAAAATAAGTTATCTCTAACAAAAGCTTCCTACAGAAGGCCTTAGACTGCCTAAAGAGAATGAGTAGAAATTAGTTCGAATTTCTAAAACAATTTTTTTTAATTAAAACTCTATGAAAGGCCTCAGACTGCCTATAAATAAAGAGTATCTCAAACTTAACGGACTTCAAAATTATTAGATTAAAAAATATATTTTTCTATTTTTTTGTAAAGACTTTTTGACTTGCCCTCGCACACGCACAATAGTGAAATCCTTAAAAGTTTATGAATGACGTATTGCCTTTATGTTTTCGTTGTGTTTTAACATTTTTCGTAAACAATTATGGTTAACAAATAACAATAACTGTTAACTAATTAAATTAAATATATTTTATTTTCAAAACAAAAGTATCGGGCTTCAATCATAATTTTTCATACATTTTTAAATTGATTTTACCGAAAGTCACGCAATTTTTCAATCTATGGTGTCAAATAAATAAATAAAAACAATTTAAATGAAAAAGTTATTGTACTAAAGGATTGTTCGAAATCATTAATGAAAAGTGTAAAACTTTTAGTGTTTTTGTTGCCAATTCAACTCGCCCTGAATTAGTGGTGAAATAATTTATTCTTAACACACCTTAAAGACTTTACTTTAGTTTTTATTTTCATCCCACAAAAAGCAATTATTAAATTAATAACTCAATTACATGCGTATGAGTGTGTATTTCAAGGATGGACAAGTGTTGTAGTCGCGTTTTTTAAGTTCTTATTTTTTTTGTCTTCTTTGCTTTGTGATAAAATAAAAGAAATACTTCTCATATTTTTGCTGCTAATTCAAATCTCAAGGTCAATTAATAAAATATAAATTTAATATTGCTATCGTTTGCAAATAAATTTTCATCAAAATCAAGTAACTATCAACAAAAAACAAAAAAAAAACAAAGAAAACAAAATTGAAGGATATTGTTTTGAAATTCATATTTAAAGTGTCAACAACATCCAAAGTGTGATGTCGTTCGCAAATGATCGGTATCATTTTTTTAAAAACAATATCGATAAAAGGTAAGAAACTCTCAGACTTGAGTTTGATTAATAAAATAATAAATTTTTTATAACGAAAAAAAATAAAGTTCTTATTAAATAATTGGAAAATAAATGAATTAAAAATTTAGTTATTTTCGGCTTTGGTTCATTTTTTAAAATTTAATTTCTAAACATTTTTAGAAAGTTGTGTGTGGATTTCTTTTAACCAAATTAATGTTAAGATTAGTTGGTTAAATAGATGATGTTTACAATGCATACAACCTAAGGTAGATGGGTACGACGAATGCTGATGAAGGATGTAGCGGTCCAGAAAATGCTGCATTTCATGCTGGAAATAATTTTCTTTCTAAAAATTTTTAGAAATTAAATTTTAAAAAATTAACCAAATTTGAAAATAAGTAAATTTTTTATTCATTTATAATATCCACGGTTCAAATCCTGATTGGGAAAATATTAAAAATTAATTGAAAAATGGTGCGCTACCAACCTTTTCCTTTTTGAAAACTTGCGCAAAAATGAAACGATAATAATAAAGCCTCGGACGATTCTCACTAATTTCGATACTCCTTTGTCGTTATCGCAAATTCACATCCATTCGCAAATGAAATATTCACATTCGCATGTATTTCTATATAAAAATATGTGGATGTGAAATTAGAACTCGAAAAAAAGTTAAAAAAATATTTCCCTTCTTAGTGGAAAGGATTCCAAAGAAGACCACCTTTTGGTACCCTTTTCGACCCCCTACGTTCTTTACTTGATAACTTAGAATTACTTTCCGTTCACTGAGTATCTTGCGGTCATCAGTCGTTTTGTTGACCATATTGAATCCAGATTGGTGACTGATAACTGTCGAACTTCTTTCTTATCGCAGAGTCTTTCGTACTTGGTAACATTTGCCTAAGGCCCAAAGGTGTTCTATAGTCTTCGCATTTCATACGTGTCTGCCAATATTCTTAAACATAATGTGCGCGTGGGCTTCCGTTTCAGCGTCTTCCAAGCAGAGATGTCATCATTGCAGTTATACAGCTTTAGGAGTTTTGACTATATCTAAATAGCTTTCTAGACTTCCAGCTAAGGGTTCACTGATTAAGAGAAACTTTGGGTATTTTCGTCCATCTTCCCTGGGTTCTTTGGAGAGTCTTTAGAGACTTATCTCTACAACTGTTGCGAGACATCATTGTCTATCCCTGCCGCACTCGCACGGTCTTTTACGATTTAAATTTAGCAGATACTTAGATGGAGAAAAAATTCCACTTACACAGTTCTTCATAAATCTGGAATTGGACTTTACATTCAGAGTTTATTCGACTTCAGTTAGCCAGCTTCCTTGCATAGACAAGACCTGGCTACAAACGTATACCCAAGACCGCGTTGTAATATAATTTGAATTTATTACAGTATTTCAATTATGCTACGACAAAAATTATACAATAAAGTTAAAAATTAAAGGGTGCCCCCATAGAACATTATTACATTTTCTAACAGATATCGATAAATAAATCTATAAAAAATTCCAGATGTCGATAAATATTTCTAGAGAAAATTGCAGTTATCGATAAATGTTTATCGATAAAATATTTATAAAAAACTAGTTATCGACAATTTTTAATAAAAAAATTGTTTTGTGATAAAAACAGATTATCACTGAACCCAGAAATTGTACGTATTTTTTTTATCGAAAATAGTATAAATTAACTTTTTTTATGAGATATTAATTAGAAAATTTTCTATGAAAAATTCTCTTTAAAATTCAAAATACATAATTAACTTAATAATTTATTTTAATATTGAAGTACTGAATGAAAGCAGAAAACTTAAAAACATAACTGATGCACTCAATTTCTCACTGTGTAGTATTTAGAGGATTCTTTAATTAATTAAAAATATTTAAAAAATAAAGCTTGCGCATTGACTATGTTAAAATTTTTGCAGAGTATGTGGTATCATGTGCGCTGTAACGTTAAATTGAAAAAAATTATAAAAAACTAAAGGGTTCCCCCATAGATACGTTAATTCTACATATAAGGGCGTTTCTTATATACCGTTAAAGGCAAACATTTGAAATTTACACAGAGGATGTCTACTATAAAAGCAAGTATAAATAATTAAGATTAAAGGGTGTACCGATAGAGATGTTCTTTTTCTCGTATATTCATACATCTCTTTTTAAAGCTTACAGGCAGATATATGACGTTTGCACAAAGCGTGTGCCCTTTATAATAAGTATAAAAAATAAAATAAAAAATGAAAAAGTGTTCCTATAGAATACATGATTTTAAAATATATTTTCTTATTTTTAAAACCGTAGCAAAAAGACACCTCTTAATTTTCAACAATAAATTATGAAAATTGAAATTTAAAAAATAAAATAAAAAAATGACCCATAACCGTAACGAAAACCTGCTTATGTGAGTTCAATTCGCACTTGGCTGGCTGATTTATTTAATTTTTTTTTATAAAACATTATTTTATATTATTGCTTTTATTGGTCAGCTTTCCTTTTAATTAACAATTGATATCTTCTTTAACTTTTAGTGCCATGAATGATAAACATTCTCTACAGGGCGATATAACCGATGACAGTTCTCTAAATATTCCAGAACATGATTTTGCATTAAATTTTCAACGTGTCTCTATTTCCGGCGAAGATACTAGCGGTGTGCCGTTAGAAGATTTAGAACGGGCTTCTACTTTATTGATTCAGGCTCTAGAAATGCGTTCACGTTATATGTCAATTTCAGAACAGTCATTTCCCACAACAACATCGCGCTTTTTAAAAACCGTGCATGAAAGTGATCGCTTTAAGAAAATACAATATGAAGATCGTAAATCTATAGCGGGTAAGTTGTTGATTATTATAAAAATTTATATTATAATTTGGCATTGAAAAAAAAGCGTTGCTTTCGAACAGTATTATATTTAATATTGTAATTTATTTTATATTTAATATTAAAATATATAAATATTGAATTTAAAAAAAAAATATTTTATTCACCTTTTAAACTCTTAAGGTTTTGTACAGCAAATCAATGTAAAAAATAATTATTTTAATTATAATCCTAATTTAAATTATAATAGATATTCATTTTTTCTAAATTATATTGCCAGTACTTTAAATTAAATTTTAATTTTTTGTTTATCATTTAATCTTCTTTTTTACTTGTAAAAAAAATATCTTGTTTTCATTCATTATTCTTTTATAGAATTAATCCGCAAGATCAGTCTACCAATGATCGATATACCATCCAGAGGTATTAAATGCTCTTTCTCTCTTTTTCTATCTCTCGTTTGATATGTTAAGTTCTTATCAGTTATTTTTTCGTTTTTCGTTTAATGTTTTATTTTATCAGTTTTATTCTTTAACTTTTGACTTTGTTAAAATCATTGTCATTTTAATTTAATTAAATTTGATTTTTTTTGTTTTTCGTTATAAAAGTACGTTCATGTTGCGTTAAACTAAACTATACCTAAAGTTATAATACAAGTCGGATCGTATAGCGGATAAAAAAATTTAGTACTTGATTTAGGATATTTGTCCGTTTAAAAGTCCGAATAGAGGTACAATGAGAAAAAGTACCTTTTAAAAAAAATTCTGATTGAAGAAAAAAAAAAAATTCAATTTTAATAAAAAAATCGAAGAAGATGATACATGCAGACTGTGCCTGGAAGAGGCTAAAGCGATAGAGCACATTGTGCCTAGTATAAGACTTTGGACCACGGGCAGAAACTTGCTTTTGGGAATTTAAACTTTAGACAAATGAAAGCAAATACTTGGGACTCTATGATGAGAAAAAGGACCAACAAGGAAGTGGCTTGCTTCTCTATCCACCTTAAATTCTTACGTGGCATAAGCATTTGAAATAATTCCAAGCACTAATAACACTCACAATGTTGGCCTCTAAGGCGGCAATTGTTGCTGGTTTATCAACAAAAACTAGTGACTTCAAGTAGCCGCGCAAAAAATGATCAGGTGTCCAGTAGAACCACATAACATAAGGGGCGTATTGGATGGTCCATTTCTCGAAATCGTCTTATCGTCAAATTTTTTTCAATAAATTGATCAATGTTATACATATTTTCAAACAAAAAGTCATTGATCATAATGCGGTAGCGATCTCCATCGATCATAACGCCAGCTTCGGCCTAATTTTTCAAGAATTTATGTTCAATGATGCCACCAGCCTGTAAACTTCCCCAAACGATGCATACTTCTGGTTATAATGGAGTCTGCAGGGTCTGCTAGGGATTGGTTTCACTCCATATGCAGCAATATTGTTTATTAATAAAGCCGTGTGGTCAAAATGAGTGCTCTTTAAGCGCCTATCTATTCATAATGATTTACCAGAGTATAATGAACATAAACGTCAAAAATGTGGAAGCTTAATGACAGTTCCTTTGACAGTTAAATTTTCGTACGTTCTATTAAGCTTAAAAAACAACCGATAAAGGAGTTTTTTATAAATAACTAAATATTATTTTATTTTTATATTGGCATTAATTCCCAAAAAAGTACTTTTTTGTAAAAAGTACCGTTTTCATAAAAAGTGCATTTTTAATCAAAAGTAGATTTTTGATAAAAAGAAAGGAAGTACTTTTTCCATTAAAAGTGGCTTTTTAATCTAAAGTACGTTTTTGATAAAAAAAAAACGTTGTTTAAGAGAAAGTACCTTTTTAGAATTCTTAAAAAGTACTTTTTAAATACAAATTTCTCTTCGACTTTTAACTAAAGAACATACAGACTGTTCCTTAGGTACATTTTAAGTTTGCGTTGCAATGTGAACGTACCATTTAAACTATCATTATAAATTTAATGTTTGTTTTTATTTTAAATAGATTATGATGCTTATGTTTAAAATTTATTATTTATTTTTTTTTATTTTGTATGTTTTTGTTGCTTGCTTTTCGTTTATTGATTGTTTGTTTTTTAAAATTTTTTTGTGATACGAAAACCAAAAATAAAACAAGAAAAAACAACATTCATTTCTTGCTTCAAGCGTTTCTCTTAATTAGAAAACTTTTAACGCAGTCTTTAGAGATTTCTTGCTGTTTTTTTTTCTATTTAAGTTTTCTATTGTAAGGCACACCATTGAAAGTTCTCTTTTCGGATTTGAATAGACACAGAATATAGTAATTAAGCATTAAATTTAATTAGTTTTTATGTTTTAATTTGTTTTAAAGAAATTTAAAATAAATAAATTTAATTCGATTTAAAAAGATATTTCATTTAAAGTTTAATGTAAAATGTAAAATGTTTGTTTAATTTATAGTCCCACTTTTTAGGCGATGATTTTTTGGTGGCTTTGTTGCTTTCTTAGCGCACTTACACTATAAAATTACTTATTACTCAACTTTCAGGTGGCATCCTAAGCGAATTCGGGGTTATATTACTGTTAAAGTCCATATACATATATAAATCTCCTACGGCGTTATATTTCGCCGTAGACACAAATGTCAACCCACATATAAAAAAAATAGTATACAGCATGGCGAAATAATACAGGTGGTCTCGATAGCGAATTCAATAATTTCGCCGTAAACTCTAAATGTCAAAATCCATATATAAAAAATATGTATAACAGTTAGATAAATTTTTTATATATGGAGTTTGACATTTAGAGTTTACGGCGAAATTAATGAATTCGCTATCGAGACCACCTGTATTATTTCGCCATGGTATACAGTTTTTTTATATATGGAGGTTGATAGTTCGACTAACGACGAAAGTCAATGATTTCGCCCTTGCTACCACCTTATAATTGATTCGCCTTTTATAAAACTTATACAGATTTTTGGCAGCTATGTTACCAGCAAAAAATAATGAATTCGCCTTCATTATGACTTTATACTTTTACAAAAAAGAAATATAAAAGAAAGAAAAAACTTAAAGCGCATTTTTATCCCTGAAACTTCTCTTAAAATAAATTAACCTAATGACTATAAGTTTAAGAAAAAATCAACTTTATTTTCAAATCAAACATCTACAACCATTGGTAAAAATCCCTTATCGCCGATTTTGAAGCCAGATGGTTAGCATTCTAGCCTTTAGTACCAGCTAGAGCCGGATGTACCTAGCAGCTATAAAAATTCATGCCAAAAGACCAATAAATTTAAATAAATAAAATTTGACTCAGAACAATCCTAGCCTGCTTTTCGTTTTTCACACCAAAATCTCTCTTGGGTGGTTTGCAGCCAAATCTATTGGCTTACCGCTTGAGATTAGGAGCTTTACAAACACTTTTAATCCAAAATTGTAAATTAACAATTCGTGTTGCTTTTATTTTTTTATGAATTCAAAAAGTTAAAAATTGTTTTTACACGCACACTATTTGCAAACAAAAATTATCCGCTGTTTATGCGGAAAATTGTAAACAAGAATTTTTTCTATTATATTAAGCTGGCTACAAACAACGCAATGTGTTACTGAAATCTGTTTCATTTCATCACAGATTGCGTCGTCTGAATTCATGTTTCATGTTTCACTTCGGGTTGCAATCCAGGTTTCATAACATCAAAATATTTTGATATTTTTTGGTTGCATTGAAACAGATTGCATTGTTTGTATCACTATTTCATTATTTTATGTGTTTAGTACATTGACAACAAGCAAACTGTAAACATCTAAAAAATTAAGAAAGACCAAATGGCGATCGAAAGAAATGAACACTGGGTAAATTTTATTAATTTATACAAAAGTTTACTAAATTATGGGTTGTAAAGATTGATAAATATAAAAATAAAATTTTAAAAACGGCAGCATACTTCACGATTCATTTTTGCATCCTCTCTTCCGCGCGATGTTAATGTTATAATATAAAATATCAGAACTGAGATTGCGTTTATGTTTTCACTGTTGGTTTTAGTATTTGTGTCAAAACGTGAACCCTGAATGTGAAACGTGTTGCAGAAACAAATTGCGTTATCTGTAGCCAGCATCATGTAAATTGGCAACACATAAATAAAAAATATATGAAAATAAGGGTGCCTGATTGTAAAAACACTAAAATATCTAAGGAGTTGGCAACTTCATAATTTTATTTGCAAATAGTTTTGCTAATCACGACGTGTTTTTGTAAATTAGTAATTTGCAAATATTATATTTACTTAATTCACAAGAACCCCTTGTATCTGTGTATACTGTGTATTGTTAAATTAAAATACAGTAGTGTATGCTTGTTGTTGGAAATTTTCATATAAAATCTCAATACACCAATACATTTTTATTTTGCATCTTTTTGAAAAGTTTTATTGGTAATTGTACATATGTATGTATATTAAAAGAAATCTTGTACAACTTACTTGAATCAACCATTAACATATCAAAAGTATACTTTTTGCATAAAAAATTTAAAATTTTTCTTTTTTCAGTCTTTTTCAGTCCATTTTACTTCCTGAAAACCTTCTTCTGAATACTTATTTTCTTCTTCTTATTTGCTTTTTGACGTTTAATATACAAAATATTTTGATACAATAATACACTGCGTGTTTACAAGCATGTAAACAGAAAGTGTATTCCATACAAAATACACCATACAAGATTTAGTGAATTAAGCAATTAAATTAGTGCCTGTGCGGCAAAATTCTTTATTCATTTATTTGCAAACAAGATATATGTATAAACCATGGAGATATTATAACAGGAGTTACTATTGGCCCAACAGTTTCGCTTTTTTGTTCTGAAATGTCGAAATTTATTTAAATTTTGTTCAAATTTTTAAAGTTTTTAAAAATAATTTTATTTCACAAATTTGATTACAAAAAAAGTTTAACACTCAGTCCTTTTGCCTTAAAGACAGGTGGTGCCGAATTAAAACATTTTCATCGTCGCCGGAAATGTCCAAATCCATACCATGGCGAAATAATACAGGTGGTCTCGATGGCGAATTCATCACTTTCAATATATAAAAAATGTGTATATATTTTATATGGTATTTGACATTTAACGTTTGCGGCGAAAATTATGAATTCGCCATTGCGACCACCTAGTATTATTTCTCCATGATCCATTATGGCGAAACAATACAGGTGGTTTTGATGGCGAATTCATTGATTTTCGCCTCAAATTCTAAATGTCAAACTCCATATATAAAAAATATGTATAACTTTTTTTGTATGGTGTTTGACATTTAGAATATACGGCGAAAATGATGAATTGAATGAATGAATTGAATGAACTCGCCATTGCGGCCACCTGGTATTATTTCGCCATGGTCTATGATTTAGCCATGGTATGAACTAAGGCGAATTAATTACAAGGTGATAGCGGTGGCGAATTCATTTATTTTCGCCTGTATTCTAACTGTCAAATTCCATACATAAAAATCTGTATAACAGTTAGATAAATTTTTTATATATGGAGTTTGACAGTTAGAATACAGACGAAAATAAATGAATTCGCCACCGCTATCACCTTATAATTGATTCGCCTTTGTATGAACGTAATATGCTTTTCTTTATTTATTATTTTTTTTGGGTTTAACTTTTTTTTTCAAATTAAAAAAATTAATCTGCTTTTATTTTTTAAATGAAACTTTTCATATTTTTATAATGATGAGCTTAATTTTTTTGAAGCGGTAGTTAGGAAAATAAGGTCCTAAGTGTGGTGAGCAATTTGTTTTACCAGAACACTAGCCCGAGTAATTATCACTGCCTGTGCACACGAAGGGCTGGCTAGTCTTGTTTTGGGTTCAAATAATTTTTTTATTCAATATTACCTGGTATAATTTTATTGTAGCTGCTTATATTTTTTTCTGTTGGTTTCCATTTACGAACAGCAGCCACATCAATTTTTTTTATAAATCACAATCAGTCTACATCAAATAATGCAATTAGGAATGTTATCATCTGTTATTAAAAATGCGAAACATTAACATATACATTTTAGAAGGTTTCAATTATAATACCATAAAAAGTTATATATTATAATAGAAATCGATAATTAATATACGCAACACCTCACACAAAAGGGTTACAAATATATATGCACCGCTTACAGTTAGTACACAGTTCTGCTAAAACAGTTACAAGTTTAAATATTCATTATTTAGGTTTTCTAACTCGAAACGTTTGTATTTCTAACTAAAGCACAAATAAAAAAAGCATGTGAATTTATGACGTTGCCGTTTATTCCTGCTATTTTTATGCACCCAGCAGGTAATATTTTACTACGAAAACATACATACATATGTGGACATAAAAAAATATTCGCTCTTATTCTAGTTGTCGACGTCGTCACATATTAATATTGATATGTGTCAACGCATTCGATTTGTTATTCTACTTGTCGTTATTGACACTTATCGATTACTGCTCAAAGATTTTTTTTGTATTCTATAACAAATGTGATGACGATATTGTATTGACGTGACTCTGTTTTTTGTCGACGTCTTTTTGAATAATGACTGGAAGTAATTTAAACCAAATATAACATAGAAAATGTGAAAAAGTGAAGGTAACAAATGCAAATTAATTTGAAAAATTGAAAAATTATAGCAGAGGCAATTTTTAAGAAAAATGTGAAGAAATTGAAAAAATTCTAAATTCTCTTAGTCCGCCTAGAAGATTAGCAGATGAATGGCAAAAAGTAACAAAATAAAGTATTGAATAAGTATTATAAAAAAGTTTGTAAAAATTACGTTTAAGGTTTGGCGAAATTAAAAACTAAAAGTTAAAAAAAGATGGTTGCTAATAAAGCGAAATGTAAAGCCACTGGTGGCGGAATGTTTAAACAATTTTCATTCAGTCCGCTGGAAGAAGCTGTGGCAAACCTTCTTAACTTCCAGAAGCATTTGAATCTTGAAGGAGAAGTTCAAGGAGTTCAAATGGTTGACATAAAAAACGATTCTAATGACATGGAACTTGCTGAAGTCGAATTTGGTTGTTGAAGGCACAGCCAGGAGCAGGCAAAACATATTTACATACTTGCAATACGGCAAATTAAAAATATTACAATTCTGCCTAAGAAGTTTTCTTTACAACACAAGTTTATGTTTTTTCGAGCTTTCATCATCAATTAAATCAAAATTTAATAATGAATGAGAATAATGGTGAAGGATTTTGTTATTTAAACTAATTTCCAATGAAACCTTTTCATTAATGCATTAGTAAAAATGATGATAATGCTAAAAAATCTTAGCCTAGCCTGGTTTGGTTTTTAGAAATAAATCTCATTTCTGCTTGCTTTTAGAAAACTTGAGGGTGAAATGCAATTAAATATTTACGATGTTGATAAATAATAAGAAAACTTTTCTTAAATTTAAAATGAGATTCTCTTTTTGTCAGTTAAGACTTTTTAACTTTAAAGAATTTTATATCTTGGAATGATTTTTAGTTGTCAGGCCCAATTTAAGTTCGTTATTTTTCTGAGTGTATGTTGGAATGTTCATTCGCAAGGAACAATAAATTCTAGAACTCCTCATAAAAATTAAGTGTGTTTCTTGAATTTGAATTTCTTTAACACCAACAACAACTATGTCCACATTTGTATCAAAAATACATTTCACTGATTGTAATACACAATTTTAAATTTTACTTCTACACAGACCAAAAAAAAAAAAACAACTTGGAAACAAAATAATGGTTTGTTATGAAAATTCAAAATGTTTTCACTATTTTAATTTATTATTTATTTTACACGATTTGTACTAAAACTATGTAGTGTTAAACAAAACAAAAATAATTTTAAGTATCTTTTCTATTTTTAACTCAATTTAAAAATTATTTTTATTCTGTATTTCACATGCAATTACGCCAACTGATTCTTAAACAACAAACAAATATTTTTGAATAAAAACAAAAAAAAAATTAAAAAAAATACAATTTCAACCGACCATCACCAAAAATGTTTGTAAATAAAATAATAATAATAATAATAAATGCAATTTGGTTGCACTAAATTTTACACCATTTAAATGCATCACAATTAATTTTGTTTCTTGACACTTAATGCTCTCATCTGCCCACCTAAAATGATCTGTCTGTCATCTTGAAAAAACATATGCAACATGAATCAAAAAAATATATTATAAAAACACTCACACACACTCACACACACGTTCTGCCAACTGCAACGATGCATCATGAAAAACGCGCGTACTCAGATCATCCCATACATCCACCAACGGAAACAAATGATCCCTGGGATATTGAATTTCCTGCCGATAAAACATGTTGCATTAGAGCTGTGGATGGTGTTTTTAATATTTTTCAAAATGAGGTAAGTTCCGTTATCAATTTATTAGTATTTTTGTGTAAATATACATTTTTATGCCCTTCACCACAACAAGCGGAAAAGGGTACATCTAAGTTTGTTATTCCGTGTGTATTTTCTACAATATCCATTTCCGACCCCAATGGCCACTTATTTATTGTGTTGCCACGTGATAGAATATAAAAGACAGGTGATGAAGAAGAGTAGGAGAGAGTAATTTTCATTGTTTACAACCCTGTAGTTTGTTATATTTAGTACAGAACAATTTTCCATCTCCACTGCTGTTAGGAAGACGCATTACAGTTTTAAAGTTGATAAAGGGATATAATTTTTATGCCCTTCACCACAAAAAGTAGAAAAGGTTAGTTCGTCATTCCGTTTGTGATTTCTGCAATATCCATTTCCGATCCCCATAAAATGTATATATATTCTGACTTTTAGTGCATAGCGAAGTCGACTGAGCTAGGGAAAATTTAAATATGCCAATCGAATAGACATAGTGTCGAAAGAGGTGCTATTGGAAATCAGCAAGATCGGTTCATGTTCTTCGAGGCAGCGGGCAAAACACCACGCCTACCCTAAATTTTTTTCATATTCTTTGGAACAATGAAGTAACTCCAATGAAAAAAAAATGTATGGGGCGATAGAGAATAAAAAACTAAGAAAAAGAAAAACATCAAGTAAAAAATATGCACTCGCCAATATTATCAGAGTTACGGGACTCTGAAATTTTCAAATTTTTTAAAATATCAATATGGGTATCATTTTAAAGCTTTTGAAGAGATCTTTAAGAAAATACTAAAATTTTTTAAAAATCCTTAACCCATTAAGAGCCGATGCCATTTTAATGTAAAATTATATATTTATGCATTACCAATTTCATTTTATTTTTTAATTCTTTATCACCCCAATATTTGCTTTTTTGTGATTGGAGTTACTTCACTAAATTGAATTTACTTAGATGGTGAAGGGTATATAAGATTCGGCATAGCCGAATATAGGACTCTTACTCATTTTATTTCGAATTCAACGATCTAGTGCTGTGGAGTTATACCGACTAAACAGAGCGCTGTTATATATATATATATAAATTAATTTTATATCGGCAGCGGCTGGGATACCAACCCAGGCTTCCAAGCTAAAAAATTCTTATTAGAGAATTGCCCTTTTCTTTAAAATTGAAATATGATATTGAAACTAAAACCATTCTGATGCCTTTATTTTTAATTTAGGAATCGAATGAGCCTTTAATTCCAAACTATCCCAAATTGAAGGATTTTTGTAATGATATGCAAATTATGTGCACCATGATTGCCGATGGACCACTGTAAGTTAATGCTAATTATTTCCATTAAATATTCGAAATTTATTTTCTTTTCATTTTAAACTCAAAAATGTAGAAAATCTTTTTGTTATCGACGTTTGTGTTATTTGTCATCCAAATTCCAATTGCATGTTCTACTTAATGAACTGCGAGAATTGGCTTCACAAAAGGCTGTGCCACATCGTGATTTCTATAATATAAGGTGAGTCTGGTTAATTATTGAAATAAATTGAAGAAATATTTTATTAAAATAATTTGTTGCTCTTGCAGAAAAGTCGATACGCACATACATGCAGCTTCGTGCATGAATCAGAAACATCTGTTACGCTTCATAAAGAAAACTCTTAAAAATAATGCCAACGAAGTGGTCACCGTTAGCAAGGGACAAAAAATGACTTTATCGCAAGTTTTTCAATCGATGAATTTAACAACTTACGATCTAACAGTCGATATGCTGGATGTGCATGCCGATCGTAATACTTTTCATCGTTTCGATAAATTCAATGCCAAATACAATCCAATTGGTGAATCACGTTTACGAGAGGTCTTTCTGAAAACGGACAATTATTTAAATGGAAAATATTTTGCACACATTATAAAGGTAAAATAATAATCAATACAATTTATTTAATATTAATACGAAGTTTATTTTAATGCCTATTTTAGGAAGTTGCCTTTGATTTGGAAGAATCTAAATACCAAAATGCCGAATTGCGTTTATCGATTTATGGCAAATCTCGTGATGAATGGAAGAAATTAGCGAAATGGGCCATCGATTATAATGTCTATTCGACAAATATTCGTTGGCTTATTCAAATACCCCGACTTTAGTAAGTTTTATATTTAAATCATGTGCACGTTAACAGAGTAAAAAAAAATCTCCCGCAGCCGCATGCAAAACAAAAACTTAGCAAAAGATCGGCATGTGTAATGGTTACGGTCAGGTTCTCAGTGTGTTTTGTTTCGAAATGTAGTTATCGTAACAGATGTACAGTTGAAACAATTCTGCTGCTGTCAGAAAAACTTTTCTTGAAAAAATTCATATTTGAACACCTGTTGCTGAGTTGACAATCTTTTGACGAGTGTGACTCGGAGTCATTTCGGAGCTAAGATCGAATTGTTATGGGAACCCTCAAATATAGCTTGTTCCCATTACTATTCTGAGTGCCAAATTATGTGGAAGAGCTTGCTTAGATCCGGTCCTGAATTTTTAATTAAAGTAAATGTTTGTCATTTTTTAAAGAATAAGACTTTTTTAAGGCCGGCACTTTGCAGAGTTCTAAAGCACTCTAGTTTTATTTGAAAATATTTTCGCAGCAGATTGTCTTCCAGCGTAGTCGAACTAGCTGATAGCCCATTACTACGTCATCCAAAGAATAATGTCGTTAAACAAGTATGACTTGTCTGGAATTATTGGTATCGGAATAAGAGGACTAATGCTATAGATTAACTGCTACTTTAAAAGTTTTTGCAATGACTAGAAAATATCATTTCAACATTTCAAATGATAACAGGAGAGAGAAGCAAGGATTGATGTCTTAGAAAATCCTCCTGCCTGACTGAATTGACCTACCTTTCATTAACCGTAGAAACCTTGATGCAAATTACGGCACTCGAAATCGATCGAAATTTTAATAGAATTTAAATGTAAATTTCGATCGATATCGAATGCCGGATTTGCCCCCTTGTTTTATTTATTTAAGAGTCATATCGTATAACTAAGTTATTTAAAGATTTACTGCCGTATTCTTTGAAAGTCAAAATAGATTTGAAATATATTTTAGGACAAATTTATATTAAAATTTTGTCATAAAACACATTTCAAAGTTATTTTATTTTCCATGAATACGGCATTAATAATATAGAATGTGCCGACATAAAAGAGCTGTTATCCTTTGGCATTAAGCTTACTTTGCTGAAAAGCAGAAGCCTTGGAGAAGTAAATTGATTGTCAGATAAGATAATTAAGCCAAAAGGCCATAAAACATTTTTAATTATTGTTACGAAAGAAGATTTAATACTTTTAAGTAACTGAAAAAAAATACTCCATATAATAATTTCAATAACAAATAAATTGTGCTCAAAATCTATGAACATAAAGCTGATTAAAAACCAACTCAGTAGGATTCGCTTTTTTGTTGTTGTTACAAAATTGTCTAAATAGCTCATACTCACACGTATACGTAATGCAGATTAACGTCAGTACTTGACAGTGGTCTTACCACTGAGAGAAATACAATGCGTTGGCTAGCGCCCTTCAATGGCGTAGCCAACGAAGTTGCAAATCTAAGAACATGGCTGTCAGGACCATAAACTACCCCTTGCTTGAGGGATTGGAGACTATCCAGCCCCGTCTGTTGAAAATGCAACAGTACACGTTTATCGGCACCGCACCTCCCGTCAGACAACGACCTTAACCAACAGCTACTACTTGTACCCAGCAGGGACCTCACCTTTAGCCGGCTACTAATATGGGCGCGGCTCTGTGCATGGGCTACTGGTTCCTATGGCTCCAGTCGAACTAAGGACACTGGTCATACGGCAAGTATTAACTTGTCTATCCAGTTTTGGTGCCTGTACACCATAAGACTAGTTCTCCTTATGTCCCGAAAGCACTTCGTCTGAGCCTAGGTTAGCTAAGCCAAGCTTTTAGTGCCTCGGGAGAAGACTTACACGTATATAAATATTAATGTAATATAAAAGAAATAATTAGAACAAGCCTGCCAGATCGTTTCATATTAAACAAATCTAGACGATTTTACTCGCCTTTTAATAGAAATCGCAGTTGCGAGCGGTATGACAGTATTAAATCGAACGTCTAGGAGAAAACTTAAGTGCAGTAATAAACTGGTTGTAGTTCTAAAATACTCTCAACAAAATTATGCATAAAGTGACATCAAAGAAAATAATTGATGGAGTGATTATGTGAAAAAAATATAAAAACAGAAAAAGTAGTTAATTGAAAATTATTATTATTTTTTTTTTCTTAATTATGAATTTTGTTTCATTTAAAAATTCTTTCTTGCTTAATATTAACATTCGACATTTTTTATTGATAATTATTTTACATTTTAAACTTTAAAACACTTTTAATAATAAAATTTAATATTCAATATTTTTTTTTTCTTTTCTAGTGATATATTTAAATCGAACAAATTGATGACCTCATTCCAAGAAATATTGGATAATATATTTTTGCCTTTGTTCGAGGCTACCAAGGATCCTAGTAAACATCCTGAATTACATCGTTTCTTACATTATGTGATTGGTTTTGATTCGGTAGATGATGAATCTAAACCAGAGAATCCCTTATTTGATGGCGACATTAACACGCCACCAAAGTGGACTGATGATGAAAATCCTCCATATGCTTATTATATTTATTATATGTATGCAAATATGTCTGTGTTAAATCAATTCAGAAAGTAAGTATTACTTAAGATTCTCATGTTCTTTTAAATTCTTACGTGACCACTATTAATCCGGTTTTACTGAAACTAGATTTTCCAAAGATTTAAGAAAAGTAGACTTAAAATAAAAAAAATTATAGCGACAGAGTCTTGACAATTTTTTCTACAATTTTTAATTGAATTATTTGTCGATGGGCCGGGTATTTCTTATATTAATGGGGACAAAACAGACTTGAAGAAAAGAATATGAAAAAAGTAAAATTAATATTGTTTCGATGTTAAATATACTATGTGACAATTTATAAAGAGCACAACGAAAAAAGTTTTATGTTGTGTGTGGACTTCGTCTAACCAACCTGAAGAGTGATTGATTGTGAGCCTTTCCGCGTATTGTTGTTTTTAAAATAAGTTGGTTTCAATAATTACATCGTACACAACCTAATGTAGATAGATTATAGAAATGCTGAGGACGGATGTAGCAATCCAAAAATTGTAAATAATTTCTCTTTTTAATCAAGTTAAAAACTAAAGTCTACGTGAACTTAAGCCGAATTAAAATTATTCGCTTAATTATAAGAAAAAGCCTTTTGTTAGAACTTTATGCCAGCGAATGTCTCTATCTTAAAGAAGGCTCAATATGGCGATCTTGATGACTGAGGCCCACAAAGGCGCTTTTCGCCATGCTCAACTGGCTGTCCGTGGATCTTCTGGCCAAAAGGGTGCTGCTGAGGACGACAGTCAGATTAAATGTCATTATAGGTACATGAAACCATAGTTCAGGGGGAAATGCAAGCGTACTGCGGATAGCAAATATAATTCCTGATCTTGTTGGTTATTGCACCCCAGAACCTTCCATCACAAGGAGATTTCTCTTTCACCTGACGGAGGGCCACTCTCTTCAGTCTCGAACGCTCTGTATATACACGGATGGCTCCAAGAAAGGGACGACAGTTGGGGGTGGGGTCTATATTGAGGAATTTATGATAAGAATGATTTTCAGACTCCCAAATGACTGTAGTGTTTTACTACTCGCCGCTCTAAATGCCAGACATCCCTTTAAGAGATGGCGGAGGTTTCGACAGTCACCCTAAAATGAGTGAGGGGACATGGGACCGTTTTGGGCAACGAGTCGACATGTTCGACCGCTGGAACAATCAAGACCTCTTTGGATCGGAGTTAGGCGGCTGCACTACTGTAGTTACCGTGGGTTCGACTGCGTGACTTGGTGGCCGCGGTCACTGGGCACTGTCTATTTGGGACCCATGCTGGGAGAATGGGTCTCCCATTTAACTATTCTGCAGAAGTTGTCAGGACGAGAAGAAACAGGACACAGTGTAACATCTCCTCTGTCTGTCTGTGCCCCACACTGAGATAACTCTGTCAGCGGTGCTACGTTACTGGGTTCAGGTAGGATCAGTTCCTTTTTGAGGTGCAGTGGGTGATTTACTGGCCCCCAACCGGACATCGTGACTTATTTAAGGGGATGAGCGCACACTTTGGCCGACTGGCTTTATTAAGCGGGCTCTTCTCTACATTTTTTCAGACCTTTTCTGTATCTTCACCTCTCTGCCCTTCTCTTCTTCTTATCTTTATTTCTTTTTCTATATCCTACTTTACTCCTCTCTCTTCTTCTTTCCTCTCCTTCCTGACAACAGGTAACAAAAAGGGACCAATCAATGGACCCAAGTGGGCTGTGGCAACACAGCTGCCTGCCTAACCTAACCTAGAATTTTATGCCACACACCTTTAAGTAGGCTTAAAGTACTGGAGCAAAACGATCGTTCCATTGAAATAACAAACACAAGTGGAGTAGTTCTTTCTAAAATATGGAAGCGAATTTAAAAACAATCCTTTTTTCGTATTACTTAAACTATGAAAGATACGATTTATTGTAGTCGGGAATTTAGTGGTGAAATTATTAAATAAATCCGCCAAGTGCTATTTGGGCTTCTTACTATTATGCGCTACCCTTTAATTTTTACTTTTATCTCATCAATTTTTTTTCTTCAAAATTTAAAGTGTCTACTGATTACAGTTCAGAAAATAAATTCAAATCAGATCTTCTATGGGGGGCACCCTTTGGGTTTTAATTTTTTTTTTTTATATTTCTGTTATAACAGGCACGTAATCTGTTATACCCAAGTATCTATAACGGTATAAGGAAATATTCATAAAATTACACGTTATAGTGGGGACACCCTTTAATTTATCTTATTTATTTTTCTTTGAAAATTTGAAGTGTTTACTGTTTACAACTCGAAAGATAAGACAAAATAAATTAAAATCGTATCTTCTATGGAGACACCCTTTGAGTTTTATTTTATTTTTATATTTGTATGTTATTGTTACGTGCTCTATCTACCCTTTAATTTTTCACTTCATTTTAGTATTTATTCTTATAGCGGCCATAATCAACTTTATGTACAAATATTAAGTGTTTTGCTGTTATGGTTTCAAAGATAAAGGCCTGGGACAGATGGACATTAAGTAGTTCATATATATATATATATATATATCCCATAGAAAAAAACATTGGAGTAGCTTTAAAATCTTAAGTAATTTTTTCGACTCTTATGAAATATTCTAGAAATGTATATTCTAAACAACAAAGTCAAAGTAATGTAATGTTCTCTAAAGAGAAATTCGTTTTGCAGGATTAATAACCTGATTATAAAACTGCTTCTTACATAAAGCGGATCTTCGAAAGTTTTTAAAATGATCACTTCAAATTTATATCTTTTTAGGGAACGGGGCCTAAATACTTTTGTCTTACGTCCGCATTGCGGTGAAGCTGGACCAGTTCAACATTTAGTCTGTGGTTATCTAATGGCTGAAAATATATCACATGGCCTGCTGTTGCGTAAAGTACCCGTTTTGCAGTATTTATATTATTTAACACAAATTGGAATTGCAATGTCACCGCTCTCCAATAACTCACTGTTTCTTAATTATCATCGTAATCCGTTACCGGAATATTTGGCTCGTGGACTTATTGTCTCACTATCAACAGATGATCCCTTACAATTTCATTTTACCAAGGAACCTCTAATGGAAGAGTACAGTATTGCTGCTCAGGTATGGAAATTGAGTTCATGTGATATGTGCGAATTGGCTCGTAATAGTGTCTTAATGAGTGGTTTTCCACACAAGGTAAAGTGATGCTAAATAAAATTCGAAATGAATATTTTAAATTTACTTGCGACTTTTCACACAGATGAAACAACATTGGCTGGGACCGAATTATACACGTGAAGGTGTTGCTGGCAACGATATAACACGTACCAATGTACCCGATATTCGTGTCTCATTTCGATCGGAAACCCTACTCGATGAACTGTCGAATATTTTTAAAGTTCATCAAAATCCTTTATTAGCTGTTCCGGAAGAGTGTTCTTAAAAAAAGAACTTGATGTTGTGAAAATGATGAAGCGTCATCAAAATTTAATCAATGTTATCAATCTATCTATTTATCTATTTATCTTTCTATCTATCGATGAATGAATATTTATTTATCTGTTAAATGCGAATTTATTTGTGTATTGCTTTTTGTATAAAATATTCAAAATGTTAAATGATAAAAAAATATAATAACAAATTTAATAATATTAATATTTTTTCAAAATAATAAAATGTTTAAAAGAAATATGTATGTTAAAAGAATAACGGTTTCCTTTTTAAATAACATTAAATGTCTGTCTGAAATAACCGTGAAACAAACAGCAAGTATTCGATACAGAATAATTCTTGCAAAAAAAACCGACTTTAAAACAGATTTCATTTCTATCTATAACTGTTCAAGAGTACGGCCACATACATCAAATTAAATCTACTATTGGGACACCCTTTAATTTTCAAATTAAATTTGTTGTTACAGCGGAGTTAGCAATACGAGTTCTTTGTAAATTTCAAGCGTTTGTCTAAAACTGTTCAAAATTACATTAAATTGAATGAACTATTGGGGCACTCTTTAATTTATAATTTTGAATATTAATACTTCTCATAGCAATCGACATTCTGTCTAAGCGTTTGTCTATAACGGTTCAAAAGATAGGCCGATACAGGTCAATTTACATCTCCTGTGGGGAAACTCTTTAATTTTTATACTCTTCACCACAAAAAGTGGAAAAAGGGTATAACTAAGTTTTTAATTCCGTGTGTAATTTCTACAATATCCATTTCCAACCCCATAAAGTATATATATTCTGACTTTTTATACATAGCAAAGCCGATTGAGCGATGTCCGTCTGTCCGTCCGTGTTAGTGTTGAAATCATGCCGCGGCATAGAAAAAAAATAATTTAATCGATCACATATAGTGTGGAAAGAGGTGCTATTGGTAATCAGCATGACCGGCCCATGTCCTTCGAGGCTGCAGGCAAAACACCACGCCTACCTCTAATTTTTTAATATTCATTAGGAATAATAAATTAACTCCAATCAAAAAAATAAATATATGGCCTGATAGAGAATTAAAAAATAAGAAATAAACAATAATTGAGAAAATTGGCGCTCGCCCATATTTTCTGAGTTACGGGGCTCTGAAATTTTAAAATTTTTAAAAAAATCAATATGGGTATCATTTTAAAGCTTTTGAAGAGATCTTTAAGAAAATACTAACATTTTTTAAAAATGTTTAACCCATTAAGAGCCGATGTCATTTTATGTAAAATTATTTATATACGGTACTATTTTTTTTTAATTCTCTGTCACCCCAATATTTGCTTTTTTTTATTGGAGGTTGGTGAAGGGTATATAAGATTCGGTATAGCCGAATATAGCGCTCTTATTTGATAGTTTTTTTTTATTACTTTTTGTTATTAGGAGATATAGTAAAAGGCTGTCATTTTAAATTTTAAAGAAGTGCCCTTTAGAGTTCATAATACAAGTAAAAAATGTGTATGTTGTAAGGGGACACCCTTTAATTTTTAAGATTATGAACTGTTTTTAAAATTCTGAGTTCTTACGCATAGCAAAGTCAATAGAGTGATGTCCGTCTGTCCATACGTGTTCGTATTAAAATCAACTTTGCCAAGGCACTAGACGATTTAGAGAAAATTTAAATACGGCAATCGATCCGACATACACAGTTGCAAAAATTATTGAAAATCAGCAGTATCTGTCCAAGTCCTTCGAGGGGCGGGAAAAACCCACGCCTGCCTCTAATTTTACCATATCTTTTTTTCAACTTTCCTTTGTTTTACTTATTTCATAACAACCGACATAAATTGAAAGACTGTCGGTAAAATGGATAATAATGAAAAAAAATCATACACTGAATGATTGGTTGAACAGACAGAAGTGAATTGTGAATTTATAAAGAAAATCATCTTTAGCGACGAGGCATACTTTCATATCCGTGGAGTCGTTAAAAAGGGGGCAAATTACATTCGACATCGATCAAAATTTATATTAAAAGTCTATTAAAATTTCGATCGATATCGAATGGCGTAATTTGCCCCAGATCTGCCGCATTTTCAAAAATAAGAAGCGACGAAAGTGACTTTTTGGTGCGGTTTATGGGCTGACGGCGTCATTGGGCCCTACTTTTTCCAAAATGAGGTCGACCAAGAAGTTACCGTGAATGATGTTCGCTATCGCGAGATAATAACGGGCTTCTTGTAGCCAGAAATGAAAGATATGGACCTGAACAATATTTGGCTCCAACATAATGGTGCCATTTGTCATACAGTCAAAGAAACATTGGCTTATATTTTTCTTATATAATATATTTTTACAAGCAGCTTGCTTTTAAAAAGAAAAGAAATTTATAGCAGTTTTTTTTTTTAACTTTTATAAAAAATTATTGTAGATTTTTATTTCGAAGAACACAAAACTTATTAAAAAATAGTGTCGTTACATTGAGAAAATTTGTCAACACAAAATAACGAGAACCAAGACAGAAATCCTACCTAAGGTGGTCGGACTACAATGTCGAATCTTCAAGACTTTTAATACAAAATTATTTTTACGAGTCAATCGAAATACTAGATTTTTTTCTTTTGATGCCATAAATTACAAAAGGAATTTTAAGTTTAAAATGGTTTTTAAACCGAGTTTTATGAATTTTTATTTAAACAAAATTTTTCAAAAAATGTTTTTATATATTTTTACTTAAAAATATTTGTGTGTAATTTAATGGTTAAATAATAAATGAATTGTTAATGTGGTTGGGTTAATAAAAACAAAACAGAACAGAACAGAATAGAACAGTACAAGCAGTTTGAACACAGTAAATAAAAATGAAAGAATAAAAAAATAGTCGCCTCTCAAATAAATAAAAAAATAAAGTTCTTTTCCCCGCAGTACAAAAGTCTTTAGGATGGAAAGAGAACAGCAGAAAATCAGCAAAATTTCATTTTCTTTTTCTTTGCTTAAAAAGGTGAATTCATGCCCAATTTTGTACCAAAATCTAAACGGGCTCGTCGTTGATAGCGCGTGTTAACTCTGTAACAAACAAAAAAATTAAAAATAATTTGGATTTTTTAAATTAATAAGAAATTCAACGAATGCAAGCAAACAAACACTTACTTAATTTCCTGCCATTTACATATTTCCGATACAATCAAACTTAGCAAACAGCCTGCAATTAAAAAAACAATTGCTGGCCAGGCATCATCCAACTGATCACGAATCTCTTCATTAAGCAGAATTTCAGCTGTACAGATAAGCGAGTGAATGAGTAAAATACAGAAACAGGAAAATGCCCAAATGTGATTACGAAATGGATTTCTTTGCCACAGGGAGTGATCTCGATGGACAAAGGATACAGAAACGGTTACTGTAAAAATAAATTTAAAAAAATAGAAATATTTGAGATTATGAGAAACAAGTTATGTGATGATATTCGACAAGGCCTTTTTTGTAGACAAATCTTACATAATTTAATTTTTTATGAAATTAGGAGTTCATTTTTTAATTTCTAAAAACCTTTTTGTTAGAAAGAAAAATTATTTTACAAGAAAAAAAAATTTTATTAAAAATGTACGCAAACTATGTTTTTTTTTGTTCGCTTAAGGGCGGTTTACATGATCACAGAAGTCTTACGACATGTCAAATTTTTGTGCAGAATAGTACCAGTGGGATCGTCTAAACTAAATAAGTAATCAATCTGCACAAATTGAGAGAAAATACGGATGAAAATTTGACAGTCGTATGGCTCTCTTTGTTTTTTGGAAATTTTCAAAAGACAAGTACGAATCATTAGATCAGGGATGTATTTTCTGCAAACAGCTATTTTAGTTTTGGTGTGTTTTACCCATACCAATTGTGTAAACTCAAAAATAATCTGTCGTAAGATTTTTACTCTCAGTTTTAAAATACGGATGGAATTTGATAATATTTTCTCTTGGATTTTACGTACGTAAAGTCGTACCGTCTAAACCCCCCTTTAACGAGAAATGAACGAACTAGTTCACTTTTGATACTTCAACGAAAATGGCTGCTCACTAAAATGAACGATTTTGCACAAGTTTACCTGCTGTTCATTTAATGGTTTACCACCAAATGTTTTTGCAAAAATAAGTTCAAATACAAAATATATCAAGTCGAAATATTATTAAGAATAAAATATTTGTTTTAATATAAGAAAAAACTAATAATTTGATTCTTTTTAAAAATGATTGTTTGTTTTTTATTATACATAAAGTACAAAGATAATAAAAAATGGGACAAATAAATAAAAAGTTTTTTTTGATCGCTTAGTTGACGCATATTGCCTTTGAAAAGTTGGCATCGCTGCTCGCGTCTTAGCACTAGGGGATCATTGAATTCTAATAACGGATGATTCTTGAGTTTACTTTCAACCTTACGTCCGTCGCAATTCGTTTTTAATTTTTTATCGAGCTCTGTATGCTCTTTAGAAAAGAGAGAGGCAAATATTTCACAAATTTTATTAAATGAAATTTGTCGAGTCTGTTGCCGTATGGTCTAAATATGCATTTTATAAGGATTGACAATGCTTTAAAAACAAAAAAAAAGAGGAAACAAGCGAAAAGGCTTTGAGAAGGAAGCTAACGGAAGACGTTTACAAATAGCTGCAATATAAGCTGAAAGATAGCGAAAGTATTAAAAAAAAATTATCTTAAAAATTTGGAACCAGCACACAAGCTCCGGGAAGAAAGAATACGGTATTAATGTATGGAAAGTTGTTGTAAAAATTTTTATGCTTATAATCTTGCTTGAACCTCGATTTAATTTTGTTTTTATTTATTAGTATTATTTTTATAATAATTATTATTTTTATTATTATTATTATTATTATTTACTTAAATAAACTTTTATTGTTAAATATTTTAAAATTAAAATTTAATCGTTGTTATTAGCAAAAATAATATGTTTTATTCTCTTGGAAAAAATTGTCGCGTCCATGTTGTTAAACAAAGACACCAATTAATGGATCTAAGTTGGCTGTCTAATCCTGCCTAACCTAGCCATCTTGTTGCATACGTATTTGTACTTTAAGCAATTAAAAATAAAAAAATTCTTCATATTTCATAAATCTACACATAAAAGATATTCAATTAATTTACTTTATTCGTGCTTGATTCCTTCAAATATAAATATTTCATGATATTCTCATGGAATATTTATTATTTTAAGCTAAACTACAAAATGAAATGTATTACTGCGGGGAAAGCATATCCATATGGCCATTTCGCTACTGCTCATATATAGCTCATCAGTGGATTCTACCCAAATTTTGTATAGAAAAACAGAAAGTCTTATATCAAAAGCCAAATTGATTAAATGAGAACTCCATTGAATAAATACGACAGAAGACAATAACAACTCAAGCACGAATAAAGTAAATTAATTAAATTTTAAAAGATTCCGAATAATAAATTTTCATTTTGATAAAAGATATTCTTTAATCTTTATTTCTACATTCACAAAAAAAAATTCAGAAATTTCGCTGCATAATGTATATTTCAATAGATCTTCTATTTTTGTTGTGTACTTTTGGCGCTGATATCTGCTTATATATTTTCCTCTATAAATAATTTCGCCCAATATTTGCTTCTTGCTTCATTCACATCAACTTGAAGCGTACGAATTTATTTTTTTTTTTTAATTTTCGTATTTATAAATAAATCATTTAATACATTCATTTTCGAATTTTAAACTTTTTCGATTTGAGAGGCTTTTTTCAGTTTTTCGAGATTGAAATAGGCGATTTTTTTTTTCGTTTTTTTTTATAAAATTTTCAGGATTAAGCCAGCCTGAACTCTTTTTTCGTTGTAATCTTTGAATTTTAGTTATAGGCTTTTTTTTACTAGTATCGATATTTTTTTCTTGACTCTAAAATATATTCTGGGATCAGATCAAAATAAAATCGGCTGCAGAAGAGAGGAAAGAAAAACGTTCTCTGAATTTAAGTTTCACATAAAATGAGGTCCCTGCAAATATTTTAAGACACTTTAAAACCTGCGGAAATTTTAAGGTCTTTCTGGGATAAAAGAATGTACATATTTCGTTAATGATTGCTTTTGGCTCTTCATTACAAAAGCAACAAGTGTTTTGCAGTAGGAGTGCAAAAACAAAATTAACTCTTTTTCGAAAAGTTGTGATTTTTAAATGATGAACAATTATTTCTAAATAAAAATAAAATATTTAATACAATTAACAAAATATATTTGAAATAAAACTGTTTTGAGAAATTGACTTACCGAAATGCAATAAAATGCCAAATGTAGAAAAAATTCTTGATATTTGCAAATTGATGTGTCTGTCGTTTTCTTCAACATCCATTATTCTGATGGGATGATCCATAAAAGCACAATAGGATAAAATCTTAAAAAAAAATACAACAAATATAATTATTTAAAAATGATATTGAAAAATTTATGCAGTAATAACAACAACAACCAACAACTCACCATTATTAAAATGGGTGTTAAAAATTTACAGCCGTAACACCACAGAACAAAACCAAAAACTCTTGTATCGTATTCAGTTTGTTTTTTGCCGGTAGCACGATTCATAATTTTCGGATCCAAATCTATGTGGGCCAAGGCAAGCGATATTAAAGGCACTGGTACGCACATTACATAAATTACCATTAAAGGACTTAGAAGAGGTCTTAGGGATAAACAAGCACTCAATATATTGACAACTGACAGGGCACCGCCACAGCAGGCCCAAAATTGTATACAATTCCACAGACCCGAAGAAAATCGACGAGAAAGCTCTATTATAGCAACCAAGGAAAGAGGATCTTCACGTTTCACTGATATGGAACAGGGCAGAGAGTTAAGTATGCGACTTAAATAAATGGGTGAGACAGTATTGCCAGGACTTTGCATGGGACGAGCGTTGGCACTAGTGGCACCATATTGTCCAGTTTCCAGTTTTCCATCGTCGGCGAACTCTTCGAGGAGGTCATTGTTTGGCGAAGTGTTTGATTTTCTGCGATTTATTTTGAGCTTGTTATTGATGATATTGGCCTCGGTGTAAGCCTCGATATCTTGGCACACTTGAGGATACAACGGTTCTACGGCAATTGCACAATCGGCCTGTAGAAATATTTCTGCATTAGAATTACTGGCTGATGAACCCAAACAGACAACAATTTCGCCATACGACTGCATTATTTCCAACATTTGACTGGTGGCCTCCGCAGAACAATCGGTAAAAAGAGAAACTTGTAACGGTACATTATCTACCTTTTCCAAATGAGGACGTATATTTTCAATTCCTCTCGGTAATTTAGCTCTATTTGACATATCAAAATGAACCGGTGCACTCTGCTCGGTGCTCTCTGTCAATACGCTCAACGAACGACAGTTTTCGTCTAGTGCTGAATCTTGAGATTGACGTCTACGATTGGCACGTAACGAATCATTTAATGATTCACGCGAACCACCTAAACTGGCATTGGAATACATTTCATATTTGTCGGCCTCCTGCATTAAATGGTTTGAAATGGCACCGGGTGCCGAAGAACTCAATGTCTTGGATGACTCTAGATTAGAAGGTGGTGGCAATAGACAATTCAAATCGGAGGAATCATCATCAGTTGCTACGTTACCTATAATTTGGATTTCAATGGAATTATCATTATTATGACTGTCAGATGTAGCTGAAGTTGTCGTTATAATGGCTGTGGTGGTGGTAGTGGTTGTGTTGGAACACGTTGGTGGTGGTGGTTGTATGAATTCAATCACATCATGATTTTTTACTGAAGATGAACGTTTGTTAATGGCAGTAGAAGTGGTAGCATTAGTAGCAGTAGCAGTACAAGTTGTTGTTGTAGTAGTAATGGCGGTGGTGATTATGGTTTTGTTAGCATGACAAGTCGAGATTATGGTGGAAGGATTGATGAGGGTAGTAGTAGTAGTAGTAGTAGTAGTGGTGGTGGTGGTGATATTGGTGGTTGTGGTAGACGCATTATTTTTTGCGCTGTTAGAGTGATCATGTTTACCGGTTGATTTTGGGGAGTGTACAGCGCCAACATTGGCGTTCTTTTCATCCGATTCACTTAACAATGAAATGTGACAATTCCAACCGGATTCCAGACCCATCTTCTCAGAGAAAACACGGGACCGCAATTCGTTCTCTTTGCTGAAATGGACAAAACGTATACAGGCCCTTTCGAGACGTTCCACAAGCTGTACTATGTCTGTCTGAGCCTGATACTGCATTGTCACCATGCCGATAAACACCTGATGGCATTGCATCTCAAAACAGCCCTCCACATCAGTAATGTCTTCTTCTTTGCTTTCAGAAAATAGCAGAGAATCGGTACTAATGCTGTGACTTAGCTTTCCATGGCCACACTCAAAGTCACAGTGCATTTTGTCAACATGTTGCATGCGAAGTTTCGACTCTGGTGGCAATTCTAAATATGCTATGTTGCCACCATTTTTTCCTGGTCCGCCGCTAAGGGCGCCATGTATACCGTGTCTTAGGGGTCGATAGGCGAAAGCGGTACAGTATGCTGTCAAAGCACTACGCTGATAAAAATCTAAAGCTCTCTTACGATCTTGTTGTGATAACGGACGCAAGTCTTCACCATCCCAAAAGTCATCACAACAATCTAAAATTATGTCTGCAGTACCTTGGGTAAAAAGCGATAGATAACCACCAGGGTTTTCCCGCATTACCACTGACAATGAGTGTGGAAAAGGAACCTTTACTTTAGATGACAATTGCAGCTGTCGTGCAAAACGAATGTCTCTGCGCACAACATCAGGTTGCTAAAAAAAAATTTTCATTTGCAAATTATTAAAAAAATTGTTAATCCCTCTTAAACGTCTTGTTAGATGCTGCGAAATAATTCCCAAATTTCATTTTTTTATTGAAAGCTAAATAAAATATGTAAATAACTACTAAATGGAATAACGCCTAAAAAATCTGTTTTTGGGTGGGGCGTTTATCTGTTCAGACGGAATTTATCTTCTGTGTCGCTGAATGGCTTTACAAAAAAAAGTTGGTTTATGTATTTTTTATTTTAATTATTTGTTATGTTGAATTTTATTTGATTGTTTCGCCCTTATTTAACTTGAATTACGATTGTTTAATTCGGCGCTCTGTGAGTAGCCTAAATGTATGTTAGTTTGCGCTTATGTACTTTGTATTTATAATTCTTAAGTAAAAGTTGTTCTTGTTTGATATTACCGCATTGCTTTTTTAGTTTGTCCCGTTACCTCAAATGAGTGTTTAAAGGCGGGTTCACCCATTGTTTCGGAACAAAATTTTTGTTGTGAGAGAATTTTAGTTTTGTGAGAGTTTGTTCTGAAACGATTCACCCACTTCGAACAATTTTTCTGGAAAAACAAAGCTACCATATGAAACATATGTGTAAGCGAGATGTGTTACTTTACAAGCAGGCAGCACTGTGATAGAAAATTAAAATCACTGAATGCCGTTTTGTTATAAATAAATTCTAAATTAAAAAAAATTTCATAATTAAATCAAAAAATGAGGTAAAAAAAATTGAGGTAAAAAGTCATACAAGCATTCTCTACCCGGCTTTTTCATTTCTGAAATAAGCTTCAAGGCAAGGGATTCATTCGTTGAGATCCATGACACAATTTTTTAAACTTATTTTCTTTTATTTTGTGTTTTATTATAAATATACCAGGCAAATTAAGGCAGGTAATCTTAAGAACAAAACAAATTTTAAAAATAATTATTGAATATCAATGCAAACAAAGAACGAAAAAGTATGTAAAATATATTTTTTGCTTGAATGATTTTTATCACATTAATTAATGAAGTGGCAGCTCAGTTAAATTTTCTTTGAAAAAAAAAGTAGTTGGCAGCACAGTTTCTTTGTTTCGGAACAAAAATTAAAATTAAACCAATTCAAGCTGAAATTGTTCCGAAGTGAGTTTACTCTCTTTCTCTCTCTCTCTCAAAAAATAAAACGTCAAACTACATATAAAAAAAAAAATGTTTCGGAACAAAATTTTTGCCGGTGAACCAGCCTTAAGCATATGAAAATAATTTGAAGAAATGTGTACACACATACGTATAGACAAGTGGTTCATTTTAAATTTATTTAGAGACAAAATTTAGTTGTTAAGGAAAAAGCACTGCGGTAAGTCGTAAATTAATTATATTTTTATGTTTTTTAATAATTGTATTTTTGTTAGAAATAAACGCTTCATATTTTAACAAAACTTATTTTGGAAGTTGTTAAATTCGCTCCTTAACCAAACTCACGTCGCAGCCAGCGACATTCTGCGATGTGTCTAATACCACCTTCATTTACTTAAGTTTATCTATTCAGCCGGTCAGTATCTAAAACCGATTTCATGTATGAAAGCGAAGATATTTTAGACTTTGACAGAAACGAAAATCCTTAGACCCTTCTTACAACACAGCACAGCTTAAGCAGCCGAAGACTGTTACAAGGAAAAAACCTTGCGTCCGACTCTCTAAGCGAAGCCAGTTCAGTGTTGTCAGGTAAGAGGATTTTCACCTAGAGTAAGGAGATTTTAGGCCTTAAGGCCTCATTAGCTTAAAATGTGAAATTATACATACACAAATCGGAACTTGGTGGCCAAAAATAACAACAATAATAATGAGATTTATTTTCTATTTAGGGAAGATTTTGAGGGAAGATGGTGAGTATACTGAAACTTGTTTTTAGATGGACTTGGGTCAATTCAAGAAGATTCATCCAAGGGATTTTTTTTTATTTTATTAATTTAAAAAATGATTTAAGAATTTTTAATTTACTATATTCGGCTATGCCGAATCTTATATACCCTTTACCATTTATGTAAATTTAGTTAAGTGTAGTTACTCCAATCAAAAAAAGCAAATATTGGCGTGACAGAGAATTAAAAAATAAGCAAAACAATTAAGTACTTAATATACATAATTTAACATAAAACAGTCATCGGCTCTTAATGGGATAAGCATTTTTAAAAATTATTAGTATTTTCTTAAAGATCTAATCAAAAGCTTTTAAATGATACCCATATTGATATTTTTAAAAATTTGAAAAATTCAGAGGCCCGTATCTCGGAAAATATGGGCGAGCGCCAAATTTTGACTGGATGTTTTTTTCTTATTTTTTAATTATCTATCGCTCCATATATTTGTTTGTTTCATTGTTCCAAATGATATGGAAAAGTCAGAGGTAGGCATGGTTTTTTGCCTTCTGCCTTGAAGGGCATGGTCCGATCTTGCTGATTTCCAATAGCACCTCTTTCGACACTATGTCTGACCGATTAGCATATTTAATTTTTCTCTAGCTGATCTAGTGCGTCAGCAAACTTGTTAAAATCAAGCACAGATGCACAGACGGACATCGCTTAATCGACTTCGCTGTGCATAAGAAATCAGAATATATACATTTTATGGGATCGGAAAAGGATATTGTAAAAATTACAAACATAATGACAAACTTAGTTATACCACCCTTTTTCCACTTTTTGTGGTGCAGGGTATAAAAAGCATAATTTAACAAGTTAAGCGTAGAATTTAGTTTTAAAAAACCTCCACCGTGTGTGTAATTAAAATCTTTTGGATCGAATACGTCGAACTATTTTTGTCGATACTGTTTCGTATTAGTCACTGCAAGCATATAATAAATAATAATAATATAATAAAAATAATAATAATATAATAAAAATAATAATAATAATCAAATAATATTCGTATTGGATTTCATTAAAATTTAGAGATTTTATAGTCGATAATTTTTTATTTCCAACGACGTGTATACACGTCGAACGCACCGTGATAAAGATTTGGTTCGACGTGTATACACGTCAAACACACTTAACTGGTTAAGAGATTTTTGGGGAGATGAAAAAAATATCTGGCAACCTTGCCCCGTTTTTAAACATTCTTGGAGGAAAAAAATGTTGACCTAAGACGAAACCACAAAGAGAAACTCCAAACGTTATGCGAGTTGCTTTATTTTTACGCTTTCATTTCTTTTTTTGTAAGGATTTATTTCTTTGGGAATTATTTCGCAAGACCGAAAACTTTACATTTAAAGTTTTTATTAAAATTATATAATTCTCTTACCAAATGTCTATAGGTTGCTAACTGACCCTCCAGCGTAAAACGATCTGTGGCATGATCTGTAAAACCAATCTGTTTGGCCAGTTCACATAAACAGCGTCTGTATATATTTTATTTAAGTTTTGTGTTTTTTTTTTTTATTTAAAAATTGCATTAATTTCTATTATTACATTTAACAAAACAGAAATCAACAAAGTTTATTATTAAAGAAAAGCAAAATGCATTAGGAACTAACAAAATAATATTGAAGAAAAGGGAAATTTTAACTGAAAGGTAAAGACAAAACTAAAAGGACTAAATACTACGAATAAAATGTAAGCAAATGTATGTGTATTGTTGTAACGAAAGCAAAAAAAGAATTAATAAATTGCCAAATTTAAACAATATTTTACTAAATACCAATGAATATGTGATTAATAACTACTCGCAAAAAGATTTTTTAAAGTGTTTTTAAAATTAAGTAAACAACAAGTAAGAGTGCTATTATTCGGCTATGCCGAATTTTATATACCCTTCACCATATATGTACATATGTATAACCATATGTACGCATAAGGAATCCTTTCCTACTATTAAATTTTTCTATTGAAAACAAGCGTCGAAAATTGTAGGTTTTGCTTAGGGTTGTTGTTGTCCCAGCTACTATAATAGTGGTGAGGTGAATAAGTAGCCGGAGGTGAATAAGTAGAAAACACAACCAGCTGCAGGAATACAAAGGAAAGTTGAAAAACACGTATGGTAAAATAAGAAGCAGACGTGCTGTGTCGTCCACTGCCTCGTAGGGCATGGACCGGTCTTCCTGATTTTTAATAGCAAACTTTTCGAAGCTACGTCTGATCGATTGAAGAATTTAAATTTTCTCTTGCTTATTTAGTGTCTTGGTAAAGTTAATTTCAACACTAGCATGGACTTCACTATGCATAAGAACTCAGAATATATAGACTTTATGGAATAGGAAATGGATATTGTAAAAATTACAAACTTAGATATACCCCTTCCGATCTGTGGTGAAGGGTATAAAAACCAACAAGAAAAAGAAACACAAAAAGACACTCTACTTTCTCGTTGGGTGTGGATGGCGCCTTCCAGCGACTTTCTATCAATATTGTCAATGCTGTCTTGCATAAGATGTCGTTTTGTTGTCGGGTACCGCTGTCATACATTCGAAAAAAAAATTTCCTAATGTCTGGGTTGTACTCCATTAGGTTCGATATCCTAAAATACCGACAAGGCTGATATTCTGGGAACTCTCAAGTTTCTTCCAATTAGTGTCACTGACTTTTTAAGCCGGTACCACTTAATTAACTGCTGACCGGTCGACAGTCACATAATATTTTAGTCCTACTTCCTTTGTTCAAATAATAAAGAGGGACTTTGTGGATTTACTAAGAGAGTTGTTTGAATTCTTTGTTTCAAAGAAGCCTTCTACATTTTGTTGTTGTTGTTGTAGAAGCTCTGCTGCTGTCGAGAGTTTTTCCCTGAGGAAAAAACTTTCGGTTTGTACAGCTGTTGCTGGGTTGACAATCTTTGTCCGAGGTAGACTCGGGTCGTTCCGGAGCGTAGATTAAATTGTAGTGGGAACGTCGTCTATATTTTGTTGTAGTTTATAGTGGACATGGCACTACATTTACCAATTAATTTTAAATGAAGCCGTGTACCAATGCATCATTTTTCATAAAATTGCATGTAGAAAGAGTTCTTTGAAATTTTAGTTTATTTCGTAACTTTTTTAAGTGTTAATTGAACATAAAGCTTTTTTATATTTGTATTTAGTTGAAATCAAATGAAAATTAATGATTTTCATAAAAACAAATAATGGCAGATTTAATGACAGAAAACTGATTGATGATTGAGCAGATTAGGAATGATTTCTAAACTTGCAAATTATTAAAGAAAAATAATTTTTAGTGCTTTTTTTTAAATACAAAAGGTGTGCTTTAGTTATGACCAATAATATTCTATGAACATATAGTAATACAAAATCGCTCAACCTTACCAACTTAATGAAATCAATCACAAAAGAAAAGAAGAAGAAGAAGCAACTTGAAATAAATCTACTTGAAGTCTTTACTTAAAATATAAAATAAAAGCAATTTCTATCATATCATGGCATTAAAGTTATTAATTTGATAAATAATAAATAAATAAAAAGAAAACTATAACAGCAATTAAAAAACATATCAATCAAAACATGAGGATTATAGAAGTCATGAATGTGTTTTATTTTCAATGTTAAGCTGTAAAAGGTAAATAATTTTGTAGTTATTAAAATTTTGAAAATATAAGTAAACAATTCCTTGGACATAATAAAAAATGACCTGAAGTGTTATGAAAAATATGTTAATTGAAAAAATCACAATAAATGAGTTTAATTGAATTTTGTATCAACAAACAAAATCTTCAACAAGCGCCATTAATTGGCGATTTCATTAGCATTGAATGATAAATAATGCTTATGATTTTTTTTTAGCATTATTATTATTTTTGCTAATAGTAATGCATTTAAATGAAAAGGTTGAAAGAATTAAATAACGTAGTGTTTTCTTGTTTTTATTTTTCAACATCTTTAAACTGTATAAAAGAGCAGAAAAAAAGTCTGCCGTATGCAGTGTATAAAGAAAAATAAAATCAAAGTTGATTATTGTTGTTTTTGCTTGAACTTTTTTTTTTGTCTTTTATAGTTTGGACAAGAATCTTTAGTTCATTTAAAATTTTTGTGAGAAGTTTCCTGACGAGCTAAGTAAGCGATAGCGAAATGGCCATCGAGACGTGCTTTCACCTTCAATAATCAATACCGGGAAAATAGCACGATAAATTTAAAGTTAAATTATATTATTAATTATTCCCGTGTTTTTTATTTTCAAATAAGGTTTCATTGATAATTAGTTTAAAAAAAAGAAAATCATTACTAATGACTAATGATTAAATGCTTTCGAATTATTATTATTCATGAATGTATTCCTTGTCTTTGTACAATAAATACAGATCATAAAGAATAGTATAGCATTATTTTTATAGGAACATATTTTTGTTTTTATGCAAATTAAAAGATCTGCTAGATAGCGGGTTAGGTGACTTAGATCTCAGACAAAAAGTTGTACACCTTTCTTACTAATGATAAATTATTAAAATTTTCAAGTATCTATCTACAAACGTTCATTTGATATTCCATAATAACAATTATTTTTAATTCAATTGTAATTAGTAATTAAACGATTTCATTAAAATTTCATTACCATTAGTAAAAACAATTATAATTAAAATAAAATCATTACCATTAAATCGTAGTTAAATTTTTTTTCAATGGCAATGAAAAATCTCAAGTATGAGCAAAGGGTGATTCCGGCCTAAACGTTTTTGTCAACATCAAATACTAAATCACAAAAAAGTAATTTAATGTTATTTAAACCTTAGTTTTTGAATATTTTGTACATTCTGAAAATTAATACGCGGTAATATTCGCAACAAAAAGCGTTACTCATAGTTGAAAGCTACATTTTAGCGCCATAATTAATACTAATATTTTCTTTTACTTTTCTTTAAGAAGTTAATTTCTTATAAATTTTATATTCCCTTAAACGGGCTGTTTAAAAATATTTTTGTTAACTTAAATTGTTGAATTGTTGAAAACAGATTCAAATCTGAGATTAAAAGGATAATTTTATTTAAAAAATTACGGGAACTAATTTTTGTTCTAAATGTAATTGTGCGAAAAAAAACTATTTCGATAGTCTTATTTTTTTTATCAGAAACCTTAAAAACATTTAAATGTAACACCCGCATTAATGGAATCACCCTAAGAAAACTTAAAAATTTAAGCAACAATAAATTTCTTATGCAAAATAATGAAATTATTTTCAGCCTCAAAAAATTTCAACTATTCAACAATTGTTTTTTTCCCTTAACAACCAAGGACTTTGATTACCCATTAAACCAAAAGGAAATCTTAAAAATTTGTAATTTATGAAATAGAAGAAATTAAAATTACATAATTTGGAAAAGGACAAAATGAACTTAAAATGAAAATAAAACAACGTACCCATGCAAAAAGCTTTTCATACTGGATTCTACCATCGCATACCGATTTGTAACGGGTACCAAATCCTTATCAAGCATTGCTACTGCTGTAACATGACCACAAAATTGAGCATAATGGGCGTGAGTTAAAGGTGAACAGGTATTTAAAAGTATTGCAAGACCTAAAATACAACAAAAAAAAAAAAAAAAACAATAACTGATAAGTTCTATTTAGTTTTTACATAAAATTAAACTCACCTAAAGGCTTGAGAGATTTTATATGATTTTTCCATTCCTGATCATCAAACTCTAAGCGAAAGGGACAATGTTGGTCGTGCGTCAAGTCCAAAACTTCTGCTACTATACCATTGTCTTTTTGCACCGCATTGTCAGGTATATCACATTCCGAATTTAAAGAAGTTTGATAACTATTTTCATCGAAATCATCTTCATTGGTGTCATGTAAGAAAAATACTTTCTCTGCGGTAGGATTTGGCCAAGACAGTATACCCTTCTTGTCTACACAACACAAGGCGGTTATTGAACCCAAAACTTGCACCACATTTGCCGATCGTGGCAATAGTTCACTGTTTCCCTGCCATAACTGCAGCCAATTGCGAAAGACTTTCGAACGATGCAAAGCAACATTTTCATAATCGAATGATGGTGAATCAAGATCCTCTTCAAATGATTTCTCCGAATCCTTGCCAAAGAAAGAAAGTTGAGGTGTTCGAAGAAAACACTGCAGACGAGCAACACCCCAAAGATTCATGGAAATCCACATTAGAGGAAATACTAATGGTAATAAAGGTATTACGGCTGAAACAGGAGACTCTATAAGCAACTCCATCCATTCGTAAAGACCTTCATCTGTTGTCGACAGGCCAAAACCATGCATTTTCAAAATGCCAGCAAAAAGTGTAATGCTAAGGGAACAAATGAAACCCCATTGTTGAATGTATTTGGTGACCAACTAAAATTTATTAAACATGAAATTTGCATATTTATTTATATTAAGGTCTAATTGATAGCGTAAATAAATAATTACCAAATATCTTTGTTGATTGTATATGGTTGGTGGACGCTTATGAGAATTGTCCAAGATAAGTTTTAAATTCGTTAAATATGGAGTGTTTTCTAAGCAACATACTAAATCTGGCAAGGGGCTTCTCGCTGTTGGCTTAACTGGTGGTTCTGTAGGATGAGATACACCGTATATTTCATGGGCATTAAATGTCTTTTTACCGTTAACTTCGCTACAAGGCCCCGGCGTTATGTGACCCGGCCGCAAAACAATATGATCACCTCTGACCAACAAAGCCCAGGGTAAATTAACAATAACACCATCGCGATATGTCCATTGCAATGAAACACAAGGCGATAAAGGACAACAAATATGAGGATAATTGCGTGGTTGCCATTCGGAGCATAGTTCGATCTCGGCCAAGCGTAAATCATTTAAAGCCGCACGACATTTACGATAAATTTCTGTGCGCCTTAAATTGTTTTCACGAATGACAATAAATAAATTCAACAATAAAACAGCAGCTAAACATAATGCAGCAAGATAAGAACAATATAACAGTAGTGCTACTGTAGTCAATAATGAAGTGGCAATCGAGGACCAACCCAAAGGACTATCATAGCGTTTAACAAAGGCTGAGCGCACCTGCCGGTAACAACTTTAAAATATAAATGTTATTTAATTTCCTATTTTATGTTTAAATTGTTAAATCTATTACTCTTTTACCTTTCTTCCTTCCATTTCAGTTCATAACCCTTTAGCATCTTTTCAATTTCATCGTGCAGCCGTGCTAGAGCTACTTTTGTGGACAAACCATATTGTTTGGCATTATTTTCTGCTTTTTTAAATTGTTCGTCGCTTGTAAGATTGTGGTTATTTATTGACTGTTTCTTATTAAAGTCACATTCATTTTTAAATGAGGCACCGGACAATACTGTATGTCGCACATTTTTGTTGCTATACATTTTGTTTTGGCAAAACACTTTTGATGCTTTTTTTAATCATTTGTTTTTTACTTCCCTTTTTAAATCCTTAGTGTGGCATTAATTCAATTTTTATTTGGTGTAAACCATTTATTAATCAAAAACTAATATTTTTTTATAAAGAATAATATAACTACACAATATTATTAAAGAACTGTCAAAAAAAAAAGTCAGCTGTGATAAAAAGGACTGCCAGATGGTTATAATGGAGTTTGCGTTTTTTCTGAAATTAAAAACATTGTTTTTAATTGAATTTGATGGGAAAATATTATTAAAGCGTTTATTGAAATTTTTACATAATTTGTTCATTAATAAATATCTACAGTAAAAATTGTTAAGCAGAGCAGTAAATCTGAATAAAAAAAATTAATTAAAAAAAGCATGAAAACTTTGGAAAAAATACAATATCCGAGAAACATATTTTAAAGGCTTATATGTATAACTTGTTAGTAAGTTATACAAACCTGACAAACATTTATTTTTATTTTTTATTTATATTTATTTAATACATAGGAAGCCTATAAGGCCAATTTTATTTGTATTTTTATTACAATCCAAATAATTCATATATATATATACATATTAAATTCATTTTATGCTACAAAAATATTTTTTTATTTTTAGAGTTTTAATAAAAAAGCGGCTTGAAAATGATGTTATCACATCGAAAGCGCTCGCCGAACATCCAAAGTACACAGCCAGTGACGATGGTTATTACCGAAAATTATAACAACATTTTATTTTTATGTTTACAATATATACAATAAGACAAGATTACTTCTACGATTTCCCACTAAAACAGCTACAATTCTTTTAGTTTATATTCTTTATTAAAAGAATAAGTAATCTTTTTCCGATAAAAGCCATTTAAATTTAATTTGTTCTTGTTATGTTTTCAATTTCTACTTTATAGCACAGATTTATTTATTTGTGCTTTATAGCAATAGTTGGTATTGAATCGGGAGCAAAGATTCTAGGTTGAAAAAAAAAACAAAATTATACATATATATCACACGTCGACTGTTGTAAAAACGATTTCAAAATTTAATATCAATAAAGATCAAACCTATTTAAAAAATACTATGAACTGCAAGTTTATAATTGAATATATGAGCTTCCAAAGTTACTTGTATCTTTGAAAATGTGGGTTCCTCCGATTTGTTTAATAAGTTTATTTTTTTAATATGATATTGTACTTCTTGCTTTTACTTTGAAATCCGTGTTTACTTGTTCTTGCAAGAGAGCAAATTATCAAAAAGTTTCAACATTTTTAATTTCAAAATTAGAATAATAAATTTCAAATTAGAATGACATATGCATAAGTATCAAAATGATAAAAATCCTAATTACATTATAATTACATAACCATTGCATCTTTTTAACGGTTTTTGGTTAAAATTCTAGGTGCTATTCGCGTTTTATTTCTTCAAAACAATTTGGTAATATTCTTACCACAGATAACTAACTAATCTGTGATTCTTACCGTCATACTTCGTCAGAAAATCCATCCACATTCCGTTATAGCTTATGCAGCTCATGGTGAGAATATTATATGATATTCTGAAGAAATCAAGCAAGCAATTTATTTTTTTTTTTTTTTGTTAAAAATTATTTTTAATTAATTCAATTGAAAAATTTTTCAACATATAAAATTGTGTAAAATTAAAAATGTGGTTAGAGTAAAGAAATATGGAATATTATTCGTCATTTCTGTTACAATAGTTCAATTTTCCATTAAATTGTTATACTTTAAATAAATTTATTTGTTGTTACCATCAATATTAAATATCTTCAATCACATATTCTTATCTTATCGAGAAAAGTTACTACTTGCAAAATTTTTTAATGGTTCATCAATTGTTGTTTGTTGAGATATTTAAAAAAGTACTTTTCTATTAAAATTATTTGAAATATAAAAATAAAAGTATTAAACTATAAACTAAAAAAAAACGTCAAATAAGCAACATTCTTTAAACATAGTTTACACAACATAGATTCACCACCACCACTACCGTTAACAATAGAATCTACATAGGGCATTGATGCTGATACTATTTTATTGAACACTAACGGAAAATGAATTAAAACAAGGAAGAGAAAACTTTATTCTCTCTCATATCCTCAACATATAACATTCAAATACGAAACACTAACAAAACTGTTACAATAAAACTGTTGAAAGAACTTTATGCTCTTTTAATATTTGTTGAATTGTGTATGTGTTTTATTTACTCGCATATTTTAGTGTATTCGTACGCATAATCGAATCCTGTATTTTTATCCTGTATATTGAGGGTGTGACCGGGTTAAATACGAAAAATTTTCATACTTTGTTCGGTACTCAAAATGTAAAGTCCTTTTTACGGTCGTCGTTGTCGTAGTAGTGTATAATTGTGTCTAAAAACCGCAGACAAAAAAAATATATATTTAAAAAAGCTTATTAAACATAAGAAACTGCACTTCATTAAATAATTAAAAGAAATTATGAATTAAAGCTGCAGAACTTAAATTACATAGTTAAAGTTAATTAAAAAATATTCATAAAATAAAAAATATATCTATATACCTACATACATATAAGGAAAGGGAAAATCCTTATACATACATAAATAATGAGAAAAAATTCAAAAGTAAAAAATGATAAATTAAATTAAGTTTCTATTTCCTATATAAGAAAAACAAAATATTAAATGAAACAGCTATTTGAAAAATACATACAAATGCAATATACATATATAAGCAAATAAACTTACATACTCATATTAGTTCTTATATGAAAATGCATCATAAAATATTTATCCTCAATTTAATGTCAAGTAGCTAAAGAACAAAAAGAAAAAGATCTGCATAACTGAAAACCGTGTCATGCTGTAAAAGGAAAATCTGGAAAAAAATTTAACAAATGTGTATGTTTTATTTTTAGACTAATTAAAATATTTTTAAGTCACTCCCTGTCTGCCAATTTTTTATATTACTTGTGTGTTATTAAAAATCCTTTTTTTTATTTGTATTCCTTTTTAATTGTCGTCTCATCTCAGCACTATCATTATAACCACTGACTCTTCTCTTTTTCGATAACATAACAAGAAAAAATCTCATTTTAACAACAAAGGCATATTCATACATACCTACATACATATACATATATACACATAAGAACACCCGTCATTTATCACACCACCCATGCATTGTTATTGTGCAGTACTTAAGTTGCACTACTTTGAGAGATCTACACTATATCTGGATTTTTAGTTCTCTTGCTGTTTTTTTTTTGTATGATACTGTTTTAGTTTTTTACACAGAGCTACCATGCAAACTGTATTTTGCAATACAAAGTTAATAAGATTTAAATAACTTATCCTTAATGAGAACAAAAACGAAAATATAACTTTTATAGATTTTCTGAAAATCTTATTAGAAATTCCGCTTGTGACAATTTTTTTTTAAATTCAATTTCTATTTTTTTCTTGCTATAAGTTTTTTTTTATTTTTTTTAAGAAGTTTTCTTTCAAATCATTTGTATTTGTTGCGACATAAACTAATTTAATTTGAAGAAAAATAATCACTTAACATGAGAAAAAAAAAAATTAAGTAACAAATTATTATTTAAAAATAATTCTTGCAAATTGCAAAGGATCATTGACCGCAGTTTCAAAACTTTTAAATGTTGAGACTTTAAATGTTTTAAGTAAAGAAATTTAACTACAAAATTTGTTGGTTAAATAGATGATTCGAAGAATGCTGATGACGGATATAGCGATCCAGAAAATGCTGCATTAAATTCTGCGGATGTCTAATTTTTCTTGTTTGCTTTGAAAAATGTCCGAATATATTTGTAAATAATTTTTCTTTTTTTTTCTTTTTTTTAGAAATTAATATAAAAAAGTTAACTCATGCCGAAATCAATTTAATTCCTTTGTTATAATATTAAATTGTTCAATTAATAAATTTATAAAAAATTACATTTTATGTAACATTTTTTCAAATTATATTTTGTTCAACTTTTTAAGCTTTTCAGTGTGATACTGAAACAACATTAACTGACACAAAAACAAGGGGAATAAAAACTAGAACATAAAATATCAACTTAGGCCTAACTAAAAACTATTTAGTTGGTTAAAAATATTCGCCTTCTTAACGTTCCTATTTTCTTAATTTACAAAAAATAAATCAATAAGGACCTTGCTTACAAAGTAGTAAAGCACCAAGCTTCCTTTCTTTTAGAAAAATTTCTGTCAATATTTTTAAAACTATTAAATAAATTAAGAAAAATCTAGAACAAAAAAAAAAAAAGAAAAACGAATATGTTAAAAAAATTGTCCGTGTTTAAAAAAAAAATATTAACTAATAATATTTAAATAGAAAAAAATATTGTTAATAGGTATCTTGATTTGCTTTTTATGCTTTTAATGTTTTGCTTATTATAATTTTGCATATGTATCATTAAAAAAATTAAAAAAAAATTTTCAGCTTCGCTTAAAAATCCTGAAACATTAAAATATAGATTCATCACACTGAAAATATAGTAGTTTTAAATTAAAAAAAGAAAATATCATACGAATATACCAATTGTGGAACTGCAAGCGAATATATTCAATAATAAAGTTAATATAATTGCTTCCCGTTATATTTGTCTAATAAATAGTTATATTTTATGTTGAGAATCATCATATCGAATCATAATTATTCTTTGTCGAGTAGGAGTCAAAATTCTTTGGAAAGAGTCTTTTTATCATTTCAATTACTCAACATAGTTATTAGTTTTGGATTTTTTTTTGTACAGATCGATTTAGTAAAGTACATACCGCCCGTAAAAGGCATATGAGGCATTGCTAATGTACAATGGCCTTAAAATAAAATTTTGAAATAACAATATAAATTCTACTAATCTTTTTTATATCAAATGTGCAAAATTGTTGACAACAAGGAATTAAACAAGGAATTATATATTTAGTCTGAGGCTTAACTCGACTTATTCAACATAAATTTTTTTTAATAAAAAAATTAGTCTTATTTTTCAAAGGCAAACGGTAAATACCACTTATATTTAGTATTTTTTTTAATCTACATACGTACACTCACTTCACATTGCAACCTACAAACATACATGCCAAGGCAAATTGATAACAGGTATACTCACGGCGAAAATGAATACAACACTGCGATAGAAACATGTACACTTTGTTTTTGTACAAATAGTTTTCGGCTGTCAAAAGCAAAGGAGAATATAACTTTTGACACTCGAAGAAGGAAAAATCACAATAGTCACCTGGGCTGTTAAGGCCACCTGTTGTTAATTCGCCTTGATACATGCTTAAAAACCACAAACAAAATAATTTGGTAACACTACTTTAACTAACTTCCGTTTGTGTTACTCAGAAACAGTCAAACACACCAAGAGTAACAAAGCATTGTTTATGATCTCTCTTTTCATAAATAGAGCAAAAGTTGAAGAGAAAAGCGCAGAAACTACTTAATGCAATTATTTCCGTTTACGTTACGTTGAAGGAAAAAAAGAGTTCCGCTTTAATATATACTGTTACATAAATATGTATGAGTATGTGTGTATTACAGAGATTAAAGTATTTGATGGGTATTGTGTAAGTTGTTGCCAAATTTTTTGTTATAAAAATATTTTTTTAATTTATTCTTTTAATGGTGTTGTACATTTTATATTGTCAATAAAAAGTGTGAAACTGTATTGGAAATAAAACATTTCCTAAAATGAAAGATATGTAATTCAACTATTTGCATACTTTTGTATTAATGTTGAGTGATACAAAAAGTTTCGTATGACAAATTAATCTTTATAACTCGAAAAACATTTTAAAAATAATTCAAATTAATGAGTATAAATATTAAATCCAAAAATAATTTGAAAAAGTGGAAATTTTGTGAGTAAATGTAAACTTAAAGAAACACGGTCGATAAGAGTCGTTCGGATAGCCAAGCTCGAAATATACATTATAAAGAAATAATTAGACGAAAAAATCCAAAATGTACAGAAGAAAGTGCTTTAAATAAACAGAGGAATGTACCTGGACATTCCTTAGAAAATCCATCATTTATATTTTTTTAACATTAACTGAATAGTTATTGTGTTTTATTTTAAAGATTTTTTAATTTTTTTTGTCTGTTTGCTTTATTGATTCAATCATGTTCTCATTTTATCAATTTGGCTTTTTAGACATAATTTGGTGAGCTATATGAGCAGTAGTGAAAGGGTCATGTAGATATGCTTTCCCAGAAGAAATAGATTTTAAATTTTACTTTTTAATAATAAATGTTTCATAAGAAATTCATTCAAATAGAAACTTTAATAGAAGTGAAATACTCTTGTAGTATTTGATGCAACATATAATATATTGTATATTTTATTTAAACAATTATTTATTAGACAATTATGAAAACATTTTCGCTTAACGTATATAAAATAAGTTCAATACAAGGCAGAACAGAACAGCGATTTTTTCTCATAATTTTTTTTTGCCCGTTATACATATATTAAAAATTAATGAAATGAAATGAATTTTACAATTTTTTAATATCTTTAAAAACTATAAGCAGAAAATATATATAATATATTATTTAGAAGATTCAGAAATAGGTTCAACGCTATCTGTTAATTACCTAATATAATCGGACAAAAATCTAATCAGATAAGAATCCACTCAACCACTAAATTTTGGCAATTGAAAATTTTGAATAATTTGTACTAATGGCCAGTTTTTGACTTCATATTTAAATACTTATTTAGTTAATTTGCATTTAAATTTAAGTAGTATTTAAATACAGTTTCAGTTTTTCAGTCATTTATGATCGTTCTCATTTAACTGTGATAAAAAATATGGCAGCATTACGAAATATCAAAATAAATCTCTACGAGTATTGCTTATGAAAAACAGCTGCTAACAAACACAACGAATTGCAAATTTTGTTAAAAATAATTGAAATATATTAAAAATACCAGCGATACTCATGCATTCATCACACAAACTTATTTTATTTATTAATTTATTTATTTGCCATTTTTATTAAGAATGCACACATTTCTTAAAGTATTTCTTAAAGCATATACATAAAGTATTGTTCTATCAACGGCTAAAATGTTGGTTTAGTTTTGTTTAGTTTTGCGAAACTACAACAAAAACTGCCATAACCATATGGTAAAACTGTATTATTTAAATGGACTTTAAATGGGCAAGATTGGTCATTTAAGTTTGATTTAAGTGTGCATAGAAAAACTGGATTTTGTACTTAAATAGAACTTAAATATAAATGACATTTAAATACGATGTCAAAAACTGGACCTAAGTACGTGTTGCCTTAATTTAATATTTCTAATCATTTAAATATTCTTTTTTTGCATTTTGAGTATAGATTTGTACCGTGCACCTTCAGATTAGTTTCAGGATATATAATATGATTTTATGGCAAGCGATGCTTAAAAATTTAATTTTTTTATTTGATTTATGTTGCATTTAACCTTTTTAGTTTCTTTGATTCCCCTCATTTTAATCCCAAATTTAAGAAAGAAAGGCAATTGTTGGCAACCCCTAAAATTCATTACAAAAAACACACGCGCAAACACTCGTTCTGGTTTAATTTTTTTTATCAGTTAAAGAATATAAGCTCAGCATAAGCAAATATTATTTATGTTAAAAGTTACCACTATTCGAGCACACTTCTTCTATAGTGTTCATATTTGCATGAACCATAAAGCTATTTATGGTTGGTTGTATATTGTACATTAAGTTCTACATTTCCTTACAAAATGGCAGTTAAAGCTGCGAGTAAAATTTACATTATGTAAAATCAAAAACGATATATGAAACAATGTTCACCTAAGTTTTAAGTCAATATGGGATTTAAAAATTATAAAGTTTAAAGTCGAAATTATATGTATGTTTGAATTCTGCTTAAATTCGGAAATTTAGCAAGATTATTTAAAATTCAGAATATTGGAAATATTTTAAAATGTAAAGCCAACATTATTAGACAAATTTCACTGTGACAGGCAGGTAACTGTGTTGCCACAGCCCACTTGGGTGCCTTTACGGATCGCATTGTGCTAAGACTAGATTTAAGTTTTGTCTGATTTTAATAGATACCTCTTTAGCAAAGTTACTGAATTCTTAGAAATTTAGTTAGTTTGTCGAAAAAAGGAATTCAGTGGCAACGCTGTTTATATCAGGCATCACATGTATTTCTCTTATTTTTCCTTTCAGAATGTGATGGAAACTATGTTTGAGCAATCACAATTATTTCCGTCAACATTGACATTATTCTGGAAGGTAGAAAATACATCTTTAACGTAATCATGTCGCACGGGAAACTCTGGTTGGGAAAGTCACTTTATTACTGTTATAATATATATTATTCCAGGCAGTTGTAAAACTAAGAATGTTGTCATTACTGTTAGCCGATTTACACAGCCGCCCAGAGTTAGAAAATACTTACTTACTTCAAGTCCATTTAATTCGTAACGAGTCGAAAGTGGCAGCATATTAAGCTAATTGTTTTCTAAAACGCATTTAATTAAACGACTTTATTAAGAAAATGTTTGCAGGTTGGTCCCACTAAAAAAATAATAATTTTACAACTTATAGGGCATTCGAATTGTTTAAATATCAGAATTGATTAGTGTATTAAAAAATATTAGAAAATATCACTAAGAAATCCAACTTTGATTTTATTAATTTTAAAATTAATTGTTTTTGGACTATTTAAGAATTATAACCTAATAAATAATTATAAGCCGGCTTAAGCCCATTTTAGCTTTTACAATTAATACAAACATTTTTAAACGTTTTTTCTTTTATAAAAAATTTCGAAATTAAAATATACGTAGACTTAAGCTGGATTACATTCAATAAATCTGGCAGCCCTACAGCCAGCCAACCAAAGAAGATGAGCAAACATTTATTAAAATGTTCACGTTTGTGGAAAAAACAAACGAAAAGGAATAAAAAAAAAATAAAACGAAATCAAGTAATTGTTATTTTAGCTAAGAAAAAATAAGGACACAATAAAGTAGTAAGATATAACTGTAATTTTCATAACACACATTGATATTTATTTAAGAGAGTGTGCGTTATGAACAGCGTTGCCGCTTTGGTCCAATCGGACCAAACTTGGTAGTTTTTCGTTTTTAAAAAACAGTTTGGTAGTTTGGTTGGTTTGTTGGATTTTTTTAAATTTTTGGTAGGTTTTCCTCCTGTAGCAAATTTTTAGCAATAGTAAATTTTTACCTTAAAAATTCAGAACATAAAATAAAAAGAATGTAACTTTGAATTAAATAAACAATCACAGCGAATAGTTTTACCACTGTTTTCAAAAACTGTTTTAGGTGTAATAAAAAACATCTCCGCTTTTTTGCATAAAGATGATTAAAGCTATAAACATCTCTGGTTTAAGAAACGCGAACAATATTATGAAATTGAAATTAACAATATTTTTGAGTGAAGTCTTATTTACAAGTGTTTGTATTAAAAAAATTAACAGACAAAGTGGAAAAGTAAGTAAACTTTTTTAACTGTATATATGTACCTATTAATTACATAAATATTTACTAATATTGCATGTAAAGAAACAGTAAAAAAAATTTAGAACCGAATGGTTGAGCGAATTTGATTGGCTTCAGAAAAGGGATGGGTGTTCATTCTGCAAAGTATGCTCTAAAACTATTTTAAATCATAACATCCATCTTAAAAATCACCAAAAGACAAATTTCCACCTCAACAATTACGGAAAAAAACCAAGTGAGTATAACAGAGTTTATGTGCAAGAAACGCATTTTTAAATTTTTGGTAGGCTGTGAACGATTTTGGTAGGATTTTTGAAAATTATTGGTAGGAAGTCAATTTCTTGTGTGGCAACGCTGGTTATGAATGAGACTGTTAACACATATTCGCTCATAAAGTCTGCCAAGCATTAAGTGTTTAGTGTGTTTGTAAGTTTGTCGGTTATCGAGCTTGTTTGTCTGTCTGTTGGCCTGTTTTTATGCTTTTATTGAGATAAACAAACATTACTCATTCTAGGATTACACAATCTCTTAAAAGATGTTGTTTGTGTGTGTGTGTAGATAACTGTTTGTTTGCCATCATTTGTCTGTCTGTGGGCTTTAACGTGCGGTCAAAAATAAAAATAATATGTACTCATGCCTTGTGTCTACATTTTTATCAACTTTATAGTTTCTTGTTTTTTAGGGAGCATTGACTTTTTACTTACTTACTTTGTTGGCGGATTGGTTGGCTGTTGGCAAGTGTCCTGAAAATTAAGGGTTTCCACCATAAAATTGTGCATGTTTGCACATGATTTTCCAATTATTAACTATTGTAAGCATAATAAAACTATTTTTTAAGGACATAAAGACAAACACACTACATTTATTTATTTTTATATTCATGCATACTTAACACTTGCAGCTAGTGCTGTCAGTTATGGCGATTTTTCGCCAAACGTGGCGATAAAACTCCTTCTGGGTGATAAAAATTTAAAACGACGAGATACCTGGCGGTAATTATAATACTTTTATATTTCGGTTTACTCATAAAGTAAAAGATACAAAAATAATGCAAATGTTAAAATTTAAAACTTAAATAAAAATTTAACCATTAAATTTTTACAAGTCACCAGGTCCTGCCTGTGCATAAAAATAGATCCAGCAAATTTAGTTACCTAAAATAATTGTCTTTATGTTTACTGAATGGAATTTCTCCCATTAATTATTATTTCTTTACCTCAATACTTCGTGGAATAACCATTATTTTTTATAACGTCTGTGCATAGTTTTGGTATTGAGTCCACAAGTTTCTGGCAGGTTTCTACAGGAACATTTTTCCACGCATCCTAAATTGAAGTCCATAGTTCATCTTTATTGAATGGATTAATTCCTAAAAGACGCATTTTTACTACTTGCTATAAGTTCTCGATAGAATTTAAGTCTGGGGACTGCGCCGGCCAGCTTAAAACCTTGACGTTCTGTTCTTCAAACCAGTCTTTTGCCCGCTTCGATGTATCTGTCGTGTCATTATATTCTTAAAACACCCACCGATGCGGCATTTCCAATTCGGCGCAAGGCATCATAGTGTCATTAAAAACATTTGCATAATAAACGGCATCCATTCTAACCTCAATCCGAAAGAAAGGCAAGGAAAACATCCACATACCATTACGATTCCGCCTCCATGTTTAATGGTTTTTGTGGTGTATTGTCGACGGAAGTCGGTGTAGGGATGTCTTCTGTCTAAATTGAACAAATTAACTTTCGCTTCGTCAGACCCTAGAATATTTCTCCATCTGCTTACAGGTCAATCTACATGATTTTGGGCAAATACTAATCTTTTCTTTATGTGCTTTTTACTGAGGTATGGGACCTTTCTACTACTTCTAGCCTTCGAATTAATTCTAATAAGAAGCCTTCTTATGGTTGAGGTTGAAGCATTTAGATTATGCTCTTTTTAAGAATGGAAGAGGTGTCAAAAGGATCTTTTTTTACATGACGCAAAATTGTTTACTCCACTAGAGGTGCAATTTTCGACGGTCTTCCTCTATTTTCTGCCCTGCTTACATATTTGACGGCGTTTTCCACCATTTTTTTATTCGGCAATTTGTCTATAATTTTTTCCTCATTCCTACGGGAGATATGTTAAGTAGATTTAATACAAATGAAATGTACCGCAGTAAGAATAGAAAAGTCAATAATAACATACAACAAATTGTGTATGAAAGTTTTGATACAAAAATTGATATGTGTTCTAAAATAAATTCTTCTTACTTTTAACACTTCAAACATGATTCACATGGATCATTGGAGAGATGTGCTTGGCGAAAAAGCTCCAAGAAAAACTGGCAACACTGATTGCAGTCTCATAAATTTCTCAAAAGCTGCTACATACAAATATGCATCTACATACATACATATACATATGTATGTATGTAGGTACATATGAATACCTATATGTACGACTACATACATACCTACACAGTATTTTTTTTGTTTGTTTTTATGGTCTTTTTTTTTTCTTTGATCTTCTTATCATAACGCACTTAAATATTGCAAAGACTTTCTAGTCATAATTCTATTAAGTCATGTTGACACACTTACACATACATATGTATGTTTGTATTTCCGTATGACGAGAATTAGGTGTTACATCCATTCCTCTATTATCGTATTTCATTTTGTTGTTGAGTATGAAGTGATCTTTTTCGAGTTACCCACATAATGCCGTTTTCACTGAATGCGAACGACAACAAACAAAAATGTCAAACATAAATATGATGCTCCCTATAAAATAAAACAATACTACATCAGCAGAAAGAAATAAGTATTTTTTATAAAGGAAGCAATCCCTTTGTTTGGTGGTGCTTCAATATTTTCGACAAGCGTCAGTGGAGATAGAGGCACATCTACACCATGAGTTCTTAGGTTGCACATGCCGTCAGCGTAAAAGACCGACCCACTTGGGTTCCAAAGGTCCCGATATGAGTTCTTAGTATAGCCGAAAATTCTCTCATGTTCTTCCTTGAAGTTCTGTTTCTTAACTGCCATTGCCCTAATTCACTAATTCCCGATGCACGGAACTTTCGGTATCCGAGGATTTCGTGTCGGTAATCTGAAAAGTATTTATTAATACAATTGCTTCACTTGCACTTCGTAATTTTTTTAAATAATTTTCTTTTTCTATTTTTAAAAGTCGCCGTTCTTGTCGCGCACTACAGTTCATATTTCTTTTTATTAATAATATGTACTTTTATATTTATTACATACTGTTATAATTTTAATTTTACCACTTTAGATTGTAAAATGTACATACACAAAATTGTTTACGAAAATAAACAATGGATGGCATCAGAGTTACCACTATGTAATCTTTCAACAAATATCATACTATGTAGTTCTAACTGCACGAACTGTACAGCTTTTGGCAACACACTTTATGCAATCGTCAAAACGCGAACACTTGTCGGTTAACAACAGACTCTTGTTGGAAAATAACATGGTCCATGACTGCATTACATAGGACCATGTTGTAGCTAGTCCATTTTAGTTACAATGGAACACGTAGCCCAATATCATCTGCAGGCATACAACTCAGTCGTATATGTATACATAGTTAAATAAAAATGTGTTTATGATATTGCACTGAAGAATGTTTATGCCTTTCAATTGCATATAGTAATTTGTATGGTTAAAAAAAGTTTAATTTTAATAATCAATTCATATGAATTTTGCATTTTTTTAATTTTTACCTTATTTGGACTGTTACGAGTATGGTTACAGATTGGTCCCATTGTAAAACCAGTTCATAATTTAAAAAATTTAAGGGTATCTTCATACAACATACGAGGGCTGCTATATGTATTTCTGGCCTGGCAACACTGAGAGCTGCCAAGTGCAATCTGACATTTCCATTGGAAAGTTTGTTCTCGTTGGATCCCGCATAATTTGAAAGTCGCTCAAATAAAGGCTCGTGTCGATTGGTGCAAAGAAATGTTGCAAAAATACGATTGCGGTGCTTCAAAAGACGTTTATAAGATCGTCACAGGTGACGAATCATGGATCTATGCGTATGAGCCCGAAACGAAACAACAATCGACCGTGTGGGTCTTCAAAGACGAGCAAAATCCAACGAAAGTTGTTGTGGAAGAAGCACTTCAAAGCAAATGGTCGCCTGTTACTTCGGCAAAACTGGTCATTTTGCGACTGTTCCGCTTGAGCAACGTAAGACGGTCACTTCTGAGTGGTACACTACAATTTGTTTGCCTGAAGTCATTGGAGAAATTCGAAAAACCAACAAGAGAAGACGAATCATTGTTCACCATGACAATGCGAGCTCTCACACATCGGCTCAAACCAGAGCGTTTTTGACCGGCCAAAACGTCGACTTAATGGGTCATCCGCCGTACAGCCCTGACTTGGCACCTAATGACTTCTTCTTGTTTCCGCACATCAAGAAAAAAATGCGTGGCCTACGATTTTCGTCGCCAGAAGAAGCTGTTGAAGTGTTCAAAAACCATGTTTTAGAGGTGTCTCAATCGGAGTGGAAAAAGTGCTTCGACAACTGGTTTGAGCGCGTGCAAAAGTGTATAAATCATGCTGGAGAATACTTTGAAAAACAATAAAATCATTTTTGATTATAAATATTCGCATTTTCACTATTAGGCCAGAAATATATAGAGCAGCCCTCGTATGTACATGTTTTTTACGTGTTTACGTGCTTAACAACAATTATAAAATTTGGATTTGTTACCCGCCATAGACAGTCCGCTATAACAAGTAGCAAATTTAAAATTAGAAGTTAAAAGGCGTCCCCACAACAGACCTATATAGACCGATGTTTAAATCGTTATATACAAACACTTGGAAATTAAACGGAATTACTTTATTCAATATAACAACACTTATAAATAGGTATTTAAAATTAGATATTGAAGGGTGCCCTAATAGTTGATTTATTTTGATGTGTATATTCAATTTTTTGAACAACAATAGACAAACGCTTCGAATTTAAGCAATTTTTTTTTACTGTTTTTTAAAGTCAGTCAAATTGCCTAAATAATAAATAAAAACAAATAAATATTGTATGGTTTCAGTATATTTTTACAGTTTACCTATTTCTTTGAACAATGTCTAAATTAGAGCTGCAAAACTATCGATAGTCGGATAGTCACTCTTTTTGTTGAGAATTTTTGATGTTGTTTTACGGGTGAGTTTAATTGATGAAACCTACCTTTTATCCATTTATTTTACTAGGTAGTGTCAAAAGTTGTTTGTATTTTACTACGTTTGTTTACGAATATCAAAAAAACACTAACAACAAGCATTTGCAAAACAAAGCAAGTATTTGTATATAGAGCAATTATCTTTCATTTCGCTTTCTGTTTTTGATATTTCTAACGGACAAAGCAACAATAAAGAGCAAAGTTTTTTTTTTTGCAATGTTGTATTTGTAAAATAAATGTACCATGGACAAAGCTTGCTATTAGGGCTTTTGTTATCGAAATGCAGCTAAGATGACTACTTTTTGTTTGCTTTTATCAAGTATCATATGTTTACAAAGGATCTACACGGGATAAGATCGGGGATATTAATGTCAACAAACGGATAGCTAGTTATTAACTTAATGTTTCGTTAAAAGAAAACATTTAATCGTACCATTCAATCAAAGTAAAATCGGTTAAAATTTTGTAGTTGGCACACTGTCACTTTAAAAAGACTTACTACCATCCCTAAATTAGGGCGTAAAGCAATTGGAAAATCCAATTTTGACAGTGCGTTAGGAAGTGAAGTTTGCTGCTTGTTGGTTTGTCTTGTTGTTGTTTTTATGGTTGAAAAGTAATGACAAATTAGTTATTTTCAAGGCAATATATCGGTTTTATCTCTTCTCTATTCTTATACAGCGGGTTTTATTCAATTAAATGACTTAACATTACTGTTAAAGGCACACAGTTGACGCTCTTATTTAAGTATGGCATTGCAGCGCAAAATCCCGACATAAGAATGCGTTGCGCCTTACGCGCTAATTTAGGGATGGCAGTTAGCTTAAAATGGAATTCTCATGGCACAGCAAATATATTTTTCGCGAAATCTTTTAAAAAAATTTTGTCTTCAGAGTAAATATTTGAATAATATGGCATAAAATAATATAGGAAAAAACATATTATGTGCATCTTCCGGAAAGTCGAACATCTTACAGACATTCCGTAATTGTTACACTCTTTAAAAATTATTAATCACTTTTTTATTCTGTTAAATATCTACTTATGGCACAAAACAGAACCAAAATAGAATATGAACTCTATAAAAAATTGATCGTCCCACCAATCTGTTAGAACCATCACTGTGCACTACATAAGCCAGGTTCACACACGTCAAGTTTTCTGGATATTTGCTGAAGAGAAAAAGCGCAATAAGATGAGTCTGCACTTCTATCTCTTTAAAAAAAAAGACTAGCTGCAAAAAATCTTGACGTGTGTGACAAATACACAAATGAGAAAATATTTTTCCTACTCTTTGACGCTTGTGGTAAAACAGAGTATCTCCAAATACTAAAATTGAAAAAAAGAAATTGCGTTTTTTATTCAAATTAGTAAATTTATTTCAGAAATCATTAAACCCTATATGTAGATGTGGATGTTAGTGTATATTATGTTTGCAGAATTTAAATACACTAACTGTATTAAGTTTTTTTTTGAGATAACCTCTTTGAACCTAAATAAAAAGATTTTTATTCCAAATTGTTAAAAAAAAGCACATTTAATAATAACATTCCAAAGATCTCGTATTTGGCATAAACAAATTTTTATTCGTAATAAATATAATTTTGATTGAAAGAGTTCATTGTTAATGTTAAGTTAATGGTGAAGTTAATGGTGAAATCCCAAGCTGTGTGATAAATAATAAAGGTAAAACTTACTTTTCTGTGCAATAAATTAATGCGGTCCACGCATGACGAGTTTTTGCAAAAATCTTATGAAAATTCAAAGTGTTTTCTTAAAAAATATTAATAATGTTTAATCGAAAAGTGTCCAAAGCTGATGCAGAACGTTGATGCGGCGTTGACTTCTCTCCTTAAATGTTCGAAATATTGTGGGACAGCCGACATATCTCGCTTTTTGTCCTTATACAAACCGATAAACATAAATCCAGTTGTGCTTAGTTACACTAAAGTACGCGATCTGAAAATGTCTCTTGTAGTAATGAAATTATTTCACGTGTTGAATGGCTTATGTCACTGTCTTATTGAAGTGAAAAGGCGTAGATATAAATGTCATTTAATCAAGGGGCAAATAACTCTGTTATCATGTTGCCATGAACTGGAGCGTACTTAGGATCTGACGAGTAAGTTGATGGCTTACCGTCAGCGTAATTTTGTGTGTATGTGCCACCAGATGGTAGGTGCAACTGGAAAAATTAAGCAACTTCAATCGGTCGTATCTACAGTTATATAGGACGTAAATTCGTGGACCTATTGGGACACTTAAATAAATGCCCTGTGTCGTGAGGGCTTTGGAAATTCGCTGAGGAAAGGTATCAGAACTATTCGTTCACAGTAGCAGTTGAGGATACTACGCCAACCGGGTCATACTTGTACTAAAACTAATCTTGTTTACCTGGGTAAAAGCCTTTCGTTTTCTGAAATCGAGGGTGAGTGTTCATTTGGGTCTTTAATTCATCTATAGACATTTATAGCTCCTGAAACCGGCTGCTGATGCAAAAGTTTTTGGGTATCCGCAATGGCCTTCTTGCCTATTATAAATGGATTGGTATCCGAAATATTATTGCGATAACGCCTAAAGTCCTGCCGAATGTGTGCTGCAGACGGATCTCGAGGCACGGCCACTAGAAATTAATTAGTCAGTAATTCATTGTATGGTCTGACCGGAAGCATCCTACACATCCGGTAGCGATTCTTAGGGCATTATTTTGTGCAGTCAGTAAAACTCGCCATTAAGTACCGCTAAGAAAAGATTTGCACATCGAGGCGCCACAATTAAAAGGAGAGAGCGACCAATTGCTTTGTATGTTGCCACAGTAGTCTCCTTAGTCATTTCCCAAGAGGTGCCAGCGGATGCTTTTGGGATTTTCTGCGAGTTTTCACTTTGTGGTCGTTGTAAATGGCGTGGGATAGGAAGTGATGCCAATATAGTTAAATAAGCTGATGTTGCCAGACTACACCAAGACATTGCGAACATCTAAATATCACAACACATATGTTCTTGATGTCAAGAACTAAAAAGAAATATTTTTAATAGGCACCTCCACCACACTGAGGAGCTATATAAACGATGCCGGTGCCAGGACTTGTTAAGTAAAAATCCTTCATTTAGAGTTTTAACTGAATCTAGTCATGAATCTCTTCCAATTTAGAATTTTTGATAGCTTATTCCAACTTCTTTCTTTTCACTTTACCTCTTAACTATTTCTTTCCTTCCTTAACAGGGAAGCAATCCTAATAAATGTACACTATTATAATAATTAAAATTTTCATTTCATTACAGTCAACTATTTCGGATTTATAAACAAATTTCGATTGTCAACTAAGTGAAAATTTATCTTCGTCGAAGAATATCAAAAGCGAAGATAAGAAGAGAAAACAATAATGGCAGAATATCATGAATATACGGATCAGTATAGAGTACCGGTTATAGCCAAATTGCTACATGCTCTGCCGCACTACAATATAACGTTCCATAAAATAAATAATACATTTCGGCCCAATGATGAAATATATTTGGAGGTAATTTTAATTTTGTTTGGATTTAAAAGAAAAAAAAAAAAATAAAATATTTTTGTATTTTTGCAGAGTTTGGGTATTTTGGGTTCAGTGCCAGCTGCATTGTTAATTGTTTCACTGTTGGGTTTGTTGCTTTATTTAATGACACGATGTTGTGATCGTAAGCCACGACCAGCCCACTCCATAACAAATTTAAAAGTCACCCTATCTATAGTTACTGTAATGTGTTGTGCTGCAATCGGTTTGGGTAAATAATAAAAGAACAAGGTTTTTTTGTTTATCCTTAAAGTCCTGTAATCTCTTTAAACAATTTTTGCAGGCCTTTATGGCAATGATGATTTACATAACGGACTGCTAGAGGTTTTAACTGCAGGTCGTAAGGTTGACAATCTGGTAACCACTGTTCGCAATCAGACTCATATTTTGGAAAACACTCTAAAGAATCGTATTAGACCTCAACTAGTTGAACTGGCCGATATATTCGATCAACCAGTTTCAAATCAATCTGCTCTTTCTGTACTTTTCGTTTCGCTCAATATAGTACAGGGCAATGTAACCTTGGCTACTAATGCTGCCAGTGATATACGCCGACCCTTGACCAGTGTAACTATGACTAAATTCTTATCGGTGCGTGTATTACCTTGTGCAATATAAAAAACTGTAGTTTTTAAATGATTTTTATTTATTCACTTTTGGTTTAATTAAGGATGGTGATAGAGTGGAATTGATACGTTGGCCTGGGACGGTGGCCACATTAGCTTTACTTTTAGTGCTTTGTGCTGTTCTCTTGGTGGGCGTGGCAAGACATTCTCGCTGCGCTTTAATTTTGTTTAGTGTTTGCGGCTTATTGGCAGTCACTGGTTCCTGGCTAATGTCCGGCCTCTATTTATCTACATCAGTCGCTGTGGGAGATCTTTGCATAAACCCGGGCGACTTTTTAGTGTCAGTGGCACCAAGAGATCTACCGACAAATGTTTTGTTGCACTACACCCAATGTGAACCGGGACACACAAATCCCTTTACCCAGCGTCTTAGAGAATCTCAAAATTCGTTGAACAATGCCCGCAGTGCTATGGCAACGGTAATGAAGATTTCTTTGGTACTTTTTAAATCTTCGGGCTTACAACCCAAACTAGGAGCAGTTAATGCCGATTTGAATAGTAGTGAACGTTTGTTAACTCAACTAACAGCTTTAGTCGATTGTAAGACGGTGCATCACAATTTTCTGGCGGCTAGTCGTGGCCTATGCGAAGGAGGTTTACTTGGCTTGGTACTTATGCTAATTGCCAGCTTTATAGCCGCTATTTTGCTGACCATAATGGTGTGGGTGGATTCACATACCTGGATCTATATAAGAAAGCGTAACGATTATGCTCAAGTGGACGAACCGTCTTATATATCTCACCCAGCGCCCCAGAACCATCAACAAATGTTGAACGCTTCGCGAACACTGCCCAGGAATCACAACGGGTGAGAGTTAAAAAAGTAAAAGATTTTATTTAAATTCTCGTTAAATCTTATTTTCAGACACTTTAGTCCACCGGTCGTTAGTGGCTCGCATACTTTGCAGCATCCCTCGAAGAGACATGCACAACACGAGATGATGGCACATGTGCACATGCAGCAGAACATGAGGGCTATGGGCACGCATACGCTTGGTCGTTTGCCGTCGCACAATCATAGCCCCACACACCTAAGCGGTAAGAGTTGTTACAAATGTTCAGAAGCCATTCTTTCTCTACAAAAACCTCTTTTAGCGTAATCTATTTTTATTCTTTTGTAGAAGATAGATTTCTTGATAGTTTTCAAATTCCTTTAATTTTAAGTCATTTAATATTTATTCAATTGAGACTTATGGCGCTGATTTTAATTTTTTAGGCCCAAATAACGGTAAATATGCAACCTTAAGCAAACAATGCAAAACATTGGAAGCAAATGATTTTTACTGAAAATCGTCATCAGTCTGTAGCGATCCCAAAAGGCAAACAACGGTGGTGTCCCAACAGCAGCAGCAACAACAGCAACAGATGGCTCCTCAACCAATATATTGTCACCATCCACACCCTCATCCTCATTCACATGAAGCAGCAGCAGCGGTGGCAGCCGCCCAGCATCAACATGCCATTTACCACCAACAACAGCAACAATATGGCACGTACTCCACAGCTGCTCATCAACATCCCCAGGCGCATCATATGGTCGGTCAACATGGTCAACCAAATCAAATCTATCAACAAATACCCAGTCACATGGCAGCTTTAGCACAAAATGGCAATCAGGTCAACAATCCACATTCTATATATCAACCGTTGGTGGCTGTTAGTCAAGGCTCGATCTATGTTTCCAACTTGGCTACGATGCGACGTCAAAGTTCTCAACAGAATAGTGTAAATCCCCAAATACCTGGTCATCATCCACAACAGCAGCAACAGGGACCAGTAGGTCGTATGCCACCCTCAGCACATCATCAACCACAACAACAACAACAACAACAGCAGCAGCAACAACAAATGAAGTCTCCCCAAGAAGTCTTAAATATTTCACGTACCGAATCAATGGATTCGGCCATCTATGATCGTGACAAAGGCATTTACAAGTGTTCTACCCTACGACAGGGTGGCAAATTTGATCCCAAATATAAACCGTCAATTTTGAATTGTCCCCTACCAGAGATACCAAAAGATGCTGAACCACCCAGTGTCGAGTCAATATATCAACAGCAAAAACAACACCAGCATTATTCAAAGTGAGTAGAAAATATATTCCAAGTAACGATTTAAAATACCTCCATTTTGACGATGAAGTAAAACAAAAAGTCAAGATCGTTTAAGTTTATATTTGATCTTGATTGTTATTACTTAACAATTCTTCATATTTATTTGAAATAAAGTAATGAATTAACATAACGTTAATTTTTTTTAACGGAACATGCATTCTAAAAACAAAACTCTCTTATAGTGCAGTCACACGGTCAAGTTTTAGTTGAATTCTCTTTCAAGAAATTTACACATACTGCTAGTCAAAATTCACAAAAATGTAAAGTTTTTAAAGTGTGAGAGTATTGGTAAAAAAAACCATGAGAGTAATTTAAAAATTTAATGAAAACTTGATCGTCTGAAGAAGAAATTTATTTATTTATCAAAAAATGGCAGCATTGGAAAAAACGCTAAAACGAATTCAAAAAAGGTAGAAGAGAAAAAAAAAATCTTTAATACAAGAAAAGAAAATGCATAAAAATTAAAAAGACAAAATAAAAAAATTAAAGTCTGGATATGAGAAGTGAAAAAAATTTAAAAACAAATAAAAAAGGCAAAAAAAAAATATTGAAAAAGGAGAAAAATTAGGAAAACCGTTAAAAGCTCGTAAATCATAGAAAAGAGTTTAAAGTGTAAAAATAAAAAAAACAGAGTCAAATTGAATAAATTTATCAAAAAATATTTTAAATGGTTGAATAATCGATTAAATTTAAAAGAAGTAATACCTAAAAATGGGCTTAATCGCGAAAAAGACCCAACTTTAAAAAAAATCGGCAATAAAAGAGAAGAAAGAAATTAAAAAAATAATAATATTAAAATAATATTTGATAATAATCCTAAATAAAATAAAAATTGTTTTTGATTATCGTGTCTACGCGGACGAAGTAAAACAAAAACTAAAATTGTATTTTGTTTTTTATAAAATAGCATAGTTTAAATTAGACGCAATTAACTACAGATGTACTTAAATATAATTTGAATCAGTCATTTTATTATTTTAAATAAATAAATTTTTCTTAGGACTCTCCAGCGTCCACCTATGAAGTTGCCACCACAAATGAAAGCTATACCACCACCTCGTGTTGGTACACCTAATTCACCACCACCACCTCCCGATAATAACGACAATATTGGAGGCGGAACTGGAGGAAAACCCTATAGCCATCAAAATGGTGGCAACAATCTGCACATGGTTGCCTCCGAAACCACCACTAATACTGGCAATTCTGTCACAACAAGCATTTCAAATGGGTCTGACATAAATCGTCAAATGAACAACGATACGTCACTGCCACCCCCACCACCAATTGAAACACCAGTTGGTTCACCGCCGAAATCAAATAATATATTGCACAACAACAATACAGCTACATCGAAAGCACAACAACAGCACCTAAACGAAGATGATGATCTGCCACCTCCTCCACCACCACCTGCCATGAATGATGATTCAAATTATGCAGTAACAGAACTTTAAAGGTCATCTCTAACAGCAACATTCAAACAGTAGCAGTCGCATAATTTTTAGGCGACAAACTGTTCAAACATCTTAACAATTAGAGAAAACGAAGAAAAGAGCATTAAATATTTACTTACCGTCTCTTGACTCGTATTCTCTCTTTTTGATTAAGATTAAATTAAATTGTTTAATGAAAAAAAATTAAAATATTACCATACTCTGGCATTTCGATGCTAGTTTTTTATCCATAACTGTATGTATATATGTAGAAAGTTGTGTTCAATTATCAAAAGAACTTTAACCAAAAATAAGAAATACCAAAAATTTTATCAAATAATTTAAATGTTTGGGGCTAAAACGGGTTATTTCAAAAAGAAAAAGTTTGGCAAAATATCGCTTTAAACTTTATTAGTTACAGGCTGATGTAAAAAAATCTTGGTTTATTTAATAAAGAAATAAATAAAGAAATAAACCAAAATTATTAACAAATTGTTAAAAGCATTAAAAATGGCATTTGATAGAAGGATGGATGGATGGATTGTCAAACGGCATTAAACAATTTGTAATAATTTTTGTTATTGTATTATATTTATCCAAAATATACAATATTGTAATATGTTTGTAGATATATTTTTTATTTTATTTATTATTTTTTTAATAACATTGTACAAATATATGATTTGATAAAATAAATTTATATAAATATTGTAGCAAACGCTTTCGCTATTTGGGGCAAAATTTTTAAAATCATATCTAGTTTTTAAAACCTCTAACTTTTCAAAATCTATTGACTTTTAAGATAATTAAGAACGCTCAGTCGTCCTGCAGGACGCTTACAATTTTATTCCTTAATTTAGACATTGTAGTTAGTTAAATTGTTTATAACACTTAACTGTAAAACTTTTAAATATCCGTAAATGTTTATTTCAATTTAATTTTTATTTATTATCGTAGTTAGATCACGGTTCGTCTTATTTTTATTAATTTGATAATAATATTTCAGAGATCATGATGGTTATTTTTAGAAATATAACCTTGCGGCAAAACTTTTTAAGCACGTATTTCTACTCATGGCGAAATCATTACCAGGTGATGGCATTGCCGAATTTTTTATTTTTGACGTTGTTAGAAATGTCAAACTCCATATATAAAAAAATCAGCAAGGCGAATAAATTATAAGGTGGTAGCGATGGCGAATTCATTGATTTTCGCCGGTAGCCTAACTGTCAATCTCCATATATAAAAAATCTGTATCATGGCGAAATAATAATAGGTGGTCGGAATCAAGGCGAATTAATTACCAGGTTGCAGCGTAGGGAAATTCATTCATTTTCGGCGAAATCATTACTGCCCAACTTCATATATAAAAAATCTTTATATTATGGCGAAATAATACTAGGTGGTCGCAATGGCGAATTCATTAATTTTTGCCGCAAACGTTAAATGACAAACGCCATATAAAAAAATTATACACAAGGCGAATAAATTATAAGGGGATAGCGGTGGCGAATTCATTAATTTTCGCCGGTATTCTAACTGTCAAACTCCATATAAAAAAAATTATCTAACTGTTATCAGATTTTTTATACATAGAGTTTGACAATTAGGATACTAGCCAAGGCGAATTAATTATAAGGTGATAGCGGTGGCGAATTCATTGATTTTCGCCGGTAGCCTAACTGTCAATCTCCATATATAAAAAATCTGTATCATGGCGAAATAATAATAGGTGGTCGGAATCAAGGCGAATTAATTACCAGGTGGCAGCGTAGGGAAATTCATTCATTTTCGGCGAAATCATTACTGCCCAACATCATATATAAAAAATCTTTATATTATGGCGAAATAATACTAGGTGGTCGCAATGGCGAATTCATTAATTTTTGCCGCAAACGTTAAATGACAAACGCCATATAAAAAAATTATACACAAGGCGAATAAATTATAAGGGGATAGCGGTGGCGAATTCATTAATTTTCGCCGGTATTCTAACTGTCAAACTCCATATAAAAAAAATTATCTAACTGTTATACAGATTTTTTATACATAGAGTTTGACAATTAGGATACCAGCTAAAATGACTGAATTCGCCATCGCTATCACCTTATAATTAATTCGCCTTTATTATACATATTTTTTATATTAGGAGTTTGACAGTTGGCAATTACGGCGAAATTAATGAATTCGCAATCAAGACCACCTGTATTATATCGCCAACCTCCATATATTCAAAAAAATCTGTATGTAATCAACACGAATTAGTTATAAAGTGATAGCGATGGCAAATTTATTGTTTTTTGCCGTTAGTTTGACAGTTAGACTACTGGCGAAAGTGAAGTAATTCTCCATCGCTACCACCTTATAATTAATTCGCGTTGGTATATAACAAGGCGAATCAATTATAAGGTGATAGCTGTGGCGAATTTATTAATTTTCGCCGGAATCCTAACTGTCAAACTCCATATATAAAAAATCTGTATAACAGTTAGATATATTTTTTATATATGGAGTCAAAGCGAATTAATTATAAGGTGATAGCGGTGGCGAATTCCTTAATTTTCGGGTTATTTGCTTACATTGTCTGATTAACTCAGCTACGTAAAGCCTTTTGGTTTTACAGAAGCTCCCATCGGTCATCGAATTTAGAAGAAAAAATACGTGGAATGCTGAGTTGTTGACTTTTTTGGATTTAATTGCACACTTTCGGCCACAGCAGCCACATACGCACTGTACGACGACGACCATGAGTGTTGTCCACTAGTAACTCAGTTTCTCAAACTTTTGGCACAATTCGCTTGCTTGCGGTCGCGATTGGTGTTTCAGTTCAGCTTGAAATGGTTTATCACAAGCGCGCAGTTTAAATAACACAGCATTCACTTAGTAAATTAAAAAAAAATTGTTTAGGCGCAGGCAAAGCAAAGTTATGATCTGACTGAACTTTCAATCAAAATTCAATTAATCTTGAATTAAAATTCTTATCTAAATTTTTAATCGGATTAAATCTTTCATAAGTCTTCTTACTCTCAAAAAGCACAGAAATATTAAAAGCTGTAGCTAGTTAAATCAGTGAAGCTTTCTTGTTAAAAAAAACGATAGTCATGATCGCTTTTATAAATTGAGTCTACAGTTTGTCTTTAATAAATTCTTAAATCTCAAAAATAAAACCTTAAACAATCCCTCTGATTTCTTGCAGTGCATGAAAATAATAAATATGATAAATTAAAATAAAAAACAGCTAAAAAAACACACTGACTTCAACTCCAAAACAAACAAGTAATAATTAAAGGAAAAATCTCACAAAAATCAAGATAAATTTACAAAAATCTTAAACTTTAGATAAATGTATTTAAGAATACTTGTATTTTTATCAAAAATCAATTATTAAATATAATGACAAGTAAATAATGAATATAAAATATAGAATTTGAAATGAAACCTATTGCATTTATTTGAGAATTTTATTTTTCTTTACTAATATTATTATACTACACATAAGTACATACTTTTTTTTTTAAATTTACATACTTATATACTTAAAAATGAAAAACTGAAACAAAAAAACAAATCAATTATCAATTTTACTTGTATATAAATTATTATAATTACTATACTGAAATTAAAAAAAAAAAAACTAAAAAGAAAATTATAGTAATAAAAAAAAGAACTCATCAGGAACAACTATTTTTTTGGCATAAATCTTCGTTTTGAGGTTAAGGTGAATAGAGTTCTTTTAAAAACGATTTAAAACAAAAAATAAAAAAAAATTGTTTTTCTATAATTTCGATAATATCGATTAGTACGTATCGAATCGTCTATTTATGATTGCTTATAAAATAAAAAATGAAGAGGAAATTGTGTCATTTTGAAGTTCTTGTTTACAGGAGGGAACGAAGATGCTTTTAACTATTGACGCGATGTGGAATGTGTTTGACTGTTTTGTCGGTACTACAACGGAATGTGTTCTGATGAAATCAGTAGTTTTTTCATCAAAAGCTCGTCTTTTTGTGGGATAATAGATTTTTTTCCGAACACTGATTTAATTGGAAAACCTCTATTCCTTAAGGCCGTGTCAGATAAAACTTTGTCGCTTTGCGTGACGTTTCAAACTTTGAAAAAAAAAGCGTAAAACACACGGCCTTTAGCCCTTTACCGTTTTGGCAAAGTTTCGATCTATGCAGCACATTGGGTAGCACTTATTTTTTTTCATTTTTTCTCTATCAGTGATTTTCCATAAAATTGCCTTGTATTATCCCTCTTAGAGTTTTTATTAGATTTAAATCAGGACTTTGTGCTGGTCAACGTAAAGTTTTAATTTTCTTATCTGCAATCCAGTTTTTTACAATACGTGAACAGTGCTTGGGGTCTTTATCCAATTGAAATGTTCTAGCTAAGGGTAAAGAATTTGCATTATTTCCCTCCAAATGCTTACTTAATATACCCTTGTACATTTCACCAGTCATTTTTTCTTCAATTTATAGTCGTAGTTTACGGTTTTCTTCGTATATTTAGGACTGTATTCTTGAAGAGGTGGCCGTCTGACATATGGCTTCCATCATTGGCGATTACATTAAGTTTCGACTCGTCGCTCCAAATTACCAATTTCCAGTATCTAAAGTCCTTTCAAAAATTTTCTTTGGCAAACTCTTTCTTTTGCTTAATATATTTTTTTTGAGGCGTTCGGTTTTTTCGAGTTATTCGTCCATTCAGAGAATTATCTTGCAAGCGACATCGGACGGTTTGTGCAGATATTTTAACATTATGATGGACAATTTTTAAACCTTTTGTGTTTTTATAATATGTAATTGCATTACTGATGCTTCCAATAAATTTGAAATTTTCGCAATATTTTCATATTTTTTTTAAAGTTTCCCAAATGAGTTTCTTTCATTTGAACTTGATTTTTTGTTCTTGCCCATTGCGTCGAAGTCTAGTAATTGTGGTGAAATTAACTCAAATTTACCGTTTAAAAACAGAATGACTTATTTACGTAAGCAAACTTGCAACGACGCTAACAGATCAATTCTTTAATATTCACTGAAAAATAAAACTTTTGAACGCCTAATAAATAATCACAATTGCTAAAGTAACGGTAACTTACGATCGTAAAATATCAGGGATGTAAAAGAAAGTATGTTCTTGTTTCTTATGGAATTAAAAAAAAAATGGGCAAAGATTCAAATCAAATCTCCGCAGGCACTACTTTTTGTATCCTTCTTCCCATAACTTAATTTCCTAGTCCTGATACAGTGGTAAAACTACAAAGTTTACAGCTTTTTTAAGCTTTCAAGAGTATTATATTTCATGCATTGCATGCCAAAAGTCTGAAAAGATGGAGGAAGAAAACTACATGCCGTTTGCCTCGAATATTGGTTTCAAAAAAAAATTTTCTTTTTGTTCATGGGAAGGGGTTAAGACATAATAATATATTTTCTTTGAATATCCAGTAATGTCTGGCATTAAAATAAGGATCACGTCACGTTATATACCGGCTGTAGCAAATGACTGTTCTGCCATGAGGCCAAGTGCTTGCAATTACGCAGACATCTGTGATGAAAAAGGAAGTCGATTTTTATCAGTCAACGCGTCACGACGTTCCGAAGTCACTAGTATAGAGTAACCGGGGCTTAGTGTTATGAGGTTCTGGCTCATTCACTGCGCTTTAATATCCACTTTTGAGGAAAAAATAAATATTAATTACAATGACCTGGTGCTTTTTTTGCACTTCGTTGAAGGTTAAGTTAATAATTCTGCTGCCTTAAAGGTTAAGAAATATAATCTCGGTTATTAAAATCCTTGAACCGAGTCGCAAAAGTGTAGTAATTTGATATTTTGTGTGGTTTTCACAATGTCTTCAAGTATTAGCTTTACATCTTGTTAAATTATGAGACTTCAAACAAATGCACCAGGGATGGAAAATTTTAGTTTTTTAATTGTACGATAAAATACTTATTTTTAAGCAAAAGTCGTAAATGTTATGGATAACTTTATCGAGTTTACGAAATTCTAAATATTTTGATAAAAATGTGCAAATTTTTTTCAATTTTTACAACCTGATTTGAAAAATAATTTATCCATTAGAAAAGAAATGTTAAAAAAAATTTTTTAAAATCAGGTATTAGATATAGTAAAGTAAGTAAAGAATTAACTTGCTTTGTTGGATCTATTTATAATTAAAAATTTACTCTTAGAAAATGTATTAAAAAAAAGATTTTTCCATCCCTGAAGTGCACTGGTTTACGGTTTTTATCCTTTTGTTAACTCAAGCTTTTTGTCTGGAGTCTTTTCTATTATGATTTTTAAAGACAAATTTTAAAAATTTTAGCATTCCATTTTTTCCAGAACAGAACTTCGAAAATAATTTCGAATTTTCAAATAAACTTAAACTTATTTATAAATTCATTTTCTGGAAAAATAGAAACTATTAGGCCATGTAAATCACATTTCACTAATTTCGAAAGTTATTTCAAATTTGTAAACATTTTTGAATGGAAAATTAATTTTTTTTTTAATTTAAGCTTTAAAACATTTTGCTTAAACTCCTACTGAAGATTGAAATTTGACGATGCTTAGTGGGTTCGAAAATAAACCAGAATTTTAGCAATGGTCTGCTCTGCGAAACTCTATTGGCGATTTCTGGATGTTATGTTCAAAGCAACGGCAATTTTTAATATTTTCCCTTCACATTTTAAATGCTTTACACCTTCAACAAAAAATTAAGTTAAATGTAAAGAATTCAAAATAAAAAATTCTCCTTTATTTCGAAAATTCAAAAATACATAATCAAAAATTTTATATATATTTTTTTTTTATAAAATTGCTAACTCAAATATTTTGCACTTTAATTAAAAATTATGTCACAGACGGAAAAAAGCATTTCATTTCTGCGACACTTTTTCTTTAAAGGACAACTTGTAAAGCTGTGTAGAATTTTCACAAAAAGTTTCTAAAATAATTTATATACTCTTTATTTATATTAACTACTATTTATTTTTTAATTGAAATAGTTCCCAACCTAAAAAGAATTTATTTTTTTTATTCTCCTTATTTTGTTAATTAAATGTTAATATTTCGTATGATTTGTTATCAATAAGTATAAATCAAATTAAAAATAAGAAACAAAAAACACAAATAAATATAATTATATTAATATAAAGTAAAAAATAGTTATTTAAGAAAAATTAATTCATAAAATGTGTTGAAGTTTTTAATTTTTTAATAAACTACAAAACATTTCACAAAATATTTAGAGCAACAAACATAAGAAAAGTTTATTAACTTTTCAGTTGATATAAATATAAATATTAAAACAAATTTAAGAAGATTTAAAAAAAATTGTGCAATTGCATGAATAAATTTCATATTCTCTTAAACACACTCTGTGTTTTTAAGGACGTCAAAAGGATAAAAAAGCAATGCAATGAAAGTCATTCATATAAAAAATTATACACACACACACATAATATTTACAATATGAAAAGGACATAATATGTATAGTTTAGTATTTATATTATGAAATGTTAAATAAAAAATAACAATTAATAAAAAAAAGAAGAAAGAACAAATTAGTAATAAAAAGAGAAATAAAACAAAAACCAAAAAAATCAAATTTCAATAAAAGCTAAAGGACATACTTACATATTATTGATATATCATTTGAGAGTGTTTTATTTCAAGTGGAATTAGTAGCACCTTAACCAAAAAGTATTACAATTGATTCCCTTTTTAACCGACTTAAAAAAAGAAGGAGAAAGAAGGAGGTTATCAATTCTTCTGAATGTTGCTTTTTTATGCTTATGCCCGCAAAACTCAGTCATTTGAAAGAAGTAACGCAAATTCTACATCAACAACTTCAATATTTAAATTGAAGTTGAGCAGACAATAATGTAAGTATGTATTTAATTAATTTTTTTTTTACTTTTTGAACTGAAGATTTCACTAAAAGCGAACGAACACTTTTTTTGCGTAGGTATTTATCAAGGCGAATCAAATATAAGGTGATAGCGGTTGCGAATTCAATTCTTTTCCCTGGTATTCTAACTGTCAAACTCCATATATAAAAAATCTGTATAACAGTTAGATAAATTTTTTATATATGGAGTTTGACAGTTAGAATACTGGGGAAAAGAATTGAATTCGTCACCGCTATCACCTTATACTTAATTCGCCTTGGGTATTTATATTGAAAACAAAATACAAACCATGGCAAAATAATACAAGGTGGCCGCAATGGCGAATTAATTAATTTCGCCGTAAACGTTAAATATCGAACTCCATATATAAAAAATATGTATAATTTTTTTCATGGCGAAATAATACAGGTGGTCTCATGGCGAAATAATACAGGTGGTCTCGATAGCGAATTCATTAATTTCGCCGTAAACTCTAAATGTCAAAATCCATATATAAATAATATGTAAAACAGTTAGATAATTTTTTTATATATGAAGTTTGACATTTAGAGTTTACGGCGAATTCATTAATTTCGCCGTAAACTCTAAATGTCAAACTTCATATATAAAAAATATGTATAACAGTTAGATAATTTTTTTATATATGGAGTTTGACATTTAAAGTTTACGGCGAAATTAATGAATTCGCTATCGTGACCACCTGTATTATTTCGCCATGCATTTGTTTTCAATACAAGTATGCAAAAGAAGCATGGCGAAATAATACAGGTGGTCTCGATAGCGAATTCATTAATTTCGCCGTAAACTCTAAATGTCAAACTCCATATATAAAAAATTTATCTAACTGTTATACACATTTTTTATATATGGATTTTGACATTTAGAGTTTGCGGCGAAATTAATGAATTCGCTATCGAGACCACCTGGTATTATTTCGCCATGCAAAAGAAGTGTTCGTTCACATTTAGTAAAATTGGCAGAAACGACTTTTAAAGTTATTCACCATGGCGAAATAATACCAGGTGGTCGCAATGGCGAATTCATAATTTTTGCCGCAAACGTGAAATGTCAAACTCCATACAATAAACTGTTATACATATTTTTTATATATGGAGTTTGACATTTAGAGTTTACGGCGAAATTAATGAATTCGCCATTGCGGCCACCTGGTATATTTTCGCCATGTTATTCACCTTTGAAGGGGTAAACATCTTAGTACAGGTCACAGTATTTTTTGGAGTTTTTATTGTTCTTAAAACCAACCAAAGTATATCTATGTAATAATATTTAGCACACTATAGACTCCAATAATTGGAAAATATTTAAAAAATATGTAGGTAAGTTTTGACCTTTTTGCAAACCGCACAATAACGCATTTCATTTCATTTCATTTCATTTATTTATTCATATGCAATATCTGTAGCCTAATTGGCCAATATAAATATATTACAAGTTTTAAAAAAACTATGAGAATAATATAATATAAAATATAAATTACAAAATAAGAATATAAACTTTACCTATATGACTCCTCTGAAAATATATTTTCTTATATATAAACATAAAGATATGAAGTAATGAACCCAAAAATCAGTACTTAGGAATATGAAGATGTGAAATATTCATAAAGCATTCGTTCAAATGTCGTTAAAGAACCAATAAAAGTACGAAAAACTATCGGTAAACTATTCCAAAACCTAGCAGCTCTTATAATAAAAGAGTGTTCATAAGCCGCATTAGAAATAAGAGCATACAGAATTTGAGGATTTCTTTCAGAATTGGCAAACGATATAAAACATGCAATACTCTCTGGTACACGATATTGAATAATTTTAAAAAGATATATTAATAAACGAAATTTAAGGTAGTCACCAAATGTAAAATTTAAAAAATTTCTTAAATGTAAAGACACATGCGCTCTTAAACGTAGACTATAAACATAACGAACTATTCTATGAATAATGTGCTTAATTTTGTTACAGTTTGTCTCAGAGCAACCAGATATTATTTCAATACAATAATTTACTTGAGACATTAGCAAAGCATAAGCAATAGTCCTCTTGACATATAATGGTAAATATAAATTTAGGTGATATAGCCTACGCAAGGTAAAACAAACCTTAGAACATAAATTATTGATATGTGGCTCAAAGGACAATTTGTCGTCAATTATAACTCCAAGACAGCGCAAAGTATTGACCGTTTCAATAGTAGTGTTACAAATACTCAAGGTCAGATTAAAAGTACCAGATCTGTTACATTTGAGAATCATAGCTTTAGTTTTATTGGGGTTAACAGAAAGAGAGTTAGTCTCCATCCAAAGATTTAAAGTATTTAAATCATAATTTATAGTGGCTTCAAGGGCATCCAAGAATTGACGATCACTTGACCACAGCAATTGCAAATCATCTGCAAATATAAAGGGTTTGCAAGTGCTATAACTAAGGAATTCTACAATGTCATTTAAAAATAATGTAAATAAGGTGGGGCCAATAACAGAACCTTGTGGTACTCCTGATCGCACGTCAAGTAAATTTGAATCCAACCCATCTATAGAAACATATTGTTTACGACCAGATAAATACGACCACATTAATCGACAAGCAGATCTTGAAAAGCTAAACTTACAAGTAAGTTTATTTATTAACAACAAATGACTTATCTGGTCAAATGCCTTAGTTATGTCAATTGAAATTAAAACATTATCCTTTCCTTTATTCCAATTATCTCTAATAGTTTCCGTCAAAGCCATCAACAACATATTAGTGCTACGACCACGACGGAAACCATATTGACAATCATGCAAGAGTTTCTTACTTTCTATTAGATCTGTGACCTGGCATTTAATTAAATGTTCAACAGCTTTAGATAGTGTAGGCAAAATGCTAATAGGCCTCATGTTGTCAATAGCGATTTCAGTCCCGTGTTTTGGAATAGGCAAAATTCTTGCAATTTTCCACCCATCCGGGTAGACAGATGAAGTAATTATATTGTTAATAAAATAAAGAAGATGTCTACTGATAAAGGGAAAAAGTATTACTAAAAATTTAATTGAAACACCATCAAAACCATGGGATGTCGATTTTATCTTAGAAATCGCATTGAACAATTCTATTTCAGTTACATTAGAAAAAGAAAATGTATCAGGGTCATTGGAGTAACTTAAAAAATCAGGTTCCTCGTCATCAATATCTAACTGATTACAAACAAAAGTTTGATTAATTTGATTGACATCAACATTACTATTTGCATAGAAATCACCTACAGCACCATCATTTCGCAAAGCCTTCCACATTTGCTTTGCATTACTTAAGTCAAAAAAGTGTGTATGCTGTTGCTTCTTCAAGTTCCTAATCATTTTTTTAGTTTGATTTCGAAGCTGTCGATAAATTTCCCAGTTATGATCATTTCGATTACAAAAATATGTATTTAATGCAATGTTACGTAACGATCTTAAATATTTAATTTCATTTGTTAATTTCAAAAAATTATTCTTTTTGTTATGCGACACTCTTTTATATGGAACATAATTAAGAAGATCGTTAAAAAGATTATTAAGGAAATGAAGCTGTAAGTTAACATCACCAAATATTCAAATATTTTTTATTTTTTTGTACAATTTGTTAAAAAAATTAACAACTTTTAAAAACGTTTCTCGAAGAAATATTTTCTTTTTTCATAAATGTTTTTTGTTTATTTTGTCTTACATTTATCTGCACTTTTTGGGCGCACACACTCTTTTCACTTTTTAGACAACGTTTTATTCGTACACTCACTGTTTTTTTTTTCAACAAAATAATTATTTAAAAATTTTTTCTCGATTATAAAACTATACATTTTTTAATTTTTTGCCTAAAGTGGCGCTAATAAAACAAACACAAAAATTGACATATATCATGATAAAAAACGAAGTGAAAAACTTTTAGCTGAGCTTCTGCTTGTATGTGTACTTTGAAACCAACTGTTTTTTGTCTTGCTACATCCGTTGTTATGTTGCCATACTTAATACAAATCAGTGCTTTTTAGTTCTTTTTTTTTTGTCGATTTAATTAAATTGGATGGAATCTATAGAAACTTAAACCTTACCGTTTGAAGTGGTAACTACGGAATCATTTTAATTCTAAACGAATTTGTGACTAAATATGAGGAAAAATTCTTAATCTTCTGGTTATACAGAATTTAGCCATTTATTTGTAACGAGGTAAGGCTAAATTTTTTCAGTTTCTTCCTTTGCTGTATTGTCTGGTGTATAACAATACTTTGTACAGACCATAAAATATTTGTTTGCTCCTCAATCTTTGCCGTAACAGTCAGAATGCTGCAAAAAATAACGCAAAAATTTGTAGACTTTATCTTCATAAGCATTTTTACACCAACTCTCAATGTAAAATTCACATTTATATTATTAGAATACTTTTTAGGTACGATAAATGAAGTTTTCGTACATACTTTAAACCATGTATTGCTTCTAGAATTGATTTTGTTAGATTTTGAGGTTAGAGAGATTACATTTTGAGGTTAAGTTTAAAATCAGGTTTTTGAGGTTATAGCGGGAAAATATAAAAGAAACTGTTATAAAAAACTGAAGAAAAAAATATATAAATAAAACATAAAGGTGAGTAAAAGCAAAGATTTTGGATTACTAAAAATTTATATTTAAATTGCTGGAATTTATTTTGATTAGATTGAATATTAATTAATAATTACACTGTAAAATAGATTTTGCTGATATATAAAAAAGATATAATAAAATGTATTTTTTGCAGTAGCAGGATTTATTTTTTATTGCAATTAATCTTTAAGATTAACATACGTATGTATATTTTATATTTCAATACATATAAATGGAACGTTTTTATAAGAAAGCGCCTAAAACTCTCTAATAATACAATTGTGTAAGTAATTATTTTAATAATTATTATAAATATTTTCTTTAATATTTAAATGTATAATATATTTCATAATTAATCCATAAGTTTGTTTTATGAAAACATTTAAACATTTGTCCTACAAATAAAAATCATTTATATAGAAATAGTAAAGAAGCTTGAATGAAAATTAAGCTTAAAGAATAGAAATTTGTCAATTAAAACCAACAATAATATTAAATAAAAGTTCACTAAAATAACTTTGACGATTTTATGTTTTAAAAATAGTCGAGTAATAGAAGGAAAAACTTTTAAATAAATAAAAACAAACCGAATTAAATAAAATGGCTGAAGTTCAGATTATTATTGAAAGCTTGTTCTATACTTTTTTTATGAACTACTAGCACTAGCAGTTGGATTTTCACTTATATTTATTTGGGAATTTTCAGTTTTATTATTTAAAATTGCACTATTATTTATTGCCACCGATTCTGGTGCTGAAGCACCACTACTTTGGCTAATTGTACGCTTATGTTCTTCCAAAGTGGCCGGACCATTTGTCGTTCCGTTTTGTAGTGATTGTGTGGTTATCGGTACAACATTTGCATCAGCAGTTGTTGAATTTAAATCTTGAATTGTTTCATTTGTTGTTACTGAGGAATTAGGTGACATCTGGGAATTACTGTTGGGAAAAATGGGCGGTATTTCATTGCCAGGTGCTATAATAGGTGTTTGCACCATGGGTGTTGGTGGCGTTTTGTTAGCTGGTAACTGACCATGTGTTGCCGAAATTTGCATGTGATACCTGTATTGAGATACATAACATTACCACCCACCACTTTCATAAGAAATATTATTATTAATTATGCAACATCCGCTTACTTGTATATATTTTCTGTAGACTCCACAACACCCTGTGTTAAATTTAAACTTCTACCTTTTATACCAGCTTCTTTGGTTGGCGGTGACCACCAGTTAAAAACTCTGCCCACAACAGGCACATGACGCAAAATACCTTCTTGCCAAAGTCTTTCCTCGGTTTCTCGTTGCAAATCTGCAGTAGCTGCTTGTATTCCCTGACAAATAAAAAATCATGTATTGTGTTTATAAATTAAAAAGTCACATTTAAATTTACTCTCTTAACGATTTCCGACATTGTATCCAATACTCTTGAATTTTCTTGTACATTTTTACCCACTGAAACCACTAAATCCAACAGCTCTTCTACATCAGTTTCATGCGTAACCATGCCGAATCGCACACATATTAAACCATCTGGACCCTCGCCTAACGAGAAGGCATTATCAGTTGCTTTTAAAGTTTCCACCAAATCGATATTTAGTTTATTAAGTTCAGTTTTAGCTTGATCGGTAAGCAACGTTTCCCAGCCATCAGGAACAAAACGTACACCACCCATACCAGCCCATTCGGGTAGATTTACTAAACGTAAAACATCACTCTTCTCTACAAGATGCATAAAAGTGGCTTTATGTTTAATGGTAGCTCTCAAAATGTCTACATGGGTTTCTAAGCTTTGGGCAAAGTTCTCTAGGTTTTCAGCTGTAGGTGGCTGTTCGCCCAGACTCAACTCCAGGGGGCAATATCGTATACAAGTGCCATATAAAGTATGTTCTATGATTTCAAAATCGAACTAGAGTATGAGGGGGAACAAATAAAAATTTGTGGTGATTGAGTGTTATATAATATACTTACATTAGGACAATCTCTTTGTAAAATTTGTCCTAGCCATGAATTTAAACGATCAAAATATGAGGCATTGTGTTGTTTTTCCAATGATCTAACACCCTCTAGAGAGTTGTTTTCATTTTCAGCTGAAGGGGAGGCAGTAACAGTTGTACTACCATCAAATTGGAATACCACTACTGAGGCAGCAGTTTCAAATAGTAACTAATTAATAGATTTATATAAATTACAGAAATATATAATTTTTGACAATTAATATATGAATCTCACATTTACATCAAACGGTTTGTTGATAACATCTACTAAAGATTTTCCAGATTGGGCACCAGGAGCTCGGCTCTAAAATAATAAAAATGTTGTAAGCTGACGGTATTCATTTATATAAGTGTAAAATAATTAAAAGTTAAAAAAATAAATGTGCTAATTAAATTTAATATTGAAGGCAAGTTATTAGTTCATTATTAATCTCCCGCCTTCTCTCCTATAATTCTTTTTGAACTTGATGCTACTTCTTATTTGGTAAAAATTTTTATGGAGTTTTAACTTCACTTTACCTCAGTTTTTTTTTAAATATTCTGCTTTAAAAAAATCTCATTAACTTTCCTCGATAGTATAGTGGTAGTTCCAACACCAAGTATATAATTTAATTACTCACCACAACCTTAATGCCTTCACATTCCGAAGCGATTTCAAATAAAATACTACAAGTTTGAAAGGCAACATGTATGCGCTCTGAAATAGAATCACGACCTAAGGCTTGTAAACTCGTCCATAAAGCCAACGCATTAAGGCGACGAGATAAAATGGGATCGGATTCAAAGGAATTTAAGGCAGCATTTTGAAGTTGACGATGAAGTAACTATAAGCATAAAAAGGCATTAAAAGGCAATAGAAAGATTTTAAAAGGAAAACTTACCACAATAGGCAAACTAGGCACACCCAACCAACTGCCCAGGCTTAACACTATAGAATCAACATAAGAACTTATCTGAGAGGAAAATATGAATACATTAGAATATAAGTACGATATAATTTGTGTATCTTCTCACCATTCCTGGTCCTTGTGAACAGACCAGTGCCGCTAAGCCATGACCTGTGGCATGAAGCCATAAATTGTGCGTTTTACAAATGTCGCTCATTCTTAATAAATTATCTACGTAGCCACACAGAGAAGCACCAACATCAGCTACAACCAATAAAGGAGTTTTCTGAGAGGCCAAATCAATTTGAATCTGTCTTTGCAGCAGAGATAAATCCATTGTACCGAACGTGTTATTGGCCGGTATTAAACGTATTGCATCCAAGGGTATACCGAGCTGACGACAAGCATATTGCAGTCGCATGGGAGTTGTGTTCTCCGATATATACAAGCAGGGATGAGCTAAAGCTGGTATACCACCCTCCAAATAGCCGGGACAACGAGCTACTATTGCCAAACGCACAACACGTAAAATAGCATCTGCATTATCATTATGAAAGCTACTTGCAGAGTCCATAAATCTGAATAACGTTCCCAACCAGTGGGTGGTATCACCAGCTATATTGCCTGTTACCCTCACAAGTTGCTTCCGATCTAGATGCGACAGATAGGCCACTATGCTGTGAGATATTAATGCTAAATGAGAAACATCATCTAAGGCTGGTAATGGAAATTCAGGTTCATCATCTGAGTCGGTATACGAAATAAGTTGTTCTAAGGATTTTAAAATTTCCGAAGGAGCTTTACGGCTGCCATGCAATAGAGCCACTACACTCCCGGTGGCAGTATCCCCTGCTGACGACACATCTTCACATTTTTCTGTCGTATCTGATGCACTCGCATTCAAGTTGTTCGATTGTTGTGTTTCTTTTGAGGGGGGTGGGGCAGTTTTAACATTTTCTAAACGTTGCAATACTTGTGATGTTTTCAATTCTAGTTCAGCCAATCCAGAACGTATCTGTAGACATAAAATAGTAATTCAACTTATCTTAATTATAGTATCTTTAAAAATATTACACTTGAAGCAGCTATTTCATTTTGTTGAGCTTCTTTTTTATCATCATCACAAGCGCCAGACATTTTTATCTATTATTTTTTTTTTTGGTTTACACTATTATCTCTCGAAAATTGCTTTATTATTATACCACGTATATTATTTACACAGTTGCGTGTATTTATGTTTATTTAAACAATATTATAACAATTGATGGGACACTAATGTTTTTTTGTTTTAAATAATCATCAAAACTACACTTTCTTCTTTTAGTGTCGTCGTCAGTATTTTCTTTTATTTTGATGGCAAACGTCGAAAAGAAACGCGGTGTCGATGCGCTATAATTCGGCAACAAGCCGCCGATCGTATTTTGAATAACTTAGCCATCGCAGTCTGCCACTAATTTAATAGACGATTTTTACCACTTTTTTCGGTATTAACTATAGTGATGTTAATTAAAAATTACAGCAATATTTGAAAGATAGAAATAACTAAAAGTTTATATTTTCTTTTCTAATTTCTTAAGCACTAGGTCAGTTTATAAATAAAAATATTGTTTATTATTTTTTATATATTTTTTTCAATATTTCGCCACACCGTTGAGTGGCATCTTCCTAACCTAGGGCTTAAAAAATTAGAAATGAAAACTAATTATGAAGGTCACATAAACATTTATGTCTAAAAGTTTATATAATCGAAGTCGATTGAGCGATGTCCGTCTGTTCATCCAATCGAGGCAGCAGGCAAAACACCACGCCTGCCTCTAATTTTTTCATGTGATTTGGAACAATAAAGTAACTCCAATCAAAAAAATAAATATAGAGAATTAAAAAATAAGAAAAAAACATCAAGCGAAAAAATTGGCGCTCGCCTTTATTTTCCGAGTTACGGGGCTCTGAAATTTTCAAATTTCTTCAAATATCAATATGGGTATCAGTTTAAAGCTTTTAAAGAGATCTTTACGAAAATATTAAAATTTTTTTAAAATGCTTAACCTATTAAGAGCCGATGTCATTTTTATGTAAAATTATTTGTATATCCCAATATTTGCTTTTTTGATTGGAGTTACACTCTTACTTGTTTTTATTTGAGGTAATAAGATGCAACAAAAATCTATATTTTGGCATACCAGAAAATAAAAGAAAAAAAAGAATATAAAATAAAATAAATTGCAGAAGTTTAAAACTTAATTAAAAAAGGGATATATACACAAAAAGGGCATTTATGCAAAGTATGTACACTAAAAACAAAATTCCTTTAAAAATCTACAAAAAATCAAAATATCACATGAAATCTAAACCGATCTTCGTACAAACCATTTTTAATTAAGTCTAGCTAGTTTGAACTTTAATAAAAAAAAAAAAATACTAGAAAGGTTGGGGTAAGATTTGAAGTATTCACTTGTTTTACTCCAAAGCGAATTATCTGCCACCGGCGAAGGCGCAAGTATAACAAACAATGCAAGATCTATGATAAGATGTTAGTACAAATTATGCATATTTGTACGAAACAATGTACTTTTGACAAAATGGCTTTCAAATAAGTCCAGTTTTTATGCGTTTTTATAAGGAAAATTTAATTTATGTTTTTTTTTAAGAATTGTAAATTAATATTGCGTTTTGACGCTTTTAGCAGTAGTGTTTTAATTAATTAAGTACATAAGTTATAGGCCTACAAAAAGGAGTAAAGAAATAACGGCTTTTAAAATTAAAGTACTATTTTGTTTAATATAAATAAAAAACATAAGCAGCGTATGAAATCTATCCGAGATGTCCTCTGCAGTTATTAAATATACTTTTGATTGGGTAGTGCTAAAATTTTTTACTTTAACTTGCGTCGATTGTTATTTAAAGGCAGAATTAGTCTTTACTTTCTGATCCGTCACGAATCAGCTAATCAGTTTCTGTTAAATGGAAAATGTGTATTTGTGGTTTGTTATGACTTTGACGTTATGTTCTGTTCCGTTCGAATCAGTAGAAAGTAAATTCAACGTTAAGTTACTTGAAAGATGTTTGATAGTGTGTGTGCAAAATGTAAACAAACCTATTTTTGTTATTGTATTTATAATTTTTTTTTGTTTGGTTGTGTATTGTGTTTTCTTTGTTTATTATAAACTGCTGCATTGTCGTTACAGAAAAACTAATAATTTAAATTATTTAAAAAGCAGAACGGCACGGAACAGAAAGTAAAGACTAATGAGGCCTTAAGACAGCCACCGCCGCCGGTCGTCATGTGGCATCGACTTTGTGATTTATGTAAAATATTCTTAAAAGTCTACACAACTTTGATGGTGTTGCCAGTCTTTAAAAAAACATTTTGTAACCGTTAATAATTTAGAAATTTAAAGTAATTTATTTTAAATTAATGTAATAAAATTATTAAGCTATTGTGTTGATGTGATGTTGAATAAACATTTTAGTTTGTATGTAAAACAAAATGTTCAATGTGGTTTTGCAAGTACCAGGGAATTTAAAAAAAACAAGAAAAATAAAATAATAATAGAAATATTATTAAAAATAAAATTAAATGATAATGATGATAACTGCATAAAATTTATGAATTTATTTAAACATCAGTTGTTTTATTTTTTATATTATTATGTTAATGTAAGCTGCACTTATTTTGTGCGGAAAGTAAGTGCTCTACTTAAATTTGTGAAAAATATCCTATTTTTAATTATTTTATTGTATGGGGAAAGCTTGCACTTTTCAATTACGGAATACGATTTAAATACTTATAAGAATCATCGGGCTGAAATAGTTTATTTACTATTTCTACACCCTTCACCATAAAAAAACGAAAAAAGGTATAACTAAGTTTTTCATTCCGATAGAGAATTAAAAAATTAGAAAAAAAACATCAAGTGGCTCTCGCCTATATTTTCCGAGTAACGGCCCTCTGAAATTTTCAAATTTTTTAAAATATCAATATGTGTATCATTTTAAATTTTTAAATAATGCTTAACCCATTAAGAGCCGATGCCATTTTTATGTAAAATTATGTATATGTGGTGCATACAATTTTTTTTCTTATTTTTTAGTTCTCTGTCACCCCAACATTTGCTTTTTTGATTGGACTTACTTCACTAAACTAGATTTACATAGATGGTGAAGGGTATATAAGAGTTTATATGAATTTATTGCCTTGTTATTTTCCCTGAAAAATGAAATAAGTCCTTTTACTATATTTTATATAAATTACAATAAATGAAATTACTATTTATTTAAAGAAAGTTTTAAAATGTTACTTTTTTAAATAAAAGTAAAACTTTTTTCTGCCTTTTCCTGGCAACACTGGTGGAGAGTCTATTAAATCGTGGTCTGTTAATTTGTAAATCTATGAAAATATGTTGTAAAAATATTTGCACGAAATTTATAAATTCCTTTTTTTGTATTAAAATTTTTTCCTTAAATGAATTTGAAGCTTTTTTTTGCCTAAAACCCAAAAATTATCTATTGGAGAATAAATAATAATAAAATGAATTGTGTGAGTTTGCTTCAAATAGTTTTCTTTTGCTCAAGTAAAGTTGCTGCTTTTAATTTATTTTATAATAAATTCTCTTTGTTTACGCAGACATTGCTTTTTCTACTTGTTTTCTTACAATTTTTTTGTTGTTGTACTTAATGTAAAATGTTTTTAGTTAAAATTACATTGAAAAAACTTTTCCTACTTTAAGGCGAAAGAAGAAAAAGTAAACAAATTGCAATGACATCATTTTATACATTCGTGATAGAAATGCAAGAAAAAACTTCATTCGCACACACCTTTTTCTACTATTTAAAATCTACTTTAAAATATGATAAAACATGAGTGCACACATTCTTTGCATTCTACATGCTTGCACCACTACTACTGCATTATTTTGTTGTTGTTTTTAAAAATTAAAAACACTTCTACCGGTGACAGAATTAGAAAAGTAAAATATTAAGCGACAACAACAAAGAACAACATTTGTCATCTTCCACGTACAAAATGTTTAAAAGTTTAAATTCTACTGCAGAGGAGTTTTGCAAAACGAGTTGTTATTTTGTGAAGCAGAGAATTCGTGACGGCAATTCAAAGCTTGAATTATTAATGTTGGATTTTTTTTTCATTGGCGTTTTAATAATCAGGTTCTTTTATTTTAATTTTATCTCTCAGATGCTTTTATAATCTCTTACAATGTTCTCAAATAATAAATGTACCTCTTAGTTCGCTCAAAACTTGTCAAAACATGCCGGACATCGATGAAGACAGTTGCACTCCTATATCGGCCTGACGAAAACACAGTGACCAATCAATCGGCTTAACTGCCAAAATCATCTGGCTGAAACGTAGCAAACCGAAGCATTTTTTCTGGATATTAAGGCCCAACTATAATGTGCATAAACTAGCTTATGCCAACTTATACAACTGTGCAAATACATTAAATTATATGTGGTAAACTATAATGTGAATTAGATAACTTTTCGTCAAGTTTCGTTAAATTTCATTTCTTTATGCAAGGTACGAAACTGATCGCACTTTCCGTACGGAAACAGCTGATTGTGCTTTGGTTTATACATTAATAAAGAAATTTTCTAATTAAGACCTAAATTGTTAAATTTTTTAGTTTTAAATTCAATAAAAAATGTAGAAAAAACAACGTATTTCTTTATGGCCAATTTTTTACAATTATAATATATTTAAATTAAATTTGTATTTATACACACATATGTATACTATATAAACAATGAACATCGTTGCATTTTTTAGTACGGTTGGCCACAAACACAAAACAGAAAATAATTTGTAATAATTTTTTTTTTTACATTTTCTAAGAACATAAACCAAAATATGTAAATGTGTTTGTGAATGTTATTAAATATATAAAATATTTTCTTAAAAGCCTTTAAATTCTAAAATTTTGTTGATTTATATAGAAATTATTTTTGGCAAAAGTACGAAATAAACATAAATGTGCAACTGTGGCAAATAAATTACTAAATTTATATATGTACATTGTAGCCACATAAATTTCTTTGATAAGTTACCTAAGCATTTGACAGGCTTTTCGTTGAATTTTTGACATAAGCTAAAGCTAGCTTATGCACATTATAGTTGGGCCTTTAATCACGCCACTTAATGATTTAAGATCATTCGGCGATACGTCCGATCACTACATTCTATCTCAAAATGATTTTCCGTTTACATTACACAAAAATTTAGTTCTTATTTTTCTGTTTGTTGTTAGTATGAAATCTTGGTAATGTCAAATAAATAAAGGAAAGCTTTCAAATCAAATTTAGTAGATTTCGTTCTAATTAAATACACTATTATAGCTTATTCAGGCTGCCACTAAATTAAGTAGTTTCGAGTTGAAATTACGAACGAAATCTATAGTGTTTATACTGGGCTATTTGGCAATTGAGTTAATTTGGGAAAAAGCTGTTAATATTATTTTATTCTTTCACATAAAAAAACTTATTAATAACCAAATAGGAAGCTATCAATAATAAAATATCAAAAAATAAATTAATGCTGCAGCGCCTGAAATTCAATAAAGATGTCTGTAATTTTTATAATCCACCATAAATGTTATTATCAGGCTTCAGATTGGCTCGCTCTTTTGCTCTTCTGCTCTTTGCGTACTCTGTTTATGCTCGCTCCTTTTTAAGCTATGCGCAAAAGAGCAGAGCAGAAAAAAAGAGCCAATCGTTTATGCGCATTGCGTTTGCTCCTTCTTTTCATGCTCTGCTCTTTGAGCCATGAGCATTTAATTTTATTTTTGGCGCTTTTGCTCTGCGCATTGAGCCAAAATAGCAGCTCTTTTGCTCGTGCTCCTTTTGGTAGTAACAGTGGTTCGTTTGGCTTTTATTAAGTTTTACAAAAAAAAATTCGTAACAATATGTTGTTTAATATTAATTATTATTAATTTAATATTAATTATTTGGATTTATTTTTTTTTATTTGGTTTTATTTTATTTATTTATTTGAAGATTTGCTTATTGTGGGATTTAAAGTTGATATTTATATTAACAGTATAAATTCAACATGATTTCATAATCGATTTAAGGAAATGTAGATGATATACGGTTGAATTTTTGGAAACGTAGTTTCAACTAAAAACATCGGCATCCTACAAGGGTTACTTTAGTTTTGTTTTACTTTACATATTTAATCAGAGAGAAATATATGTATAGCCTTTCTTTACTGCGTTCACTCTTACTAATTGTGAAGTAAAACCTTTTTTTGTTGTCAAGGGTTATTTTTTGTTGTAAACAAATGTATGTTAAAGGGTAAATTTGTTTTGCTTCTGTTTTAGGTATGTGATGTTTACTTGTGAATTTGTTATTGTTTTATTACTATCTTGCATATGTTTTAGGTAGGGGTGGTGCATTTGTTATTGTTTTATTACTTCTTAATTGATGGTAAAGCACCAAATTATTGGCACTAAATAAAGCAAATTTTCATTACCTATTAAATGCAAATGAAAACAATTGTTTTATTAAGTTAAGAAATTTATTTACATATATTTATACCTACAATAAATTACTTATTTTATATATTTTATTTCGGTTCTGGTATATTAAACATTTACATTGATTTTACATACATATGTATGTATGAGGAAATGGTAGAAACGATCAAATTTGTTGGCATTAATTTTAGCAAGAAACTTTTTTTTTTATTAACAATACTAGGAATTCTATAGTTTTGTTTTTAGTACAAATAATTTGGTGTTTTGCCATAAATTAAGTAATAATAAAACAATAACAAATACACCAGTAAACATCCCCTACCTAAAACATAAGCAAAACAAATTTACTGTTTAACGTACCTAAATTATAAGCAAAGCACATCTACATTTTTGAAAAACCGCAACAACAAATAACACATGTAAATTTAAAGCAGGAAAACAATTGGTTTTCCAAAATTCCTTAATTAGGTAGAATTGCAATAATGTTAAAGATAAGCAAATTATTACCCTTTATCCTTACTTTTTTATCATCACTTATTGCACATTTTTAATAATGAGCCATTCATATGACCCTCGCTTGAATTTACAAGGAACTCCACTACTTACCAATAATCAAAAACCAACTACAATGGTAGACCACAAAAATACATAACACTATTATTCGTACATATACATACAGACATACATATGTACATATATACATACATACATTTATGTATGAGTACAAATATAAATAAAATAAATATACATACATAAGTATGTATATGTTTCTCCAACCTTCATTTGAATATTACCTATATTTAAAAAACGATAAACAATCTTCTAAACTGTCCCAAACACTTTCCCAAACACATAAATCAAATAATTTATTTATTGTATTGATTTTTACATTATAATCTTGACGTTAAAAAAATATGTTATGTACCACAGTAAAAGAGCCAAGCGCATTTTTGGCTCTTTTGCGCTTTGGGCACGAAAAAGGAGCAGCGCAAAAAAAGAGCCAAGCATATTGCTCTTTTTAATGCGCTGCTCCTTCTTGGCGCAGAGCAAAAATATTGGCGCCGAGCAATGCGCAATAACAAGTTGGCTCTGCTCTTTGCGCAAAAGAGCCAAAAGAGCAGAAAAGAGCTGCTCGGCGCTGCGCATTTACTTACTCTGGTTATTATACATAATTATATGTTTTTTAATATCAATGTATGTACCTATGAATGAGTATTATAAATATGGTCATGGTTGCACATAAGGTAGTATTCCAAGTTTTCCAAAAAGTTTGTTATCTTCTCCTCGATCAAAAACAGCATTGTCAATCGTAATTTCAAGTTAATTTCGTTGAAATTAAGTAAAATAAGTTGATTTGGGCAATGGTAAAATGTATGCGGAATTACGTGTTTTCAAGTTGATTTTGGCCGAAATCACGATATGACTTAATTTCATGGCCGCCTGAACGGGCTACTAGAAAAGTACAAAGTAATTTTAAGGTTTAACAACAGATAAAATATAAATTATTTAAAAAAGATCAATCGTCGTCTAATTATCAACACAAGGCGGGCAGTCTTGATTTAAAAATGAAGCATTTCTTCTCTATCTTTCTCCATTCACCGCTTGCGTTATCACTCGTCTATCCCTTTCCTAAAGAATGTAGCACGGTTACAAAAAAAAAAAACTAAAAAGTATTGTTGCTTGAAGTGATACTTCTCTTAAAAAAAAAAATTAAAAATATTTAGTATGAAATCAGCGCAAGTGGCAAACGATTTCTAAAAAGCTCAACTTGATTTCCTGTTCAAACTCCAATGTTGGTTAAGGCGGGTTCACCCATTGTTTCGGAACAAAATTTTTGTTGTGAGAGAATTTTAGTTTTGTGAGAGTTTGTTCTGAAACGATTCACCCACTTCGAACAATTTTTCTGGAAAAACAAAGCTACCATATGAAACATATGTGTAAGCGAGATGTGTTACTTTACAAGCAGGCAGCACTGTGATAGAAAATTAAAATCACTGAATGCCGTTTTGTTATAAATAAATTCTAAATTAAAAAAAATTTCATAATTAAATCAAAAAATGAGGTAAAAAAAAATTGAGGTAAAAAGTCATACAAGCATTCTCTACCCGGCTTTTTCATTTCTGAAATAAGCTTCAAGGCAAGGGATTCATTCGTTAAGATCCATGACACAATTTTTTAAACTTATTTTCTTTTATTTTGTGTTTTATTATAAATATACCAGGCAAATTAAGGCAGGTAATCTTAAGAACAAAACAAATTTTAAAAATAATTATTGAATATCAATGCAAACAAAGAACAAAAAAGTATGTAAAATATATTTTTTTGCTTGAAAGATTTTTATCACATTAATTAATGAAGTGGCAGCTCAGTTAAATTTTCTTTGAAAACATAAAATAGTTGGCAGCACAGTTTCATTGTTTCGGAACAAAAATTAAAATTAAACCAATTCAAGCTGAAATTGTTCCGAAGTGAGTTTACTCTCTTTCTCTCTCTCTCCCAAAAAATAAAACGTCAAACTACATATAAAAAAAAATGTTTCGGAACAAAATTTTTGCCGGTGAACCAGCCTTTATTATATCCTATTCACCTCTCAAATGTTCGACTAAAACGAATACCCTATTACGGTTTACAACTCAACTCAGTTTGGCCATCTAAAAGAGAACTCAACTTTCATACAACCAAACTCTCTTTTAGTATTTTAATATGCACCGGCTTTTTGTTTAAAATTGTTACGGCGTTACCATCTTAAAATATCAAGTTTGATAGATTAAAGACAAGCTCATATTGAAATTTGATAGCAAGAAATAGTGTTATATCTGTAGCAAAAGTGTTTAATGTGTTTTTTACAATTAAAATTGTTTAATATGAATTTTAAGTACTGCTTTATTTTATGAAGAGAAGTCCGAAGATGCTAATGTAGATGTCCCACGAAGACGGAGTAAAATTCCCAACAAGTGCAATCCTCTTAAGACAAAGTGAGAAAAAATAAATGAGTTTGAAATGAGTAATAAATAAAAAAACTTTTATAAATTTGTTAGTTATTTTCGACTAAACAAAGAAGTGTTTTAATCTTAACTGGATGCTATAAAAGACAATTTGAAGAAATCTGCGTGTGTGGCAGCTGTATCACAATTCTTTGGTTTTATTTTTGCTAGATCCAAATACCGGTCTGCCTCATCCAATATCATCAGTTCTACAAGTTCTTTTCAACTAATGTTTTGTTGTAACTTAATTTTCTCTGTAAATTTGTTTGAAGTCTCTGAATAATAAAGTATTTGAAAACAAATTAGAACCCTTTACTACCCGCTTTCCATTTTTCTTAATTAATTTAATTTAAAACAACGGCTACTGATGAGCTGTATTTTTTTTTGATAGTTTTGTCAACCGCACGCACTAAAGGCCAGGATTCACTATCATACTCAGTCATACGATCTGTCAAAAATTTCATGTATGCTCAAAAAGTATGATAGTGTGGATTAAAATTGTATGTGTGTGACAGAGTTTTTGACAGATCTGTACGATTTTATAATCTTTTGAAATAATTCATAAAATATTTTTCTCTATGCGATCAGGGTTGATTTTTTTAAGATGATGAGGAGAAAAAGCAACAAAATATTAAAACCATATGTTTTTGCATCTTTTTTGTATAATAGTGTGGCACATACGACGCCATTTTGAACCATTTTTAAAGTAGGACAGAATTCTGTCAGATTTTTTGGTGATTAAATCGTACGATTTTGTATAATAGTGAATCCTGGCCTTAACACAGAGTTGTAAACAGTGATGCCAGAAAAAGTTGAAACACTATGTAATTTCAACTTACATTTTTTTTTTGGCAGGTTGAGTTGTAATTGATAATACCAAATTGCAAAATTTGCCTTAAAGTGGAGTTGAGTTGTAATAGGGGTAGAAATCTTTTCCTCTTGGTCATAATCAACGATCATTTCCCATGATACGAGTAATTTTCAAAAATCCTACCAAAATCGTTCACAGCCTACCAAAAATTTAAGTAAGTGACCTAGGATGCATTTCAAGCTTTTTCCCGGCTTAAATTTCAAAGTTTTTATAAACCACAAACCGGTTGTTATTTCTTTTAATATATTTTTTTTGTCATATCTGCCTGCATATTTTCTAAGTTTGGAGCTGAGCAGTGGCTGTAGGAACGAACAATAAAGTGGAAGTATAAAATCTTAAAAGCAAAATTAAAAATCAAGAAAAAAAAATAAAGTAATGTGATCGAAATCTTTTTGTAGATCAGCTCTGCTGATTGAACTCACAGCCTACTTTTTTGCGAGATGCTTATCTAATTATACTTGTGTGGTAAAGAACATCACAGCCGTTTAGGATATTCTCTGGAGTCTCTTCATCAGCATCAGCTATTGTTTACCATATCTATTACCTGGAGGTGCTACTTCAAGCTGGCAGTTCCTGTGAGAAAATGACAGTATGAATTCTTGAATTATTTTTATTAAGGGACATGAGAGCTTTAAATCCTAAGAGTTTAATGCAGTGATATTTCCTGGTACTCCTGATATTTTTTCAGTTATTCTCATTGGTTCGACGACCTCTTCCCTTCGAAGTATCTGAAGTTGCGAGAGTCCTTTTTCGTGCTGCCGAAATAATTAATTTTAATACGGCAATATTTTATTAGCTTGAACGTAAACGCAAGCGAACTAAGTGTCTTAATGCCAGCTTGGCTATCCGAAAAGTTAAAAAAGATCTTGTAACCTCGATAGCCCCTATGAAGATTAAATGCAGCCCACTTCTTAATGCCATAAGATCCGATTGCTGGATGCTTAATAATTTTAGCGATTGTTTTATTTTTTTATTTTGTGTCTTCACCGCCTTAGGAATCGGGTCTAGCATCCAGCCCTAGATTCATATTTTTCATTTTTGGTCCTTCGAGCCAAGCAACAACAGGAGTTAGTTGAAGAAGCTCCAGCCATTACAGCAGAAATCACAAAAATTGAAACAAAAACAAGTTTTTTTTTCTTAAACCAGTAAGAAAACGTACTTTTCTGAACCATTAAGGAAAATAAACTTCATCAAAATTCTTGATTAAAAAATCCTTATTAATAGCAAATGTTTGAACTTTACAACTTTTTGGTTGGTTTTAGGAATGACTAAGCTTTGACTTTGCAATTATCACAGTTAAAAATCCATGACTTTTAAGTTAAGCTTCACACACTTAAAAGAAATAGTTTTAATACAAAACTCACCTTAAATGATGTTGTTAAAATAAGAAATTACAAACCGCAAACTCGCACCATCAATAGCAACAACATAATAAAACAGAATACAAAAAAAAAAAAAAGAAACAAAACAAAAAGCACACTAGAGATAGAAGTTAAAAAGATTAAAGATGGAACATTGATACATTCCAGTCACGATTCACATTCAAAAGGATTAAAGGATTTCTTAGCCATTTTCTTAGAATAAATCTTCGCATGAACAGTTACAAATGTGTTGAATAGAACATTTTTAATAATGTTCTTCTCTCTACACATATTCACACACTCAATTGCTGCTACTGTTTAAACACAAGTATATGATTATTTAAGCGTGTGTATTTAATTTAAGGATTTAAGGGTATGACTGTATTATAAAATTCCTTTTTTTCATTTCAAAATGAAATGATAGACTGTAACACTGCAAAACGAGAAAAGTAATTTTCATTTTTGTATAAATCATTCATTGGCAGCAATCAACTGATACTAAATAATAAAATCATTTTCTCTAAGTGCCAATGAATACGAGTACAACGTACAACTTTAAACCTGAATAGTGTTAGCAAACATCAAACAAAGATAAATGTTATTTTAATTTTAATTTTTTATAAGACACTGAAGGATCAAGAACTTTAATTAAAATGTAACAACTTAAGTGGTTGCAGCAGTTAGAAGTTGAGTATAACAACAGTGAGTTGTGTGTTGGTGGGTAGAGTGTGTGTGCGAGTAGAAATGTTTTGTTGTTTAAATTGTTAAAATCCAACAACTTTCGAGATGTTTATAATTGAAATGAATTTTAAGAATTTTAAGTAAAAAGATTTAAGAGAAAGGAAGCTGACTGCATTATTTTAGTTAGTCAAATTTTCAGTTGCCCCCTCGTTTTAATTATTGCTCTTCGTTAGCTGTCACCTCTTTCCATCTTAATGCCAACAAATGAGTTCCGTCCTAAAAAAACAGTTAACCTTTTGGGTCCAAAAACGAATTAACTTTTAATAAAGTCAAAGCAATCAGATTGTGAGTCCGTCAGGAGAACTCCATATAAAGAGTGGAACATTCCAACATTTTTCGATTTCGATACGCTGGAACCACTTAATTTGATAGGTTAGAATACAAATTTTTAAGGTGTAAAAGTGCACGATCCTTCGATTTCGATGCGGTAGAAGTCCTCAATTTGTAAGGTTGGTAATTAAATTCTTAGGGTGGAGTAAAGCACGATCCTTCGATTCTGATACGCTAGAACTCCTTAATTTGTGAAGTTAGATATAAAATTGCTTGGGGCAAAAGAAAACTGGGGTAGTTGAGCTAATGACAAAAACTTCCTCATCGGCGTTAAAGGTGGGGGATAAAATCTTAAAAATCCCCAAAACTATTTCAGAGTCGCTCGTCGAGGGGCCCATTAAGTTTTTCTCCAAAAAATTTTTCCGAACATATCTATCCCTCATCATCACTCCTCAAAGAGGCTCCCAAACAAAGAAGATATTTTTATGAAATATGCTTCCATCAGTGTATCTGTTCCAAGGGTTACAGTAGAAAAATGTACGACCGAGCAGCCCAAATTTGGTTATTCGCAAAAAGAGATTTCTTTTTATAAAGAAAAAACCTTCAAAATTAAAACATGTAAATAAAATTAATTTATTGTTATCATGCGGTGGAATTTTCTTCTTATTTTAAGCGGTGATATGAAGCTAAAATTAAGTTTTCTTCCCGTTGCGCCGAAATACATGACGATAGCGCTCTGTTAAGTTGCTTCGGCAGCTTTGTTAATGCGCTATTTTTAAATTTCTGAGTAGAACTGTTGGCAATCCGAAGCGTCTCAAAAAGCGTCTCAGGTAGGACGTAATGGCTCTTTCTTCATGAGTTCTTTATTCATTTAGTTTGGTACCAGGATAATTCTTATTCCACCTTTGAAGCTAATCATATGAACTGGACAAGTTCAATATTGATTGCTAATACCGTGGCTATCTTCCAAAACATCTTCGTCATCTTCTTATGCATCAGTCGAATAACTTGTATTGCAAGGATTGCTAAAGAAATTCTTACATTCTACGATTCAAATATTCCCTGTGACATCAACCATAAAATAGCGAGTGTAACACATGTATTTGAAGTGTAGAAAAAGGAATACGAAAAAGAGTTTTCTGAGGATCGGGTCATCTGGTGAAAACAGCAGGAAAAATTCGAAGTGAGGGATATTGAGGAAGAAGAAGGTGTGTTAATACATACTTTGTTACTTTGCTATTTTAGAAAATTTACATACATACTTTTTATTTTAATAATTGCAACTTAATTCTTAATATTTGTTTTGTTTTGTAAATTCAGCTTATTTTGCACACTTTTATTTTTTTGTTAATAATTGTAACTTAACTCTCATACCTTTTCATCTATTCAGCTTATTTTAGAGTTCATTGAATTGCATACCTTTTATTTTTGTCTTATTCACAATTGCAACTTGATATTTTGTTTGGTTTGTTTTAGAATTTTTTAACTTTAATTAATTACGCTTATACAGTAATTTATAAGTTTCAAGGTTATTTGTTTGGTAAAAATCTGGTTCAATGTACTATTAGTTTATAACTAAATATGATGTAAGCATATTTTTTATGGCAAATGAGGCAAATATTTTATTGTTAAATTAGTATATAAGTTGGAAAAATTAATCAATAAAAACACTCTTATTTTGAAAGTATTACAAGTCTTTTATTTAAGAGTAAACAACACAGTTTCAAGTGCTGTTGTTGTATCAAACCACCGAATCCAATATAGTTTAAGTGCTATTATTGGCAACTCCAGTTACTCAAATCCAGTCCAATATAGTTTAAGTGCTATTATTGGACAAATCCTAGTGGTTGAACCCAGTTCAATAAGGTTTATGCACTTTTATTGAACATTATTTTGGTGACCCCGACGTGATCCTGTAACCAAAATAATGTTCAATAAAAGTGCATAAACCTTATTGAACTGGGTTCAACCACTAGGATTTGTCCAATAATAGCACTTAAACTATATTGGACTGGATTTGAGTAACTGGAGTTGCCAATAATAGCACTTAAACTATATTGGATTCGGTGGTTTGATACAACAACAGCACTTGAAACTGTGTTGTTTACTCTTAAATAAAAGACTTGTAATACTTTCAAAATAAGAGTAAACAACACAGTTTCAAGTGCTGTTGTTGTATCAAACCACCGAATCCAATATAGTTTAAGTGCTATTATTGGCAACTCCAGTTACTCAAATCCAGTCCAATATAGTTTAAGTGCTATTATTGGACAAATCCTAGTGGTTGAACCCAGTTCAATAAGGTTTATGCACTTTTATTGAACATTATTTTGGTGACCCCGACGTGATCCTGTAACAAGGCACAGGATTCTAATAGATAGAACAGCAAGGCGCAATCCACAATGGCATCATTTGAGGAGCTGGTTAGCAAGCAGAAGGAAGTAGGAGAACGGATTGAAACAATCATCCGCAACTTCAAAAAGGATTCCGCCACAAGGAAAACTTCTATTGAATATTTCCAAGAGAGGCTTCGAAGGCTGGATGAAGAATGGACGAACTTCGAATCCAATGACAACAAAATTCGGCTAATGGAAAACATTCAGTTAGATCACAGGTACTTCTCTGAGGACTATTACAATGCCATCATGAATGCCGTACAACAATACAAGGATATATTTGAAGCGTCTATCATGAAGGTGTCCCAACCTTCAACAAGAAGCCAAGACGCACTTCCACAGCAGAAACAAACAGCATGCTCTGACAGAATGCCAACTGATACAGAGCAAATATTGAGACTCATTCGTAGACAATCTGCAATAATGGCATCTCTTGAGCGTTTGTTAAAAAATGATCTGACAAATCAGGATGTGCCAATCGCCACAACACTATGGCAAAATATTGAGGAAATACATCTTCAAATATATGAAACATTTGTCGAGCCTGTGAATCAAGGCTACGACATTGGTCGATTCATCAAGTTGGAAAGCGATGTACGGAAAGCATTGAGATCCGTCACCAACGACACAGCAACTCAACCAAACTCTGGACATACCAATACGAATCCAGAGTCTATACCAATTCCAAAAATTACGTTACCAAAATTTGACGGTAATTATTTAAAGTGGCAAGAATTCCACGACTTATTTTCCTCGTTGGTAGTAGGCCAACAAATTCCAAAAGTCCAGAAAATTTGGTACCTAAAAACACATTTAGTGGGGGAAGCTTCAAATCTTATAAAACACTTCTCTGCCACCGGCGAAAACTTTGATGATGCATGGACAACCTTAGTACATCGCTACGACAACAAGAGGCTATTAGTCAGGAAGCTGATACATGAGCTGGTAGATGCTCCAACTAAAACAACAGCTGACAACTACAAATCGCTCCACGACAAAATCCAAGAGTGTCTCCTATCCCTCAAAAATTTAGATATTGACACTTCATCGTGGGATCCACTTTTGCTTCATGTACTACTCAAGCGATTAGACCAAACCACTCGCCTACAATATGAGCAATCCTTATCACAGCCAAGAGAGGTTCCAACAATTAAGGAATTTTTAAAGTTTTTAGAAAGACATTTTCAGTCCATGGAATCAATGACTGAAAGAGAAAAGGGTGCACAATCCAAGTCAAGAGTGTGCACTTCCATAACGTCAAATTATCAAGACAGCTTGAACTGCATTATGTGCAAAGGTCGAAACCATCCTTTATTCGCGTGCAAAGTATTTCTTCAACAACCACCTTCATTAAGACTTCAATTTGTTCAAAAACACAAACATTGTGTGAACTGTCTTAAACCTGGTCATAACGCAAAGGCGTGCAACCTAAGAAGTTGTATGAAATGCAGTAAAAAACACAACACTTTACTGCATCTCGAAGGCGCCAATCATAATCAAGCAGCACCAGTATCGAAAGGGCCACATAATCATAAGTCAGAAGAAAGTAGCAATCAACTGTCGGTAGCATCAGCCATCAGTACAGCACCAATTAATCAAAACGCAACATCGCTTGCTGCATCCAACCATTCTCAAACAAGTAGCTACATTCTTCTTGGCACCGCAATGGTCAAAGCCCAAGCAAACAGTAGGGAGGTCCAATGCAGAGCAATCCTTGACTCAGGATCGCAGCTAAATATCATCAGCGATCGACTAGTTAAACGTCTTGGAATCTTACCAAAACCAGCTTCGATACGCCTCAGCGGCATCGGCTCAACTAACACCAGAGTACAACATCGAGTAAACATAGTCTTACAATCACGCATCAACAACTTTAATACTCGACTAGAGGCTGCAGTCCTATCACATATCGTGACTCCTCAACCATCACAATCAATCAATATTGAGCAGTGGCCAATGCCGAAAAATATAGTGCTTGCCGATCCAGAATTCAATCGTCCTGATAAAATAGATATTTTACTGGGTGCAGAATTTTACCACCAATTAATGTCAGCAGGGCAGATCAAACTGGGAAATGATTTGCCAACTCTCCAAAACACATTATTGGGTTGGGTTATTGCCGGCAAGGTGGGAGGACATGAGCCATCAAATGCATTGTGTGGCATGTGCACAGACGACGACACCAATCTCGAAGATGCCATTGCTCAACTTTGGGATCTGGAAAATCTAAGTCAGGTTGACAAAATCTTATCAACCTCAGAAAAGTACTGCGAAGATCATTTTGCCCAAACAAATACAATCGACAAGAGTGGAAGATTCATGGTAAAAATTCCATTTTGTGACAACCCTGACACATTGGGAGAATCACACCACATCGCAGTCAACAGATTTCTTGCGCTGGAAAGACGTTTATCCAAGGAACCTGAAATAAAAGCACAATACACAAGTTTTTTGAAGGAATATGAAGCATTGGGTCATATGACACAAATAGATGTGAATTCCATTTCATCTCCAAATTATTTTATCCCTCACCACTGCATCCTTAGACCGGAAAGCGCTACTACAAAACTTCGAGTGGTCTTTGATGCTTCTACAAAAACTTCAACTGGTACATCCCTAAATGATATAATGCACACAGGACCTACAGTGCAAAGTGAGCTCTTCTCCATACTACTTCGTTTCCGTTTACCGCGGTTTGTATTCACAACTGACATAGAAAAAATGTATAGGCAGTTTATCATGCATCCGGAAGATAGAAAACTCCAAATCATCATCTGGAGGGAAAACCCAACAATGCCAATTAAATATTATCAGCTAAACACCATCACATATGGAACTCGTTCGGCACCCTATTTAGCAACAAAATGTCTACAAACAATTGGTAAATCAAATACAGCGAGATACCCGTATGGAGCACAGTTCCTGCTGAAAAATTTTTATGTGGATGACGGAATCGGAGGAGCTGATAGCTTGCATGCAGCTTTGACAATTCAAACGGAATTAAAACACATACTAAGCCAGCATGGTCTCAAACTACAAAAATGGACTGCAAATCACCAACAGATACTACAAAACACTGCAGAACAACAACAAGAAGTAAATATTGACTTTAACAACGAGAACCAAACTGTAAAAACCCTAGGCTTAACATGGATGCCAAAAACTGACAAATTCTGTGTCAAGGTCTCCCTCAGGGAAATTAAACACATTACCAAACGCATAGTAAGCTCAGATTTAGCCAGGCTATTTGATCCGTTGGGTTTACTATCACCAATTGTAGTCACCGCAAAAATATTTATCCAAGAGCTGTGGCAACTTAAACTAGGCTGGGATGATGAGCTACCAGAAGACCTTCGGGCGCGGTGGATGACATTTCGCAATGAATTAAAACATATAGACAATCTTAAGATACCTCGACATATGTTTGAAGGACACATAACATCAAACATACAAATTCATGCCTTTGCAGATGCTTCAGAAAAGGCATATGGTGCTGCGGTTTACATAAGATCAGTTATAAAGAACACTCAAGTAATCGTAAGACTATTATGTGCAAAATCACGTGTAGCACCCTTAAAACATCAAACCCTACCTCGCCTCGAACTATGTGCAGCATTGTTAGCTGCTCAGTTAACATCAAGAGTCAAAAAGGACTTAAACTTTGAAGACACTCCCACATACTTATGGACAGATTCAGAGATCGTTTTAGCCTGGATCCATTCACAATCATCATTATACCAAACTTTCGTGGCCAACCGAATAGCAGCAATTCAAGAAATATCCATCACTGAGCAGTGGCGACATGTGAGATCAAAAGACAATCCTGCAGACGTCTTGTCACGTGGTCTATCCCCAAAAAAAATTAAGCGAACACCCCCTATGGTTCTACGGGCCCATGTTCCTTTGTGGGCAAAAGGAAAATTGGCCACAAAAATTCGCAAAGACTGAAGACAGCCGTCATGAGCATGACATGGAGCGGAAAAGGGTGACCGTAGTTACAGCCGCAAAGGATACCTCAGTAGATATAATCTACAACATAAAACACAACGGTTCATTTCAAACACTCCAAAGGGTTGTAGCTTACATGCTACGATTCATCAATCACACAAGAAAGATTAACCAACATAAGGAACTAAACTTAGAGTGCCAAGAATTAGAACAGGCTCTCACACTCATTGTGCGTGTAATGCAACGATCGGATTTTGAAGAAGATTTGAAGCATTTGAAACGGCACGGCGAAGTATACCGAGGAAGTCCATATAGCAATCTCACCCCCTTCTTGGATACTAACGGCATCATCAGAGTAGGAGGACGGTTGAAATCATCAACACTGCCATACGACGCAAAACATCCAATGCTAATTCCCTACAATGACCCAATAACAAAATTGATACTGCGAATGACACATGAGAAAAATCGGCACTGCGGGCCTCAAGCACTCTTATCACATGTAAGACAAAGGTATTGGCCAGTCAAGGGTAAAACAGCGGCACGATCAATTGTCCAACACTGCGTACGATGCTCCAGAGCCAAACCACACTTGCTCAGTCAAATCATGGGTAACTTACCTGCAACCCGCGTTACACAAGCTCGACCTTTCATCAACTCCGGTGTTGACTTTTGTGGTCCGCTTTGGATTCATTATAAGTTACGAGGCAAAAGACCCCAAAAGGCATACATTGCTGTGTTTTGTTGCTTCGCCACTAAAGCAGTTCATCTAGAATTGGTTAGTGACTTAACCACCGAAGCCTTCATGGGAGCACTAAGACGATTCACCAGCAGGCGAGGTCATTGTAAAGAGCTATACTGTGACAACGCAACTAATTTTGTGGGTACAAAAAATCAACTTACAGAATTATCAGATTCGATTTATTCAATTTCGGCCGCAAGTAAGATCAGCAAAGAATGTTCATCCAGAGGTATAACGTTTCACTTCATACCACCACGCGCACCACACTTTGGCGGCTTATGGGAAGCTGCCGTCAAGTCAGCCAAAAATCTTTTGCTCAAGAGTGTAGCAACAGCATCTTTGACATACGAGGAACTAGATACCATTGTAATAGAAATTGAAGGCATTCTCAATTCACGACCAATTACTCCCATGTCAAACAACCCCAATGATTTGGCCGCATTAACACCTGGTCACTTTCTAATTGGGGAACCACTTAACTCCCAGGTAAATTTAAGTGCTAAACAAACAAAGATGAGTCTACTGACAAGGTGGAAATTGGTTACCTACTTAAAGGATGAGTTTTGGAAGCGCTGGTCACGGGAATACTTGTGCGAACTACAGTATCGACATAAGTGGAAAACGCGAAACGCCAACGTACAGCCCGGTGATATGGTCATAGTGAAGGAAGACAACACATCTCCCCTGAAATGGCCGTTGGCTAGAATAGTAAAGGTGCATCAAGGGGATGATGGTCTGGTCCGAGTGGCAGATGTTAAAACAGCATCTGGTATCTGCAGAAGACCAATTGCACGGTTGGCACCGTTGTCAATTCACGGCACTGAGTCCGATGAAACTTCCGATCATGGAGATGTCGATATGGATGAAAGTAATATGCCAGAGAATACTAGAAAGAAAAGGCGGATGTCCAGGCCTATTAATATGATGACTACCTTAATCTCACTAGTGTTGCTGCCATTAGTCCTTGGAGCACAAGTTCATAACACGCAGTTTGGTGCTCAGCTTGGCATACATTTTGAAGACATTGGATCAGCATCCATTTCATCCTCAGATTGGCAGATCTTAATTTATTATGACTTGCAGGAATTTTGGTCCGAATTGGCCATATTTGCAAATGGGACCAGGGCTTTAAGCGGTTTATGTGACGACATGGAAGAAAAATCGACATGTCAGAACCTAGTAAAATATTTTGAACATACTAAAAATGAATTACATATGAGTAGCACTCTACTGTCAGGCAGAAGACATAAAAGGGGGGCAATCGATTTAGTGGGGAACATCGCACACTCACTATTTGGCGTACTCGACTCAAAGTATGCAGAAGAAATGGCAAACACAATCTCACAAGTTAAGGAAAATGAAGCACATCTGCTCAGCCTTTTAAGAAATCAAACGTCAATTGTAGACTCTACCATAAATATCTTGAAGTCAGACCAAGGGCTAATAAAAAAAAAGTTTGATCAAATCGACCAACAAATCTCACAAGTATATAATAAGATACACAACGACAGTAAGGAATTATATCAGGAAAGAATATACCGAATTTTCTCATCACTATGCATTCAACTAACAATCACTGCGTCAAATTTACAACACACGCAGTCTTCAATACTGGATATTCTTACAAATACTCACCACGGGACTATAAGTCCGCTCATCCTCACTCCGTATCAATTGCAACAGGAAATAGAAAAAATAAGAATGCATTTGCCCGAGTCACTCGAAGTGCCTGTAAAACGGAATGATGCATTACGATTGTACAAACTGATGAAAGTTCAAGGTGGACTCACGAATAACACAGTACTATTTCGGATCAATTTACCATTAGTCAACCGGAACCAATTTGTATTATTCAACCTTGTACCAGTGCCAAATTGGATTAACAATACCTTACTATCAATTAAACCATGCTCTTCCCTTCTGGCTGTCAATGTTATCCGTCGTCAGTATTTCACCATGGATAAAAGTGAACTTAATTCATGCTCTGTTATTGAAGAAGATAGATTTGTATGTTCCAAAATGCAGATCCAACATGAATCAGGTTCACCAATGTGCGCCTGCGAAATTAGTTTATTGCACAATGAAACTAATGCTGAGTGTCCAGTGAAGCAGATAAACGACGCTAATGTTTGGATACCTCTCCACCAGCAGAATAAATGGATTTACGCATTACCCACGGCAACTCATACAACGGCTGTGTGTAAAAGAGATATCACTCAATTTACCTTAAAAGGGTCAGGCTTACTTTACGTGGAACCAGAATGCACTCTTAAAAATAAGTTCATATCAATACAAGGCCAACAGACATTATCCAGTTCGCTTAAGGCATCATACACCACGCTTTGTCCAATTACAGAACAAACCCATGCAACACATCTAAAGTCAATTCTCAATAAAATACATACAAGCGAGTACAGTCCACCCATACAAAACCTAACTGACTTGCAAACCTCACTAAAGGCGCAGGAGATACTCCAGCTACCAAATAGAATTGAGTCCCATAATTACCATCACATGACTGTCGGTTATTCAGCCTTAACAATTGCTTGCTGCCTTTTAATATATCTAATTGTTAGGCAAAAATGTAAACACCACCCAATTCCAGCACCTCGCAAACAACATGCAACATCAGACTTCACGGTGCATCTTTGATCAACATCAGTAACAGACCCTCATAAGGCTACAACAGAAATCCACACAGTGATACCAATGCAGCAGACTCCAACATCAACTCTATATTTTGAGCTGCGCTCAACGGGGGGAGAATGTTAATACATACTTTGTTACTTTGCTATTTTAGAAAATTTACATACATACTTTTTATTTTAATAATTGCAACTTAATTCTTAATATTTGTTTTGTTTTGTAAATTCAGCTTATTTTGCACACTTTTATTTTTTTGTTAATAATTGTAACTTAACTCTCATACCTTTTCATCTATTCAGCTTATTTTAGAGTTCATTGAATTGCATACCTTTTATTTTTGTCTTATTCACAATTGCAACTTGATATTTTGTTTGGTTTGTTTTAGAATTTTTTAACTTTAATTAATTACGCTTATACAGTAATTTATAAGTTTCAAGGTTATTTGTTTGGTAAAAATCTGGTTCAATGTACTATTAGTTTATAACTAAATATGATGTAAGCATATTTTTTATGGCAAATGAGGCAAATATTTTATTGTTAAATTAGTATATAAGTTGGAAAAATTAATCAATAAAAACACTCTTATTTTGAAAGTATTACAAGTCTTTTATTTAAGAGTAAACAACACAGTTTCAAGTGCTGTTGTTGTATCAAACCACCGAATCCAATATAGTTTAAGTGCTATTATTGGCAACTCCAGTTACTCAAATCCAGTCCAATATAGTTTAAGTGCTATTATTGGACAAATCCTAGTGGTTGAACCCAGTTCAATAAGGTTTATGCACTTTTATTGAACAAGGTGAATAGCGACAAGTCCCGTCGAGTGTAATAAGATATTGTTTCTACGACCAAACCTTGTAGTGTGTGTTTGGTTAAGCAGAATAAATAAAAATCTGTTAAAACATCGCGAGCAGGATTGATTGCTGCATTGGTGGAGGTGTCTGCATGTTTGTCACACAAAATAGTACAAGTCATGAGTTCAAATCCCGACTTCACTTCACTAAGAAAATATGCGGTATATTTCCTTAGTGAATTAGCTGTTTTAAAACAAATAAAATAAGAAATAATACAACAGCTCTAACCTCTTGCGAATATTAAAAAAAAAATTCTGAAAAGGAAAGCAATTAGTGAGTAAGTGGGCAAAATGCAGGAAAACAAGGAAAATTAGAACCAACCAAATTTTAAAGTAGCTTTAATTAGAGCAAAGATTAACAACAACATTATCGTAACTAAGTTTGTTACAGAAAATACCTGGTGGGTAAAACAGGGGATTATAGATTACGAGTATCTCGCTAAAGGCACAGTGCGTTTTGCTCTGGATGGCTGCTTGGGAAAAGTTCGATTTTCGCTGAAGCCACAAGGTGTTTTGATGTGGACGTTTGTGTAAGTTTAAAAATAAGAAATAGTGAAAACAATCTGCCCAGAGCCTCAGAGTAAGATATAGATACTCAGTTGCTGGACTATTCTGGCAGAATGGGATACAGTTCGCAGCAGAAGGGCATTCTGCAAAAACGGAGTTAGTGTGTTGTCCATCCGCTGTTGTGTTAAAAAGAATTAATCCTACCCGGATCCCCATCCGAAACCTTGGATGTACTAGCAAAAGACCGGTCTTCCGTAGATGGACCGTAGGTTCTGTTCAACTAATGTAGGAGAGGGCAGATAAAATGGGCTCCACCTCTTTCTCATACTGATAGCCACTGCGGTCTTCATTGCTATGAGGAACCATTCATCTACACGCAAAGAAAAAACATGGTTGTGATATGGTCACAATAACTATAATATGTTCTTTGTAACATTGTAAAGTTGCAGAGAACAAATTATAGTTGTTTTCAGCAATACTTTAGTCACAACAAACACGTTTTTGTTGATATTTAACCATTATATGGTTACTGTGCACAAAAAATACAACATGGTTGGTTTAGCGTAAAAAAATTTGAACTACGACCAAAGTCTTATAACTTATTAAAAATAATATAATATATTTAACCATACTAATATAAAATTAATCAGAGTATGATTAAAAGCAAACAAAATAATGTTTCCGCTTACAAAATATTTTGTTCTTGATCTTGACAGAATGATTTTCTATCAATTTAGTAATTTATTGTCAGCTTAAAGTTGAAATTGTTTTTATTGTTAGAAAAAATTAAAAAAATAAAAATGTATGTACAAAATAAACAATTAAAAATAATACGGAAAATATGACAACAAATAAAAAGGTAAGCAAAGCATTTCAAAAATAGTTGAAATATACATATGTTAGCATACAAATCTTTATTTTGGTGTTCGTTAATTTCGGTCACAAGGCCACGCAATTGTCGTCGTTAGTTCTATAAGTCGTATTGTCTTGGCTAGATCCAACCTATACCATATAATGCTCGCATTTGATTCTCAAGTCATTCTCCCCCTGCTTGTCTGAAAAAAAGTCGTCAATTTGCCTCATGAGAGCTGAGAGAGGAAAGCAGCAACGTTGTCTCTTGTCAGCCAAATCCTGCAGTAATTCTAGTTTCCTTTGTATATTATTCCAATTAAAAAAATTTCTAAATTTTCAATTTTAAGACCTGATGACTTAAATACGAGGGCTGCTATATATATTTCTGGCCTGGCAACACTGAGTGCTGCCAAGTGCAATCTGACATTTCCATCGGAAAGTTTGTCATTTTTGAGCATAATCGTACTCAAAACGTTTTGACGTACGACCATTATTTGTGTTGTTTACAGTGACTTTAAAAAATTAATATAGAAAAAAATGGAATTTACTCGTGAACATTTTCGTGCCATCATTTTTCACAACTTTCGACATGGATTATCACGACAAGAGTGCATTGATGAACTTAAATCTTTGTATGGCGATGAAGCACCATCTTATAGCACTGTGAAAAATTGGTATAATGAATTTAATCGTGGCCGAAGCTCGCTCAAAGACGAATTCCGTGAAGGTCGTCTAAAAACGGTTGTTGTGCCAGAGAAAATTGGTGCCGTGCGTGAACTCATAATGCAAGATCGACATGCTACATACCGAGAGATAGAGACATCCTTGGACATTTCTTCCCCCTGCATACATTCGATACTGCATGAACACGTGGCCGTAAAAAAGGTTTGTTCTCGTTGGATCCCGCACAATTTGAAAGTCGCTCAAAAAAAGGCTCGTGTCGATTGGTGCAAAGAAATGTTGCAAAAATACGATTGCGGTACTTTAAAAGACGTTTATAAGATCGTCACAGGTTACGAATCATGGATCTATGCGTATGAGCCCGAAACGAAACAACAATCGACCGTGTGGGTCTTCAAAGACGAGCAAAATCCAACGAAAGTTGTTCGTGGAAGAAGCACTTCGAAGCAAATGGTCGCCTGTTTCTTCGCCAAAACTGGAAATGGGGCGACTGTTCCGCTTGAGCAACGTAGGACGGTCACTTCTGAGTGGTACACTACAATTTGTTTGCCTAAAGTCATCGGAGAAGAGAAGACGAATCATTGTTCACCATGACAATGGGAGCTCTCACACATCGGGTCAAACCAGGTCGTTTTTGACCGGCCGAAACGTCGAATTAATGGGTCATCCGCCGTACAGCCCTGACTTGGCACCTAATGACTTCTTCTTGTTTCCGCACATCAAGAAAAAAATGCGTGGTCAACGATTTTCGTCGCCAGAAGAAGCTGTTGAAGTGTTCAAAAACCATGTTTTAGAGGTGTCTCAATCGGAGTGGAAAAAGTGCTTCGACAACTGGTTTGAGCGCATGCAAAAGTGTATAAATCATGCTGGAGAATACTTTGAAAAACAATAAAACCATTTTTGATTATAAATATTCGCATTTTCACTATTAGGCCAGAAATATATAGAGCAGCCCTCGTACATTTAAATATTTTAAATTAAATTCATCCTATGTACTTAAAACACAATTTTGTTCGCATTCAAGGCAAATGAATTTGAAACTCTTTTACACGTCACTACAACCATAAAAGTGCACTTTTTTAACAATTGATTTTTTTGTTGCGCAAAACGAAATTATTTGAATAAGTTTAACTTGTTAAATGACTTAAGGAAACCATTTTATTTAATTCTTTTGGAATATAAAAAACCTAAATATACACAATATACCTTTGAAATTTTAAGCATATTAAAAAAAAAGTTAAAAACTCCTTTAAGGCTTCAAGACAGTAGCAATTGCTGTTAAAGTTGACTTTTATTTTAAGTGAATTTTATTTTGTCTGTTGTTGCTTATTGTTATTCATAATCTGCTTTACAATAAGGATGTGTCATTGCTAAGAGAACCATATGTGTCATTACATAGCGCTATTTTTTTTTTTTAGCAATTTAAGTCATCTCTATAAGAGATAACAAGGCCTTTCTACATGCTTTATGCAGAATGTCCTCCTTCCATCCATATCTACAAATTGCTTTTAATTGATCTGGGGCATTCTGCATTAACAATGAAGAACTCGCTAACAACAAATAATATTCGAGCTCAAAAATCTCCAGCACCCAGTGCTAAACGCTGGCTGATTTTCAAAATGTCAGTTGCTTTGTATTCGAACAATGTATTTGCCCTATTCACAAGCCTCCTAGTACGTGCTAAGTGCTAACAAAATACAACGGTGCTAGCTGTGTTGTTGGTAATTTTCATGCAAACATGCGATACAACGCTTAGTACTTTTTTTCATATGTTTTTTAAACGTTGTATTTGTTTAAATGTTTTATGTTTAAATGAATTATTATTTTTGTGTTCACGTGTGAATTATATTAAATTCAATTGAATTAAAAGATATTTTTATTAGTTTTATTTATTTAATTTATTGATTTGACTGATTTATTAGAAAGTTGAAGTTGAAAGTTACCAATATAAAAAATGTTCTTTAAGCTTTAATATTGCTTCAATGACTCGATTTCTAATATTTTGTATGGTACCGCCATCACCTATACCAAAAAGAGATGCTACCTTACGAACACAAGCACCATTTCCTGAAGATCCCAAGCAGTAAAGTACAATTTTAAGCTGCAAGTCAATGCGTAGTTGGAGCCTTTCGCCAATTGTGTGAAAAACATCGCCATTTTTTATAAGGTTGAATATATAGGCAAATTCCTCTGGCCGTAGTCGTATCATATGAAGAAATCTGTTTTCATCAAAATATCTTAAAACTCGATTATGCCATAATGATGATTTTGGTAGCCCTAAATGTATAATTCTGCGACTGGAGAGCAAGTACTTTAGGTTCATCCTAAAAATGTCTTGAATTTCATCCTCACACAAAAAATTTATTAATTTACTTTTTTCTGTTTTCTCCCCCATTTGGCTTATAAATAACAAATGATGAATAGCACTTTTCTTCTTCTTATTTACTTTTTGACGTATGAAGTACAATGTACAATGGCACACTGATACAATAGTTGTTCACAAAGAAGTAAACAAAAGGTAGTATGCAATACTACCTACACCTTAGCAGAGCTTGTGAATGCGGCAATTGTGTTTCATAATGCCGTGGTACTGAATGTTTACAATGCATACAATTCCAAAATGTGTCAGATAAGTTTTATAAACCTTGCAACCAAGCAACTAGAGCATCAGTTTCTAAACTGAGCATCAGTTTCTAAAATGATGCTTTGTTTCGCAACTTTGTATATGTACAAGATCTAAATACCGCAGCAAAACTGTATACAAAATTTGTATTAACACATTTTGGAGGTAGGCGACTAACTGACTAATTTTGGGACTAATGTTGACAAATATTAGACGTGATGCTTAATCGTGTGGCCATTAAATGTGACAGATGCCAACAAAACAATATTGACCCAGCCTAAATGTAATACTTCGAATAATGAAGACACACACAAATATATAGAGAATCAACAACCCAGGCGAAAATAAGCGCCTCCTATTTTATATCCACACAACAACACTCTTTGACTAGAAGAACTTTACGTATTGCTTACAACCTGATAATCGGTTCGAATTGATGGAAATTGTTTAGCAACATTGGTTTTTTTTTTATGTGGTGTGTATCTTGCGATTTGGAAGTATTTCACGATTTTAATGCTTCCACAACGATGATTAATTAATGTAACGAAAAGCTATTGAAGTTAACTTTTTCTTTTTGATGTTTTTCTTTTTTAATTTTCAAACAATTTTTCATATATTTCGATCGGAATCGTTTTAATTGCTTATTAAACGTTCCGAACGATTATGTTTATTCCCTAAAAATGCTGAATTTTAATGTATCAATAGTGAGCATTCAAGGTAACTAACATGGGTAATATATTTAAAATTGTAAACATTACAATTCTTCTTTGAAATTTAAAAGTAGTTTTAAACCGAAGAAATTTATTGTTTTCTAAAGAACTTATTTGCGAAACTGAAGCAAGTTTCGATCGGAATTGAGTTCTGTGCCATGCCTGTATATTGAGTTATTTAAAATTTATTGTCAGATCCTCAATTTGTTTTAATACTAATAATGCAACCTCAGTTGCCATGTTTCACATCTTTGAGAATATGTTGCCAGAAACATTTTACATGTTTTGTTTTGCAACATTTTTTCATACACTCTTCACACACATTTTTTTACACAGATTTTTATGTGCCAAGTTTCATAGAATTTCGTATGCAAAACTAAACGGAATAGCAGCCTTAATAAAAAAGGAGCCTTAACCTAGTGTGATTCCGGCGGCTCTAACTTATGATCTCCTGTTTTACCAAACATGCCCTGCAACCGAGTTAAGCTAATTACTCTAGGTATCACTCTGTTGAAAGCACACTGTTGAAATTAGGGTCGAAGTGAGGCTGCTGTAGTCAAGGTGGTAAGCACGTTGACTGCAAATCTACTTGGTCAGGGTTCAACCCTTGCGGCAATCAAAAAATAAAATTGTTTTTTTTTCTGTTTAATGGCATAAACACATATTCAGAATTAACATTAAAAACATGCACCCTCCTTTGCCGGTACTTCTTCATAGCATATTCACCGGGGAAGTAAACTAATTAATAAAATGGCTATAACTATCTTCTTTCACAACCTGTCTTATCACTCATCCTTCCCTTTCTTAAAGAACTTAGCACGGTTGCGAAAAATAACTAAATAGGTTTATGCCTGAACTTCTACTTTTTATAAAAAATTACCGTTTTTACTGCCTTTATATATGCAACATTATTTGCTGTTTTTTTAAATTAGGCATTAAATAAGTATTCCCAGCAAGAAATCAGTAAGGGAAGATAATACAAACACAATTTTGCACATTTGCAATAATTTTATATTAACAGTGTTACCTCTGCACTGCTTTTGGTATTAAATTGGAATGAATTTTTTTTTTCAAACTTTACAGATATAACATATGTCCCACGCAATGATTTTTAAATGACATTAAATTTCTTAGTTGTTAAAAATGTTGCCAGACTCATTGTGTTGGTAATAAACTTGAATCTATAAACATTTAGTTGCTTTATATAAAATTCAGAGAGTACAGCTCCAGCAACATTATTTTTAAATCATAGAGCTTTTAACAGCATTTCGCATTAATTGCTAAATGTAATACCGTGCCCTAGTCTGAAACGCCAGACACTGTTATTTTGTTACCTTATGCTGTCAAAGCTTGTTATATGATTATTTTTGTTTACTATATAGGGCTCTCAACATTCTCAGCTGCTGTTCTAATTAACAGGTGCATTTATCTATTACGTCTACAGGGCACGCAATTTGTTTTTGTCTAATTAATATTAATTCGGCTTTTAAAAAGCCGAACTTATTCAACCACAATTATTTTTTTTCTTTCTATTAAAGACTATGTTGGGGTTTGAACACGTAACCCACGGTTTTTACAGTTTCATAAAGATTTTAAATCTTATTTTGACAACAATTTTAAATAAAACTATCAAATGCAGAATTATGAAAAAACTTCTAAGACTTCCCTCCTACATCTATATAAGTACATACATATGAATATGAGAGCACATTAGCATCTACTGCACATAATGTTGTGTTAGTGATCGACTGATTGTTAGTTCATGAATTTAGCAACACACACGTACACATTCGTGCCTGTGTGAGTTAAAGAAAAAGTTAAAAAAAAGAAAAACCTAAAAGTATACAAATGAATACTAATGTTAAGTCACATAACCATTCACACATACATATACATTTACATATTTCTTTTTATTGCAAATGAATACAAAAAACATATGTCTCTGCAAAAAATTAAAATGAAAAGAAAAATCATTTGATGGTATTCAAAGAGTAAGTGTGATGACTGAACGATTTGGTTGACCCCATGGCAAATACGGTTACAAAAGTTAGTGCTTTTTTTTTCTAAACATATTTGATGCTAATGTATCTTTTTCTTTGCTGTTGGTATTGTTGTAAATTATCTTTATAATATGTCTGCTTGCGCTTTAGTACTGTAAAGTTTTTTAAGTAAATAATGAGAATGTCACAAAATTTATCACTTATTTGTACAGAATGCTTGTCCACTTTAATTGTTTTTCGTGTCAAATGTATGTTTGTATGTATTACGAATGTACATACTTTTGATATTTTTTAACCACTTAACTTTCCTATATGACCGGTATTTACTGCATTATAGTCTTAATGCAGTGTTTTGTGATTTTTTAAAGAAAGTGTAAGAAGTGTAAGGTTTTAAATACATAAATTTGAGTAGAGACAGCGAGTTCTATGTGCAATCGAAAAGTGATTTAATTGAAATCTTGTTACTTCAATGTGAGATGCAAAGCGTTGCTGTGTTCCGGGTTCCAGGTTGCTGTGTAAGATTTGCCATGCTAGTTACATCTTAACACTTTAATATTAAATAGCGCCCACCAAAATGTTACCAAAAAAACCGCCAATTTCAAAACAGAAAAATAAATAATAAATAACATCAATTATAGGGACACCCTTTAATTTCTAAATTCAAAATGTATACATCTTCCTATAGCGGATTAAGCAATACAGACTCTTTACAAAACTGCAATCCTCTATCTACATATATAGCAAATTAACTGAACCCTTTAATTTATAATTTTGAATATTTACACTTTTGAAAAATGAAAATGTGGTGTATTGTTGACCTTTTAATTTTTGATAAATGATTTAAATTTTTTGTTTGGCTTTAGGTCGTTTTTGGGTAGTTAAAACACTTTGTTAATGTTATTTCTGGACGACTGATAAACTTCTATTCTATACATCCTAGAAAAATTAAATCAAATTTTATCAGAAGAGTTTTAGACGTTAGTGCTGCGGTTTTTCACAAAGAAAACAAAAACAAAATTATGGAGATATTAAAATTGAATGATTTCCCAATAAGAACTATAAAAGAATTAATGAAAAATGTTGAAGAAAAAAGGACAAAAATAGACAAGCCGCCAAAAATTTATAAAGGATTAACCTATATACCTGGACTATCAGAAAGATTAAAAGGCTGCGATATATATGACGCGGGAAAGTACCAATTAGCCTTTAGGACGAGTAACTCAATACAACGATTGTTTAGTATTATGAAATCGAAAATTGACAAAGGAGACAAAAGTAACGTTGTGTATAGCATAAATTGTAAAGGAAACGAATCCAGTAAGTGTGATATGATTTATGTTGGGACAACTAAAACAAAACTAAAAACTAGACTCGCATCACATAAATCTGACTTAAAAGCTATACACAAACCGGTGGAGCAAAAAACAGCACTTGCTGCCTACTGTGCAACGAAAAATCATATACCGAACTTTGACGATGTGAGAGTATTAAAAGAAGAGAAAAACTATTGTAGAAGATTTAATTTAGAAATGTTACATATAATTGACGTTCCATCAAATGAGAGATTAAATTACAAACAAGACATCGAAAAATGCGCTCAAATTTACAGAAATATTGTTAGTAAACAAAAAAGATCAACCTAGCTGTCAGTGGATAAGTGTTTACTGCACAATATATACGCGCTCTTTCAATCACTGATAGTTTAATTTAATTTTGTGTAATTTTAAAATGTAAATATTTGTTTTTGCTGATTTTATTTGTTTAATTGTAACAATGTTTTTTGTATTGTTTTTTTTTTTTTTTGACAGTTTCCCCTGAAGATGAATAGCGAAGCTATTCGAAATATTGGGAATAAAAATTAAATAACATTAACAAAGTGTTTTAATTACCCAAAAACGACCTTAACCCTGGAGTTAATGTCGACGTCGTTGACGGCGTCAAATGTCAAAAAAAAAGTTGAATCGTATGAAATTGTATGAGAGCAGTTAATCTCAACGCGTTGCAACGCCGTAAAAGTTCAATATGTTTCAACTTTTTCCGTCAACGACGTCGACATTAACTCCAGGGTAAGCCGAACAAAGAATTTTAATTATTTACACTTTTGTTATAGTAATCGACATTCTCTCAATTTTCAAGCGTTTGTCTATGATGGCTTCCAAAAATCGACCCATATAGGTTAATTTTAGTCAGCTATGGGACACCCGTTAATATTAGAGAAAAATAAAAAACTGAAATACGGTTAAAAAAATACGCAAAAAAGGTGCGAAATTTTTGTCAAAAATATGAACTATTGTTGTAAGTTTTACCGATTTTTTCGATGCTTATATTATCTTCTGAGGTCATTTTTATAAACGATACAAAAAGAAACTTCTTTGGACCAGATGGAAAAAGATTCGCTTGGAGAAAACCTCGTACTAAATTTCTAGACAAGAACATTAAACAAATAGTCAAATATTGTGGTGTGAACTTTTATACAGTTTGTTAATGGAACTATGGACTCTAAGTGTTTTATAAACATTTTAAAAGAAATCGTTGGGAAAAGTATCGAATGCTTAAGCATAAAACACAACTTCGTGTTTTACCAAGATATTGATCCCAAACATAAATTTTGGAGTGAACACAATTGCCTTTTATAAAATTGCCTAAAAGTAATGCTGAGTCGTCCCCAGTATCCAGATATGAATTTTATTGACCATATGTGGTCAGATTTATTAAAAAAAATTTCTAAGCAGAGGCCAAAAAATATTGCCCCATTAAAGGAAGCAGTAACAGAAGAGCGGTACAATACTCAACCGGATTTTTGTAAACATTTGGTGGAAAGTATACTGCGACGTCTTTAAGCTCTGTGTGTCAGCTAAGGAAATTCAACCAAGTACTGAAAATTTACAAGAAATAAAAATACGAAAACTGCAATGTCCCACTTTAAGTGTAAACTTTGATTTTAGGTATTGCAATACAAAATGGCAAATATTGCAATATTTTAATGCAATGACTGAATTGTTTTTTTGTTGTTATTAGTAGAATAGTAGTATTAGTACCTATGTTAAACGTAAGCTTTCAAAATTAATCTCAGGCCTTTATTTTTTGTTACAAACATGGCAACATAATTTTTTCTATGTGTCCCACTGTAAGTGTGAGTACGTTAAAATCCCGTTACTTAAGAGACACCATTTTTATTGTTATTTTAGTTTTATTTATTTCTAAACTTAAAGTGTCTTCCTATTGTGGCTTAAAAGCAAGTTCGCATTGGTGAAAATCATGCCACTATTGGTACACCCTTTAATTTACACATTTCTTTTTTTTACCTGCTGCTTATAGCGAACCTAGTTTTACTGACACTGTGCAACTTTGAGGTGTCTGCTTAGCACAAGTAAAAAAACAACAATACTTTTGTAAGCTTCCCGCCATTTTCGGAACACCCTTTAATTTTTACTATTTGTTGTTATGGCGGCTGTAGTAATACACCGTCTGTGGAAGTTTTAAGAGTCCGCCTGTTACGGTTCCACAGATGGAAAGACGAACAGACAAACAACAGGGTAACGTTTCTCTCCTCTGGGTGCGGAACCCTTAAAATTAATGTCTAAAAAATATTCCCATTTTAAGGGATTTCTTTTTTCAAATACGCATAATGACTCCTTCAGTCACTTAACCATGCTTCTGCCAAATAAAATTCAAAACAATGTCTATTTTCAGTTTAAACATTTATTCAACAAAATAACTTTTTGCTTTAATCTTTTTTTTTTTTATATACATCCTTCCATCTTCTGTGTTTTGTAATTCTGTCATAAATATATGAATGCATGAAGTCTTGTAAAAATGTTCATAAATGTTGCATTTTAGCAGCATGTTTTGTTTTTTGTTTTGCTAAATCAGTTGTTGTTATTGTTGACAACATGCGAGCATATAAATTAGCAACATACTCACTTGTTAATATTTTATTTTTTTAAGATTTATTTTATTTAAGTAAAGCAAAAGAGAAAGAACAAGAAAAACAATAAAGTTCACCATTGAATTTTAATGTTTGATAGTTGTTCTGTCATTCGGTGGTGGCTGGTTGATGGCAGCACCAGCCAGTTTAAGAAACAAGAACAAGCACAAGAATGAGTACTTAATGACTATTTAATGTTTGTCATGTCTGCTAATGTTGCCGCTGCAGTTGCTGCTGCTCCAAGTTGCATATAACAACTGACCTATTTAAAAAAAAGAATTAACATTTTTTTTGTGTGTGTGTGTTTGTGTTGTTGCATGTTTAGTTTAAGTTTTATTATATTCAGAGACCTCGTTTCAAAAACAATATAGCAAGTTTTTTGTTTTTTTTTCGTTATTATTTTCTAAGCTTGTTTCATTTATTTTTTTTTTTTGATGCTGTTCTTTGTTGCAAGCAATTGTAAAATTGTTAATACGAATACAAACATGCCCTTTTTCTATTGCATATGCAAATATAAAGTACAAAACTCTTAAGTTAAATTAAATAACTGACAGAATGTTTTTCTTTTTCACATATTTGTTGTTAAATATTTAAAGAGCAGCCAGTTTAAATAAAATAAAATTATAGCAGTTTTGGATTAAATATTCATTCATAGCTATGTCATTTTAAAAGATGTTTTTTTTGAGTGAAACAATTGTTATCAACCAGCATATAACAATATTTTAACTGCCATATTTATAGAAAATCAAAATAGATATGAAATGTATTTTAGGAAAAATTTGTATGGAAAATTTGTCATAAAACACATTTCAAATTTATTTTATTTTCTATGAATACGGCATTAATAATTTAAACTAGAAACACGCTATCTAAGGCCAGCGTTGCCAGAGATTTTTTTTACAAAAATTATAATATAAATAGTTTTGATTTTTATTATTAATTATTAATGGAACTATTTTTATATTATAAGCAAATAAATTACAAAGAATCTGTCTAAAGATCACTTATAATTGAACTGTTTTTTGAAAGTGGTATATGTCCATTTTTTCATATATTGAGATATTTAAAGGTTTGCGTTTGAATCAATATAAAAAATATGGGGCAACTTTAATGAATTCGAGTGATGTGTTTTTACACTGTACACCTTCCCAATATTATTATGAAATAATAACTGCTAAAATTATTTGAAGAAAAGAAAAAAAATAACCGATTTTTGAGTTCAGATATAGTCGAAAAATGTGCTATTGGAAGTCAGCATGATCGGTCCATGTTAATCAGAACAATAAAGAAATCCCAAACAAAAAAAAAAGTATGTAGGTCGAAGGAGAATTAAAAAATAAGAAAAACAATATCAAGTAAAATAATGGCGCTCGCCCAAATTTTCCGAGTTACGGGGCTCTAAAAGTTTTTAATTTTTCGTAATATCACTATGGGTATCATTTCAAAGCGTTTAAAGAGATCTTTAAGGAAATACTAAAATTTTAAAAAAATGCTTAACCCATTAAGAGCCGATGACATTTTTATGTAAAATTATATATTTTTAGTACTTAATTTATAATTCTCTGACACCCCAATATTTACTTTTTTTAATTGGACTTACTTCACTAAACTAGATTGACATATATGGCAAAGGGTGTATAAGATGCGGCGTAGTTGAATATAGGACTCTTACTTGTTTTTAGTTTGTTTCTTCTTTTATAGACTTTTAATAATATTAATATTATTTTTTTAAATACAATTTTTGTAACAAAATTTGAAAATCAAATATCGCTTTTTCTACAAAAACATTCACTATAAATAGATAGCACAGAGTTGATCTTTAATATTCCAGGCACAACATAGTTTAGCATAGAAAAAATCACTTTGAAAAAAACATTTTCGAGATGTTTTAATATAAAAATTCAAGTGATTTAAAGTGGTTTGGTAGCATGAAAAATGTATGGAAAATAAAGTAGCAAAACACTTGCTTTGCTCAAATTGAAACAAAATCACCTATCGTTCTTTGATGATTTTATTTCAAACGGCTGAAAGACTGTTTCGACTTGATTGAGCATCAAACATTTTAACACATAAACTTTCACATTAATAAAACTTAAATAATGTTTAATTTTTTCAGTAGCTGGAAAGAGACTTAAAAAATTATCAAAGAAATTGTTTTATATCTTGGATTTACCAGTTTTTTTCGTTACAAAACTATTATTGAGTGAAACTTCTTTTATTAAAAACAAAAAAAAAAAAACCATTAAGAGTGCTATATTCGGCTATGCTTAATTTGTATACCCTTCACCATCTATGTTAATCTTTTTCAGTAGAGTAATTACAGTCATTTTTTAAACATTTTAGTATTGCCTTAAAGATCTGTTCAAAAGCTTTAAAATAATACCCATATTGATATTAAAAAAAAATTTTTAAACTTCAGGGCCCGTAACTCGGAAAATATGGGCGAGCGCGAATTTTTTCACTTGATGTTTTTTTCTTATTTTTTAATTCTCTATCACCCCATATATTTATTTTTTGATTAGAGTTTATTTATTGTTCCAAATGACTGAAAAAATTAGAGTTAGGCGTGGTGTTTTGCCTGCTGCCACGAAGGATATGGAACGATCATGCTGATTTCCAATAGCACTTCTTTCGACAATTTATTTGATCGATTTAAATTTTTGTTGAAATCAAGTGAATTTGCCAACTTGATTTCAAGACTAACACGGACGGACAGACGGACATCGCTCAATCGACTTCGCTATGCATAAGAACTCAGAATATATATACTTTATGGGGTCGGAAATGGATATTGTAGAAATTACAAACAGAATGACAAAGTTAGTATAAGAATAATAATAATTAGTATATTGCATTTCTGCCATAACGGTTTATCAAATGTGCCATAACGGTTTATCAAATTATTAAATACCTTGATAAAAATTATACTCGTACAATATAAAAGTGTTTAAACTTTTTTTTCCTTTTCTTTGTATTATTGTTTCAACAGAATTTTTTTGTCGTGTCCAAAAATATAATTAACTTTTCTCTCTTTTTTATATGTTACAATTGCATTCGGTTCATCCTAAATAAACTATTCCTAATTTCTTATTTTCTTCTTCTTGAACTTTTTGCCACAATCAAGAAGAGGTCATCTAAATTGACCTTCATAAATACGCATCGTTTTCCTTTCTTTGTTCATTTTCTTTTTTGCAAATTCCTTTTTAATTTTGTTCTGCACAACTGATTATTTATGGAAGTGTGTTTGTGTGTATGTTTTGCCTTTATGGTCCACATATTGACGATATGATTATAAACCAACAAAAATAATTGTGGTGTTTGAAACTAAAAATTCGATATTTCTTAAAATTCTTCAAAATTATTGAACTTTAGTTATTTCGATTGAAATATTTGACGATTAGTAAGTTAGTGGTGCTAAGACCGTAATGATTTAGGTTTTTACTGTCTTCAAGTATTGAACATTCTTTCAGGTATCATAATAAAAAATTATAAGTCCCTGCGAAATAAGCACGTGAAGCTCATATTCTTAAACAGTCTGAAAAAAGTGTCACCAGAAACATTTTAGAAAAACATGCTGCCAGAAACATTTTGGATAAACATGTTGCTTGAAACATTTTCAAAAAACATGCTGCCTTAAACATTTTAGAAAAACATGCTGTCAGAAACATTCTGGAAAAATATTGATAAACATGCTGCCGGAAACATTTTGGATAAACATGTGGCCAAAAACCTTTTGTGAAAACATGCTGCCAGAAACATTTTGGACAAACATGCTGCCAGAAACATTTAAAAAAAACATGCTGCCAGAAACATTGTGACTTCACCAGTGCATAGATATAAAATGTTTGATGCAGACATAAACTTCTTAAAATTTTTTTATAGTTTTGCACAGGAGCCAAATCAAAACGAATACTTTTTGAATGATGAAGAGTGCAAACGAAAAAATTGGTGTTTCGTTCACTTTTTTGCTTTGATATTTCAACACAATCGTACAATGGCGTTGTTTGCAAAAAAGTAAGTAATTCTTTTTTAGTTCTAATACATACTTTCGAAACGTTTTCTTCTCCTAACGTTTTCAGTGTGTTCTCATTGCTTTCTCTTCTTGCTATGCTTAGGAGCCAAACAGAACTTAATGGCACAATGCTTGCAATTGTTTTTGTTTTACTCAAGAACAAACAACTAAATAAACGTTTCGTTTTGTTTACTTTCGTACCCTGATTTTTCATAAAAATGGAAAAAATAAAACTTTAACTCTATTATTTTTTCATATTAAATTAAAAATTTCAATATGGATCTTTGATGGTATTTTGCATGTAGTAATTAATGGATTACTATGTTTCAAGTGAAACATTAAGAGAAGTGTACAATGTTGCTTAACCCTGATGCTCAACAATTTCTTTAGTTTTTGCAAAAATTGTAAAAAGCGTTTTTCTATTTTTGAACTCTTAATCAACTTTACTTTTTTAAGATTTAAATTATTGATTTTGTCTTAATTTTAATACTGTTTAACATTGTTTGCTGGCTTATCAAACGGGGATGTACTTAATTAGAATTTTTAAGTGTTTGGGTTTTGCCAATTTTAATGTCATGAGTTAGAATTTTATTAGGATTGGACCCAGATATTGTACAAAGCATCTCTGTATTCTAACTGATCAGGCTGGGTTTTTCCTTTTCATATAGTTGCCACCATGATCATTAAAAAAGAGGTCAAATTACACACACATTTCCCCCGAGACCGTATTTAGGTTAGGCTAGGCAGACAGCCGTGTTGCCACAGACCACTTGGGTCCATTTATTAGGAGAGAGAAGAAGAAACAAAGAAAAGAAGAGTGAAGCAGGATATAGAAAAAGAAATGAAGATAAGGAGAAAAGAAGGAGAGAGAACCGCAGGTGGCAAGATACGAAAAAGGTCAGCAGAATGCAGAGAAGAGTACGCGAAATAAGTTCAGTCGGCCCTTGAATGAGTAACAACGTCCGGTTTTGGGCCAGTAAAGGTCCCACTGCCCCTCAAAAATGAACTGATCCTATCTGGACCCAGTACCGATATATCAGATATGCCCCCGTAGTACCGCTAACCAAGGTATCTCAGCCGTATACATTCCAGTGCAGTGCACAGACAGAGGAGGTGTTCCATCGTCTCCTCCTCCTTCTTGTTTTTACAACTTCTGCAGAAGTCGGTAAATTGGAGACCGTATTTAGGCCAAACACAATTTTGTACTTACACATTTGCAACAATTTTATATTGAATAGCGTTGCCGTTGTTTTACTTTTAGTACTAAATTGGAATGACAATTTTTTAGTAGACTAAATCAAAATTTTGTGTACTGTTTATAGAAATTTGTTAAGCAAAGTTCAAAATTCAAATTGGAAAATGTTTTACCCCTAAATAAATTCTAAGGATCAGATCAACTTTTTATGAAATTTCATGAAAAAAGTTAGTGGCTTTTAAAGAAAAAAAAAAAAAATCAGTGGCAACGCTGCTTGCTGCAGACATCACATATATTTTAAAGTTTTGGTAGTTTTATCACTTTGGCTTTAAGAATGTGAACTGTTTTGGTAGGGCCGTGAATTCATACAACAACTCTCAGCATCACAACGGCTCTAACCTGCGACAGCACGTACAGCTTTTGGTTGCTCCTCGAATCAAATCCGTAAATTTCGCTTGTTAACTCAACCATTCAAAGAGTGTCGAAACTCAATTGCTACAAATTAAGATGATTGTGTGAAGAGCAACCAAATGATTAATTTATATGCGAAGCTCTTAAACAGCAACTTAACAGAGCTACAACCAAGAAAATCACCCTATAGTTATACTAAGCGTCTCCTATGTGTGATTATTATTATTATCACATTTTTCTAAGAAATTTTCTCCTTCTCCATTATGTTTATTTTTTTGTTTAATTTTTCTAAAATATACAAGAATAAAAAGCAAAAAAATAGAAATGTTAAACTTTTCTTACCTTATGCCAAACTTTTTCTTGGTAACTGTGTTAAGAATACAAACAATAACAACTCAGCCTGATATATATGACACAGACTTAAAACGAAACTCCAATGTCTGGAATAAAAACAACAATTCTCATGCAAATAAAATGAAATGGAAGTTGAAAATAAAGTAATGAAGTCTCCTGAAAATAAGCAACCTTCTTTTTTGTTGCATTTTTCCAATTTGGCTGCCAAATCGTCGGGCTTGTGGCTCGATGCTATTTTCAAATTTCCAATCATAGTCTTACCGTTAGAGTGTTTACCTTAATAGTCGGAAATTTATTGCACTAGAGGATAAAAAACAGCCATAACAACAACATTAGTGCAGCATAAAACGAAAGACTGACTCTCTGCATGGAAAAAAAAGGTCGGACACGACTTCTTTTCTAAATTCTGCACGATGTGGGAATTTGTAAATAAACATTAGAATTTATATAATTTTGTTGTTGTTGTTGTTTTTCATAAAATAAATGATGTTTTGAATATATGAATTTGGCACAATGACAGTAGAGGAATTTTTTATATTTTTATGCAGCTTGGAAAGCCAGTAAAAATGTGTGGAATGTGAAAGTGAGTTGGTATAAAGAAACGGTAGATAACTTATTTTAACAACTTTAAGTTTTTTAATAAAACTTTAATTTGTTCAAGTAATTTAGACACACAAATTGTTGAATTTCATAATTGTAAATAAAATTCGTATTTCTTCTGTAAGCTGGACCAGCATTCATTAAGTTGGTGGTTGTGGAACAAAACGTGATTTAGTGAGAGATAGACGGAAAAATGTTTACAAATATTTGCTCAACTTTTTCAAACTATTTCTCAATCATTAAAAAGGTTCTGCATAAAACACATGTTTCAAGTACGAAGGACCATAAATTGTTCGAGCAAATTAGAGGTATATTCTTGAGGTCTCAGGCTTCACCTATAGTTATTAATATTGTCATAGAAAAACTTGCAAGAGGGTTATGAACCAGAAATTCACACCAAATATGTAGACGATATTTTTGTCACAGTAAAGAAGGAAACGATGAGAGAAATTAATTAATTTATCCGTCTTAAGTTCAACTATCATTAATTCATTTAATATTAATTCTTGCAAAAATCCGACTCTCAAACAAATTTCATCTATCTGTCTATAATTGAAAAGTATTGCGACACATATAAAATTAAATTTACTATTGGGACACCCTTTAATTTTATTATCCAAATTTTTTAACTGTTATAGTAGACTTAGTATTACTGCTCCTTGTTTATTGCAACCGTCTGTCTACAACTGTTAAAATTACATCAACTATAGGGACACCCTTTAATTTCAAAATTTTAATTTTATTCTTGCTGTTATAGTAGACTTAGCAATCAAGTTCTTTGTACATTTCAATCGTCTGTCTATAACGGTTTAAAAATATATATCCACACACATCAAATTACATAAACTATTGGGAGACTCTTTAATTTTCCAATCAAAATTTTATACTTGTTGTTATAGCGGAGTTAAATTTTAAAGCTCTATATACAACTGTTCCAAGGTATGGTGATATACATCCAATTTAATGATATAGTGGGGCACCCTTTAATTTATAATTTTGAATATTTATGCTTTTTATCATAACGATCATAGAAATTGCTAATCTGGCCAATTTTCAAGCGTTTGTCTATAACGGTTTTAAAAATAGGCCCCTATAGGTCAATTTGTGTTAGCTATGGGGACACCCTTTAATTTGAGAATTGTTTTTGTATTAAATTTTGACATTGGGAGACAAAATGATGCACGCCCTTTACGATTTAAGACCCATAAAGAAAACATGCGTGTTGTATGGGACACCCTTTAATTTTTAAAGCTATGAACTTTTTTTTTTTTAAATGGGACCAATGTGTAAGCATCACCTTTCAAAAAAAGACAAAAACAATTTTCAAAATCGGTTTAGAAATTACTGAGTTTTAAGGGCACAGACATCAAAGAAAAAACATTCACACGAATTGATAACCTCTTTCTTTTTTTTTGAAGTCGGTTAAAAATATACAATTTACCATGAAAGAGAAAAAGTCAATAAATTGCTATATATCAAAATTGTGGCGAACTTTAATTCAGTCCTTTCAATTAGCCGACTTTAAAACAAGAAGAATATTGTCAAATCGTTTGAATTTTTTTATATTTTTGTAGTCACTTCTTAACCCGTTTTCTGTAATTAAAATTTTAATATTTTTAAGTAAAAGATTATATCCATTAAAAAACAAGTAATGCTAGGAACACAACTGGGACGAACGACGAATTTTTGGCCGCGAATATTCGCCGTCAAAAATAAAACTCATTTGTGTATACGAAAATGCTCACAATCACGACGTAGAACGAAATTCGTCATACGCGGCGAACTATGCAATAGAATTATTTCTATTTCTTACGCCGACGAACGACGAACAAATCAGTACAAAGTGACCTTGTTTGACTTTGGATTCAAAGTATTTTAATAAATAAAGTTATTTTATCGAAAAAATTTATGTATTTTTATTTTGTAGCATTTATTTTAGGTTATAAGTTAAATATAAAAATAGTTTTTAGTTGTGTTTTTTCTAATGTTTAATTTTTTAAATATTATTTTTTTTATGGTCACCTTAGCAGCTTATAAAAAGCAAACAACTTCAAAAATTATAACAGCTGTGTTTTTGGTCATTATTGTGTTTCAACCGACGAATTTACACAACGAATTTTTGACGAAGTATTCGCTGTGTTGGACGAAATTCGTCGTGCGTCCCAGTTGTGTTCCTAAAATTAGAGTGCTATAATCGGCTATGTCAATTCTTATATACCCTTCTCCATTTTTTTGCAAACGCTAATTGTGAATCGAAAAATAATTTGGTTTTTTTGGCAGAAAAATTTATTTTTAAAAACCTTTTGTTATTAATCTTTTTTATTTATTTATTACAATTGGCTAAAATTTAACCACAAAAAATCTTGTTCCAATTAAAAATTTAAAAAAAAAACCAACAAACATCATTATTAGCATTCTGTTAAATAATACAAAAAAAAAAAAAAAAGAAATTTATGCTCTAGAGAAACTTTAATATCTTTAACACATCAACAACATCTAAAATATTTGTCCTTGCCAACTAAAATATTTTTATACATTTTTTATAAATTTGTCTCCAGCATTTTTTATTACTATTTTTTTTTTTTGGTTGTCGTTACGGGTTGTTTTTGCATTTTTACCATTGCATTGATTTACAAGGATTTTTCTTGTAAACTGATAAATGGTTTGTTTTTTCCTTTCCAAAAATGGTTCGAAATGTTGCTTTCATTTTTTAGCTCTACTCCATAAACACGATTATACATAGATATTTTTGAAATACATTAAAACACACACAAAGATACTCACTGATACCTGCAACATTTTACTTCGTATAAAATCTAATAACGTTGGTTGGTCTAGTAAATTTTTTGAAATTGTTACAAGGAAGGCACTAAGAGACAAACATACATATACACATACATACACTCTTACTAATATTTATTATTGCTCTTGATTATAACGACAATAAACGATTGTATTTTTTAGGTTACAGATACTTTTGACCTTAAGTGCTTCTAAATATATTTTATTTTTGCAGGTATGAATGGATGTTGCCGTGTAACTAGATTTTGTAAAATATTTAATAATACTTGTAGTCCATCCATTGTTAGTAAATTGTTAAATTAACCTTTAAGATGTCTCTTTATAAAACGTTTTTCATTTATTTATTTTTTTTTTCTTCTTCTTCTTCTTGCTTTAATATCAGCTGTGTGCTGTGCGCTTTTTTTACCTTGAAGGCATAAGTTGTTGTCTGGAATTGATAATGTGCTGTCATTAGCAAGCTTAAATAGGACTTGTATACACTATGTAGCATTAGTACAATGTGTTTCCATATTAAGTTCCTTTTCAAGTCTATCAAAGATTTTAATTAAATAGAAAAAAAAAGAAATATTTGTTACTTTTTATTTTGTTATTTTTCAATTAATTTATAAAGAACACAGGGAAGCAAATTAATCATAATATCATATTACGATTGTCCATGATCTTGATGGTACCTATGTACTCTTGTTCTTCGTTTAAGCCTTCTATGATCATGGGATAGACTTTCGTTAATGCAGCTTAAAATTTTTTCTCCAAATTACTAAGCCTTCGATTGATTTGGTGGCTTGGGTTCATATCCCAGCCACTGCTAATTTAACAGTCATTTTTCCTTAAAGGGAATTCCAAAACCGATTGATAGTAATTGCAAATTTAATAATTTTTACAGATGCCCTAAATGTCAAACATCATATACAAAAAATTTAACGCAGATTTTCAAAAGCGGACTTTACCAATCCGGACGAAGGCGAAAACGAATGCGTTCGCCATTGTTATCACCTGGTAAATGATTTCGTCTTGCTTACAGCATTATTTATCGGCGAAGTAAAAAATAAAAAAAAAAAATCCGCCTAAAAAAGGTCCTGTCTAAGCAATTTACGGAATTGATGGGATCAACTTTAAATTTTACATAAAATTATTTCCGAAATTGCTAAGTTTCAATTCATTTGTCAAAAATCATAAAATTAGAATTTTTTAGATTCTTGCTTAATAAAATGAAATTTTGCTCTAGTGGAAGAAAATAATTTTGAGTTTAAATAAAATGCACATCATACGAGGGCTGCTCTATATATTTCTGGCCTAATAGTGAAAATGCAAATATTTATAATCAAAAATGGTTTTATTGTTTTTCAAAGTATTCTCCAGCATGATTTATACACTTTTGCATGCCCTCAAACCAGTTGTCGAAGCACTTTTTCCACTTCGATTGAGACACCTCTAAAACGTGGTTTTTGAACACTTCAACAGCTTCTTCTGGCGACAAAAATCGTTGACCACGCATTTTTTTCTTGAAGTCATTAGGTGCCAAGTCAGGGCTGTACGGCGGATGACCCATTAATTCGACGTTTTGGCCGGTCAAAAACGTTCTGGTTTGAGCCGATGTGTGAGAGTTTGCATTGTCATGGTGAACAATGATTCGTCTTCTCTTGTTGGTTTTTCGAATTTCTCCGATGACTTCAGCAAATAAATTGTAGCGTACCACTCAGAAGTGACCGTCCTACGTTGCTCAAGCGGAATAGTCGCCACATTACCAGTTTTGCCGAAGAAACAGGCGACCATTTGCTTCGAAGTGCTTCTTCCACGAACAACTTTCGTTGGATTTTGCTCGTTTTTGAAGACCCACACGGTCGATTGTTGTTTCGTTTCGGGCTCATACGCATAGATCCATGATTCGTCACCTGTGACGATCTTATAAACGTGCTTTGAAGCACCGCAATCGTATTTTTGCAACATTTCTTTGCACCAATCTACTCGAGCCTTTTTTTGAGCGACTTTCAAATTGTGCGGGTTCCAACGAGAACAAACCTTTTTTACGGCCAGGTGTTCATGCAGTATCGAATGTATGCTGGTGGAAGAAATGTCCAAGGATGTCTCTATCTCTGGGTATGTCGCATGTTGATCTTGCATTATAAGTTCACGCACGGCATTAATGTTCTCTGGCACAACAGCCGTTTTTGGACGACCTTCACGGAATTCGTCTTTGAGCGAGCTTCGGCCACGATTAAATTCATTATACCAATTTTTCACAGCGCCATACAAAGATTTAAGTTCATCAATGCACTCTTGTCGTGATAATCCTCGTCGAAAGTTGTGAAAAATGATGGCACGAAAATGTTCACGAGTTAATTCCATTTTTTCCATATTAACTTTTTCAAGTCACTGTAAACAGCACAAATAATGGTCGTACGTCAAAACGTTTTGAGTACGATTATGCTTAAAAATGACAAACTTTTCAATGGAAATGTCAGATTAAACTTGGCAGCACTCAGTGTTGCCAGGCCAGAAATATATATAGCAGCCCTCGTATTTAAAAAATTAACTTTAGTCTTGATAAATTTAGAATTATAACTTCAGGTGGTTTATATATTTTTAAAGGATTTTATTCTTTAAGAATTTGAATAGGAGGTGGGCATGACGTCTGAGCGATTTTTTTTTTGTGAAAATTGGCAATATGTTTCACATGCAAAACTTTAATCTAAGCGAATCGCTATTTTCTTAGTTATTACAATTTTAAAGTTTAGGTTGTATAGGATGTGGGCGTGGCACTTGTTAGATTTTTTCGAAATGTCGCATAAATGCTTCTTTTTCTAAGAAAAACATTAATGCCAAATTTCACCTTCTAACTCTAGTTGTTTCTATTTTTAGCCACCCATTGTATGAAATCGCGCCACAGTGCGACGTCATGATTATGTGCAGTCCCATATTCACAAATGTGTTTTTTCGCGGTTAAAATTTGAGACGAAAAAGTAGCCGTTCAATCCAGTTGTTACTCATGGCAAATTTTTTCATTTGTAATGACTGAAAGTATGCTTGAATTTATATTTTTTACCATTCTAGCCATAAAAAAATTATATATTGTCAAGTTTGAACGTTTAGGGTTGATTGAGAAACAAACATCAAATATGCAACTTTTCTTATTTATAAAATGAGTGCGATAAATTAATATTTTTTTAGTTTTGATGTTAAAGCTATTTATTCTTTTCTTTTTTTTTCTGCTTTAATATTCGTAAAAAAATATAATAATGACTTCAATGCTAAGGGCCTGTTGTTAAACTTTATTTGCATCTCATTATATGTGACTCTCAAATATGACAAATCTTGTTATACCATCATTTATCATTGAAATTCAAAACAAACTAACTTTGTGTTACATATCACGTCTGTTCTTTCATTCGTTTTCATAAATGTAACACTGCGAATATAAAAATGTACAAAGAAGATTAATACATTATTAACATGTTAAACATTCTTTTTGAAATATAAATGTGAATACAATTATTTCGAAAATATTTTAGTGCGTGTTAACTTATACTTCTCTTAATTTTTCTTCTTTGCCATCATTAACTTTTTCTATTTCGTTATGAAAAAAGGTGTTGGTTTCCTTTTTTGTATGACTTTGTGGTGGCGGTTTTTATTAAGAGGAGTATTTATCTTTTTCTTTGTCTGTTTTTCTGCTTGTTTGTGTTGCTATCAGTGATGTTGCCAACAACATCTTATGATAAATTATGCATATATCTGAAATGGATTATTAGGTTTTTATATTTTTTACTTTCACATTTATTTACATTCATTACAGCATGCTTTTCATTTCTAATGTAATTCTCGCCTAATCCATGAGGCGATAAAGTGAAATAGTAGATGTCAGACTGTCATCGAACGGTTGTGATGTTCGATGATGAATTATTGAGAAAAATAATTTATATATTGTTAATCAAAATATGACTAAAATCCAAAGCGAATTAATAACAGGTGGCCTTGACAGCCCAGGTGAGTTGTGTATTAATTTTCGCCGTGAGTACACCTGTTATTAATTCGCCTTTACTAAAATTGAATCAGTGTGGTTTTTAATCAGTTCGGTATGTAATCTTTCGAATCATCGGAAAATTTAAAAAAAGGATATGTTCAATTCAGAACCCGTTCTCGTCTTGTTAACCGACTTAAAAAAGGAGAGAGTTATTAAGTTGTGTGCAATTTTTGTGTTTGTGCATGAAAAACTCAGTCATTGCTGAACTGTTTTTTCTAATTAAAAAGTTTTTTCAAAATTATAGCGTGGCCCCATACAACACACATGGTTTTTACATATCCATTGGACAAATATTCACATACAACTTTAATACAGTGAGTTTCTTTATAGCCCGCAACAAATGAAGTTATTAAAAGCACCGTATATGTAAATCTAGTTCAGTGAAGTAATTTCAATCAAGAAAACAAATATTGGGGTGACAGAGAATTAAAATATAAAAAAAATGTTGGTGGTGCATAAATATAATTTTACATAAATTTTACATCGGCTCTTAATGGGTTAAGCATTTTTAAAAAATTTTATTATTTCCTTAAAGATCTCTTCAAAAGCTTTAATATGATATCCATATCGACATGTTAAAGTATTTGCAAATTTCAAGGCCCTTTAATTCGGAAATTATGGGCGAGCGCAAATTTTTTTTACTTGAAATTTTTTCTTACTTTTAAATCCTCTATCGTCCCATATATTTATTTTTTTTTTTGATTGGAGTTACTTTATTGTTCCAAATGATATGAAGGAATTAGAGGTAGGCGTGGTGTATTGCCTGCTGCCTCGAATGTCATGGACCGATCAGGCTGATTTCTAATAGCAGCTCTTTCGACACTATTTCTGATCGATTGACATTTTTTTTGTGAAAGCAAATTTGCCTCGGCGAACATGGGACTTAACCCAGCAATGCGTTCCACTGTAAATTCGGCGTAATCTGAACACACGAGATACTGTTTTACTATTCCTTTAGCAAATTAACCCCCAACTGCTATATATCGTATCATATCATTTCATATCATATCAGTATTATATTTCTTACTAACCAATGTTCTGTTATGTATAACTTTAGGAGCAGTTTTAAAGCGCCCCTAGTGCTAAGTATTCATATTTTATCTTTGAAGTTGTTACAGCCATTTTATTTATATTGAACTTTACCGACATTGCCAAGGAGTGCGATGTAAAATGCCCCAGTACAAAAAGAAAATGAGTTATGTTATTGGATTAGTAGTGGTTGGGATATGAACCTAGGTCACGAAACCCATCACATGCTTATTATGGATGTGAAATTTTTTTATTCAAAATTTTTTGTATTTTTGTTCTTTGAAATAATGTAATAAAATTTACTTTAAACAATCGATTGAATGTTAACATCAACTATGGGGATACCCTTTAATGTTCAATTTTAAACTTGCTTTAGCGGATATAGAAGTAAACATTTTGTGTAGTGTAAAGGAGTTTGATTTAAACGGTCCAAGAAAAGGTTTCTATATGTTAAATTATGTCAGCTATGGGGGCACCCTTTAATTTATTATTTTTAATACTTATACTTTTTGTTATAGCCGAAGGAGTAGACAATTTTTTTTTATAATTTTCAAGTAAATGACCAACATGCTTCAAAATAAGGATGCCATGGGGATACCCTTTAATAATTAATAATTTTTAATATTTACACTTGTTGTTAAAGCGGACTTAGAAGTATACATTCTGTGTAGTTTTTAGGTGGTTGTTCAGAAGTTAGGGGTATATAAGTCGAAATACGTCACCTATGGAGACACCCTTTAATTTTTAATTTTTATTAATTTCTCTATTTGGAGTTATAATGGCACATACTTTTTTAAAATTTTTTATGAATTAATATAGTTTTTTATTTGACCTTTTTAATTATTTATTTTTTAATTATTTTTATTTAAAGAAATATTTCTTTGTCCTGATGATGCTACACAAGGGAGTAGCGAAATATTGAAAAAATAAAAATTAAAAGACCTTGTGCTTGGATAATAAATTAAAAAATAAATTTTTTATGGATGTCTATGAGGGTTTAGTAGATATGTAAAAATTGAGTGTGTAGTGTGGGGGCACCCTTTAATTTTTATTTTATGATTTTTTTAAATATAATCAATCTGTAGGCATCCTCTTTCTATTAATAAATCAAAATTGAGGCTGTGAGCACAAACATAAAAAAATTTAAGGCCAATTGATTACCCTCTGCTTTTCTTTTTCGTCTTTAGCAATTTAACTTTTTTCTTAGAATTATTCGCCCTTATTCAAGTTGTCGACGCCGTCACATATCAATGTTGATATGTGTCGATGCAGTCGATTTGTTATTCTACTTGTCGTTATTGATACTTATCGATTGCTGCTCAAAGATTTTTTGTATTCTATAACAAATGCGACTACGATATTGTATTGACGTGACTCTGTTTTTTGTCGACGACTTTTTAAATAACGACTGGAAGTAATTTAAACCAAATATAACATGGAAAATTTACAAATGCTAATCATTTGAAAAATTTTCGCAGAGGCACTGCTTCATGCAATTTTTAAGAAATCGGAAAAAATCCAAATTCTCTTGGTCCACCTAGAAGATAAGCAACTGAATGGCAAAAGGTAACAAAATAAACCTTTGAATTGGTATTTAAAAAAGTTTGTAAAAATAACTTTTAAGTTAAAAAAGATGGTTGCTAATAAAGCGGAATATAAAGCCACTGGCAGTGGAATGTTTAAACAATTTTCACTCAGTCCGCTGAAAGAGGCTGTGGCAAACCTTCTTAACTTCCAGAAGCATTTGAATCTTGAAGGAGCAGTTCAAGGAGTTCAAGTGTTTGACATGAAAAACGATTCTAACGACATGGAACTTGCTGAAGTCGAATTTGTCGTTGAAAGCATAGCTAGGGACAGGCAAAACATATGCGATACGACAAATTAAAAATATTGCAATTCGGACTAAGAAATTTTCCTTCCGACACAAGTTTTGGTTTTTTCAAGCTTTCATCATCAATTAAATCAAAAGTATCAAACACAAATAATATTTAACAAAAACTTGGGATTTTCATTTCATAAAAATCGATAAACCGTCGACGTCGCCACAGGAATGTTGTAGAATGCAAAATTTTTATTGAATTGACGCCGACATTGATACGAAGTGATATTGATATTAAAACGACGACGACGACGACAACTGGAATAATCACCCTTATTCTAGTTGTCGGCGTCGTCACTTATCAATGTTGATATGTGTCGACGCATTCAATTTGTTATTCTACTTGTCGTTATTGACGCATCGATTACTTCTCAAAGATTTTTTGTATTCTATAACAAATGTGACGACGATATTGTATTGACGTGACTCTGTTTTTTGTCGACACCTTTTTGCATAACGACTGAAAGTGATTTAAACCAAGCAAAACATTGAAAATGTAAAAAGTGAAAGTTATTAGTGCAAATCAATTTGAAAAATTAAAAAACTTTCGCAGAGGCACTGCTTCATGCAATTTTAAAGAAAAATGGGAAAAAATTAGAAAAATTCTAAATTCTCTTGGTCCGCCTAGAAGACTAGCAGATGAATGACAAAAGGTAACAAAAAAAAGGATTGAATAGGGATTTATAAAAAGTTTTGTAAAAATTACTTCTAAGGTATGGCGAAATATAAAATTGAAGGTGAATAAACGATGGTTGCTAATAAAGCAGAATGTAAAGCCACTGGCTGCGGAATGTTTAAACAATTTTCACTCAGTCCGCTGAAAGAAGCTGTGGCTAACCTTCTTAACTTCCAGAAGCATTTGAAGCTGAGGGAGCAGTTCAAGGAGTTCAAATGGTTGACATGGGAAACGATTCTAATGACATGGATCTTGCTGAAGTCGAATTTGTCGTTGAAAGCACAGCCAGGAGCAGGCAAAACATATGTACATACTTGCGATACGGCAAATAAAAAATATTGCAATTCTGCCAAAGTTTTCTTTCCAAAACAAGTTTTTGTTTTTTTAAGCCTTCATCATCAATTAAATCAAAATTTTCTTCAGTAATAGAAAACATTTTACCATAAAAGTATCAAACACAAATAAAATTTAACAAAAAACTTGGGGATGTGCATTTTCATTTCATAAAAATCGATAAATCGTCGACGTCGTCACAATGTTATAGAATGCAAATTTTTTATTGAATTGACGCCGACATTGATACGAAGTAATATTGATATTAAAACGACGACAACAACTAGAATAAGGGTGAATAGTGATGTTAACAGTTGAAAGTATTAAAAAAACGACAACTTTTACAACATGACTTAAATTTATTTAGTATTAAATTTATGTGGCTGGGACATAGAACAGAATTTACACGACGAATATAAACGGCTCAAACATACATAAAAATAAAGAATTTTTTTTCATTTAGTATTTAGTTGATCTGTCGCCTAAATGATTTCAAATTCTATACAAATCGTGATTATTGCAAGATTTAATATAATTTTTAAAATCATTTATTAAAAAAGTAAAAAGATCAACTGAGAAACTAAATGTGAGTGCAACTTATACTTAGAGGTAAGAGCCAGAGCTTATAAGATTTCTATTAGTCTTAGAATCGTCTGGTTGGTAAACGTCCAGCTCACTGAAAAATGATCCCAAATCAAAACTATTTATAGAACGCTCCTCAATGCTTTTGTGGTTCTTGGGCTTAGAATAAAGACGTTTGCTGGAACTCAACTCCAGTTTGGCCTCTTTGGCATTTGATGGATTATGTTCCGCCTGAAAATCTGTAACACATTTCGGGCGTTTAATGCGATTCCGTTTTAAATTGTCTATAATAACATATGATTTTGTTTTGTGCTCTCGTATAGTTAAAATTTGCTTCGACTTCCTGCTCGGCTGTGATCTATTTGAAATTCTTTTTTGATTGCAAGTTCGGCAATTTTTCGTTTCTTCTATTTGTGAATCACTGTATTTTCTAGTGTTCAAAATAGTTTCTTTTAAATATTTAGGTACTTTGGTGCGTCTAAGAATGTCTTTGCTAGTCAATTGGGTAATTCTGCTGCTTTCATTTTTGGCTGTCGTCTTTGAGAATTGTGTTTTATCTCTAGATACTCTGGGAATATAATTATTACTCACAGTGTAAATATTTCTATTTCTGACTGGATACTTTTTATAAGCTTGTTCCTCTATAGCAGAGCTATCTGTGGAAATTTCAGTTACTTTAAGACAATTCTTTAGTAACTTATCTATAGCAATTAGATCATAATGCATTTTTCCAGTCACTTGTACAGCTCTTTCGATTGAGTGCACACTATCCGCAAATTGTTCGCTTAATATGTTTCTATTTATATTGTCATCGGTTAGAGAGGGATAGACATATGTGGAACGATATTTTTCCCATGGGTTTGAATTTCTAGCACTAGAACCGTAACTTTTTGGACAGCACATGTCACTGGTGGTGGTTTTGGGGGTGGTGGTGTTGGTGTTGCTTTTGTTGGTGGTTGCCCTTTGAATTTTCTTGGGTATGCAGGGAAATGGTTTTTTCTTCAATTTCATTTGATAGCAAATTTCACTGGCATAAAGACCAGCTTTAGCATTGTATTGATCTTCTTTCAATTGATTACTGGCAAATTCAGCGTCAAACCTTTTTGCTTCCTCTGCTGCTTTCTTCAGACTAATTTTATGTCTTGCGGGCATATGTTTGTACAACTTTCCAACGCAGGTGTTGACAATTTCGTTGGTACTTTTTGATAGGATTTTCGACTGCAATTGAGATGACAGTTTTTTTTATCTTCTTAAAATATTTATTACAATCAATGAAATTTCACTTACATTTAGGTTGAGATTAAATTGAACAACTTTTTTTACATTGGTGTTGGTCATTTTGAATTTAATTCTTTATTTATACAAAACTACAAAAAATAATTTAAAAAAATTAAGATTTGAAATTTAGATTAATATTTTTTTAAGTTTTGAAAAGTAAATGCTTTTCAGTTATTGACGTTGCACAGTGGCGTTAAATAAAATGTTTTAATAAATATTAAATATTCACTAAATTTCAGACTCACTTAGACTATTTAGTCTATTGTCATACCACAGGAAGCAAGAAAGGAATTTCCTTTCCTTAGACACTCCCTTTGGATCAACATGATTGCCTGAAAAAGTTTATTGGAAAAAGATTGTTAACATTTGCTAAAACTGTAAGACTTTTGTAAAAAGAAGGAAGCCCATGTTGGCGTACCTGATTTAGAGCGAGCGGGATACGTTCCCAGAAGATGCTCCGACGATCGCGAAGCTTCTACATTAGTCGTTAGTCGATCTTTAGCCTCTCCTCCCGTCCTGCATTTTGATAGTGTCTTATATAAGAAGGCCATGATAAGGGAGACAACCTTCCCCAATTCAAGCAAGGTCATTTCAGCCAAAACTGTATACAGTCCCCAAATAGTTACCATTCTCTATGTTCACAATCTTTAAACAGGAGTTTGCAAATGTCTCAGGGCTTGACACCTACATAATATGAATATCAACTTGTTCAGCCACTTCATTACGAGATCCGAGACAATCAAAGCCAGCACTTGAGTTCACGACGACGTTTTCTAGAGATATAGTAGGGTCTCATATTAACACACATTTTCGTGATACGCCTGACATTTCTGGAACATCTAAAATAAACATTCGCTCACATTTCTTTTATCAACTCAACTTTTCCCTTTGTCCTGAGCATGTTTGTTTTCACACCCAAGAGATAGGGACTCTGAAATTTTCACACAAGACAGTGTTTTCACATCTTACGATTTGCCGCCAAATAAGGCCAGGTTTAAGTTTCAAATTCATGAAATTTATGGATCAAAGAAGTGGTGTGATGTTTATCAAACACAGTGGGAAAAAAGCTGTTTTATCATATTTTAAAAAATTATTTAACTGTCAATATCAGATTTACTTATACCTAGGCGAATTTGGTAGCAGAAGTGGCGAGTTCTTCCATTTTAGTAAATCTATAAAGTATATTGATATTTGATATTCTTCGCCGCGGCGAAATTATATAGCAGGTGATAGTAGTGGTGAATTCCATGGCGAAATAATACAGGTGGTCTCGACAGCGAATTCATTAATTTCGCCGTAAACTTTAAATGTCAAAATCCATATATAAAAAATATGTATAACAGTTAGATAAATTTTTTATATATGGAGTTTGACATTTAGAGTTTACGGCGAAATTAATGAATTCGCTATCGAGACCACCTGAATTATTTCGCCATGGGTGAATTCAGTCGTTTCGTCGTCGCTCGAGATGTCAAACTTCATTTAAACATTTTTTGTTTGAAGATTGACATTTTGTGCAACGGCGAAAATTAAAAAATTCGCCGCAACTATCGCCTGGTGCATGATATTTCCACAATCCCGGCAATGGCGAAAATGAATGAATTCGCCATTGTTTTCACCGGGTTGTTTGATCGCCTTGTAAGCAACGGTCTTTTCTTGGCTTAGAAACACAACAAAACTTACTGGCGGTAAGCTGCAAAATTATTGAATAAATACCAAAGTAAAATATTGAAAGTAAAAAGAAACTAAATAAAACAATTTCAGCTTCAAGTTCATTTATTTATTGAATAAAATAATAAAACAATTTTATCTTAGTTATGTTTTTTCAAAAATTAACCAAAATGACAATTCAAATCATTTACCAGGTGGTAGCGATGACGATTTCATTTGTTTTCGCTAAATCTAAGCCCGGGAAAAAGCAATATATACAAACGGAATAGGAATCACAATAAGGAAAGGAAAACTGTAAAACATGTATTCGATCGACTCAATAGTTAAATATGCGACGGCACTGTTTCACCAGTTACCGAAACGGTAAAGTGCAAACCCTCATAGGCACTTGTATTCCAAAAAATGCTATGACGCTAGACACTGTTAACAAATTGACGGAAATCCAACACAGTAGTATAACTACTCCGAAAGTGAAAAAGCTGGCAAACAGGTGCAAGTGAGACTTAAGGGCAACTATAAAGCTATAAATACTACTGTACAGAGTTGCACTCTATTTCGCTGGTTTATCTTGTTGGCCTAGCTTTTGGGAACCAGAGTCTCAAAATGGTAGGATACAGCAAGGGCTCAACTAAGATGTTAAGGCTACAAAGCGCATTATTTGCGGATGCCCTTTATTTCCTAGCATTAGAATCAGCGGCATAAAGGATATGAACATGGGATTTCTAATAAAAAGAAAAGCTGGCAGCCAATATTCAAATAGAATTGATCAATAGTTTGGTATTGACGATCAAGCCTTTTGCTTATCACTCAGGAACGAAAAAGTGTTAGAAAAAGGAATTTAATCTACTACAGTGTCTTCTCTCCTGTTTTCTATTTTTTCAACAATAGTTTCAAACTATTCTATTAATGTTTTGGTTCCACAAGAGTATCACCACATAATTCTTCTTTGTTAGAGACCATGCTTTCTTTTCAGCTTCTACTCCGAAGTACCCAAAATAAGCTCTACCAATTTTAACACAATTGAGTTCAAGATACTGTAGCATTCTCAACTGATAGTATGGAAGAATAGATTCGAAACTCTAGACTAAACTGTTCACACAGCTCCTAAAACAACGTACAATTATCCAATATCGGAATAGTCCAATGGACTTGCGTTGATTGACCTTTGGCAAACTTAGACTGAGCTGGCAATATTTCTCCAGCTTAATGTTTATTTATTAATAAGTCGATTATGGATAGCAACCCAACTTTAGTTGCGTTGTCAATGGGCAACGCAACTGACAAAAAAATTCATATTATGGATGGCAAATTTTTTCAGTTGCCAAGAAGTTATCGAAATCGTTATTTCGACATATCAGCAACTGAAAATAAATGTGAACAAGCATACAATGCAATAAATAGAAAAGTGGAAGAAAGCTTTAAAATATAGAACTAAGTTTAAATATAAAATAAATACAAATAAGAAAACAAAAATAAGTGAAAAAAATAGTTTACAAATTGGTAAAAAGTAAATAATTTTTTTTTTAAATGCTAAGTTCCGCGAACTTATTTTTCGTCGACCAAGAGAACCAAGAAGTCGTGAATTACCACCTGTTCCGTGAGTATATATTTATATATATATGCATTTAAAATTACTTTCAATAAACATTTCTTGTTTAGCTTTAAGGGGCATATTTTCGTCTGCCAAAAGATGCAGTGACGTACAGTGGACACTTTGTATAAGGCCTAAAAACAAATTCATAGATCCACAGTAATACCCAACTGTTAAAAGTTGGCGCTGCTCTAAGATTTTTTGCGGAAGGCAGCTTTCAAAAATCACACGGTAATGATTTCAATATAGGAATGGCGCAACCAACGTTGTCCACAGTTTTGAAAGAGGTTGTTCTGTTAATAGATAAAAATGTGTCTGGTGGTGATTTTGACCATTTTGTAATCTACAGGCATAAAATATATTTAAATTTTCATTAAACAAATAAATTAATAAAAGAAAACATTCTTACTTTTTCGTTTAACAGCTTTTTTCAATTGAAAACACTTCAAAGCAACCAGAAAAACACGGTTGCCAATATTAATATTATTTGGCAACTGAGGTTGCCAGCCTTCAGTTGCCAGTTGTTATCCGTAATATAGTTTTGGCAACTGGCAACGCAACTGAAGTTCGGTTGCCGTCCATAATCGACATATAAATCTTTTAAGGAAAGAACTTCCGAAATCAGCTGTAACAATAACAATAACAATAACAACAACAAAAATTGCTTTCAAATTAAGAAAACGGCATTTTTCTGCAAGTTCCAAAAACAGTCAAACATGCAGGCATGTTCTGAATTCCACACGAAATTTTCACTTCAAAATTTTCAAAGCATTGTTGCTGTAAAATTATTTTTTACAAAAACAATGCCTTGAAAAATTTGAAGTGAAAATTTCGTGTGGATTTCAGAACATGCCTGATGAACTCAAAGTTCCAATGTCTCGCACATGAGCAAAGATGTCTTAACAAAAGATCATCTCGTCTTTGTTTTCCTCTACGTCCTGACTTTCTTTTGTTCTTCTTTTCTTTCTCTTGTTTATTCTTTTATGCAGGTAACACCAAGGGGCCAACAAGTGGATCCAAGTGAGCTGTTGCGACGAGCTGCCTGCTGAACCTAACCTAACCTAAAAATAAACTCTTGTCAGAGATTAGAAATCCAAAATTGAAGAAGGAGAGAAGACTTCCGTAATTACTTTCCCGTTCGGTAGTGGGACAGTAATTACACGCAAGCAAACGCTAAAGGAATCCATGGTGGATAACGATGAAATAGTCCATGGAATATTCCCTAAAATAAAACTCACGCCTGTGTTAAATATGTTGACTTCGAAATGGCATCGACCGACATTCAGAGTGCAAATTGGTGTTGTTTCAGCAACTTTGAAATGGCAGAAGAACAACTCCCAGCTAAATTAACTAGAGAAGAATGTTAAAGAGACAGGATTTTTTTTATTAAATTTTCAAACTGCCTTCTTAAAATTACGAGTTACAATAAAATCGAAACGAGTTTTTCACTTGAAATTTGAAAAGGATTAAATGTGCAAGTTATGATACTGACATCGATGTCTATGTCGAGACGAATGAACGATACACTAGCGGGTAAGGTAGCTGACCTTTATTTGGGATAAACTTTATTCTCAAATGTTCAAATGGTCTTCTATTTTGATTCAACAGCCTTGGGGGCTTAACTTAGATCGTGTGACTACATGAGGAATTGCTCGCTGCTCTGCCTGGTCCACTTTTGAAAAGCCATAATTTTAGTTTATAGATTAGTAAATCTTCAGTTGCGGAAGTTGCTGCTGGGGTCGTGTTTTCCTTATTATTTACCAATTTTGAAAATGGTTCGAAAATTTTGTCTCGTACAAGAGAAACCGAAGCAGACATCAAAATTGGGTTTTAATTGGTTCACATTACGTGCAGAACAACAACTGATGCGTTAAGGAACCAGAGCGTGTTCATTTTGTAGCGTGGCTAAGATGGACTTGGCGACTTTTAAGCGCTGGCATATTCCTCAGTATAGTTTTTTTTTTGTTGTTTGTGTGAGGAGCGCTTACAGAGAGACTTTCGGCAATATAATTATGCAACAAATTTTATCAACTGAATCGGAAAGTGAACAGACCACATTTCCTCGGTTCAATACTATTACATCCGATAGCGATCAAAATTTTTAATTTTTATTCATTTTTTAATTTCTATCGATAACGAATGCCATCATTAATGTTATCGGTTTGTGGCTGTTAAAACATTCCTTGACATTTGTAAAATTTATTTGAGTGAAAGTATTTTGCTGTGGCGCACTGTCCTCGTGATTAACACTATGTTGTGGCAGACCAATAGAATAGATTGTTTAATCTGGTTCTTGCTGAAGATTCTAGAAGATTTGCAATATGCCCCACACTTCAATAAAAAAGGCTTCTTTTCTGTTTGATTTAAAAGAATGTTGAACATTTATTTTACAGCTTGACGTTAAAATAAAAAGTCTGTCTGTAAATCTGTAAATGGAACTTTACAAAGAGTTTAAATTAGATGTAAATAAGCATTAATGCATTTATTGTAGATCTTAACGTCTTTACGAATTTAGATTTAAAAATTTCAAAACAATTTGGCCTAAATCACTCCAAACACCACACACACACTCACTCACACACTTACACAAAAAGTTTATAAAAATAAAGGTCAATACAATATTATTGTGCATTTAAAATATCACACGGAATCGGCAGTTTTAGAACAAGAGAAGGTTTCAATATTTTTTGGTACCAAAGAAGTCAGAGCGATTGTAGCGAAAAGTACGCATGGTTTTCTTTTGTGGCAATAGGGCGCGGGCAGCCGCAATAGGCGACGTTGTGGTATAACTGCCTGGTAAACCGCCAATACTATCTCTGGGATTAGATGTTGTCAAGCCCTTGGATGAAATTGGAGAGTTTATGTCACTGGTGAGGTTCTGATTAGTTAAGCCGGCAGCTCCTTTTATATGATTTGATTTGGAAATAGCAGCAATAGCAGTAGCAGTGGCAGTAGTAGAAGTTTCCTTTTTATCTGTTGCTGCATAATTTGTTGTTGGTTTCTTTTCCTTCGTTAAATTGGTGGTTTTATGTAGCAATTTTGGTACAGTTTTACTTTCCGTTGGATGACTTGATGACGGAATATTTTTCGCAATATATTTCGTTGCACTTTTAGGTTGCACCGTTTCATTTTGATGCTGATGTGTTGTTTCATTAGAGAAATCCGATGGCTTTATATTTGTTAATGGAATATCCACACTTTCGTCCATCTCTGAATTGGTTGTGTTTTCTATTAGACCCAGCTTTTTCATGCGATTGCGTCTATGTTTCTCATGCAATTCAGTATCCTTGCGATCATGTTGAGCTGTGAATAGTTCATTTGGCGGTCTCGGATGTTTTAGCTGAGAGGAGCGTCCTACATTGATGCGTGCATAGTCACGTTGTTCTGGCGAAAGTCTAGCCCTCCTCATGCTGCGCTCTACATTTGAAGTTGCCGTCTTAATGGCGGAATCTTGAGGGATTCTTATTTTGTATTTGCTTAACGAGGGCGGATGATGCCAGGAATCTAAGCCGTGACGTTCCTGGATCTTTGCAGTGCTTTTGCTGTTGGCAGAAATAGCAAGTTTATTTTTCGTTGCCTTATCAACGTCCATTAAATCTTCCAAAATGCTGGCGCTGAACTTTAAGGCATCAGGTATGGAGCCTAAATTAGCTTCTACCTGCTGATTGCGTGCGGGCATTAGGTAACGAGCATACGTTGGTTCCAGCTGACTGGTGTGAAATGATCTTATCAGATAATTAATTTGGCCAGGCGTACTTTGCCTTTGACGTCTACGCTCGTCAAAACGCTTAAAAAGGCTCGATCGTGAACTACTGGAACTTGAGCCATAACGTAACGATTTATAGATTTTATAGTTGGGTGTCTTTAAATTCCGTTTGCTGGGAGTCAGACTAGTTCCGGCTAATTTAGTTGTCATTTGTTGATTGTTTTTACTGCTTGCTTTCAAAGTGTTTAATAACAGATTTTGGTGTTTTACTCCCCCACTTGTTTTTTTCTCTAATGCTGCTCTGGGTGAAATGGTGACTGTGGGCATTTGCTTTTCTTGGTTTTTAAAAGTGCTTAAAGGGCCTCTATTTTCTGGTCTAGGGGAAGCCACCTTGACCTTTTTGGCATCTATCACAAAAATAATAAAAAAATTTTAAATCTTTACAACAGTCCTTTTGCTAAAATCAAAGTCTTTAAATACTCTACCTCTTCGAAAGCCTGAGGGCACTTGTTTGTAAATCTTTTGTATATAACTGTTCACTATTTGATTGGTACTCTTGGATAACATCCAGGGCTAGAATTGAATTTCATATCTTATTTATATTGGACTGATTCATGTTTTATTTTTATTTTTCGTTTTCTTTTTTTTTCGCTTGACCAACAAAACTCACCTTAAAGTTCATGTTTGACTGCACAATTTTATTTATATTATTACTGGCCATTGCAAAGCTTATGTATCTTCGTTTAAATTGCTTCAAATTTTGTATTGTTTTCCTAAAAACAATATGTATTTAATACAAACTTATATAGAAAAATTTTAACAATTTATTTTTAATTTTTATCAATTGAATTGTTCGAACTCAAATTTTATTTAATTTTATATCAAAAAACCAACGGGTAAATTAATTTATTCCTTCACTCCAAATGAGCATTTCAAACACAAAGTAGTTTTTAATGATTTCATTAAAATATTTTTGATTCTGAAAAGCTGAAATGCAACCAGATAAATGAAATCAAAAATTTTAATTTATCATGAGAGACAGTGTATGATAAAGATCGCCTCACAGTTTTAAATGAAAATTTTAACAGTGTAAGTTTTAAAAGCATCTAATTGTTTTGTTTAAAAAAAATTATAAATCTAAACTTTGTTAAAATTTAATTTTTCTTAAAATTTGAAAAGTGAAAATTAACAAAGGACAAAATTACTTAGTGAATTTTTTTTTATAAAATGTTAATAAAACAAAAAATCTAAAAAAAAATATATCGAAAGTGTCACAACCCAAATAATACGGAAAAAATTTTACTGTAATTTAGTCTCCAAAAATTATTCGCCAAACATTACAACAATGAATATCACAAAAAAAAACGAAAATATATCACGGAATTTCTTTTTTCAAATATATTTGTTTCACTTAAAAACAGATGACTACGGGAAAAGCTTATAAACGTGAATATTTCGTTATCGATTTCGTACCTCTTCACTGATTTTTACCCAAAATTTGTTAAAGAAACTAGAAATTTTAATCAGATAATTTTCATCAAATAATTTTTATCAAATAATTTTCATCAAAAAATTTACATCAAAAATTTTTATCAAAATATTTTTATCAAAAATTTTCATTAAAACATTTTTATAAAAAAATTTTCACAAAAAATTTTTATCAAAAAATTTTTATCAAATAATTTTCACCAAAAAATTTTCATCAAAAAATTTTCACCAAAAAATTTTCATCAAAAAATTTACATCAAAAATTTTCATCAGAAAATTTTCATCAGAAATTTTTCATCAATAACTTTTTATCAAATAACTTTCATCCAAAAATTTTAATCAAACACTTTTCATCACAAAGTTTTAATCATCTAAATTTTGACCCAAAAATTTACACCAAAAAATTTCATCAAAAAATTTTTACCAAAAAGTTTCTATCAAAAACGTTAAAAAAAATTTAAAATAAAAGATTATTCATAAAATGTTTTCACGAAAAAATTTTCATAATTTTCAAATAAGAAATAAAATTAATTTGCAGCATGAAACTTTTCAGAAATTTTTTATCAAAAAGATAATGTTCATCATAAATAGGTTATCAAAAAATGTTTATCAAAAATCGTTTTAAAATAATTCTATTAAAAACTATTAATATTTAAATTTTCTCCAAGTAGTTAAGTACGTAGTAGTAGTATTCATTAAATTTTCTTTTTGCATCGAAATATTTTTTCTAGCAAAAATTTTTCATCAAAAATTGTTTAAGAAGAGTTTTCATCAAAAAAATTTTCATTGAAAAATTTTTCATCAAAAATATTAACTTTAAAAAATTTTCTTTAAAAACGTTTCTTTAAAAAAATATTAAAAAAAAAATTTTTCAACAAAAAAAATTTTCACAAAATAATTTTCAGCAAAAATTTTATAAAATTTGTTTATAAAATTTTTTTACATTTTTTTTTATCACAAAATTCAAAAAATACAAATTTATTCATAGACATATTCTTTTAATATAAAAACAACGGCAATAGTCTAAAGCAGGTTAATATAGTTGAAACGTCACATATGTTACATTCATATTACAAAAATGTATGGGATATGAACTCAGGCCATTAAAAAAGTTACTTGCTTGATAATCAATATTTGAAGTAATAAGAAATATATTAAGAGATTGTTTTTATCTAGTTCAAGTGTGTTGAATCAGATGCAAGTAAGCTGAACATGCATAGTTATCTGCCTTTTATAACACACATATCTACTTGATGGTTTCTCTCAGGTATATAAATGGTTAAGTTGTGTATTTTTGAGATTTATGCATGTTTGCTTAACCCAAATTCTTTTATTTAATTTTTTTCTTTTTATACCTTAACTTTTTTTTATCAACATTTATGTTAAACGTTTGATAATTTCCAATATTCCTTTATCATCATCATGATCTTTGTAATCATTGTCAGTGATTTGTCAGCAATATTTTATGACATTCAATCTTTATTTCTCAAGCAAACATTATTTTCATTTCGCAGTGTAATTTTGTGGCTAATGTTATTATGCATCATTATTATTGTTGCTGTTATTGTTTCTGTGTTCATTGACGTATGCGTGATACTTTTTTCTAATTTATTTGTTGTTGTTGTGCTTTTGGTTGAATGGTTTTTAGTTTTGTTTCGTAATTAATCTCCAGCTCTGATACGATTTGTCGTCTCATAAATGTTTTCATTTTTATTCTTTTATTTTGGTTTTGCAATATTTCCGGCACACAGTAGTAGTCCTTTACACAAATCAAGCTGAAAAATGTCGTGTGTGTTACGAGTAATTATTATATTGAATTGTTCTTAAAACACGTCTGTCTGTCTGTCTGTGTTCGCATCACGTAATAAATACTAGATGGATTTGAACAAAATTTAGTGAGGATATCCCTTATAACCTTGATTCCAATATAGAATTTTTTTTTACGTAAAAATAGGTCATTTCATGACAAAACAGAGAAACAATTGTGCCCATACTAATAAAAGTGATCTAAGTCATATATTTCTTGTTTCGAGATATTTAATGAATTGCATTTGAATAAATTAAAAAATTATGTTTACATTATGCGACAACCACTATCCAATGGTTCATTTTTGACACTTTCGTAAAAATTACATTGAATAAAGTTAGTTCAAAATAATGTGGTATGTAATAATTTTTTTTAAATTTTGACTTAGACCACTTTCATAATTATGGGCACAATTGTGAAAGCACACAATTTTACCGGAAGAATTGTCCTAAAACAATTGTCTGCACTTTTTATTTTTGTTGATGGAAAATTTTTAACAATGTCTACAGAACTCTAGATAAATAGTTAAATTTGATTTTTAAGAAAATTAGTAATGACACGCAGACGAAGTCAAGGGCACTGCTTGTAAAATCTATAAGCAACTTTTGTTCCTTTTTAATCTCAGACCGATAAATACCGTAGCGGGTACTTTATGATAAGGCTTAACGCTTGTATCTTAAGTAAACACAGATAAATAAGTTGTTCTTTCAACCACTAAAAAATGTGGTGCGTGTGTACTAAGCAGAATAAGAGAAACATCGGCTAATAAATGTCAGACAACTTCAGTGGCAAGCGTTAATAGAGGTGATTGTTTGATATTAAAAACATAAGTCATGAGTTCAAATCCCAACAGAATATTGAGAATGAAAAAAGAAATAATAATTGTTGTTAAGAAGCGGTAGTGAATCAGTTGTTAGTTAGAAGCTAATAAATGTTAAAATGCGATGCAAACAATGCAGAAGCCATTGGGAGAACAAGAACTAAGCAGATAAAATGGTTAAGGTGCCTGGACAAGAAACAGTGTGTAACATTCGAGGATAAATTTAGACTGGTCAATGAAACATCTATTTGTGAGTTCGTGCCCCGTATTACCCATAAAGAATTTAAGTTTTAGCGATGGTAAAAAGCGCATATTTGCCAAACACCGTATAGAGTGAGTTCAGGTCTCACAAAAGATCATAAGTACAAATCTTGTCAGAGCTACAATGTATAAAACACAACAAAGTAATAAGAAATTCTAAAATTTTACTGTTCACCAGTGTGTTACGCATCGAATTTGTTTAGTAAATAAATGTAAAAGGCATTTCAGGTCCTTGCAGACTAGCGGTTTCCGTGGTCACTGGCTTGGTCTAGATATAAATCTCTACAAGCATCGGCATATGAGAACTCCGTAAGCATCTGTTGCAGTTACTTCAAGAAGACAGGGATAAAATTGTTTTGACTGTCAAAAATAATACAATATGATCCAGCTAGCGCAGTTGGCAAAGATGAATCTACATATTTTTTGGTGGCAGCATCTAGCGCCTTAATTTCTACCAAAGACAATATGTAATTTAAGAAAAAATACTATAATTCCATGTTGTAAATAAAACAAAAAAATAAAATAAAATCAAATAAGAATACTATATTCGGCTATGCCGAATTTTAAATACCCTTCACCATATATGTTAACCCACATGTACCATACTGCAGATTCCCCATTGAATAGTTTAAATAAAAATCGGCATACGAAATTCTTTCTATTCCAAAAAAGGTTTTTTTTCCGAAAAATTTTTAGTTTTGCGCCAACTTAGTAGATAAAAAGGTTGCTGTATCAGATGAAAGCTCATCAATTTTTCTTACCTTTTCATTCATTTCTTATCATAAACAACAACCACTTGCAGGAATACAAACGAAAGTTGAACAATTAAGAGTGCTAAATTCGGCTATGCCGAACCTAATATACCCTTCACTATATAAGCAAATCTTTCTTAGTGAAGTAACTCCAACCAAAAAAGCAAATATTGGTGAGAGAAGTATTAAAAAAAAATTTAGTACTACATATATATAACTTTACATAAAAATGACATCGGCTCTTAATGGGTTAAGCAGTTTTAAAAAATTTTAGTATTCCGTTAAAGAGCTCTTCAAAAGCTTTAAAATGATACCCATATTTATATTTAAAAAAAATTTGAAAATTTTAGAGCCCCCTCACTCGGCAAATATGGGCGTGCGCCAATGTTTTCACTTGATGTTTTTTTTTTCTTATTTTTTAATTCTCTACCGCAAAATATATTTATTTTTTGATTGGAGTTATTATTGCCGTATTCACAAGCTCTGCTAAGGTGTAGGTAGTATTGCATACTACCTTTTGTTTACTTCTTTGTGAACAACCATTGTATCAGTGTGCCATTGTACATTGTACTTCATACGTCAAAAAGTAAATAAGAAGAAGAAAAGTGCTATTCATCATTTGTTATTTTTAAGCCAAATAGGGGAGAAAACAGAAAAAAGTAAATTAATAAATTTTTTGTGTGCGGATGAAATTCAAGACATTTTTAGGATGAACCTAAAGTACTTGCTCTCCAGTCGCAGAATTATACATTTAGGGCTACCAAAATCATCATTATGGCATAATCGGGTTTTAAGATATTTTGATGAAAACAGATTTCTTCATATGATACAACTACGGCCAGAGGAATTTGCCTATATATTCAACCTTATAAAAAATGACGATGTTTTTCACACAATTGGCGAAAGGCTCCAACAACGCATTGACTTGCAGCTTAAAATTGTACTTTACTGCTTGGGATCTTCAGGAAATGGTGCTTGTGTTCGTAAGGCAGCATCTCTTTTTGGTATAGGTGATGGCGGTACCATACAAAATATTAGAAATCGAGTCATTAAAGCAATATTGAATCTTAAAGAACAGTTCTTATATTGGCAGAGAACAAACCTTAAGATATGTTTCCAATATACCCACTCCTACTATATACAACAGAAATGACTAATTCCACTTTCTAATAAATCAGTCAAATCAATAAATTAAATAAATAAAACTAATAAAAATATCTTTTAATTCAATTTAATTTAATATAATTCACACATGAACACAAAAATAATAATAATAAAATAATAAAATAATAATAATAAAATAATAAAACATTTAAACAAATACAACGTTTGAAAAACATATGAAAAAAAGTACTAAGCGTTGTATCGCATGTTTGCATGAAAATTACCAACAACACAGCTAGCACCGTTGTATTTTGTTAGCACTTAGCATGTACTAGGGGACTTGTGAATAGGGCATATATTGTTCCAAATGACATCAAAATAATAGAGGTAGGCGTGGTGTTTTGCCTGCTGCCCCAAAGGCCATTGACCAATTTTGCTGATTTCCAATAGCACCTCTTTCGACACTATGTCTGATCGATTGACATATTTATTTTTTTTAGCTGATCTAGTAACTCGGCAAACTTGATTTCAAGAAGTCAGAATATATATACATTATGGGGTCGGAAATGGATATTATAGAAATTACAAACAGAATGACAAACTTAGATATATCCTTTTTCCACTTTTTGTGGTGGCGACAAAAAAGAATGAGTTGTCAACTTTCGAAAATAGTGTAACCACTGTGCCACACACACACCACCCATTTAAAATGTTGCCTTAGTTGCGGACACACAGCGAAAAAAAATAAAAAAAAAAAAAATAAAAGAAAATATTTGTATTTTATTCATAAATTTTCTATGAAGCAATTAAGAGTTTTTACAATTGCACTACGATACATGAATTATAAATGTTGGATTTCACCCGCTTAGTTTGGCTGTGCTTTGCTTTGTTTTTATTATTGTTGATCATAATATTTTAGAGTATGGAATAGTCAAAAGGATTTAAGATACTTTAAAGTTCTAAATAAAAAACAAACAGGGAATATTATTGTTAGACTTAAGATTAGATATCGGATTTAATCATTGTCGCAGTTAAATCATTAATTTGTTAATTAAATAAAAAATAGTGAAGCGTCTAAGCACTTTATTTGCCATCACCGAAAGAGAGTGTGGAAAGGAAAACTAGGTTTTGGAAATTGGATGTGAGTAAATCTCAACTGTCTGTCTATGACGATTCATAAAATAAGGATACATATATCAAACAACATCATCTATGGGGACACCCTTTAATTTCTCCTTTTATATATTTACGCTTGTTCTTACAGAGGACAGAGAAGTTCACATTCTGTGTTGTTTTTTGTCTATTATATTTGAAATCATAGGCCCACGTAAATTAAATTTCATCGGCTGTAAAAATACGTTTTTTTATTTTAAATGTGCAATTGTGTTCACATTATTTTACACTTTGTTAACATTTAAAGTGTCTGTCTATTACGATTTAAAATATAATGTTGTTACAGTAAACAATTTCACCTATGGGGACACCCTTTAATTTTTAATTTTATGCTTTATAGCAGGTATAGAAATATATATTCTGTATAATTTTCAAGTGTGGAAGATATAACGGTTCGAAAGATAGGATCATATGATTCAAATAACATCACCTATGAAACACCCTTTAAACTCCAATTTTATATTATTTTTATAGCGGTCTTAACAATGCAGCTGCTATGTAAATTCCAATTGCCCTTGTAGAAATATTCAAAATAAAAAGCCATATAAATCAAATACATCACTTCTTGGGACACCCTTTAATTTGTAATTTTATCCTTGTTGCTATAGCAGATATAGAAATACATATTCTGTATAATTTTTAAGTGTTTAAATGTAACGGTTCAAAAGATAGGGTCATATGCATTAAATAACATCACCTGGGGGACACCCTTTAAATTCCAATTTTATATTATTTTTATGGCGGTCTTAACAATGCAGCTGCTGTGTAAATTTCAACTGTGCTTCTAGAACTGTTCAAAATTTGAAGCCATATACTTAAAAAAACATCACCTATTGGAACACCCTTTGATTTCTAATTTTGTACTTTTTGTTATAGCAGACATAGAAGAAAAAATTCTGGGTGATTTTTGAAGTGTTTGAAAGTTAGGGCCATATACATAAAAAATCTACTTTGGGGACACCCTTTAAATTCCAGTTTTATATAATTTTTATTGCGGTGTTTACAATTTAGGACCTGTCCTTTTATAACGATTTAAAATTTAAGGCCATTTACACCACAAAATATCACCTAGTGGGACACCCTTTAATTGCCAAATTTATACCTTTAGTACTGACAGACATAAAAGTACATATTCGGGGTGATTTTCAAATTTTTGACATTAACGATTGAAAAGATAGCATCACGTTATTCAAATTATGATGAATATGGGGCACCCTTTAATTTTTACTTTAGCTTTTAATTGCTTTCTGTTATTGTGAGTTAAAGAAATATCAAGTTTGTTAATATTTTTATTGGTATCCGTTACGGCTCATTATGCACATAAAATTCATGTATGTTGTATGGGGACACCCTTTAATTTTTAATATTATATCAGTTGAGAAGTGACTAAAGTTAGCAGACAAAAAAATAAAATAAAACATAGAAGAATTGATAATCTGCTCCTTTATTAAAAGTGGGTCAAAATTTAAAATTTTTTCTGCGTTTCTGTAACTTAAGTGAAAAATTTGTCACATGATGAGCTGCAGTTAATCATTACCTTTTTTTACTTTCTATGCAATTATTGTTTAATAAGTCTTACTTTACGTGTGTAAAATGGGATGTCTGTGAGCAAAGCATCGCTATAAAATTAGTCAGTTCAGGTACACAGAAGTATTAACTCTATGCAAATTTATTATTTGAAAATGATTTTTAAAATTATAAAAAAATAATTCTTTTTTGTTTTTTTTTTTGCCACATTCCCCCACTATGTGACAAAAACTTTTTAATATTATTTATTCATTAATTTTAGGCTCAACCCGTATGCAACCGATTAAATATTCTACGATAAAGATATTCTAAACGATGTTAAAGTGTTTATGTTATAAATATAAAATAAATGTGAGTTTGGATCCATGAACACATCTTCTTTATCTTAATTAAGGACTATTTGTTTAAATATTCATCTTGTAGAATTTTACACTCTTTTTTGTGTTGTATTTCCTTAAATGCTGCATTATGATGATGATGATGATGATAATACAACTATTAAATTATTAATAGGCTGAAAGGAAGAAAGCTAAAATGTACATAAAATAATAAAATTAAAACGAAGCATAAGAGAAAATCAGTTAATGAGTTTTGGCATCAAAAAATGTTAGAAGGAAATTAAATTAAGCAGAGTTTTGAAAGAAAATCAATCATAAATTAATAAAAGCAGAATAACATTTAATTTAAAATATTATTTAATTTAATACTTTCTATTGTTATTGGTGTCATCAATAAAGAATTACAAAAAACTAATTTCATTTCTACAATATCCATTTCTGATCCCATAAAGTATATATATTCTGACTTCTTATTCATAGCGAAGTCGATTGAGTGATGCCAGACTGTCCGTTTATGTTAGTGTTGAAATCAACTTTGCCATGGCACTAGATGGGCTAGAGAAAATTTAAATATGGCAATCGTAGGACAAAAAATTTTGCTATTAAAAATCGGCAGGATCGGTTGATGTCCTTCGAGGCAGCTGGCAATACATCACGCCTGCCTCTAATTTTTCCATATCATTTGGAACAAATCTAGTTTAGTTAAGTAACTCAAAAAAAAAAAAAAAAACAAATATATGGGGCAATAGAGAATTAAAATATAAGAAAAAAAACATCAAGTGAAAAAATTGGCGCTCGACCATATTTCCTGAATTATGTTCCTCTGAACTTTTCATAAAAAAGTAAGATTGTACACTATATTTCTTAAGATACCAATATGGATATCATTTAAAAGCCTTTAAACAGATCTTTCAGGAAATAAAGGGTGTTTTCTAAGCCCGATAGAATTTTCAATTCCAAAAAAAAAAAAAAACTAAAAATTAAATTGTAATAAAGAATTTGTTTATACGAAAAGCATTATAGACGTCCATTTTTGGGTAATTTTTTCACAAACTGCTGGCCATCTGTCACGAATAACACGAACAATGTCACCCTCAAAAGCGTCAGTTGTTGCTGGTTTATCAGAATAAACCAGTGACTGCACGTGCCCCTGCAGGAAATACTCGAGAGGTTTCAAATCGCACAACCTTAGAAACCTAATTTTGATTTCAATAACTCGATAGTTACGGTCGCCGAATGGCACATGGCGCCATCTTATTGAAATCAGATTTCGTCTGGCTCAATGTCATCCATATTTTCAAACAAAAAATCATTAATCATGGTGCAGTAACGATCTTCATTGACCGTAACGTGAGATCCGTCCTCATTTCTGAAGAAATAAGGTCCGATATGACACCAGCGTGTAAACCACACCAAACAGTGCTTTTTTCTGGATGCAAAGGAGTTTGTACACAATTTGGCGAATACACAACGGGTCAGTTACTAACTGCTCTAGAGCCCAATCGGCGAAAGAACGACGCATAAAATGGTTTCGCGGCTTTAATTCCTACACAAGCTGGATCTTATACGGGTGTAGGCCAAGATCTTTGCGCAAAATTTTCCGAGTAGTAGACGGACAGGGCTCAATTCCTGCGACCGACGACGAATCAAAAAATTTGGAACTTCTTTCATACTTTCGTTTACAGCAGCGATATTCTCTTTAGTACGCACATTCCTTTGACGTGTTGGTGTTATTGCATCCTTTAGAGAGTGTGTGGTAGAAACTTTTTTTACAGTTCGACGGATTTCATGCTCAGACGGACGATTTTGTGCACCATAAAAATCACAAAGTCGTCTATAAGTTGCTCGAATTGATAACTGACTTTCAAAGTAAACATGGATGATTTGACGGCGTTGTTCAAGCGTGAGTCTATTCATAATGATTTGCCAGAGTTTACTGAAAGTAATAAGAAAAATTTTTCATTAAAATTAAAATTTAAGTGTTATTTTCTATAATTTAAAATTTTATCGATATTAGGTTATGTGAGTTGTGAACATAATCTATTTAAGCAACTAATTCAATAAATGGTATTACGAAAAATTATTTATAATCGATCTATATTAAATTGGTTAGACGAAGTCCATACTCAACCCAAGTTTCTTTTCTTTTCTTTTCTTTTATTTTTTTTATTTTCATTCTTATTTTCTTCTTTTTTTATTATGTATTTATTTTAGAATTCTCTTTTGTTAATTGAGGTTTTTTTATTTGCATTTTATCTTGAAAAAATTTTTTTAGTTGATAATTTTCTGGTGAAATTTCAAACAAATTTAGGAAAATTTTACATTTTCGCAATGTGTCAGTTTTTAATGAAATCTTGATGTTTTTACGAAATTTAAAAATGTCGTTAATTTCCTTCGTGAAATTTCGATTATTTTGGGAAATTATAAATTTAGTTTTAAAAAGTTTTTTTTTTTCTGAAATGTTCTTTTTGTGAATTTTCGAAAGTTTTTGATTAATTTCCTTCCTGATGATGTTTGATTTTTGGGTTTTTTGTGATGTTATTTCGGTTGTATGTTTTATTTTTTATTTCTAGGTTTTTAGAAAAATTTTAGTTTTTTGGAAAACTGTTTTTTTTTTCAAAATTAATTTTATAATTTTGTAAGGTTTTAAATTACTGTTGTTTTGCTTATATTTTGGTGAAATAATAATTATTTTTTGGAAAAACTTATTTTCCTATTTGTCTACTTTTTTTAATTTCTCATTATTTTATTATCACAATTCTTTTGGTAGTTTTTAATTTTTTTTTTGTGAAATATTGATTTATTAATAAATTTTTAATTTCGCGGTTAATTTTTTGATATTTATTTAATTTCTAATTTTTGAGCAGTATGTTTTCTTTTTACTCATTTTATTTAGAAATATGGAGTTTTCAGCAAATCTTATTTAAAAAACCAATTTGATTTTTGTAAAAAAAACTTTAAGAATTTTTTAATTACTCTGCGAAATTTCGATTTGTAGATTAATTTTCGATTTTTTGTCGAAAATTTGATTTTTTGGTGTAATATATTTTTTGGCGAAATTTTATTTTAGGTAAAATTTCAAATTTCTTGGTTAAATTTTGCTTAATATTTTGCGCAACTTCTCGTTACAGTTAAATTTTCGATATCAGCCTGAACGCAATAGCTTGCATAAGATTAATTTTTTTTTCAATAAAGTTTAACATATAAAATTAGAACAACAAAATACAACCCGTAGAAAAAAAGTTGGATGCCAAATTTTTTTAAATATTTTACTCTTTGTCAACCCTGTATTTTTACCAACAATGACATACGCCTACTACTACAAAGTGCAGAGACGAGACGAGCTGAAAGTAAATAACACTTCAGTTTCCTTTTTTTTATTCTGCCATTATCCCTGGTATCGGTTGTTAACTTAAGTACAATATAATTTTTTCTATTCATCCATTCCGACTTACACTTTCATGCTTTTACTGATTGACTCAACTCAAACTCAACCCTCATCAGATTCATCATTAATTTATCATTTGCCAAAGACACCTGTGTTTAAGGTGTTAACATTTAATCAGACACTTGATTCGTGAAAAATTATGGACAGCCATGCAAGACAATAAAAGCAACAACAAAACGATTAAATTTCTTTTCTACAATAAAGATAAAAATATATAAGAAAGAAGATAAAAAGTTGAAAATCATGCAGGAGAATAAACAATATTAACGATTGAAAAAAAGGTTCTTAGAACCATTAAACGATGAGGGAAAAAAATCATTAATGTAAATTTAATGAACGTTAAAAGCTGTAGAAAAATAAATGAATTAAAAAAAAATAATTTTTTATTATTTTTTTTGCATTAAACGATTTAATAAAGATTCTTAATAATAGAAACAAGCAGAAAATTGAATCAAGGACAATAATAACATAAAGATTGTCTTAAAACTTCCTGCAATATTTGTATAGTCACGACAAATAATTTAAGGTGCAAGTACAAAAACTGCATAAATAAACTAAATAAATGTGTCCGAAAGATTTTAATGTGAAACATTCTTAAGGACGCCCAAATTCGTTTTAATGACCGTCTAAAACTTAAATATAATCAGGAGATTATTTAATAAATATACAATGCACTAAAAATAAATTTTAGTACAATGCTTAAGTATTAAAATAATAAAGTAAAAAATTAAGAATTGAACAAATAAGCACTCAAAATAATATTTAATGATATAGAAAATACCTTGATAATTTTTATAAGTATTAAAAATTTTTGTCAAATTTGTAATAGAAATTTAGTACTAAGTAAAAGGTGTTTAAATATAGTCTAATAATTTGCACTTTAATTAAGAATTTTGTATTTGACAAGTTTATACTTTTTTTAGTACAAACTTTTTAGTACTAAAAATTTCATATTTTTAAAACTTATGTGCTGATGTTAAATTAAAGCATAATACAAAATAAAATAATACATTAAATAAAGTATTACAATCAAAGGCATATATAGCGTCCTTTTTTGTACTAAACTTGATTTCCAAATAATATTGAACGATTTCAGTGGTTAGAAATAAATAAATAAATAATTAACATATTTTAAAGATTTTTATTGTTCTAAGGAAGTAAAATTTTAGGCTGTAATTAATTTTAAAAATTTAAATCTGTTGTTTAGTTAAATAAAAATTTAAATAATAATTTCAATATTTAAATTTGGTGTCACAACTTTTACTGAAATGTTGTATTTGCTACATAAATTGTTCTTTAAACTAAGTACTATATAAATAAAGCATATGTCACTTCTTGTACTAAAATTGATAGTCAAATTTTGTAAAATGAGTTTAGGGGTTAAAAATAAGAAAAAAAAAATTATTTAAAAGATTTCTCAAAATTTATTTATTGCAGCCAATTTTTTATTTTTAATAAGTACTAAAATCTTAAGGCTAAAATTGATTTGTAAAACTATGTTCTGAATTTAAGCTCAACGAAAATTTTAAATATTAAATTAGAAACTATAATTTAGGTTTAATTTTTTGACACTAAAATGATGTACTAAAACTTGCTACTAAAGTTTAGTAATGCAATATTGTAATAAGAGCATATAGTAAGACTTACCCTATACTAAAATTAACTGTTAAATTCTTGATATCTAGAACTATAATATAATTAAGGCAGTTAGTACTAAAGTTTTATAATTCAAATAATTGTAGAGCTTTTTGCACAACATGACTTTTAAACTTAATACGCAAGTAAGAAGTTAATATTAGATTAAAAATGCATAGAAAAATTTCGGTAGTAGTTTTGTACTAAAGCTTACAATAAAAATTTAGAACTAAAAACTAAAATCAAATCGTAGTATTTTAACTTAATAAATAAACTTTTAGCATGGAATTAGTACTTAATCGCTTTCATCTACTAAAATCTAGTGCTTTAAGTACTAAAATATAATAATATAAAAAATGTTTATTATTTAGATCAATTTAATATTTAAAAAGGGAAATTAAATTAATGAATTTGTAAATTACTTGTTTTCTAAACCTAAAATGTTAAAACTGTGAACTTTAATGTTGTACTAAAATATAGATATTTAAATTATTATCTTATGTGTAGTTATTTATAAGGCAAAAAATTTGTACTAATTAAGTACTGGATTTTAGTGCTAATTTAGTACTAAGATTTTAAACTAATTATTTATACATAAAAGCACTACAAATATTTAGCAAAAAAAAATTTCCACATAAAGAGTTAGTAATAAAATTTAGTACTAATTGACTGAATTTCTTTTAGTACAGAAAATTTTTAAAAGTTAATACTACAACTTAGTTGCTTTAACTGAAATTATTTACGTCAATTGGTTAAAACATTTAGAAATTTATTTTAGTACTTTAATTCAGGACATAAATTAAGTACCTACTTTTTTTTACAAAACTAGCAGGTTTGTCATATGAAATATATTGAGGACTAAGAAATTCGAAAAAAAATTTTAATTATAATAAAATTTATAACATTGACTAACTCGACGTCAAGAAAACTAAAAGCAAAATGTTCCAATCAATTTTATTTTGTAACGTTTTATTTCGACAAAAACTATTTAAACACCAATAATTCTTTATATAATTTAAACTAATTTATTTTAAAAATTTTGATTCCTTCACTGCAACACCTCCAGATTTTGTAGCTCTTGCTTTGGCGTTGTCAGCAGCAAATGGTGCATGAACATCAGGATCTAAAGGAAAAAGTTCTCTTAAATCAGGTACTTTAGTAATGTTTTGCATAAAGTTTTGGTATTCCTTAGTTTCTTTAAGTTCGTGACGTCTGTTGCGTACCAGTGGAATTTGAATATGAGAAAAAGGTGACTTGGCTCTGCGCACATTAAATGTACGCAAAGAACAAAACTGTGGAAATGATGAATGAGCAGAAGTTATTGGAAATTGAAAATTAAAATGTGTTTGCCAGGATTTGCCAAAATCTGTTGTGGTACTTTTCACAAAAGTATCCGGATAATCATAAGGTTTTGATGAACTATTAGTGCTTGATAAGTAAGTGGAGGTGGAAAAAAGTAAAGGTGTTTTGGCTGTTGAGACAGCTTTATCAATATCCTTTGATGTTTGTGTGCTATTGAGATCTTCCTTTAACTGAAGTCCTTCTTTGGTTACTTCATCCATTTGCTTTCTTTTGGTGTTTTGTGTCTCCTGCAAATCCGTTCGTAATTTATTGCCTTCCAATTCATGAAATATAAAAGAATAAATGCCATCTCTACGTTCTAATTCCATCAGTAAAAGTTCATCATCGCCTTGTAATAAATCCATTAATATGAAATTATTTAAATCAAGTTTAGCGCTGAAGTTCAACTTTATAGCTTGCGAATTTATTAGAAACTATATTCTCACTTTGTGTCGTCCACTACATGGAGTGTCTAATAATTTGTGCAGCGAGTGTTTGTTTAATTATGCATTCGTTTTAAATTTTTATTCGAAAGGGGGAATTTGTTTATTTTTATAAGAAAAAGATATGTCTTATTCAGACTAAACATAATTTATTTTAATGGACTTGTTACAGTAGTGGGTAAATAATTAGTAATATTCGTTTTAGTAATTTCTTTCTATTTATTATTTTTTTAATAACTACTTTTGTGAGGTCGACGTTTTTTTAGCGGTTTAGCGATTTTACATTTTGAGGACGTAGTGGTTTTTTAATGATTTTAAGGGTTTCATACCCAAAGGCCTATTTGTTTTCGCTACAATGTTCGTCCGTCTGTCACGATAAAAGTTGATGGGTGTTCTAAAAGGACGGTGATAATTCTTACTCTATTTTTTTAACTGTAATAGGTAGACACGAATTTGTCTAATGTTAGTTAAACTATTTGAGCTATAGCAACAAGTAGAAAAACAGGGTGTTCCAATGGTGACGTTATTTTTACGTGTATGGGCCTGTTTTTATTATTTCAGTTAATGTTCTTTTATGACGGCTTTTAAAACAAGTAAAAATACTAAAGTAAAACAAAAAAATATAAAGGGTGTTCCGCAAGTAACGTGATATTTATAGAAAATATTCTAATTTTTTGAACTGCTGTAGGGAGACGCGTAAAATTTGCATAAAGAATAAGCAACAGGTATTACAAAATTTTTTTTAGATTAACGGGTGTTCCAATAGTGACGCGAATTTCACGTGGGTTGCCTTGTTTTTGTTGTTTCAGTAAATGTACTTTTATGACGGCTTTAAAAACAAGTACAACAAATTCAAAGCAAAACAAAAAAATATAAAGGGTGTTCCGCAAGTAACGTGATATTTATAAAAAATATTCTTATTTTTTGAACTGTTATAGGTAGACGCATCAAATTTGTACGAAGCATAGCAGCAGGCATAGCAAAGAAATCTTCATATTAAAGGGTGTCCCAATAGTGATGTGATTTTCAGTAAATGGTTTTGTTTTGGAGCCGCAATAGGCAGATACTTTAAGTTTAATTATTCCCATGTCTGCATAAGTGTCAGCAAAACTATGTGAGCTATAGCAACAAGTAGACAAACAGGGTGGTCCAATAGTAACGTTATTTTTTATTGCATGGGCTTTTGTTGTTGTTTTAGTTAATGTACTTTTATGTCGGCTCTAAGAACAAGTACAAAAAATTTAAAGAAAAACAAAAAAAATATAAAGGGTGTTCCGCAAGTAACGTGATATTTATAAGAAATATTCTAATTTTTTGAACTGCTATAGGCAGACGAGTAAAATTTGCATAAAGAATAGCAGCAAATACAACAAAGAAATTTTCAAATCAAGTGGTGTCCCAATAGTGATATGAATTTTACGTGGATGGCCTTGTTTTTGTTGTTTCAGTAAATGTACTTTTATGGCGGCTTTAAGAACAAGTAAAAGAAAATTAAAGCAAAACTAAAATGTAAAGGGTGTTCCGCAAGTAACGTGATATTTTTTAAAAATATTCTAATTTTTTTAACTGCTATTGGCAGCGCGTAAAGTGTGCATAAAGAATAGCAACAGGTACAACAAAGAAATTTTTAAATCAACGGGTGTCCCAATAGTGACGTGAATTCCACGTGGGTGGCCTTGTTTTTGTTGTTTCAGTAAATGTACTTTTACTTTTTTATTGCATTCAAATTTTTTGACACGGTGTATCTGTGTGAAATGTATTGGAATCAAGAAAAATTTCAATTTCTACATGAGACCAGCGGTATGTGCTTTGTCCTATCTTTGGAAACGCAGAGGGGGAACACAACAAACAATAAAGGGACTAAATTTAAAATTAATCGTTGGCATTTAATTGATGCAGAAGCCTCCAAGTGAGAATTTATCTTGAACTTGGCAGATTTAACCCTTTTTTTTGGTGGGTTTTAGTACACACTCAATATATTTTTTTAACATTCAAAAGCAACAACATCTTTATGGAGCAAAAGCGACGAAAAGATTATTGTCGGATTTAAGGTTGCAACGGTTGAGCCTTATATAGTTTTGAGGTGATAAGCAATTGAGCAAGTGAAGTAACTGAGCTGAGCCAAATTACGAAACTCCTTTAAAATTAAGAGATTGATTTTTTAAAATTATTATAAAATATGAACTGTGCGGCTAAATGTTAAATGGTATAGCTTATTTACAGAAATGGACATAGAGGGTTCTTAAACAAAAAATTACAGAGAAATAATAATGGATCGCGAGGACTCCAAATGAAAGAATCTACATCACCTAGCATTTCTCTACTTAGCTTATACTTACCTATTTGAAGCTATAAACCTGAGATTAAAAACTATTCAAGCTTAATTAAATTAAATAACTTTTCGAAATCGCTACAGTTGTCAACATTTTTTTATTTATTACAATAGTTTCAATTAATCTTGTATTGCTGCTATATATTTTAGCCCAACTGTTTGTTTATTATAAAAACTTTTTTTTACAAAAACAGCAAATATTTTTGTCAAACAAAACATTAAATAAATAAAACATTTATTAATGTTTATTTTAAAACCGTGTTAAAAAAAAAACTTTTTTAAAATTTTATGCCTTAAATTTCTTTAAAGCACCTTAAACGAAGAATCAGTTATCAAATAAAATAAAATAAAACAAACAACCTGTTATCTTTTAATATTTAATTTCTAAATTTAAAAACCTTAAAATACGAGGGAAGGACACGAAGGCTTTAAAACTTATGTAATAATTTTAATATTTTGAAACATTACTATTAGTATTATTATTATTGTTTTTGCATTATACTGCTTAATACAAAAATAAAAAATGAATAATTTTAATTCATCTTAAGTTCACGTTTTATTCGAATCATTTTTCACTGATTTAGTTTATTAATTTGGACAACGAACAAATTTGTTTTTTTTGCTTAATACAGTAAAAATTTTAAGCTAAAAATGTCATCTGTTCTGTATTTACACGGTGCAAGTGAACGCATAGTTTTGATGAAATGTTGATCCGCCTTTAGGTCTGTCACACGTCGGTATTTCTGGAACCGTTATAGGTAAACTTTCGAAATATTTACGGAAGATGTTTTACTACAGCTGCTATAACAAAAATATTAAATTAATTAAAGGGTGTTACGAAAGTGATGCGATGTCTATAAAAATAAATCTTAAAATCAAAATTAAAGGGTGTGCCATAAGTGAAAGGATTTTCACATAATTGACCTTGATTTTAAACCGTTATAGATAGGCACTTAATATATAATATATACTTGAAGTAAAAATAAAATACGAGTATTGTTATGTTTTCTACTTTTTTATACAAATTTATGGATTCTTTTGATTGCAAATACCACTGTGGCTCATTACAAATTCTATATTCTTACTTTGTGGCTTTAGCCGTCTATACTTCTTGATCCTACGGTCTTGTGAAACCTATGGTTTCGTATTTACTAAACATGTGTTATTATTACAAAGGCAGCCATCCACGCTACACTACTGTGATACTCCGGCGAGACATGAACTACTCGATGCCTTGTTTAGTAACTTTAACTATAAAAAGATCAGTCCACTACATCTTTTATTCCAGCTAGACATCCTCTTTATTTAATAGCCACAACACACGTCTGCCATTCACTGTTGTTATGCTGTTACACTTTCCTGCGCTAACCGCTACCGTTATTACTTTTTATTATAAAGGGCGTCGTGACAATTATCTCTTATTAGTCTTATATTAAATTAGACGTCTCCACTAAATTATCTGACATGGCTTCATATAATAATTGCCTTTTGCTTCTCGGGAGGCTTGTACTGCTGCTTCTTAATTTTCAATTGCATTATAACAATTTTTATTTTCCGCTGTACGCATCTTCGAAGGTGGGCTCGAACTCACAATCTCCATTGGGGTTGCTCAGCTTTTGTCACCTAATTGTGGTATTATTCTATACCCACAATATTAGTTGATGTAACTTATCCACCACGCTCTTACAGACAACAACACAGGGGTTGCCAGATCTTATTTTCGTAACAATAAAAAGAGTGTTTCTATTGTGACGTTACATTTATTTAAAACTTAAACGGAGTATATACAAATATGTCTGTTATATATGCATTACAATTTAAAATGCATTGAATTTAAAAACTAATGGGTGTTTCCATAGAACAAAGGGTTATCCTTCACTATCTGCCCGTCTGCCACAGGTATCAGTCACTGAAACCGTGAAAGTTATAGATTTTTAATTATTACTATGGCTATTGGTTCAAAAAAATTATTATAAATTTAAATTTAAAATTAAAGGGTGTCCCCAGAGACCTGATTTTGAGGTGTTTTCTTCGAACCATTATAACCAGAAACTTAAAACTTATACAGAATATACATAAAGCCGATATTATAACAAGCACTAAAATTAAATTAAAACTTAAAGGGTGTCCCTATAGAACATTAGGTTTTGAGTTATATTATCTTACATTTTGAGCTGTAATTAGAAGGCACTTTAATTTTTTAACAATCAGTATAAATAAATATAAAAAAAAAATAAAGGGTGGCTCATGCAGTGTAACCTCTTGTATGTAAAACAAAGATGTAATGAATTAACTTGTCATTCAATTCAAAGTGTCTAACGAAAGAAAGAAATGTGAATTTTTAAATTTTTTATCAACCAAAAAATTTAAAATAATTAAAGTTTTTCAATCGGCAGATAGCCCTTTTCAACTTAACGTTTGCACGTTTGTATATTAGTTTAAATTCTTAATTGCTTAAAAAAATTTTTAACCTTCCAAGTATTCAATAAATGTGTCTGTTTGTTCCGTTTTTTATTGACTCAAAGATTTTTGACAATTAGTCTTTTTTTTTAGCTGGGAGTATAAAAATCATTTTGTGGCTTTAACTTTTGATTTAAGAATTTATTGATGCAACGGTTAAAAATATTATTATTTATTTATACTCTTTAACATCTATGTAAATCTAGTTTAGTGAAGTAACTCCAATCAAAAAAGGAAATATTGGGGTGACAGAGAAATAAAGAGTAAAAAAATTTTGGTACTGCATATATAAAATTTTACATAAATTTTACATCGGCTCTTAATGGGTTAATCATTTTAAAAAAATTTTAGTATTTTGTTAAAGATCTCTTCAACAGCTTTCAGTAGATACCCATATTGATATTTTAAAAAATTTGAAAATTTCTGGGCCCATAACACGGAAAATATGGGCGAGCGTCAATTTTGTCACTTGATCTTTTTTTTTCTTATTTTTTAATTCTCTATCGTTTCATATATTTTTTTTTTATTGGAGTTGTTACTTCATTGTTCCAAATGACATGAAAAAATTAGAGGTAGGCGTGGTGGTTTGCCTGTTGCATCGAAGGAAATGGACCGACAATGCTGAGTTCCACCTCTCCTCTTCAACACTATATCTGGTCGATTGACATATAAGGTCGGAAATGGATTTTACACACGGAATGACAAACTTAGATTTACCCTTTTTTCCAATTTTTATGCTGAAGGGTGTAAAAAAGGTGGATGATGTGGTGTTTAGTTTGTGGTTGTCAAATCGTTCGGTTTATGTAGAACAGTTTCCGCTATGGAACATTCAAACGCAAACTGGCCATAAAATAAAACTAAAAAAGTGTTTAGTGTCGTTTTTCGGAGATATAAAGACTTTATTTTTTTTGTATTTTCAGGTGTAACAAACTGTTGATTGCTATTTTTTCATTTAATAAAACATCCCACTGCAACAATACAGACATTAATGAGAAGAAAAAAATGTTGTGCTATAAATTAATTACATTCTCTGGAAGAAAGTATTTGCACATTTTTATGTACAATTAGTAAACATATTGATGTAACAACAACAGTGAAACACCATTTCAAGGGAAGTAAGGAAAAACCGAAGTACTGTTTTCTAATTCCATGAAACTTGTGGCAGCAACTGAATATCAAATAACAATCATTTTAAAACTTTCTCTAACTCTACTTGACTTAATGACTTTATTTACAAATTGATCCAAAATAAACTTTCAATATGCCAAAATCAATTGAAAAATTTTATTTAAAATTAAGTAGAAATTGCCCGTAATATTGAATTTGTTAGAAAAGTAAGAATTAGTAAACACCGGATAGATGGTCAGCATACAAGCTCTTACTTTCTAATTTACTTACCCACTTATTCATTTTGTATATTCAGTAATAGAGAATAGAATGTTTAGTTGAAGTAATGTTTACACTGTTCTCATTAATTTACTGCTGAAAGCTCAACATTTCGTGCTGTTTGCATTCAGTGTAGAAAACTCTATAAAGGTGAACATTTACACGTTCTGTACACGAATGGCCATAAACATTTGGAAACACAAACATAAACATCTGTAATTGCATACTCACGCATGCAAAAAACATACTCACAAACACATTTATAAGTAAAATACAAACAAAGAATGTTTTTTTAGGTGTATGTGTATTGAAAGTAGATACGAGGGTGGCACACAAATTAAAACACATTTAAAATAGTTTGGAAAAATTTAAGATTTATGTAGTTATTTTTATTAATAATTCAGCTTTTGTGTAAACTACATATAGGGTTGCCACATTAAAATTTTTAATTAAAAATTTTCTTCAGTAAAAACAAAATTAACGGGGAAGTATGTTTGTAATGGAAATCGATTGATTTAAAACACTCGTTTTTATTATTTTTTATCACCACAAAAAGTGAAAAAAGGGTAGATCTAAGTTTGTCATTCCGTGTAATTTCTACAATATCCATTTCCGACCCCATAAAGTATATACACTCGTATTATAACTTTTTATGCAAAGCGAAGTCGATTGAGCGATGTCCGTCTATCCGTGTGTCTATCGAGGCAAACTTGATTTCACATAAAAAAATAAATATGTCAATCGATCAGATATAGTTTCAAAAGAGGTGCTATTGGAAATCAGCATGATTGGTCCATGTCCTTCAGGGCACCAGGCAAAGCATCAGGCAAATCACCACGCCTCCCTTAAATTTTTTTATATCATTTAAAGCAATAAAGTAAGTCCAATCAAAAAAATATATGTATGGGGCGATAGAGAATTAAAAAATAAGAAATAAACATTAAGTGAAAAAATTTGCGCTCGCCCATATTTTCCGAGTTACGGGGCTTTGAAATTTTTAAATTTTTAAAAAAATCAATATGGGTATCGTTTAAAAGCTTTTAAGGAGATCTTTAAGGAAATGCTAAATATTTTTAAAAATACTTAACCCATTAAAAGCCGGTGTCATTTTTATGTAAAATTATTTGTATACGGTAACAATTTTTTTTTAATTTTTTAATTCTCTGTCACCCCAATATTTGCTTTTTTGTTTGAAGTTAATTCACTAAATTCAATTTACGTAGATGGTGAAGGGTATATAAGATTCGACATAGCCGAATATAGCACTCTTTCTTATTTTCTTAGCATTTTTAAATATTCATAAATGTACGTACGAAAGTTATTTTTGTTTTTTTCTAAGCTATCGAATTTTCAATATAATCCGAGCCAGAATATTAAAATTGCATAAAAAATTTGTTTATTTCATTAAAAATCAATAATTCAGAAATATCTGTATTTTACTTAAAAAAAAAACAAAATTATCACACTTTCACTAAAATTTCACGAAAAGCTTAAAGTTGGGAAGTCGTTCCACTGTAAATTATTAATTCCACGCTAGATTACTTTTTCTGGGCGGTTTTAGTTTTATTCTACCCGTAAAATTGGGTGCTTTTACATTTGTATCTCTATTTCGCCTACGAAATAATTTATTTTTACAAAAGAAAAATTATTCTATATTGGAACCACAAATTAAAGAAACCTCTTGCAAAATTTGGTCAAATCTATCCAGTAGCTTTTACGTGATGCGAACAAAGACAGACAGACAGAAAAAAAATCCAAAGAATTTGTAAGAAATATTTCATGTACAGAAATCACCCCGTTACAGTTTTATTATAGATATTTTTATTAAATGATCAACTTAGGTAATGTCAGCCATGAACTTCACTATTATATGCCACATTTTCGCTTCATATATTGTAACGAAAATAAGATCTGGCAACCCCTGTTGTTGTTGTCCAAATGAGCGTGGTGAATAAATTTCTTTCACTAATGGTGTGTGTATAATAATACCACAATTAGCTAACAAAAGCTGAGCAACCTCGATGGTTTTGTATGTAGAGGTGCGTGCTGTAAAACAGAAGATCGTGAGTTCAATCCCGCCTTCGGACATGCGTACAACGGAAAATAATAATTGTTAGAATGCAATAAAAATTAAGAAGCAGCAGTAGAAACCTCCCGAGAAGTAAAAGACACAATTATTGTGTGAAGTAGAGCTGTGTCGTTTGCGAACGAACGGGTTAAATTGACCGAATCAATCAAGAGAACGAAATGATCCGGTCATTTAAATCAGGTCTTTTCGTTCAATAGAGTACGGGTTAAATTGAACGGATAACTTAATTGTACGAAATGAGCCAGATATTTAACCGGCTCCTTTCGTTCAAACTGAACGAATTGAACGAACGAATCAGTCTTTGATAATTGACCGAAAAAGACCGGTCACTGAAACGAACGACCGGGCACATGTCTAGTGTGAAGCCATGGCAGATAATTTAGTGGAGACGTAGAATTTAATACAACAGTAACAGATAATTGTCATGATGCCTTTTATAATAAAAAGGAAGAACAACGGTAGCGGTTAGCGCAGGGAAGTGTAACAGCATAAAAACAGCGTATGGCAAACGAGTGTTGTGGGTATTAAATAAAGGGGATGACTTGACTTGTATAAAAGGCGAATAGTGGAGTTGTATGTGGATGGTTAAGGATTCTAAATAAGGCATCGAGTAGTTCATGCCTCGCCGGAGTAATACAGTGGTGCAGCGTGGATAGCTGTGTTTGTAATAATAACAATTGTTTAGTAAATACGAGACCATGGGATTCAAAAGACCGTAGGATCAAGAAGTATAGCCAGATAAAGCCACAAAGTAAGAATACAGAATTTATAATGAGCCACATTGGTATTTGCAATCAAAAGAATCCGTACGTTTGTCTAAAAAGGGGGAAAAAAATTCGGCTCGAATAAACACCGTTATACGAGTACTCTTAAGTATTCACACATACGATGCTCATGAAATGTTGCCGTATGTGTTTGTATAAATGTGTGTGTGTGTGTGTATGCATGTGTGTTAAGATGTATTTTATGCAGCTATTATTTCTGCTAACGTGCGATTTTAGTGTTAATTATGCACTTTAGCTCACCGCATTATTATTTCATTATACAAGCGTACGTTTGTATAACTTACGACTACTGTGTTTAAACATGCTAGCGCACTAATGCATACACACGTACACAAACACACATACGAACAAAGAAATGTATAAATCTTTTGAATACATAATAATTGCATTAGATGAAAAGTTTGTACAATAATTTAGCAACTGCATACAATAAAAACAACTGCTACTAAACTGGGAAGGACAAAAGGAAATGTTTTTTAAATACTCAAAGTCTCTTGTATCTTATTTTTTTTTTTTTTGGTTTTCTTATTCGTATTAACGGCTGTTTGCATGTTTTAGCGCTGCATGTTAAGGAGTCATTGAAATTTATTGTAATTTTAATTATTTTGAACTTGATTTCTTTTTCTTCTTGTGGTTGCTGTTGTTGTATAAAACAAAAATATATATTTGCGAAAACATTTTTAGATTTTTGTTTTAGAAACTTGTTATTTTTTTGTATAAATTTAAATTCACACACATTTTGTGTACAGCAACAAAAAAAAAAAAAAAAAAAATTATCATACCTTATATACATACATATGTTTGTGTGTATATGTGTATAAATGTAGTTTCATATGAAATAGGATAATTATAAATTATATAGTTTTTTGTGGTAAAACTAAGGCTTAACTATTAAAAGCAGATGCTGCACTCGAAAAATTATAAAAATACAAAAAACAATGGAGAATTAAATGTCATCGCGTACTGCAGTTGTATGATTGAGATGTTTTTATAATTTAAATATGTGTTTAACATAATGTCATGGTGAAGAGTGTGTTTATGAAAAACCGCATGTTAAACTGAACAAAAAAAAAAAAAAAAAAAAAACACCAAAAACAAAAAATCGATATAAAAAAGAAAAAAATTTTGTTTGAAAAGTACTTTTCTACACAGCTTTTTTTGTTTTTAGAGTAAATTTGTTAAAACAAAATCTTTATTGGAATCCAATATTTGAAAAGTTTTCTTTTAAATTAATCTCGTAAAAAGGTACTTTATTAAATGATCACTTTCTTTTAAAGTAAATCATTCAAAAATATTTATTTTAATTACTTTTGTGTAAATACCCTTGTTTTAAAAAATCCCTTTTCAATTTTTTTTTGGTGAATAATAACTTTTTAAAATTTTTTAAGTTGTGAAGGACACTTTTTGAAAGAAACTTTTTAAACACATATTTTTTAAAACGTACTCTAAATGTATTAAAAAAGTACATTTTCTGAAATGCGCTTCCCGTTAAAAGACTGTTTTTATAAATCTTTTTTTTTAAACGTGCCTTCATCAATGGTACTTTTTTTTTAAATAATATCTTTTTAAAAAAATATTTAACTCAGAAAGTATAATTTTTAAAATGTACTTTTCTTTAAAGTACCGTTTTTAAAAATCTGCTTTTTTAAATTACTCTTTTGAAAATGTACTCTAATTAGTGGGCACTTTTTTAAAAGGTCCAGAAAACGTCCATTTTTCGTACTATTTATCTTTTTAGTAGTGTTTTTTTTTTAATTACACTATTCAAAAGGTCTGCAGTAGTTGCTTTTTTTGAAAGTAACTTTATAGAAATTAATTTTTCAAAAACAAGAATTCTTAAGAGGACCGTTTTTAAAAATTTTTTTTTCTTAATATACTCCTTAAAAAAGGTACTTTAATCAAACAAAACTTTTTTAGAAGAACTTTTATTAAACGAATAATTTTTTGAAAGGTACATTTTTAAAACGCACTTTTTGTGAAAAGCTTCCTTTTAGAAGGTTTACTTTTTTAATATTTTGAAAGTACCCTTCAATTTAGAGAAAATAATTATAATGGTACTTTTATCAATAGTTACTTTTTAGAAAGTATTTTTTAATGGCATATGGTTTTACATTTTTGATTAGAAGGTTACATCTTCTGTTTGTTTATTTTTTAGAAAATTTTTTTGTAGGGCATTTTTGAAAAACACCAAAAAGTACTTTTTTAAGGTACCATTTACTTTAAATGGTACTCAATTTAAAGTTATTTTTTAGAGGAACGTAATTAAGATGCCTTTTTAAACTCTCATTTTTAAGGCGTATGGTTCTAAGGTCAATGGTTTCAAAAAGTACTTACTGATTGGTACTTTTTTATAACACTTATTATAAGGGATATATTTAAAAAAATTATATTTAAGATAATTTTTAAAATATTCTTGAATAAGATATGTAACGACTTAATGTGAGTGGCTTGCTTTAAACGTTTATTTTTCATCTTTCTAGGATGTAATTAATTATCAATGAGTACTTTTTTTTAAATGATTTTTAATAAGTTATTTTTTGAAAATACTTTCTTAAAGTACTTTTTTTTTAAGAGATATTACAAAGTGTTTTAAAATTATTAAACCTGCTGCTTATAAGAAAAACGTTTTTAAGAGTACTTTTTTACAAGGTACTTTTTCTAAGAAGGTGCTTTTTAAATTTCTATTGTTAAATTTTTTTGTTTTTCAAAAGTATTTTTATTAAGGATTATATTTTATATATAAAAGTAACAATTTAAAAAATAATTTTTTGGACACTTGCTTTCTTCCAGTGAAAAATAAAAAATGTTTATTAGGAACATTTGACCACGAGATAAAGGCTATGGCTCTTTTCCATATTCCGGCGAGAGTTTCATTGCTGAGAAGGCTGCTTCCATCAACGCGGCAAACCGTGATCCTTATAGTAAATTTACAATAAACTAAACGAGAATTATGGCCATAATGATCGTGTTGTGAATGTATTGGAAAATATATCTAGGTTTCAAAATCTCAATTCTTTTTTCTTAACACAATTTTGATTAAATTCTTAAATTGCGCAAAAGTCCTTAAACTTCATCTTATTAACAAAGAAAATATTTAAATATTGTTGAATTAAAATCTGAAAGTCCTTGTTTTCTGTCAGGAGTTTAATGCATAAACAGTTTGAGAAAGAAAGTTTTTTTTACAAAAACATTTATTCTTTTAAATCTTCATAGTTTTGGTGTGATGCGTTGCGCTTTCGTTTTCCGGTTCCCTGTAGTTGTACATTTTCTTATATTTCGTTTTATTTACTGCTTTTTCTTTTTTTGTTTTTCTATTATCAGTGCAATTTTCTTTGGCTCCTAAGTGCAGCAGCAGGATGTGCATTTAATGCTCTGTTGCTGCAAGAAAGAAAGAAAGAAAAATGAATCAGTTTTTTTTATTTTATTTAAGTGTTAGAGTGTGTGTAAAAAAGAAAACCTTTTCGTCTTACAGTTACATACTTATTCGCATGCAGTTATTCATATTACGGTCTTTAAAGGTACTCCAAGGTAACCTTGGAAGAATGATTCTATTGTTAAGGTTGTTTATTGTCTTTGATGCTGCTGCTGCTGTCTCAGTAATATAAATCTGTATGTGTGTGTGTATGTATAATGAAAGAAAAATAGACATCCTTGTGTGTACTAACTTTACCTTAAGAATATGAAAGCTCAAATTCCACTTACACCACACACAGTTTCAGCTTCAAAAGCGTACAAAAATTATTAAGAACTACAAACACACACATAAATTTTAAAAGTATTATTTTGTTTTTTGCGTGTGCGAGATAGTTGATGCGTAATTTTGATTTTCAAGGTCACATGTATGTGTGATTTATATTTAAAATTTAGTTTTTCCTCAAAAACACTAAAAAAATAAAATTATGAAAAAGTAATTTTAAGGCAATTTTCTTAGCAAAACATAACTTCAAGACAACAAAACAATTATTTGATAAAAGTTACAGTTGACAATCTTTTTAATAAGCAATTGCTTTAAAAAAATTAAAACGAAACCAGGGTTGTTATGAAGTGATTTAAAAATTTTTATTTAAGAAATTTAAAGAAATTATTAAGAATATTATTTTTGAATGACTTTTCATCTATCTGAATTTTTATCTATATCGTTAAAGTTTAGGTGTTCAATAAATATTCACTCTCTTTAAATTCTCTAATTTAAATTTTTGCGTTTTTTAAATGAAAAACATTTTTAGAAAGATAATTTTTAGCAAAATTGCGCTCCTACTTAGAGCAGTTGAAAGGAAAAGCTTCGTAATTATAAATAAAAAGACAATGACTAAATAAGATAATTTTAACTGAGTGAGAATTATAGTCAACTGAAACAAACCCATTTTCAAATAGTCCAATACAGGTACCTGACGCAGAGTTGATGTTTTGGTAAGTAAAACTGCTCGATTTATACTGCGTAAAAGGCCTTTGCCGTGATGCTTCAAATGATTATACCTAAAATTTTAATTCGTTGCCAAATCCTTATTTTTCCGATATTTTAGAATTTTTAAGACCCAACGTAAGAAAAAGTAATTTCATAAGCCAGTAAGTTTACCAGCAAGAAATGGATAGCAGAAACTTATACTTGCACAAATATTGCGTAAACAAATTTTGCAAAAATTTTATGTATAAATATCAGTGTTACCATTGAAATTCTTGTGGTATTAAATTGGAATGCACTTTCTTAGTCGACTATATCTGATTTTTGGCACTTTGGATTTTGGTTAAGGATCTTATCTAAAAAGGTTTAAAATAGAGTGTTTGTTAATTTACAAAAAAAAAAAAAAACAGTGGCAACGCTGTATACTTAAGACATCAGATGTACAGAAAAAAAAAATTTATGTTCTTTAGCAAAATTATAAAAATGTGTACCTTAATCATTTTTAAGCTTAACTAAATGTTTGTTATAATATTTTTAGTGTTAAAAAAAATAATTTAAAAAGTTGAAAGTGAAGACAGAAAAGTAATAAATAATAACTTAACGTTCTTAAAGTGCACCTTCCGTGAAAATAAAATTTTGATAACTGCTTTTTAAAACGTTTTTTTTTTATTTAAAAACCAACATTTAAAAGGGTACTTTTCAATAGTTACTTTTTTAAAGGTACTTTTGAAAAAGGTACTTCTGTTAAAGGTACTTTTTTAAGGCTACTTTATTTAAATATTCTTAAAGGCACTCTATTTAAATGTTAGTTCTTTTGATTGTATAGTTTTTTAAAGAATTTTTCTGCAAGATTTTTTTCGAAAAACATCAATAGTTAAAGTGTTCATTTTTTTTAAGTAACTTGAATTAAAAATCCTTTTTCTGAGGTCCTATGTTAAGTTGTTGTTTTAATGTTTTTTTAAGTGTATAGTGTTAGAGGCACTGGTTTCAGAAAGTACTTTTAAAAGGCTACTTTTTTTTAAGGAAATAGAGTCAAAAAGGTAATTTAAAAAAATAAGACACTCTTCAAGGGTACTTTTATAATATTAGATTTTTCCGAAAAGTTTTTTCAAGCATCAATCAATAAGTATCTGTTTTAAGACTGATTTTTTAAAACTTTTTTTAAGAGTACTTTTTTTAAGAATACTTTTTTAGTGTTTTTATTAAGAGATTTTTTAAAATGTTTTAAAAGTCTTAAAGCCGTTTATTATTAAGAGTACTTTTTAAAGGTACTTTTTTAGGTACTTTTTATGTAACTTGGGTTAAAGTTTATAATTTTAAAAAAGTCACTCTAAAGGAATCCTTTCCAAAGATAAAAGCTAAAGAAAAAGTGTAATTAAAAATTTAAAGCCATTTAGCTCTCAGGTCATACGAGATAACAAAGTATATTGGTCATGATTTTTTCTCCGTCTTTCCCTGTAAAATATAGTGGGTTAAAATCGATAAAATCTGCTTAAATAATTAAAAGTAACAAGAAACACAACTTTCCTTCGATTTTATTTATTCTTGAAATTTTTAAACAAGGAATCTGAAGCGCCATCTGTATTTTAAATGCAAAATTTTTTGAAAGACAAAATTTTTCCCCATGAATGTTTCTAAGCTCAAACAAAGATGATTGTAGATTAAAGATTGTATATCTATCGTCATTTTTGATATCAGAAAATTATAAAAAAATGTTTAAGTAATATTTTGAAATTAATGAAACTACAACTAACAAAGACCCATTGTGCATATTAGTTAAGAAAACAATTTTCGAATGTAATAAATATTCTTTAAAAAAATTTATTTTGTTTTCTAATATTTGAGACTATTTATCAAAAATACGAGTAGTAACTGTCGCTTAAGTTTTATGTGCTATTTTTCCATTTTTTAATCTTATTAAGTGAATCTATACTAAATAATCGACATTGATGTAATTTTCTATAAATTTTATACGATATTTGTAAACAATTCTAAAGCGAATGAGAGGTGAATGCTCATTTACACTTAAGAAACTCTCAAAACACTCAATGACAGTGTTGCTATAAAGATTTCTAATGATTGTTTTGGTTTATTTTCTTTTGTCTTGTTGTTGTTGTTGTTGTTGTTTGAACAAAATGTTGTTAAGAGATTTGTGGCTTTGTTGTTGTAACAACGATGTCTAATGGTTTTAAGTTAAACTTTGTTATTTTTATGCTTGTGTTAATGGTTGTTGGTGTTTCATTACAACACATCAACAACATTATCTTTAAAATTAATAACAACAATACACTAACTAACTAACTACCACACACATATACACTCACATGCAACTTACATTTGCACTTACATAACACATTTACTTTACTTTATGCACTCAGAGCGAAGTTTTCTTTCAACAACATTTGTTTGTTTTTTTATGTTTAAGATTTTTGCTACAGGAAACGGAAGTTTTATAAACATAAAAAACACTCACACACACACGGTTTTTTAAATACTCTTCCTGTCTATATGTATACTTTAGAAGATAACATTTGATTAGTTGTAATGATGTCAAAAGTTGAAGATGTGAATGAAGCTCGTACATGATGTTTTCTTGTCTTGTGTTCTATTTTATTTGAATTCTCAATAAGAAAAAAAATGTTTTAATAACTTTAATGTTGTTTCTGAGTTTGGGGTTTAAAATAAAAGTTTATCTGAATTCAAAATATAATTACAACCTTAATGTGATAACATTACAAAGTCTATTATAAGTTGTGTTATTTGTTATTATTTCCGTTTAAACATTAAGTGTTAAACAGAAGTTTTAAATTACTAATGAACACATATTTTTTCGAGATTATTTTTATTCTTTAGGCAAGTTAGGAAAGCGAAATTCGAAATTATCAATTCGTTTGTATTATTTTTGTTTGTTTGCTGGTTATGTTCATGCCTGTAAAATATTTTAAAAATTAAAGGGTGTCCCCATAAAGTACACTTGAGTTTTGGCACGTCTATTGAAACGTAATTTACACTCACATAAAATTTAAATAAAATTCATATCGCTATGGCATCCAATAACAGAAAAAATAAAACAAATAAACTTAATTTTAAAAATTAAAGGGTGTCCCTATACAGTAGACTTGATTTTGGTACTTCTATTGAGTCATATATACAATTACAATACAGTCATATACAATTTGAAAAAAGTTGATGCCACTATGGCATCCAATAACAAAAAATAATAAAACAAATAAACTTTAAAATTAAAGGGTGTCGTTATAGATGATATAATTTAACTTATATGCTCGTATCTTTTGTATATTTGAAGTCAAGTACTAGAAAACTACTACAATATGTGCTTCTAAAGCTGTTATAAAAATAAGAATAAATTGGGATTTAAAGGGTGTCTCCATAGTGATGTTATTTGATATATATGGTTTATTTTTGGAAACTATATAAACAATAAATAAAATATAATATTTTAAATTAAAGGGTGTCCGCATAGGTAATGTTATTTAATATATATTGGCCATATATTTTGAACCATTATAGATAGAAAATAAAAATTTAATTAAAGTATGTAATTAAATGACCACAATTACGAGTATAAAAAACACTAAAGGGTGACCTCATTGCTGATATAATTTGACTTATAAGCTTTCAATAATATAAGTTTTCAAGCCGTTGCAGTCAAACACTTGAAAGTAACAGAGAATGTGTAATTTTATGCCTGTTGCAACAACGGGTGTAAATGTATAAAATTAGAAATTAAAGGGTGTCGCCATAGGTGATGCAATTTGATAAACAATATGTTGTCATCTCTTGAATTGTTACAGATAGACAATTGAAATTTGAACAAAGTAAGCATCATAATTTTTATTTTGCTTTGAATTTGGTTTTTTTTAAAGAATATTTTTTTTACTTTTTCTACGACGAGAAGAATTTATTATCGAAAAACTGGTTTGAGTATTTACTATATATTGACAAAATTTCTCTTACACCTTTGAGTTAATAGTGTAATATTGCTGAAATTTGTTATTTCTTCTTATAGGCGATTAAAAACGCCTATATTGTTTTTATTATGTAATGATCTGGCAGCTTTATTCAGTAACTTTTTGCATTTATATTTATGCATGTGCAAGTGGGAACCAACAAAAAAATTCTGCAGCAACAGCAACTAAAAGAAAGGTATGGCATTTATAGTTAAATATGATTTTTAATCTAAAAACAACACAGAGAAATTAAGCAAAATTTTTGTATGGTTGTAAACCAGTATATAGTGATACTGTTTCAGCTATGTAAGTCAACTTTCGTTACAATAATCTTTCGGTAAAAAATTACAGAAAATTATGTTACTAGAAATTATAATTCTTGCCTTATGAGCGTCAAATGGAAAAAACTGATTTTATCTTTGACATCTAAAATAAGCATTCACTTTGATTTAATATATTTAATTGACAAAAAATACGTACTTTCTCAAAATTAATGTTTATATTTTAATACTCAATGTGATTAAGAAATAAATTTTAAAATTTTCCATTTTTCGATTGAGTTACCAAAATATTTATTTAAATTCTTTCCCCACCAACATTAATAATTTGAAAATATTTACAATTTAATTATTGCCACAAGTCAATATATTTGTTTTTGAAATGATTGATAGTTCTGTGTTGAGGTTGAATAATATGATGTTTAAAAAATTTAATAAAAATTTTGTTCGTAGCACACACACATACATATATACCGTGCAAATATTTTCTATCGAAGAAGTCAATACATCATTACAAATTCTTATCTTATGTATCCCCAGTCGAGAAGTCACTATAGTGATAAAACAATTGGAAAACCTTTTAGCGTTCTAAGAAGGAATAAAATCGAGTATTCGCGTTGTGTTTAAATTATGTGTGTGTTAGAAGTGTAAAATAACGAAAGCAACAGAATCCTGCTTTATTAAAACGGTAAATTTTAAATTATAAAAAGGTTTAAAGGAAGCAAAGTATAATTAAAACTTTAAGAATTTGTAAAACTACAGTGCGAAATACGATATAGAGAATAAGAAAAGAAAACGGAATAAATTTATTAAGTCTATAAAATACTAATTTGATAAGATAAATCTACTAACAATTAATTAATTACTTATCAATTAATATTTTTCTAATTTGTTTTAAGATTTAATAATATGGATTTTGTCATTGGCTGAGTTAGATCAGTCTTCTAAGGGATCCGCAAACCTTAAGTTATAATTCGATTGAATTTTTTTTTTATATCTATTAAGCTTTAGTTATAGCTTTAATAACATACAATTATTTAATTCGCTAAAGCTATTAACAGCAATGGTGATACGTTGATCAGTCGATAGTAATCGGCTAATAGTTGTTGAGTTAATCATTCGATAGTATTTCGTTTATATTCTTAACAGCTTGGATGATACTGAAACCAGTCGGTAGTATTCGGTTTAATGCTTGCAATCCATCGGGGATTTTCGGATTAATATAGATATCAGTATGGATAATAGTGAATTCAGTCGGAAATGATCGGCTTCATACCGGCGATCGGTCGGAAATTTTCGTCGAATAGTTTTGCCTTCTCAGTGTACTAAATAAACATACGAGGGCTGTTCTATATATTTCTGGCCTAATAGTGAAAATGCGAATTTTTATAATCAAAAATGCTTTTATTGTTTTTCAAAGTATTCTCCAGCATGATTTATACACTTTTGCATGCGCTCAAACCAGTTGTCGAAGCACTTTTTCTACTCCAATTGAGACACCTCTAAAACATGGCTTCTGAACACTTCAACAGCTTCTTCTGGCGACGAAAATCGTTGACAACGCATTTTTTTCTTGATGTGCAGAAACAAGAAGAAGTCATTAGGTGCCAAGTCAAGGCTGTACGGCGGATGACCTATTAATTCGACGTTTTGGCCGGGCAAAAACGCTCTGGTTTGAGCCGATGTGTGAGAGCTCGCATTGTCATGGTGAACAATGATTCGTCTTCTCTTGTTGGTTTTTCGAATTTCTCCGATGACTTCAGGCGAAAAAATTATAATGTACCACTCAGAAGTGACCGTCAATCGCCACATGACCAGTTTTGCCGAAGAAAGAGGCGACCATTTGCTTCGAAGTGCTTCTTCCACGAACAACTTTCGTTGGATTTTGCTCGTCTTTGAAGACCCACACGGTCGATTGTTGTTTCGTTTCGGGCTCATACGCATAGATCAATGATTCGTCACCTGTGAGGATCTTATAAACGTCTTTTGAAGCACCGCAATCGTATTTTTGCAACATATCTATGCACCAATCAAAACGAGTCTTTTTTTGAGCAGGTCGCAGGTCGATCTTGCATTATGAGTTCACGCACGGCATCAATGTTCTCTGGCACAACAGCCGTTTTTGGACGACCTTCACAGAATTCGTCTTAAATTCATAATACCAATTTTTCACAGTGCTATAGGATGGTGCTTCATCGCCATACAAAGATTTAGGTTCATCAATGCACTCTTGTCGTGATAACCACGTCGAAAGTTGTGAAAAATGATGGCATGAAAATGTTCACGAGTTAATTCCATTTTTTTCTATATTAATTTTTTCAAGTCACTGTAAACAACACAAATAATGGTCGTTCGTCAAAACGTTAGATTGCACTTGGCAGCACTCAGTGTTGCCAGGCCAGAAATATATATAGCAGCCCTCGTATATAACAATATTTACAAAAATACTTACAATGCTAAATTAGCTAAAAAAAGTCGCCTTGGAAAACAGTCAGCCGAAGTTGCTGTGGAAAACAGTCAGTAGAAACATCAATCAATTATGGCAGATTCGTGTCTAGTTTGAATCGCCTCCATACCTTCCCAACCTGGCATACTTATTCAAATAAAATACCAACTGATTGAGAATTATAAGTGAAACATTGAATAAGCAAATGGGTATTGCACATGAATCAAGAAAAAAAGATTGCGCAGGTCCGTTATTTTGTGTGACGTAGGCACAGAATATTTTTTGTAAACAAACTTCATTTGTGTATGGAAAGTGCAACAGAATTAAAGAAAAACGGTGAAAATTTATTAAAAATAAAAAAACGAAAAAAGAGTTAACTGACTTAAAGTATGATGGTCTCGAAAACCTCGCAGGCTATATTTGCCACAAACTTAAAAATTATATCCCAGATATTGCAGTGGCACAAATGATAAAAAAAAAGTAAAAAAGCTATTTTTCAGTTCAAAAATGTATTTTAAAATACCAAAACGTAATGCGCAGCTTAAAGACTACAGCATTACAAAAAAAAAAAAAGAAAATTAAATAAAACAAAAAATTAACTTAGTTTTTAAACATTTTGGTTTTAATTTTATTATGAAAACAAATTTATTTTACTTTCAGTTATTTGGCATTAAGGTCATTAAACAAAAAACAAAAAATTCACGAAACGTTGGGGAAAAATGTAATAAAAATTGTTTTTTATTTACATGGATTAATTCAGGCCTGATTAGCTTAAAATATAAGATTATACATAAATTATTATATATGTATTTCCTTCATAAAAAGATTAATTTAGAATAACTAATGAAATAACTTCTGAAATTTATAAAGTTTTATAAAAATATTTATATAAGCCGAAATTTAAAACTTTGGTAGTCTAAAATAGCTGTTCTTCTTCTCGGGCTTCAAGCGCAAACACAAAATTTTTACCCGCTATGTCTTTTTTCTTCCCATTTAAAATTTTGGTCGAAACGATGCACCAGCTTAGAAGTTATGCAACTATTTCCAGTTTTGCGCCAAGAATCTCGTACACTTTTTACAACAAACACTTATTTTCATTCTATTGTGACGTAGATGCTCATTAGAAAAATTTTTTGAACGGCTGCATGCGCAATCTTGTTTTCTTGACTCATGAGTATGGATAATACTAAATTCAGTCGGAAATGATCGGCTTCATACCGGCAATCGGTCGGAAATTTTCGTCTAATACTTTCGCCTTTTTAGTGTACTAAACTGAGTAGAAGTAGACGCATATATTACAATATTTACAAATAGTTACAATGCTAACTGAAATAAAAATAATAGACAGCCAAAGCCGTTCTAGAAAACAGTCAGTCGAAACCGCTGTGACCGAAACAGTCAGCTTAAGGTAGAATAAGATACACAAAGCACATTAAACGCTCTTTACATTCACATGCAATCAATTATGGCAGATTCCTATCTAGTTTGAATCGCCTCACCTCTTTCACACCTGGCATACTTATTGAAATAAAATAACCACCGAATGAGAATTATAAGTGGTACATTAAATAAGCATGTGGATATAACACATACAAAAGAAAGATAAAGCGTGGCCAGATCGATGGAAAAAAATAGCGATTAAAAAACGAATAAACTAAATATATTAGCGTAATACATGTCACAATTTAAAAAAACACACGTGCATTTAACATAACCGAACACTGCGCAAATCGAACTAAAATACATTAATGTTTTTGTTTATCTGTAACATTAATTAAATCACACTGATAGTTGAGAAAAAGTTGCTTTTAAAATAACAAATTTAAGAAGAATGGTTTTTGTAATAATATAACGGGTCATTTTATCCAATTAACTTCTGGTGTTTGTTAGAAGATCTTAGTTCGACTATAAAGTTTTTTTTTAATTCCCTGAAGTTACTTCTATCGAATAAGGCTCTGCTAAATGCTGGCAGGGTATATATTCATTTGTAACAACAAAAACAACAGCCAAATGGATATGTCCACAGTTAGTGGTCAGTTTTTAATAGAACTTTTTTGTAAGCGAGTTATAATTTAATTAAAATCCACATTAAATTTAATCCCTGACAGCAGAGAGACCTTTTATAAGCCCAAACTAAGCCAACTTACCTACACTCTGCTAAACCACTAACACTGAGAATTGACTTTTACATGTGCACCTACACGTTTTCATACACAAGTACTTTTAAATCGATGTGTGTTTATGTGAGTGTGTGGGTGCAATGGCAAATAATAATTATGATATCCGTATAAATATAAGCACTACATACTTGTCGTTATACTTAATACCTACACAGTCATCAAAGCTTCCGGTTAAACTTAAACAAAAACGAGAAACAAAATAACATGAGACAGTGTTTGGGGAGGAACAAATAGTTCAAATATTTATTAAATATAATTATTTTAATATTTAATTTCAAATGATTTTAAAAATGTATTTTATTTACATTAGTTATTTTAAATTAAATATTATTTTTTACTTAGGCTTAAATTTGTCAGGAACAGCCACTTATTTTTTTCGATAACTTATTTTTTTTGATAACTACCTTAAATATACGTACGAAGAAAGTTTGTCTCATTCTGATATTCTTTACAAAAACTCACTATTAATAACGAATTTAAGCGTAACTAAAATATTATAATTTTAGCTATTTTGATATTTATTTAAAAAAATGCTTTGAGGGAAAATATTTAAAGACAAAGTTCACTGTAGCTATCACTGCAAAAATTGGTCCTTCTGAGGGCAGCAACCAACATATCGCAATTGTTAAATTAAACATCACAAGATGAAAAAAAATATATTTCCTCCACGTCAAAAGTCTTTTAATTAAAAAAAAGAAAAGTTAGAAGAAAGTTGCAGTAACATGGAATTGGCTAAAAGAAGCAAAGAACTGCTGGGACAACCAAAAGAATCCTGCAGAATTGTAACTGTAAAAATACCTGGAAAAATAATAATATTGAAGGTTTAAGTCTGTCTTATTTATCTCTTTCAAGTTCCACTATTAATGATTCTAATTTTCAAACCAGTAGAAAAATTAAACGCTACAACTCACTGTGCAACATTCTTCAAAGCAAATTCCGAATTGTGGAAGCATGTCTACATAAGTTCTCTTGCCCTTCTTCCTTTTAATTACAGCTGTTTCCGGCTGACTAGTGATTTTATTTTGCTTTTGGTTTTCGTTGTTATTTTATTTTAAATAAAAAACTTAAACATACTGGAAAATTAGTTTTTAAATTATACAAGTATTAAATATGTATTGGTATGTGTTTGTGTGTGGGCAAGTGGGAATATAGTTTTCGCGTACATGTTAAAACATTTATGACTTCCTTAATTTGTATGTATCTAGAACTGTAACTAGAAAATATTTATAATATTTTCCCTATAGAGAATAGTTTTTGTTGCTCAACAAAAAAAAAAAAAACAAAACAAACAAAAATATTTAAAAATTGCTTAATATTTTATACACCGGAAACAAAATGTTAGTGAACATTTTTATTATATTGTTTGTTAGTTTTTAATTTTAAGTTTAAAAAGAAATTAAAATTTTATGGTGTGGAGTAAGTTAATTAGATGGTAAAATTGATCTTTAATACGGATATTTTTTTATTTATAAGAAAAGTGATTGCTTAATTCATAAATTATAAAGTTCCTCAAAAACAAAACAACAATTTGCCAAAAATGTCAAGTGCAGTTAAAAAGTCGCTTTTAAAAATGTAACCTTAAAAAAAGTAGTCAAAAAATTACGTGTTAAATAAATTAAAAAAAAATATTTTTGAAAAATTCCATTAAAAAGTCTTTGAGGTAAAAAGCTATAAAAATGATTTTTTGCCAATTTCCTAAATAAAATTTTTTTAAGGAATTTTTTTTTTTAATTACGAACTTTATCCACATAAATAAATAAAAAAGTAAAAGTACCTTTAAAGAACTAAATCTTAAAAAAGCACTTAAAAAATCTTCCTTTAACAAATTGTCGTTAAAATAAGTTGCTTTCAAAAAAAAAAAAAAAAAAAATGTTCTTTTAAAAAATATTTAAAACAATCTATTGTTAAAATGTACCTTTTGAATACATGCCTCTTTTTTAAGTAACAAATAATACACTTTAAAAAAGTATATGAAAAAAAGTACTAATAACAACGTGTCTTGAAAATGATGTTCTCACATTGAAAGCGTTTGCCAAATAAACAGCCAGTGACGACGGTTTTCACCGAAAGTTATGACAACAGTGAAAAAAGTGCCAAAAAAAAAAAAAAAAAAAAAACTTTACGTATTAAAAATGTACCTTTAAAGAGTTTTAAAAAGAATAGTTTTAAGAAACGGGTTTTTTTAAACAATCCTTTAACAAAATATCTTTTCTTATAACCATGGAATAAGAATATATTTTAAAAATTGGTACATATTTTAAAGAAGTAGCTTGTTTTTTTACAAAAGCATATTGCTAAAAGGTACTTTTAATGGATAAAAGATAAGAAAAAGTACACTACAGCACCTTAAAAAAAGTTAAGTTTTGGAAAAAAAAGCCCTTAAAAAATAAGGTTTTAGGATACATAGAAGCTTTTAAAAAATCGCCCTTATTCTAGTTGTCGACGTCGTCACATATCAATGTTGATATGTGTCGACGCATTTGATTTGTTATTCTACTTGTCGTTATTGACACTTATCGATTACTGCTCAAAAATTTTTTGTATTCTATAACTAATGTGACGACGATATTTTATTGACGTAACTATTTTTTGTCGACGACTTTTTGAATGAGGACTGGAAGTAATTTAAACCAAATATAACATTGAAAATGTAAAAAAGTGAAGGTTACAAATGCAACTCAATTTGAAAAATTAAAAAATTTTCGCAGAGGCACTGCTTCATGCAATTTTTAAGAAAAATGTGAAGAAATTTGAAAAATTCTTAATTCTCTGGGTCCGCCTAGAAGATTAGCAGATGAATGGCAAAAAGTAACAAAATAAAGCATTGAATAGGTATTATACATATGTTTGTAAAAATAAATTTTAATGTTTGGCGAAATTAAAAACTAAAAGTTAAAAAAAGATGCTAGTAAAGCGAAATGTAAAGCCACTGGCGGCGGAATGTTTAAACAATTTTCACTCAGTTCGCTGAAAGAGGCTGTGGCAAACCTTCTCAACTTCCAGAAGTATTTGAATCTTGAAGGAGCAGTTCAAGGAGTTCAAATGGTTGACAAGAAAAACGATTCTTACGACATGGTACTTGCTGAATTTGAATTTGTCGTTAAAAGCATGGCAAGGAGCAGGCAAATTGCAATCTTGCCTAAGAGGTTTTCTTTCCAACACAAGTTTTAGGTTTTTCAAGCTTTTATCATCAATTAAATCAAAATTTTCTTCAGTTATTGAAAATATTTTGCCATAAAAGTATCAAACACAAATAAAATTTAATAAAAAACTTGGAGAAGCGCATTTTCATTTCATAAAAATTGATAAACCGTCGACGTCGCCACAGGAATGTTGTAAAATGCAAAATTTTTATTGTGATATTGATATTAAAACGACGACAGCGACGATGTAGACAACAAGAATGAGGGTGATTAAACACAGTAGTGTCTCTTCACACAAGTACTTTTAACAAGGGATTTGTTTTTAAACAAAATTACCTTTTAACAAAATAGCTTTTAGTATATAAATCGTTGCAAAACATATTTCACAAATTAGTACTATAAAAAAATGTACATTTAAAAGTACTTTTTTAAAAACTTCCTTAAAAATAGATCGTGTTGAATAATATAAAAAAATTGTTAAAAAAAATACAAAGTACAACATTATTTTTTATTTATCAAATGTCTATAAATATGAGTTACATTATCTGTGTCTGTCTCAAAATTAATTCTCTGTACTATTGGTGTACGAATTATTTGTAACATTTCTAACATATAACGTTATTTTTAAATGTTTTCTAAAAGCTTGAATCTTAATCAGTACCTTTTATAAAAATTTTTTTTTGTAAAAATTATTTTTAAAAAAGTAAAAAACTCGCTTTTAATAAAGTATATTCAAAAAGTACTTCTATGAATGCAGCTTTTCAAACAAATATCTTAAACGTAGTAATGCTTTCAAAACAGGGAACCTTTAAAGAAAACTCCCTTGAAAATTATACATAAAAGAAGAATAAAAAACAATTCTTTAACCAAATATTTCTTAACATAAGGTCGTTTCAGAACTTTTTTCTAAATTTTGGTACACATCAGAAGAGAATTATTTTAAAAGTACTTAACCAAAAGACCATGTGAAAATATTTATTTAGAGAAGAATTCAAAACATAGGTATATAAAATTACTCTTTTAAATAACAAGTTATTGTGAAAGTTCTTTTAATTAGCATTGCAAACAGTACAATTAAAAGAATTCCCTTTTTTAAAGCTAAAACAAAAACTGTCTTTAAATTAAATATATTACAAAAGTACCTTTAAAAAAATATAGGCAACAGCTTTTGAAACATGAATTTTGTGCTTAAGAACAACTTTTAAAATATGAAAATTGTAACATTCATCATTTAAAAATATATCTATGAAATTTAGTACCTTTCAAAAAAGTACCAAAAAAAAAAAGAAAAATTTCTGTTAAAAAAAGATAGCTTTAAAAAGAAGCACATTTTTCTAAAGAAATAGACGTTTAAAAAATATAATGTTTATAAAAAGTATCTTAAGCAAGCAGTTCTTTTAAAACAGGTACTTTTTTAAGTGGGACTTTAAAAAATATTCTTTAAAAATATAAATGTCTTTTAAAAACCTTTGAAAAGAAACATTCAAAATAAAGTTCATACAAAAAATTTAAACAAATGTGTTTTTAAAAATGTAATTTTTTAAAGTACTTTTAAAAAAGTACTTTCAAATTTAGTACTTTTTTAAAATGTACTTTTTAAAAATTACTTTTTACTTGCCAAACTACTTTTAGCAGCTGTTAAAAGTAAATTAAAAAAAAAATTTTATCTACACAAATTTTTCTTTGAGCCTGTATTAAATAACATTCCTACACTTATACATAAATTCCTCTGTCTGTCTGTCCATGCATAATTTTATGAATATGTTTGTGTTTAACAATGCAGTTAATCGCTCTCAGCAAATATTATTTACACTTACATTGTATATTTTAACTTCTTGTGATTATTCATGTTTAAAATTTATTTCCATTTATTTTTCAATATTTTGTTACAGGACAATTTGCTTAAAGGATTTTGTACTGAAATTTTTAAATCTAAGTGTTTGAGTATGTATGTGTAGTATGTGTAAAGTATTTATTTTTTTTAAGCAGAAAATCTGTTACATTTAAAACAAAAAAGCAAAAATTGTGTTTAACGGCAACATAATTACTAATAAACCAAAGTTATTTCACTTTAACATTTTGTTTGCCTTTTAGCTGCTGCTGTTGTTGTTGCAACTACTGTTGTTGTTGTTTTAGTTGTGGTTTATTTATTTTAAGTGGCAAATTAAAATTTATGCATGAATTCTCGCTTTAACTGGTCTTCTCTTAATAGTCCGCGGCTAGTAATTTTCTGCATAGTTTGTGGTGACTTGTGTTGGAACTCGAAACTTTTTTAAAAAGGCTTTAGGGAGTTGCTTTTTATTTATATTTAATTTTTGTATTTGCGTTGGTGTTAACGGGTATTTAAGGAAACAAATGAATGGTTTAATAAATGTTCTGATAAGTATGACTTAAATAAACTGAGAAACACGAAAGGATTTTTTATAAAACTTATTATTCTTAAGACTAGAGTTAATTTTATTCTGCAGTGACAGGCCATGCAACGTTGTGATAAGAAATTCACAACAATTTTTATTTTTGCGTTAATTATAAAGTAAAGATGATAATTGCTTAAAAAATTAATTTTTCAATTTTAAATGTTATTTGTCGTTTTTTTTAGTAGAACTTCTAAAGTTATAAACGAAATGAGAAAAATTAGGTCACGGGGTGTTTGATTAACAAAAATATACTATGGCAACACTTTACAAAAGCTTGTGCGACCCTTATAAATGTTAGATTGTAACTTTCACCACTAACAAGTGTGGTGAGATGTAGCCTTAAAAAAAAAAAAAATTATGAGCCATGAGTTCAAATCCCAGCAGTGCCATAATTGTAGAATAAAAATGTTTGTTGTTGATTAGCAGCGAAGTGTAAGTTGCTTAAAAGGCGATAAGTAGAAAAGAGCAGTGAGGATCTCTCTGAGTTCATAACATTAACAGTGTGTTACAGATGCGTTTGAATTATTTGAAGAACGTAGTTGATAAATCTGGGAGGAGACTGTAAGTTCCAGTCGCCACGGAGCCATGGCGCATTTTGATTATGCTGAATGCTTGGAGTAAAAGTGCCTGTTTGCTTAAAAAGACATGCAGCAGTGCACAGTGGGGCAGAATATAAATATTTTGGAAATAACTCAGTCACTTGTGAAAATAGTAAAAATATTAAATATGCAATAAATTTTTTACAAATTAAGCAAACAATGTAGTATGTAGTAGGTCAACTAAAATAATATGGCAATAAAATCTGCAAAATTAAGATAAAGGAAATCAAACAATTCCCAAAATAAACACCAAAAATCCCAAAATTGGAATTGTTTAATTTTTTGCAAAAATATAAGTTTTTTTTCATATTCCTGAAGAAAATTATGTTTTATTTCAAAAAATTCAAGACCTTTTTTAGGCTAAAATGCACAACAGACGCTTTCCCCTACTTTTTTTTAATCAAAACTCCACGGTTGAAACGTATGCTTTTTATATGTTCGCCTTTTAAAACGAGTTTTGTTGTTACCGATATGTACGGGGATTCCAAATCTTATTGCCATAACAATAGCTAGATGCACTTCAGGTTTTTCATATTTCCTGGTACATTTTTTGAAGTACCTCTTTTAAGGTAAATGTTATTATGGGACATCTTAGAATAGGAATTTTACTTTAAAGAGTTTTATAAAAAATTCAATGATTTTTAATCATATTTATATTATATAAATTTATATTGAAAATACGTAAACTTCATGTTGTAAAATTTCCGAAAGAGTGGTCCGGAGGTCTGGTGTCTTAAAAAGTACAAACAAATAACTAAACACATATGCAAAACAAGCTTTGGAAATATGTCTACAAGTGACAAAGTTTTTCGATAGTCAATTATTGTGGCGGGCCATTTGCTACGCCCTGCCCCCGTATACAATTTCCAAAAACCAAAAACTTAGTAGATCTTTTCCATATGCAAAAAGAATTTTGAGAATTGATTCACAAATAACGAATTTATTTGGTAATTAACTTCTATGGCGGACCACATGCGACACCCTGCCCCCCGCACACTAATTCAAAAAGCCAAGAAATTTAGTAGACGTTTTCCATAAGCAAAAATAATTTTGAAAATTAGTCCACAAATGGCGAAGTTATGCTCATTTGCATTATAAAATCTGTTAAAATCCACGTGGTAAGGGTAACATAATTTTAAAAAAGTGGGCACTAAAGTAGACGTGGCTAAAAAAAGTAGCCTAAAGTTCATTTGAGAGTTTCAGTTAAATACTGTGAAAATTTCAGAAAGATCGGTTTAGAGGTTTAAATTCCCACAACTAACAAACAAACACACATTCGGTTATATATATAGATAATACTATCAATTAAAAACAGCATTTCCAAATCAAAGCACCATTTTGTAGGTATTACATAGACCTTTAAGACCATGTATAATTTTTAAAAATCAGACATTAATTAGAAAATTAGAAAAAATTTGCAGGAGCAATTTTTTGACCACATAGCGCCACCCCTGGAAAGTGGAGAGTACCTAGCTTTAAAACTTTAGCTCACATACACCTCTGCTATGCTGGTGTCAAATTTTGGCTCAATTTTTCTAGTCCTCTACAAATAGCGGAATTTATTTACAAAATAGTTTGATTCTGCCCCACTGCACAGTGGGAGTTTTACTGGACTTAAACATTAATAGTGCCTGGATGGCTGACTAACTTTGTAAAAGCAAATGTTTAGTAGATAAAAGAGCGTGGAAAGAATTATAGCCAGAGCCATGGGGGAAAAAATATAAGAAATAAAGGCTAAATAAAGTGTCACAAAAATAAAAAATTGACGTTTGAAAAGTGAAAAAACGTTACAATATTTTTTGACGACTTTTTAATTCTTAATTTGTTAAAAAAATAAGTGCAAGTAATTTTCATAAAGTTTAGTGATAAGCTGAAAATTTTAAACATTTTAAAACACCACATAAAGTGGGTGGTATCCGTTTTTATGCTACGAAAGTTAGAGTTTTTAAGATCATTGCCTTTTTCTGATTCTTTTGCGCATCTTGTTCTGTTCACTCTAGTCCAAAGTAGATTAGCAAAAAGGTGACGACCAGTGCTGTTCTAAACAATTGAGTTTTCAGCATTAAAGCTCCTCTTAAATGTTTATAAAAAACGTGTAGGATCGCTTTATTTTCTGGACATTTATTAAATGTTTTTTCCTTTACAATGATGAGTTAGAAATAGTGAAAAGTGTATCGATGACCCGATCACCTGATCATAGAGTCCTGCGTTAGATGAGGTCACTCATTTTTTCCTTATCCTTTAAGCTACTATCTGTGATCCGTATTCATTCTCTTAACATTAAAGCTACCGCTTTTAAATATCATCCGCCTTGATTTTAATTTTCGATTGATTATAGTTATCTGAGGATGCCATGCTCTGTCACCAAGGAAATAATGCTAAATAGGCTACTTCGATGATATCTATGTACTGTCCACTTGTATTTCTAAGGCATCTCTCATGAAGGCTTGTATTTATTTGCCTACCGAAAACTATGCAGGTTTAAAGAATCTCTTTGACAGCCATCACCTAAAGCTAGCACTGTTCTTAAGGGCATCCGTTATTTCGTTTTCCATTCATTCGTTTGAGTTTGTATCTTCATCAAGGCTTTTCTCACGCAATCGACTATGTGTCCAGGATAAATAAAAATAATTCAGCAACAGACTGAACTTCTCTGCTTGTTAATCGGCGACTTATTTCTCTAGAAGTCCACAGCAATACACATTTTTACCTGCCACTTTCGGCTGACAAATGATCTATCATTCTTCTTCTGCTTATGCTTCCATTTGTCATATAAGTCTACCTGCCTTCTTTTTGTATGAAGTCAAGTATTATTTTATGGTCGATAATGGAACACAAAAATGCGAAAAACAATTACCTTTCATCACAAAAAGCGGAAAAAGGGCATAACTAAGCTTTTCATTCCGTTTGTAATTTCTACAATATCCATCTCCGACCCCATAAAGTATATACACTCGTATTATGACTTCTCGTGCAAAGCGAAGTCGATTGAGCAATGTCCGTCTGTCTGTCCAATTTGATTTCACAAAACAAACAAAAATGTCAATCAATTAGATAAAGTGTCGAAAGAGGTGCTGTTGGAAATCAGCGTGATCGGTCTATGTCCTTCGAGGCAGCAGGCAAAACACATTTGGAACAATTAAGTGACTCTAATCAAAAAACAAATATATGGGGCGATATAAAATTAAAAAATATGAAAAAAACATCAAGTGAAAAAATTGGCGCTCGCCCATGCTTTCCGCGTTACGGGGCTCTAAAATATTCAAATTTTTCGAAACATCAATATGGGTATCAATTTAAAGCTTTTAAAGAGGAAGTATTAAATTTTTTTTAAAAAGGCTTAACGCATTAAAAGCCAATGGCATTTTCATGTAAAATTATATCAATGCGGTACCAACATTTTATTTTTATTTTTTAATTCTCTAGATTTACATAGATGGTGCAGGGTATATAAGAGTCGGCGTAGTCGAATATAGCACTCTTACTTTGTTTTTTTAAATTAAAATCTTTTTCTAATTTTGTTTATTTTTCATTAATTTATTTACTTCACACAATTAATGTTAAATTTATTTAATATTCTTGTTCTATTTCTTTTGTAAGGTATTAATTTTATTTAATATTTATTATTTGAATAAACTAATTGTAAATTTTAAAACACATCAGTCACAGAGTAAAAGTGCCGCATTAGCAAAAATGGTTTTCTTTAAATTTTTTGCTTTTTAATAAAAAGTTTTCATTTATTTATTTATTTTATTTTAAGTAACTAAAAATATTGCATTCATACAAACACTTGTATACAAACGCACTCTCTCTTTATCTCTCTCTCTCTCTCTCTCTCTCTCTCTTTCTCACCCTGGCACTTATAAACTTATGCAAACTTAATGTTAAATTTGTGTATTGTTTTTTTTGTTTGTTGCTGTTGTCAAATATTTACCAGATATTTTGTCAAGATGAATATGAAGTTGGTAGTTTGTTAGTCATTTACATCTGTACAAATTTGTATTATAATAATAAATAGTAGAATAATACAACCAAATATATTAGGGCGCTATGTATTTGTTGGGTTTTTCTTTTAAAGGCGAAATAAACAATTTATGCTTTCAATATTAAATTTGTTAGAATTGAAGGAAATTTGTATACCATTCGCCAATTTTGTTGCTTAAAGGCAGAATTAAGCTTTACTTTCCATTCCGTGACGAATCAGCTGATCTGTGTCTGTTAAATTGAAAACATGTATTTGTGGTTTGAAATTACTTTGATGTTCTGATCGGTACCGTGAAATAACTTCCAAATGAAATGACTTAAAAAAATGGGAAAATGGAAACTCCCAACTGAAACAACTCCTATTGGATTCTGTTGGGAGTTATTTCATTTATTTTGATAATTGGGAGTTATTTCGTTTGACAGTTATTTAATTCAATATAATCTTCGAATTTTTTAGAGTTGTTTTATTTTTTCTTTATTTCTCCTCCATGTTATATTGAACATCAGTTTCGCCTATAAACTTTTTCTGTATAGCTGGCCTTCGGCCGGGCTAAAAGATTTTCTCCTCTATAGTATAGGGTCCGCGATCTAACGCTTTTTTCAACTAGAGCTTATTTCGTGAATGGTAACACTTGGTTCATGTCTGATTTGACAGGTAATTAGTTTTATCCTTCCGCTGAACGCTTGAACAACGCTGGGAAATATTGCGACATTACTTCGAAAATCATGGTAATGTTGCAGAATGTGTGCGAAAATTACGTACGGATTTTGGAAGAAGAGAAGCACCGTCAGCTCCGTATATTCGTTATCTTGTGAAAAAAGTGAAAGAAACTGGCATCCTCATCGATAAACCAAAGCGCGAAAAGCCAAAAAAAAGTGCGTACATCCCACAATATTGCTGCTGTGGCAGAAAGTGTGCGTGAAGCGCCATCAACATCAATTCACTGTCGTTCTCAACAATTGAACATTTCGGACACGAATTTTGCATAATAACCTTGGTATGACGGCAGACAAAGTTCAATTCGTTCAGGAGTGGAAGGCAATTGACCATCCAATGCGTTTTTTTATAGCATTAAAAAAAAAGTTATTTGGCGGATCCATTATTTCGAACCCCGGCTTCGCTAACAAAATATTTTTCTCCTTCAACCTTCAGTTATGGTATAGAAGTTATTTCATTTTAATTAATTAAAGAGCTGTTATTAGGAGTCAACTAATGGAAGCCATTATTCTGGCTACAGACAAAACTTTTAGTCAGCGAAGCCGGTGTTTGGTGCCGGCTATGCAGGGAACTTTTGGTGAACAGATCCGGGGTTCGTTATACTATAGAGGTTAAAGCCTTCCATCCGGCGGAAGGCTGGCTACACAGGCCGGGAGGGCCCAATGATTTCTCTGTGGTGTATGGAACAGCGGCTTCGTTAGCAAAATATTGTTTGTATAGCCGGCCTTTGGTCATATATCTATGGAATATAGAATGGCATCAAAGTTAAGGACCTCTTTCATCGGGAGTTACCTGTTATGCCATTGAGGTTAAACTAGTTAAACAGTGCCTGGTTGCAAATATAATTTAAATTGGGAGTTATTTCATTTTTGTTGGGACTTATTTCATTTGGGAGTTATTTCATTCGGAAGTTATTTCACGTGCCGTTCTAATCAGTAGAAAATAGAATTAAATGTTAAGTTTCTTGAAAGTAGTTTAGTAGTGTGAGTGGAAAACATATTTTTGTTATTGTAATTGCATTTTTTTTGTTTAAAATGCAGAACGGCACGGAACAAATCAGCAGCAGAAAGTAAAGACTAATGAGGCCTTTGAACTTTTCGATGAACATTTTTTATTCGATGTTGTTTACCCCAGTGTAAATTAATCAATTAAAAGCAGTTATCATGTAAAAAGAAAACAATTTCTTAAAGGTAAATGTCCTGCAGTCTTTTGTTTGCTATTTTAATTATTTTGTGATAAATAAATGAAAAAAATTTTTTTAAAATGATGGCGTTGCCGTGGCCTACCCGCCTACAATTTTTGATATTTTTTTTATATATTTTTATATAAAATTAATATAGAAAAAATGGAATTAACTCGTGAACATTTTCGTGCCATCATTTTTCACAACTTTCGACGTGGATTATCACGACAAGAGTGCATTGATGAACTTAAATCTTTGTATGGCGATGAAGCACCATCCTATAGCACTGTGAAAATTTGGTATAATGAATTTAATTGTGGCCGAAGCTCGCTCAAAGACGAATTCCATGAAGGTCGTCCAAAAACGGCTGTTGTGCCAGAGAACATTGATGCCGTCCGTGAACTCATAATGCAAGATCGACATGCGACATACCGAGAGATAGAGACATCCTTGGACATTTCTTCCACCAGCATACATTTGATACTGTATGAACACCTGGCCGCAAAAAAGGTTTGTTCTCGTTGGATCCCGCACAATTTGAAAGTCGCTCAAAAAAAAAGGCTCGTGTCGATTGGTGCAAAGAAATGTTGCAAAAATACGATTGCGGTGCTTCAAAAGACGTTCGTAAGATCGTCACAGGTGATCTATGCGTATGAGCCCGAAACGAAACACGACCGTGTGGGTCTTCAAAGACGAGCAAAATCCAACGAAAGTTGTTCGTGGAAGAAGCACTTCGAAGCAAATGGTCGCCTGTTTCTTCGGCAAAACTGGTCATGTGGCGACTGTTCCGCTTGAGCAACGTAGAACGGTCACTTCTGAGTGGTACACTACATTTTGTTTGCCTGAAGTCATCGGAAAAATTCGAAAAACCAACAATAGAAGACGAATCATTGTTCACCATGACAATGCGAGCTCTCACACATCGGCTCAAACCAGAGCGTTTTTGACCGGCCAAAGCGTCGAATTAATGGGTCAACCGCCGTACAGCCCTGACTTGGCACCTAATGACTTCTTCTTGTTTCCGCACATCAAGAAAAAATTGCGTGGTCAACGATTTTCGTCGCCAGAAGAAGCTGTTGAAGTGTTCAAAAACCATGTTTTAGAGGTGTCTCAATCGGAGTGGAAAAAGTGCTTCGACAACTGGTTTGAGCGCATGCAAAAGTGTATAAATCATGCTGGAGAATTCTTTGAAAAACAATAAAACCATTTTTGATTATAAATATTCGCATTTTCACTATTAGGCCAGAAATATATAGAGCAGCCCTCGTATGCAGTACAACAGTTTTTTTATTTAAGTCTTGTACACCCCAATATTTGTTTTTTTTTTATTTGGAGTTACTGCACTAAACTAGATTTACATAGATGGTGAAGGGTATATATAATTTGGCATAGCCGAATATAGCAACCTTACTTGTTTTCAGTTTTTTTTTTAATTTTTTTGTACTTGTTTTTACATAGCAGACATAAAAATACCTTGTCTGTTAATTGCAATTCAAAAACAACTCTGTATACGTTAAAGCCTCCTCACTATTGGGACAACCTTTCATTAAAAGTTTTCCTCAAAAATATATTTAAAAATACTTTCTAACTAATAATATTTTTAACAGATCCAAAAAACATTTTCTTTGTTTAAGAAAAAATGTTTTTAAATTTTCTAAACTAAAACTTTTTTAAAAGTTCTATAAACATAACAAAAGAAAAAAAAAGGAACAAATTCTTAGCTAAAGTATTTATTATATTTATTTATGATGTTAAAAAAATAAAAAATAAATAACATTTTAAAACACACATAATCACATATACTTGCTAACCCAGTTAACATTTGGAAGATTGTTTTTACAAAAATCACCAAAGTGAGTCTTTTAAGACTACCAAATAATTGGAATTCGACCGTTTTTAGAATTATTTTGAAAACATATTTAGCGCAGCCTTACGATGAAAAAATGATTCAATTTTTTTGTAAAAATTTGTCATTTTGTAAAGAAAATTGAGATATAAATGTAAAGTAATTTTTTTATATTATATTAATATACAATTTAATCAGAAACGTCAAAATTACAAAAATTGTATATGACTGTAAGTTTTGCAAAACATGAAAATGCCGAAGAAGAGGACTCGGGAAATTCCAAAAATAATGAAATAGAATTACGAAATTTCCTAGAAAGTGAGTAAGAATGAAAATCCACATGAATATGATGATTGCTTGGAAGAGCATGAAGATCATCACACTTGGAGGAGACAACACATGATAATGAAATGTTTGAAAAATGCAGACTGAGAACCCAGTTGGTAATTTTTGAAATAACTGATCATATTCGTGCCTTTTTTGACTCCTCTACACGATAATAATAATAGTTTATACGCTCGGTTTCGAGTCGAAAATTATTGTTTGTTCAAGAGAAAATAGTACTCCAGCCTCGACATTTTTGAACGAGTCGCTTGTGACTCGTGTGTTTGACCTATTTTCGATACTGCTTTCAATCGTACTTATTTATAATCAAATATGAAACTTTTTTGATCCATTTTTTGTTCATATTACAAGCCGTTTGCGAGTATCAAAAATTAAATGTGTTGACAACTGTTTTAGTACCATTATAGCGGTAAAATTGAGTGCTTTCACATTTGTATCTCTATTTCCTTTACGAAATGATATATTTTTACGAAAAATAAAAATAAACAATAAAATGTTTGAATCATTTTTTTATTATTACGCTGTGCTTAATGTGACTCTAAAATAATTCTAAAAACCGTCTCATTTCCAGCATTTGCTTTCAGTACTTTTAAATTTTTTAAACAGTCACTTTCTTCGAGTCTCTTTAAGTCATCTTAAGTAGTCTTAAAATACTTACTTTGCGGATTTTTCTTTAAACATCTTTCAAATGTTAACTGGGAAATGAGTTCTTTAGACTGATATGACAATTGATTACACCATGCAACACATTTCAAAAAAATTAAATGATTTAAAAGGTTTTGTACTAAATAAAATGGCAACTTAGTAATTATTCACCCATAACATTCGTGAACATTTTTTTGCTCGAAAAATTTTCTCTTTCCAATACGATTTAATCATGAATAAAAGTCTCAAACAAAAAAGAAATCAAAAATCCTACATGACATGAATGTATATTTTTCCTATTTTGTTAATTGTTCCCTTTTATTATGCGCGGGAACTCTTTAAATTATATTATAAGTTGTTATATATTTTAAATAGAATTTTAAATTATTTACCATTTTTTATGCAGAACAAAGAAATCTATTGGCTGTAAGTTTTTAAAGATTTATACGGTCGTTACAAATAGAGTGAAGAACAAGCTCTCCAACGTAGCTTTTTAGTAAATATTTTCTTAAATGGAACAAGGAAAGCATTTTGCTTCGTATTGGTCAAAAATTTGTTTTTGTTGAACTGGGTAAAGCAGCAATGTTTCAGGTAACTCCACAGTCATAGAATCGCCTTCTGGGCCCTGCCTGACATTGAGATGTTGCCTAGTTTATCTTTCTTTTTATAAAATTATTAACCCGTATCTATTAGGACAGCATTCACAGTGAACGGATGAAGACAAATGTAAATCATAGTTTTTGAATATAAACTCTTGATTAACTAATAAGTAACTAATGGGAGTAAAAAAGTTAGCTAATGGCATTCAACTCGAACTGATAGCTTATTTTATGTTAAAAAGCTGTTCCATGAAAATAACCTTAATTTCAAGGAACATTCATTATATAAACTCGAGGGGAAGGAAAATTTCACGGGACCTTATATTTTACTTTTTATCAACGATAGGGATTTTTGACTTTCTTTCAATTTTGATTAAAGCTTTAATCGTAAATAAGGAATTTTTTTTTAAAACTAAATCAATTTTTATTTTATAAAATTTTTTAAAATTTTAATCGACTGTGTCTGCTTAATTATTCAGGTTTTTTGGGAAAAAAACGTGATAAATAAGTTTTCTTTTATATATTTTTTTATAGAATATCAATTTTTGTAAAAAAAAATCACCTGAAAATTTATAGATGCCGTTTCTTCATTAACATCATAAAAAGGGCATTGCATACTTTTAGGGTTGCGTTAAATAAGAGCCTACTGATACTTTGTCTGGCTCTTGTTAGTTATATTTTCTTTAATTACTTGTTCTGACTGTTGGTCTACATTAAAACTAATTGAACATTAACTTGGAAAGATGTCACTACATACCTGTGACCATATGAACTGTACATGAGTACACTCTACTACATTTTGGCTTCGATCAAAATTGCAGTAACCAGTCAAGTTTTATTGGTATTTAGATATAGTTTACATTAGCAGTGAATTGTTCTTGATTACTCAAGAGTATTAAAGTAATCAGTAAATTCTTGCTGATTAACTTAATTTTTAGTACCAGTAAATTTTTCCTGAAATCAGAAAATTTTACTTAAATTTTGTTAAATTGGATTAAATTTTGTTACCCCTTGTAACTTCCCCTAAAAAAAAAACATGCACATATGAACAGCTTATGCAACAAGAAAATTCTAATCTATTAAATTACATTAACGTGCATTGATCATTGTGTGTGTGTGATTAAAGTTCTTGTTCTTTAACATGAATGTGTATTTTATTATATGAGTTGTGTTTACAAGTTGAAAAAATTATTTTTTTATAAAACTTTTACTTTATATGCAAGTGTCTTTGTAATAGAACAAAATAAACCCTTTTTAAGAAACTGCTGCATCTTAAAGTTTCTTCAATACACACAAGACAATTTTACTTGAGATGCGTTTCATTTCAGCATACAGACATTCATTTTCTTTAGACAAAATCTAATTTTGTATCGATCTCTGCTGTAACAGTCCATAAATAAGGATATAAAGGGACACATAAGCGTATGTTCATATGTTTTTAATAATGAAGTTAAAGTAAGTCTTTTGGGCTTAGACTTGACCGAGATTCAAAATAATTGGCAAACGCAATCATTGAACTTAATGCAAAAAGACAGATAATTTCGTTTAAATAGCAAAAGACAGATGGAGCAGCAAAACCAAATGAAAGATAATAGATGCTGTAATGAATGCAACAGTGGCTGGACTTCCCTCATGGTTTTACGAAATTTTTAATATTTATTTTGCTTTATTTAAATAAATTTAAAAATATATATTTTAGTCATAATTTTTTTGTTCTATAAAATAATTAGAAATTTCATCATATTTGTTTTTCTGCAAAATTGTGATTTATCCATGATCACAATTCTAACAATTCTTAGATGGTTTTCAGAAACCATAACAATCGTCTCTGTTGATAACTGTGAACTTTAATAGTTTTTTGATTGTTTATTTATTAATATTAACAAGTCGCCGTAGTGTGTCAGCTACTTTGGCTGATCCAGAAATATTCATTACCATTAACGTAGCCATCGTTACTGATGTTGACAAAAGAATAAAGATACTGACACAGACATTTTTCTTTGACGGAGACATTGACAGAGACATTGACATTAACAGAGACATTAAGGAAATAAATATAAAATTCTACTTTGACATAGATATAATAATTGACATAGACATACATAGGTATAGAAATTGGTGCTGAAATAGCTACAGAATTAGGAGCTTTCTACTGACATTGAGCTAGACATAAATATTAATATAGACGTGGAAAATGGTGTAGACTATATAATAGAAATTCACACTGAATTAAACATTGAAATCAGCTTTGACATTGACATTAACATCACTATTGATATTTATATGGATAACAGCATAGACATTGTTATCGAAATGGGAACTGAAAAAGTCACAGAAAAACTTCTGCATTATAGACATATTCTTAGACGTTGGTATTTAAATTGACATTGCTAATGGCGACATAATATTCTTAGTAATTGTCACTGACATGAATGTTGCCATGAGTAATGACATTGAAAAATATTTGTTTAAATATGCGTCAAGCTATGTGTGCAATGTACATATAAATTGAGATAGACATTGACACTGACATTGACAAAGACATTGACATAGAAATTTGTATGGACATTAACATGGACATTGACACTGTCTTAAACAATATTATACACATTCTCAAGGACTTTCGTATAGAAATTAGCTACAATACTGACAGTAATACAACTAAATAATAAGACATAGATAGATAGATAAATAGACCCTGACGTAGGAATTGCCATATAAATTTGCAATGACATTAAGACGGACTTTGTCATTGACATAGAAACTGACATAACATTGACCTAGATATTAGTATAGAAACAAGCAATGTTGATTTCAACATTGAATTCACCTTTTATATTACCTTTAACATAAATATTAATAAAGACATGGATATCGCCATAAATATTATTATAGAATTTGGTCACACAAGACGCTTTTTATAGACATAGTTTTACGCATTAGTGTTGAAATTTGCACTGACACTAACGTTGCCATAAGTATTGACATTAAATTATATATATTTGAATATGTGTCAAAGTATATGTACACTATGTATAATAATATTGATATAGACATTAACTCAGGCATTGACATAGATATTGACGTCAACACTAACATAGACATTAACATAGATATCGTTAAAGAATTTCGTATAGAAATTGCTTTATACAGATTTTGATACTAATTAAAAATTATACATTGACATTGACATAGACATCGACATAGACATAAAATTTGATCCTAACATTAGCATTAATTTGATCCAAACATTAACACAAGCAATTACTTAGGATTTGACTTAAAGAGAGCCGTTGATCGCAATATTAAACAACTGACCTGAAAAGTCTATATTATATTACCTAGAAACCCGCTCGCCAGGCAGCCTTGCAAGACTATCGATTAAATACCAGTGCGAGTTAAGAGTATTGATCAACAAATGCGTACTATGGTGTCAACAATTCTCATTCATTCTCCTGGGTTTCTTGTTAATCTAATTTAAAATAAATAGCTTTTTTCAACTGGGTCATTTGCCTCTTTCATTAAGAGAAATAAAAAACAAAAGGAAATCGTTAAATCGTATCAGAGTTATCATTGTACCAAATAACGTACGATTTTAATATCACTAACATTCCTGAGTGAATAATATAACACAGAAGAAAATCTACAACAAATAATAAAGAATTGACATTACTGGCACATTACATGTTTATCAGCCATTAGTGCTGAATTATTATAACATAAACATAATTATTATAACATAAACATTAATGTTATTTAAAAATTAATAATAAAAATGCATTAAATTTATAACTTATTTTGTACTTTTAATAAGAACCCTTAGAAAATTTAAAGTTTTTCTATAAACTTCTACTTCTTCTTCTTGCTTTCAGGGCTTTCAAAACATTAATTATGCATTAACATCAATAACTTTTCTTTTGCAATTTTATTTACGAGTAAAATTGAGCATCATGTTGTGTGTGATTTACATTATCATTTCATTACAGTTTGGACGTATGAAATTAAATGTAAAAGTAAATACGAGTAAAACATAAATATAAGATGTTGATTCAAATACTTACAAATTTATTCCCTTAAAACTACAAATAAGTCCGGTTGGAAATTTAAAAGTAAGAGTAAAAGTAGCTTTAAGTACTTATAACAATAAGCATTTTTTATAAACTTTTTCTAGTGTAAAAATTTAACACAACTGAATATTTAAAGCAAAATGGCGCACAGTAAGGAATTTGTTAAAAAAAAATTTAATGAAAATAATTCTGTAGTGTCTAAAATGCAGTTGAGGTTATGTTTTTAATATGGAACTTATAATACGTATAATAAGTTGTCAGTTTTTTTTCCCATAAGCCTCTATAAAGCCTTTTGGCGCTGGGGTAAATTATATATTTGGATGTAATAATATTGAATTAAAGAAATTAAATAATAAAAAAATATTAAAAAAATAAAGAGAGAAGGCGCTGCGATGCTTTATAGTGGCACGCTTCAAGTGTGTGATAAATTAAAACCGACGCCAAAACACTAATATTTTCTCGGATTTTTTAAGTTTATTCTGACTAGTTTTTAAAACTAAAAATGTTATATTTTCCAAATTTGCATGGCTTTTTGCTTCTCTCGCAGCTACACCCCTGCGATTTTTCTTTTTTTTTTTCTCTTGGATTGACATCAAATTTTCTAGTATTCAGGAAAAAGTTTTTATACAATTTTTATATATCAAAAGTTATATGAAAATAAAATCAAATATTTAGAAAAGTTAATTTTTTGTATTTTATTTAAAAAAAGCTGCGTCTATGCTTTTTCGGTTATTCAAAAAGTTTTACCAAAATTGTTTAGTGTTTCTACTGTTTTTAAATCCATTTTTACATAAAATATTAACAAAATTTATAAATTAAAAAATTTTGTTATTTCTCGACCCATAACCTTCCGGAATAAACCAAATCTTTGTGACTATTCTAACTTCAGCCAGACTTTCTCTCCTGGATTAAAAAGATTCAAAAGACTAACCAGCTTTTAATGCTCCAGTATGTCTGTTTGAATTTCTCTACTGGCTCGTTTTATGGAAAATACAGCAAAAAAGTGCAAAATCCCATTTTTGGAAATTTTTGAAAATTTTCTGGGAATTGTGGCATTTGCTTTAGCGAATCTTTAGTATATTTTTTATATATTTTTATAATAGCCATTGAAACTACTATAAATTTTTTTATATAAAATAAATAACAAACATTAATTTAATTCTCACAAAAATCCACATAAAAATAAAATTTTAATTTAAAATTCTTCTTCTTCTTCTGTGCAAAAGACTTGTCTCGTTAATTTAAAGATTGACTAAAAAAGACGGGCTACTTAGGACTGGAATTCACTAAATCGTACGATATATTTACACAAAAATCTGACAGAATTATGGCCTACTTTAAAAATCGCTTCAAAATGGCGGCGTCGGTGCCAGACTATTTTACAAAAAATATGCAAAAAACATATGGTTTTAATGTTTTGTTGTTATTTTTTTTTCTCCTCATCTTAAAATAATAAACTTTAATCGCATTGATAAAAATATTTTATAAATTATTACAAAATATTATAAAATCTGAGATCTGTACAAAAAGAGCTGTCACACACGTACATTTTTTTACTCCACACTATCACACATTTTGAGCACACACATGCAATTTTTGACAAATCTTACAGCTTAGTATGATAGTGAATTCTGATTTTAAAGCTTAACCTAAATACCTAAGAATACTATTTTTTAAAAATCTTTAATATTGGGGTTTGAACTTACGGTAAAAATATCGATAAATATTTGCCGAGTATAGTGAGAAATTTCACAAATGAAATTATTATGGATATCTTCTTTTAAACATGTTGAATTATACTTTCTCATGTATTTTTCAATATAAATTAATGAAAATGTTCATAAAGAACTCTAGCTCACCCTTTGAGAAATAAGATGACCGGGATATTATCATGTGAGAAATTGCTCACTTAACTACAGAAACGATACATATTTTTAAAACTATTGCATTTTTTTCTTTTTAAACATTTAGAAAAACATATAATAATTTTTAAATTGTTTTTACCATCTTTCTGACTCTATTGCCAAATGGGCCAACTTAACAGATAAAATAACAATAATTAACAATATATTTAATTGTGTATGTATGAGTGTATAGGTTTTATATAAAATGTTAATTTAACTTCAATTAATTTACTACAGAGAGTCATTAGTATTCTTTAAGTTTCAATTATAATATGAACGAATGTAATGAATGAATATTCACAAGCAAATTATGGTCGAATAAAATACATTGTAGACAAATGTGAGTGTGCATGGGTTTGTGTGAGACATAAATATATTTATATGTATAAGTAACTTTTTGTAGCTTTAAATGAAAATGAATCAACCATAGAATTAAATTTGCTTTTGAAATGTAAATTTACTAGAAAACAGTTTACAAAACAAATAATATGTGTGTTATTACACATAAACATACACACACACACACAGAGAGAGAGAGAGAGAGAGAGACACGTGCCTCAACACAAATATACACATGTTTATGTCTACACTTTTACAAATACAATAAATACTCATACATCAAATAAAATGTGTAGAGAAATTATAATGCATTTTAAAGTTAAATAAAATGTAAATGAGTTTCACATCACATTTTGTATTTCTCGCAATGGTAGCTATTGTGGGGTTTTTATTATTTCAAATTAGTTGCAGAATTGAAATTATACACAATATTATACACTTAGAAAAAAAATAACTATTTGAACATACGGAAATCTTAAGGCCCAACTATAATGTGCATATGCTAGCTTTAGCTTATGTCAAAAATTCAACGAAAAGCCTGTCAAATGCTTAGGTAACTTATCAAAGAAATTTATGTGGCTACAATGTACATATATAAATTTAGTAATTTATTTGCCACAGTTGCACATTTATGTTTATTTCGTACTTTTGCCAAAAATACTTTCTATATTTATCAACAAAAATTTTAAAACTAAAAGGCTTTAAAGAAAATATTTTATATATTTAATAATACTCACAAACACATTTACATATTTCGGTTTATGTTCTAAGAAAATGTAAAAAAAAAATTATTACAAATTATTTTCTGTTTTGTGTTTGTGGCCAACCGTACTAAAAAATGCAACGATGTTCATCGTTTATATGGTATACATATGTGTGTATAAATACAAATTTAATTTAAATATATTATAATTGTAAAAAATTGGCCATAAAGAAAAATGTTGTTTTTTCTACATTTTTTTATTGAATTAAAAACTAAAAAATTTAACAATTTAGGTCTTAATTAGAAAATTTTTTTATTAATGTATAAATCAAAGCACAATCAGCTGTTTCCGTACGGAAAGCGCGATCAGTTTCGTACCTTGCATAAAGAAATGAAATTTAACGAAACTTGACGAAAAGTTATCTTAATCACATTATAGTTTACCACATATAATTTAATGTATAAGTTGCCATAAGCTAGTTTATGCACATTATAGTTGGGCCTTTAGACTTTTAATAATTTGCATTATATGAACGGAAAATATATAAATTTTACAAAGCCTTCCATGTGTAAATTAGTTTCACCTAAGAATAAAAATAAAGAATAAATCAGCCAAATGCAAGTATGACTTACAAACATAGGTTACCGATACCATGTAAAAGCTGTTCTTTAATTATACCCTTCATCACAAAAAGTGGAAAAAGGGTTTTACTAAGTTTGTCATTCCGTGTGTAATTTTTACAATATTTATTTCCAACCCCATAAAGTATATAAAGTCGTATTATGACTTCTTATGCATTGCGAAGTCGATTGAGCGATGTCCGTCTGTCCGTCCCTGTTTGTGTTGAAATCCAGTTTGCCAAGGCAGATCAGTTAGAAAAAAAAATAAATATTTCAATCGATCAGACATAGTGTCAAAAGAGGTGCTACTGGTAATCAGCATGATTGGTCCATGTCCTTCGAGGCAGCAATCAATCCACCACGCCTACCCCTAATTTCTTCATGTCATTTGGAACAATAAAGTAACTCCAATCAAAAAAATAAATACAGGAGTCGTTAGAGAGTTAAAAATAAGAAAAAAAAACATAAAGTGAAAATATTGACGCTCGCACCTATTTTCCGAACTACGGGGCTCTGAACTTTAAAATTTTTTTAAAATGTCAACATGCATATCATTTTAAAGCTTTTGATGAGGACTTAACAGAAAAACTAAAATGTTATTAAAATGCTTAACCCATTAAGAGCCGATGGCATTTTTATGAAATATTATTTATATGCAGTACGAAATCTTTTTTAGATTTTTTAATTTTTTGTTACCCCAATATTTGCTTTTAATTGGAGTTACTTCACTAAACTAGATTTATTAATATGGTGAAGAGTATACAATATTCAGCATAGCCGAATATAGCACTTTTATTCTTATTATTCTAGGAAATTTTGAGATCGAATAGAATAAACGAAAAAAAATTCTGAGCAATTTTAAGAGTTGTATGTTTCATATTTGTTTGTAAATTTTTAATTTATTCCTTAAAGTTCCAATTCCAGAACTCTTTTTTAATAACAAAAAAATAAAAAAAAAAAAAAATAAAAAAATAAATAAAACTCTTTTCCCATGATTCAGTTACATTTTCGTCAGTGTATTTTTCTTGTTCTTAATATGTTTTTTTCTCTTGTGGTTTTTCACTTGTAGAACAGTTGATTTTCATTGCAATAAAATATCTTTACCCCGTATGCATGCATAATCTAAACCAAATATTTAAGTAGCTCCACAAGAAGGTCAAATTTCAATGGGCACAACGATACGCAACAAAATAATTCACACAGTCAACAGCACGTACACACAAAAAACACACATGTTCAAACTAAAACAAGTACAAGACCAACAGCCAAAACGGTAACACATTGTCAGCAACAAAACGAGAAACAACAATTGAAAAGCCAACAAATCGATACCTTAGAAAAATTAAAGCGAGCAAACAAACATCCGCAGCAGCAGGGAAAATCTAATCAGTTTAAGAGAGAGAAAAAAAAATTAAATCGTGGATTGTTTTTTTTTACAAGTTTAAGCAAATATTGAGCGGTTTTATTCAATTAAAACAATGAAACGTTTACACCTGCATTAACAGGCGAAAGGAAAAGAAAATTGCAAGGTATAACAATATGAGGTTGCGGTCAATGAATTATAGTTGTTTTAAGCAATGTCTTAGTCAGGATAAATTAGTTTTGTTAACATTTGATTGCTTAATGGTTATGAAGCACGAAAATATGGTTGGTTTGAAATAAATAATTTTTGATTAAATTAAAATTTTTATTACTAAAATAGTATAGTACTTATAGCCATATTATGTATGATAAATAAACATGATATGGTTAAAGATTTCTTTTAAAAGATTTATTTAAAAAAAGTAGCAGCTTATAAAATCAGATTATTTGTTAAACATTTTTTGTTATTTGTCACAGCAGGGATTTATTGAAAAATTTCATTTATCAGGGAAGAGAAAGAAAAAGTCAGCAAATATTAGTCAAATCATCACAGGCAGGTTAAGAGATCAATTATCTTAAATAGTTCACATAATCTTAAGAAAATCTTAAAAAATTCAAGAGCCATATTCGAACATTTTTTTGCACTACATTACAATGGTTATTTAAAAATGTGAAAAGAAGAGAACTAATTACGTCGCAACATTGAGAAAAAAATTATTTTGTTAAAAAAAAACTTTTTTCAATTAAAATTAAATCGCGGTAATATTAAATCAATTAATCTTTAAAAAAATTATCGCGCTAATTATCCTAAACAAATTATTTAAATCATCGATATTGATTATGGAGGGTGGTGAGGAAACTTCTCATAAACAACTAAAGATTTTTTCCAAACAATAATGTAAAGAAAAAAATCAAAATTTAAGCAAAAAGAACAATAATCAACACTAAATTTATTTTTCTTTATCCACTGTATACGGCTGACTTTTTTTCGGCTCTTTTATACAGTTAAAAGATGATGTAAATAAAATTAAAACAAAAAATAAAATATAACAAAAATTGCACGATAAATTATGTTTGCTTGAACAACGTTACAAAATTCTCAAATTTATATTAAATATCGCTTATCAATTTGGGCAATTTCTTGATTTTTGTTTTGTCCATCTGAGAAAGCCATCCATCAAATTGTGAATTGATTTCATACCACATATTCTCGGAATAATGTTAAACAGCAACACATCGCAGGAATGTTAATTATGAAAATATTGCCGCTGTAAACAAAGTGTTAAAGAAAATTCAAGTTTATCGATTCGTCACTTTGAAAAGTTTGCACAAAAATCTCGGCCTACACCAGTAAAAGATCCAGCTGATATAAGAATTACAGGGCTCTAGATCAGTTGGAAAATGATCCGACGTTTTGTTGCAAACTGGCATTTAGCAATTAGATTCATTTTTGGCTTAACAGATTTGTTAATAAACAAAGTTGCCGCTTATGGAGTAAAATCAATTTACAGCAGACCCTGCACGACTCCACTACATCCAGAAAAGTGAACCGTTTGCTATGATTTGAACTCTAGTGGCACCACTGGCACTAATTAAACAAAAACAAAGCCATGGCTCGCCGTGCGTTTTAAAGGGGATCGTCCCCATGATCAATGAATTTCTGCTTGAAAACATGGATGACATGTATCGAAATGTGATTCAAGAGTATGACGCTGTAAGCCCCATGGCGACCGTTCCGTCGACTTTTTGTAATAAAATAATTTCTTAAAATAGAACTGTAAATTAGTCTCCAGATTCGTGCGATTTGAAACCTTCCAATTATTTCTTGTAGAGCTACGTGAAGTCGCAGGTTTATGCTAATAAGCCTGATTATTCCTGACTTACTGCTAGCAATGCTCTAAAAAGTTGCCCAAAACTGGATGTCCAGAATGTGTATTTTTGAGAACAGTCATAATTGCCATGTGCGCGAAATCATTTACAAATATTAATGCGAGGTGTTGATTAAAAAATTTTTTTTTGATTAAAATTTAATTTATTGTGTTACTCTTCACAATTTAGTATTCTAACGGGAATCATAAAATGATAAAAGTTGTAATCATATAATAGTACCGTACCTGCTGTACTGTGTACAAACTATATCGAGATAAAAGAAGCAAAACTAGCCCTTGGTTTTTAGCATGTTAGTAATATTAGGGCCTACAAGGTCATTTATATCTTTTCAAGTTAAAATTTAAAAGAATATTCAATTAATTTTAATTTCATTTAATACTTTGTATTTCTCAACTTCATCATGGAATCTTTTTAATTAAAAATCTGACAACTTTTTGAATAAAAAAATTTGAATTGATAAATTTGTGATTTTCATTTATTACTTGACAAAATAATTTGAATTTTTAATAAAATAAAAAATAATAAAAGTTATGTTAATGGTTAGCTTTGACTATATTATGCTTACAAAATATATATTGCTTTTATTCAGTTTTAATTATTTTATTTTTACAAAATTTATAAATGTTTATCTAATATTCCCATTATTATTATAATTGATTTTATATTTTCCCAAATTTGTTGTATCAAATAATTGGGTTACTAAGCGCACACAAGCAAAGAGATAGCTAACAGGGTACATATTTAATGATGAATCATCCCATAATATAAAGCGATAGTTTTTTAAAAATTCATGAAAAAGTTTATCGTATTATGTTTATGGATAATATTTTATGGTTAAAAATAATTAAATAATTTACATATTGTAAACAAAAATATTGTTACACTCAACGAAATTAATTGCCTGGTAAACATGTTATTGTTAAATTTTAACCATAATTTGTTTACCGTGACAAATATTATTAAAAACAAAAATAATTTAATATTGCATAAGTGGAAGAGTGTGCAACAGAAATGAATGGCAAAGAGGAAGATTGATTTTTAGTATGTGATACTGCTTGATCTTTTGATTTTATTATAGTTTTGCTGGTGTAATTGAGAATACCGTACCCACGTGTATAGATAGAACGCACTTTAAAAATGCCAAAAAAAAAGGTATGTACGACGTCGCACCAGTAATGGGGAGACCATCCCAATTAATTGTAGAAAAGTCTGATCAAAAGTAGAAATATCATTCGATACCCAATCTGTGGATTTTAATTTGAAACTTAAAAAGTATAAGCACAAGAAGCATATGCGACATAAAAAATGCTGTAAGGAACACAAAGCTAACGGCCAACCCTGGTCACTAGCGCTGAGTCCAATTGTGGATATTGTGGAAGGAATATATATTGCTAAACAGAACATATTATTGTCTTGCGTATTTTTCAAAAATTGTTTAGCCACTCCTGCACACTCGCTGCAGTCTTCAAATGTTTAGTCTGTTTGCCACTTAATTCGAATAAAAAGACGTAGACGATTTTAATTAATACAAACCATGAAAAGAAGTAGAAAAAGAAAACTCATCAAAAAAATATGATAAATACATTATTTATCTGCTTGCCTTTCGTTTGAATGAGCCGGTCATATTTAATGGAAAATGCTGAAAGACTGTAAGAAAAAATATTAAATCATCGATATTAATATTCATTACTGTATAGTTTTGCTCTCCATTTGTCTTTGTTGTCCCTTTTGGTTTTTATATCTGTCTCCTAATAAATCATGTAGATAAACAAGTTAATTATGAAGCAGCTTTTTATACCCTTCACTACAAAACGTGGAAAAAGGGTGTAGCTAAGTTTGTCATTCCGTTTGTAATTTCTACAATATCCATTTCCGACCCCAAAAACTATATATATTCTGAGTTCTTATGCACAGCAAAGTCGATTGAGCGATATGTGTCTATCTTCCTGTGTTTGGGTTAAAGTTAATTTAAATAAATTTTTTCCAAAATTTTGCTATTGAAAATCAGCAAGATCGGTCCAAGTCCTTCAAGGCAGCGGGCAAAACACTACTCCTGCCAATAATTTTTCCATATGGTTTCGACTCCAATAAAAAAAAAAAAATAAATAAAAAATAGTATATATGTGGCGACAGAGAATTAAAAAAAAAGAAAAAAACATCAAGTGAAAAACATGTCGCTCGCCCATATTTACCGACTTACGGGGCTCTGAAATTATCCAATTTTTTAATATATCAATATGGGTATCATTTTAAAGCTTTTGAAGAGAACTTTAAGGAAATATTAAAAAATGTTCAACCCATTAAGAGCTGATGACATTTTTATGTAAAGTTATATAAATATATGAAGTCCTTAATTTTTTTTTTTTTTTGAATTCTCGTCACGCCAATATTTTTGTTTTTGATTAACCCTCCGATGAGTGAGAAGGTCCCTGGGACCTTTTTGCCTTTTCAAACTGAAATTACTCCTACTTCGGCCACTACAATTCTAGTTTTATACTACTAGCAATAAACCAGTTCTTAATAGTCTTCATAGTCTTAAGAAAATTCAAGCAAACAAAAAAATTTTTTTTTGTATATAGAATTTAGTTATAAGCAATCCAAACAAAAAAAAAAATAAAAAAAATTTATATGAAAAAAACATGATTTACAAAAAAGGTGCGTAGGGACCTTTTCACACGGCTGTGGAGTTCAGAACTCATCGGAGGGTTAAAGTAACTATACTAAACTAGATTTACATAGATGATGAAGGGTACATAAGGTTCAACATTGCTGAATATATCACTCTTACTTGTTTATTTTTTTTTTTGTTGTTAGAGGTTTATTTCTAATGAGTTTTTGTTAACGTTGTTGCCTGTATTGAATTCAAATTAATATATTTTCTTTCTGGTTGCAAAATAATACAGAGAAATAGTATCAGCTACTTAGTGAATATCAAAAGAATAAAAGACTTAAAATGTTTCTTAGAAGAGGCATGTGGTAAGGATATATATGTATTCCTTTCTGCAGGAATTTTTTTGGTGAAATTTAAGTACTCCTTTCTTATGTGATATTAAGTAATAAAACCCCTGATCTAAACACGCAGAGCAAAAACATGTTTGTAATATGGTCCCAATAACAACATTATGTACCTTGAAACAATGTATAGTTGCGGAGAAAAATTATACTTGCTTTCAACAAATCTTAAGTCACGACAAACATATTTTTGTTAATATTTAACCATTCTGTATTTACCATGCTGCACAATAATGCAACATGGTTGGTTTTAACTTTGAACAATTCAAACCACAACCAAAGTTTTATAATTTATTAAAAAAAATATAGTAAATTTAACCATAAATATTGTTATTAATCAAAGTATGATTTAAGGCAAACAAAATAATCTACCGTTACTCCATAAATGGATGTTCACATGGGAATGTATGATGATAAGATGCCATTATATTGGTTTATAAACAATATTTCTTGTATAAAAGATTTTTATAGCCGATGCGTCAAATCATTTTAATTATTACTCACATATAGAAAACAAATAAATGATATTTTGTGAATTTATGTTTTAAAATAATTTTTGTGACAAATCGTAAATAAATTAAACAATAAATAATAATAAGTGTATTAAATCAGGTAATCTTTGCATTCAATTATATAACATTACATTTTTAACCATATTATGATATAAATATTTAACCACTTAATCTTTATATTTAAATATACATATGTTTATATTTAATGATGTTATTGTTTACTAAGACAATAATATGGTTGTGATACCAGCTATATTAATATTATATGTAACAATATTATATTTCGCTAACAACTATATAATGCAATCATCGTATGTTGCTCTTAGATTATGGTTACCTCAACCATGGCTTTTCTCTGCGTGAAGAAGACAGCAAGCTTCTTCTTTTGATGGCATGATCACAGACAACTTTATGATTGTTAAGTATGATGGCAGAGTGTGTAAGTAAATGAGTTAGAAGAACTCATACTTAGGCCAGGAATTCTTTTGGAATAATTGCGAAAGCACTTGTGAAAAGTTCTAGGAACATGATTGTCATTTCATGGGATAAACTACTGTATTGCACTACGCTGTTAAAAAATCCATGAGAACTCGTTAAGTATTAATTGCTTTAATTATGATTTTACAATGATTATTTGACCCTTTTTTATTAAATTATTTTCTATTTTATTAAGCTTTTTGTCCTTATATTTTTTTATTAATATTATATTTCAATATTTCGGTACTTTCTGCGTACCTTCTTCAGGATTTTTTCATTATCAAGATAGACGATTTTATAAAATAAATCAAGATTCACATGGATCTTTCAAAATAAATTTTTAAAAAATAACAATATAACTAGAAGACTAGTCAACAGACTTAATTTCATTATGACAAAAAATTTTTTCAATTGTTAATTAATTTTGTTATTTTGCTTATATATTAATTTTGTTTCCTGAAGAAGGTACGCAGAAAGTACCGAAATATTGAAATATAATATTAATAATAAATATAAGGACCCAAAGCTTAATAAAATAGAAAATAATTATGATTTTACTTTTATTATTTCTACACTTTATAGAAGGAGTGGTAACATTATCGCCATGGAATTGTAATCTATATAACTTGGCGGCAGGTTTAAAGAATAACCATAAAGATTGAATTTTTGAATTTTTACAAATAATTTCCCATTTGCATTAGACTTGAAAAACATCTAGATATTGTGCGTCCTTTAAAAATTAGAGCACAGAAAAAAATCTACAGCTATTAAAGAGTGTATGTGTTTTCAAATTGATATTTAAATAAATTTTTAATTGTGTCTATTATATATTTAATTGAAAGAGAAATAAAAAATGACGTAATTAATTAAATGGATTAAACATTTAGTTGAAATCTATTTGAAAACATGAAACTGTAGCTTTGATACGTTGAAAATTTTTTCTGTGAATTTTTTTACGATCCGTACATAAAATGTTAATGCTCGAGCCGATTGTTTTCACTACAATAACTATCCGTCAATCCACCGGTCATAGTTCTCTATGTCTGGGACCGTAATAGGTAGACTCTTGAATTTTCACATTGATTGTATACCATAGCCGCTATAACAAAAAAAAAAAAAAAAAAAAAAAAAGAAAAAATAAAAAAACTAAAAATTAAAGGGTGGTCCAAAAGTGAAGTGATGTTCATAAAAATATTGTTTCTTTTTTTAAATTGTTAAAGGCAGACACAACAAATTATCACAATGCTAGTAAAACTAAGTGCAACACATATTTAACCAAAAACTTCAAATAAAAGGGTGTACCAATAAGGTTATTTTCATATACATGGCCTTGATTTTGATATGCGTTAGGAAAACACTTTAAGTCTCATAGCTTTTGTGTTCGCTATAAGAAAAAGTACAAAAAATTAAAAATCAAAACTTAAAGGGTGTTCCGATTGTGACGTGATTTTAGTCTATATCGCTTAAGGTTGCTGGCAGACATTTATAATTTATTTAGAGTATGTACAAATATGTCCGCCAGAACTACAAGTGTAAACAATAACTTTTTATATTAAAGGGTGTTGCCGTAGAGGCCACAATAATGACTAATATAGCCTTATCTTTTAAAACAGAAGAAACCAGCAGAAGCTTGAAATTTACACAAAATATGCACTGATATGTCTGCTAAGAAGCCAATTAAAAAAAGGAAATAATTTTAAATAAAGGGTGCCCCAATAGCAACGTGATTTTTACATACCTGGACTAATTTTCTGAGCCGTCATAAGTTGAGAATATAAATTTAGCCAGAGTATGAATTACAAGTTTGCTATAAAAGCAAATATAGCAAATTAAAAGGTGAACCAATAGTTACGTTAAGAAAACTAAAATTAAAATATCAGAAATGGCACATACAGGATAAGAAACCCAATCGCACTTGGCGGATTTATTTAATATTTATTTAAAATTTTCCTGATAAGAGTAAATTTATAAACTTAATTTCTTTTTTTAGATCGAAATATCTTTTCCTTTTGTTCCATCTTAATTTTATTCCTGTTTGGCCGATTTCATGTCACAGATGTACATTGTGTACTGTTTGGGCTTAAATAACCATAACACTCGACGAAGATGTCTGTTTAAAAAGACCCTTTGTTAGCTGTGGCCTTTAGGAAGCTGAGTTCAATCATTCAAAGCCATTTTCTAAATTCAATTACTGCATTGTGAACGTTTCTTAAGTTTTGTTTTTGCTTTCATGTCTTTAGTTTAAGTATGTTTATTCTGAGGCCTTTTTTAATCGCTTTGTGTTTTTAATAATGTTAAAATAATGAGTTTTATTGTTATAACAAAATTCATTTGCCAATTCATACACCAGTTGCCACTCATTATTTAAAATGGAACGAAATCGAAACATAATTACTTATTTGGCTCAGAATTTAAAAGCGAATTATCAACTAATTTAGAACAGCATTGCTGTTGTAATAAAGTCCAAAATTGCCTTTAATTATTCTTGTTAAATTATTAATAGCCACACCACTCCCTTTCATTAGCCGGCATTTTATTTATATTTATATATTTTTATATTTCGTAAGAAGCCTACGGCATAAAATACATACAACATACACACTTACACTTACAGTTAATGGTGCTTTTTAATGGTGCTTTTTATATTTATGACTTCAGGCAACTGATGCATGCTAGTTTTTTAGGCTAAAACATAAAAGGAAATTGCAAACTGCATACAGCCTGCGGTCATACACTAGTAAATAACTAAAAAATAAAATAAAAAAATATTAAGCACCAACTTGCTTTGTTTAACTATGAAATTTATTAAAAAAAAACCAAAGCATGCTCGAAAAACAAAAGCAAAAACAACACAAAAAAAAAAAAATAAATAAAAATAATAACAAACCGAAGAATTTATAAAATACAAACAAGTAATTCAAAATAATTCCTTGAAAGTACAACAACAACAAACACAAAAGATAATGCAAGCAAACATGCTCATGCAAGCACACTTTTCCATAAACAAACGTATACATACACACACACACACATACACATGCTTACAAACACACATACATAATTAGTTTAGTATGTCAATAGGGCGTAACAATTAATGCAAAATGTAAAAAAACCAAGAACGAGAACAAAACAAACCACAACAAAAATAAGCTGACTCTCATTTTCTCTCTTTGGTTCTCTCTTCATTTTATATAAACTTATTATGTTTTGTTGGCTTTTCATTGTTGTGAACGCACAGAAAGGATACGCATTTTCATAACAAACTGTGTGAAGCATAATTGCCTTATCCTACAAAAAGAAATATCCAATAACACATTTATTTAAGCAATAGTAATATACATGTGTATGTATCACCTGTGACGAAGTAATAATTAAAATACTGAAAGGTATCTCCGCGTTTTAAAGCATGAATTTGAAACAGGAAATAAAATATTCAAATCTTTTACGAGCAGCTGCTAATCGAAATGAAATTAAAAGAAGCAAAATCGTAGAGTCTTTTGGGGAATAAATAAATCTAATAAATCTGACACTGTCCCTATACACGGGGCCAGAATTCTTTATGCAGTCTTTTTTGCTTAAAATTACTTCACATATCTTATTCCAGGCTACGTTTGTGGTCTTAAAAAAAATTAATTTTTTTTCATAAAATTGTCTTTCATTTTCATTTGATTTTTCTGGTCATTCAGCTTCAGACCGACAATATTAAGGTCTGTTAAATATGGCGGCCACTGCATGATTTCAATATTTAGAACCTGCAATTTGTGTATAGAGCCAGGATTTAGGTTCGAAAAGTTCGTTAAAATATTAAAAAGATTCCGCTGTAATTTTGTCCCTTCCACATACGATTTCCGAGACAATTTGCGGGAAGTATATTGTGACCTACCTCTTGGTTCGTTTCTTAAGTCATGAAGTAATTAGCTTCTTTTCAGTTGAAAAATACCACAATTCGTTAATTCATGTTATTTAAGCACGTTATAACTCAAACCTCTTTGGTTGCCTTGCCGGCCTTTTCTGTAGGTTGCAGTGTTGCCGTATGGTTACATTTTTTTTTAAATTTGTTTTTTGTATTATATTTGGCCAAATTTTCGTAACTTTTCGTACAGACACGAGGTAAGAAACTCTCTTAACATACAAATTTTTCTTAACATATCGATACGATTTTTATAACAAATGTTACTTGCAAATGATATTAAAATTGCACATAAAAAATTAGTTTAAAATACAGGGTCCGCCATCTAACGTTTTTTTTTCAACTTAAGCTTATTTCGTATATGGTAACACTTAGCTCATGTCTGATTTGACAGATAAATAGTTTTATCCTTCCGCTGAATGAGTATGGTTTGAACAACATTACTTTAAAAAACATGGTAATGTCGCAGAATGTGTGCGAAAATTGCGTACGGACCGTCAGCTCCGTATATTCGTTATCTTGTAAAAATAGTGAAAGAAACTGGCATCCTCATCGATAAACTAAAGCGTGAAAAGACAAAAACAGTGTGTACACCAGAGAATATTGCTGCTGTGGCAAAAAGTGTGCGTGAATTGCCATCAACATCAATTCACTGTCGTTCTCAACAATTGAACATTTTTGAGACATCATTGAGACATTGTATAAAACCTTGGTATTTTTATAGCATTAAAAAAAAGTTATTTGGCGGACCCTTTAATAAAAAAAAAAATAAAAAAAAAATAATAATAATAATAATAATTATTATAAAAATTGCTGAAGTTTTACGCTGTTCTATTAGTAAAAAATCGCTAAACATTTCTTGCTTCATGTTTAGAAACAGCAAAATGTTTCTGGCAACAATTTTTCCCAACTGTGAAATAATATTGGCTGCATTTCGTATGGAAAACTTTTGAACAATTTGAGAAAATTTAGTTATTCCGCTTGAGAAATTTGGCAACTTGCTAGTGGTACCGTACCAATACCTCGATTTAGAAGAGAGTTGCCTTTGAATTTCCTCGAGAAAGTGACGCATTATTTTACGGAAAAATTGTTAGTAATTTAGTAATTGTTAGTAATTTCTTGTTGAAGTTTTAAGCAAATAAGACTTAAATTTGACTTTATTAATGGTATTGTTGACACAATTAAAGTAGTAAATTTTAATCGAAGCTAAATCTCTCAAAAAAATATCAAACGGATTTAATCAGAAAAATCCTGTTTTAACTAATTTTGTTAAATGGCGAGAGCATGCACATTTCCATTCCGGAATATTAGTATTGAGTACTGATTTAAATACTCTTTTTTTTTTCTTTTTTATTTTCGTTTTGTTTTTGGTCAGTAATAAATGTTGCTTTGTTACTTTCCCTGAAATATAAAAAAAACAATTTTTTACTATATTTTATATAAATTTTATTCAAGTACTATTTATTTAAGGACAATTCCAAAATGTAAATTTTAATGAAAAAATGTAAATTTTTTGAAGGAAGATCATAATATTTTCCCTAAAAAGACCTGGCAATACTGGTTGTTTCTTTATAAATGCGTACAAGACTTAAAAGCTAACTGTAGATAAGCTTTCGTTTACATCACTTCGAGACATTCGATTTACTCTGAATGGTCTACGCCTTCATACAGTAATAATCCCAATAGGGTAATATTCACTTTTAACATTCTTACTGAGGGCTGGCAGGATCTTCTGTTAAGGACTTAAAACAAATCAAAAATATAAAATGGGCTTAAAAAACTTCCAACAAAATGTGATAAAAATATTTAATCTGGCAACACTGTGCAATAAGCAAACAAACTAATTTTTAGTTTTATTAAATTCAAATAAATTAAAGGAATAATTTTTGTTTTTTTTTTTTATTTTTATTTATTTTTTTCAAATTTGCCTCGAAACAAAAAGGGCGTAAGTTTTTTTTAATTATAGTTTTTATTTGTTTTCAATCCATGCTCTTATTTTGCCTGGCATGATTTTTTTTTGTAACTTAAAATAATAATAAACGAAAATAACAATAACAACAACTATAATAATCTATCACGACAATAAAAGCAGAGCCAATACAATTATAATGTAAACAAACGTAAAGGACATGAAATGTTTTGTGGAAATCAGCTGTTTCTGTTCTGGAACTAATGTACTCAAAAAATTATTAGCGCATTTATATGTAACAAGGAGTGAGAAAGCTTTTGAACAGAAAACATTTTAAAATCTCATATTGAAAAGAGAAGAAATTAATTTACTCCTTTAATGTTATTTCGATAATTTCTTTCTTCTCTCTCCCTCTTGGTTTCGCTCTCCGTCTTTTAAAATGTTATAAGCTCCATTTGTATTTTATTTTAGTTTATATTTCGAAAATTTGTTAAGAACATGTGATGATTATTAACAAATTAAGTTTACGGGTATGTGTGTGTGTATGGAAATGGTTGTTTTAGTGATATGCGTGGGTTAACATTAAAAGACACACCTACTCCTTTCTAGCCAAACATTTAAACAAATTTAACAGAGCATTATTTCATTATGTTTTATGCAAAAAATTTATAATAAATACAACATTGAAAAGAAAACAAATAACACATACACACCCCACAGACCAACACAATCTCAATGACAATTGTAATACAGAAGATGAGTAGGTACATGAAGCAATAATACGCCCAATAATTACACTAATATGGTCACTATCACTATCTATTGGGGTCTGCACAGAAATCATTGAGGAAAATGATTTGTTTTTTTTGCTGGTTTAGAAATATATTCCCTGCTGGCCAAGGTAATGGAATTGACACATAATTATATATGTAACTCTCAGAAGGGTTAAAGGTTAGTGTCAAGAAAAATGTTTATGTTTTTTTAATAAAAAGGGTACCTCAAGGTGCGTTATTCTTTGCTATGCATTTTACATATTCTTCTTAGGAATCCAGTATTTTATAGAAATACCAAAGTAGACAGAAAGGATGTTTTGAAGGGTATTAAAGTAATGGGCATAAAAATAAACTCCTAAATCAATATAATACATTTAAGTCGATCACTATACTAAAAATAACGTATGATCACATGATTTAGTTTAGACTTTCTGACTTAGATCAGCTAACCAATACCGCTTACCTCGGATATATTGAACTGTGTGGAGGTTATACCTTTACAAATCTCTGAAATCAGAGCGTCTTGTTTCTTTTATATTAATAAATTAAACCCAGATATCAGATTTCGCTGAATGAGTACTGCAAATATTTTACCTACAAGTCCTCGGACCTGTTTCGGTATATCTAAGACAATGTTGACGAGTATAGTGAACCTAAAATTTTTATATCAAAACTTGGTATCTTTGTGCCCTGTTACGACTATCTCGCTTTCTTAGGGACAAGTGAGGCATCAGACAGTGTGCTGTTCGTAGCTTGAGCAATGTAAAGGAGGTGTGTATGGTATGAAATGAGTATGTCAGTTGTAAGAAGAAGGTCGTGACTTCATGAGATAATCGCTACCACTCAGTGGAAACCTATTTGGTCATATTTTAAAATATAGAGCTGACAGCGTGAGTTATTGCTAACAATTTCAAAAACTTGGCTTACACTCCTACGATATAATTCGGTGAATGAGGAGATTAAGCGCAATAAGTAGCGGTGTTTGTTATTTCCAGGGCAAGTAGCGTTTAAGATTGTATATGTGCGGCACGACGTTCGTACAGATATACCCCCATTTTTTTCTCCTCGACGGCTCGACGAAGTGCTGTTCTGGTTTTTCTAGTACGCCTGCTTCTGTCTTGTGTGTCTGAATGATTTTCAATTTGGTTTATTTGTGGGTTTGATAGTTTGTGCTTACAGCTACTGCCACCTGTCGCAATACTTCGTTTTAATTACAGCTGTGCCTACAGACTGACTGATTCGTACTTTAAACCTGACTGTGATATTGATTGCTGCTGTTGTCTTTTTTGATGGTTGTGTCGTCGTTATTAGCGTAAGACGTTCAGACCGCGAGGTCAGCTATTTCTAAAATGTGTGGTGGTTCATCAGCCTTGGGCTATTTGAAGTGAAACAGGTGGTAATATCGATCAAACAATTTAAATGGAGACTTAATGTTGGTACCATATGTCTTAATTGGCTTAACCCTTTCGGGACTACTGGGATAATACGTCCCAGCAATTTTCAAACTGTCTTTTTTCTTTATTTTCAACGCAATCGCCAGGGAGGTAGAACTGCCAAACGTCCAAAAACGGATAGCCTTAATATTGGAGACCACTTGCCAGTAGAGCAAGAGAAGCGTTGTCGCTGTGTCCGCTGTTCTTCACTTGGCATAGAAAAGCGAACAAAGATGATATGCTCAGATTGTAACAACGCCTTATGTTAAAAGTGTTTTGGGCCATTCCACAAATAAATACCTAATTACATTCCTAAAATGTTAAAAATAAATGTAAACTTTTATCTCAATCTAATAATATTTATATTTTAGTTGTCTTTTTAATTTCGAATCGCTCTTCGAGAACACTGATTGTGATTTTATGCCCGATGAAAACACTTGTTGGGATTATATGTCCCAGGATAAAAGGACGAATTTAAAATTTTTAAGTATGGAGAACATAATACTTTTATCATACCTTTTAGAATATGAAAAAAATTTTACCATACATAATTTGGTTTGCAAAATAAAACTCCGTCCCGAAAGGGTTAAACCATTTGCTGCACTATGGTAACGGGTCTGCCCTTCGGAAGCATCGTTTTAGTTCTAAATTCGTGAATAGAGTGGGAAATGAACTGATAGCTCATTAACTGCTTGTAGTTTATTTGATTGGCTTTAAATGATACTTTGCATAAATTAAACATATTATGTTTACTAGAAGAATTTAATGGTTATAAGAACTATAATATGTTTAAATATTAATAAAATTTTTGTTGTGGTGACAATTTTGACAAAAAATATGTTTAAATTCAATCATATTGGATTGTTTAATTGTATTAAGCAAGTTATTGTCAGGAAAGTTAACGTCACAATCTGTTGCAGTCCTGCTAAGTTGACGGGTTCCATTTATTTGGGTTAAAATATAGTCCCATCTTTTAGATAATTTTTAATCTTTATTTTATGAAAAAGGGTCTATCAAAGTTCGTAATTTCGTATGTAAGTATCCATTTCCCCTTAAAGTGTATATATTCTGACTTTATATGCATAGGGAAGTCGACTGATCGATGTCTGTCTGTATGCTCGTGTTAGTGTTGAAATCACGTTTGCCGAGAACTAGTTCAGCTAAAGAAAATAAGTATGTCAATCGATCAGACATAGTGTCGAAGGAGGTGCTATTTAAAATCATCATGATTGGTCCTACCTCTAATTTTTCATGTCTTTTGGAACAATGAAGAAACTCCAATTAAAAAAACAGATAAAAGGGCGACAGACAATTAAAAAATTAGAAAAAAACAGCAAGTGAAAAAATTGGGTCTGGGCCAGAGCCATATTTTTTGGGTTACGGGCCTCTGAAATTTTCAAATTTTTTGAAACATCAATATGGTTATAATTTAAAAGCTTTTAAAGAGATCTTTAAGAAAATACTAAAATTTTTCAAAAATGCTTAACCCATTAAGAGTCGATGTCATTTTTATGTAAAATTATATCAAAGCAGTACCAAAATTTTTTTAATTTTTTAATTCTCTGTTACCCCAATATTTGCTTTTTTATTGGAGTTACTTCGCTAAACTAGATTTACATAGACAGTGAGGGGCTTATAAGATTCAGAATATCCGAATATAGCACTCTTACTTTTTTTAATTTAAAGATTTTGAGAGTTTTTGAAGTTTTACAATGTAAACTACAACAAGAGCTACTACAGTGTACAGTAACTTTTTGCAAGAGCTTTTCAGGTACCTCGATCAATAAGTTCTAATTTACGTTTAAGTAAAAGGAAAATTCCTACAAGAATTCTGCACTGGTTGTTACACATGCCACTTTCTTTAGTTAACGTTATTTTGATACTCCGGGCAATTAATGGCTGTATAATAATTTCATGGAGATTTCTTAGGAATTCCATTAACTCTGTAATCTCTGATAACAAATATAAAATATTTTTTTTAAAGTTTAATTTTTTAATTTTTATTTGGTGATACCACTGTCTTAAAAGCGATAAATTTTAGTTTAGACAGAATAAATTGTGTGTTTAGCAGTTGTGTCTATATCTTCTCTGCAAGACTGTGCATGTCGTTGCGTGTAAGTGCCTGTGTGTGTTTCAACATTTTGTGCTCTTTTCACTCAGCTGCTGATTATTTATCCTTGAATGTCATGTGATTTTACAGGGAGACGGTGTGAGTTTCTGAGTGTTTGTTTGTTTGCGCGAATAGTGCGTATTTTATTACATTTGTGCATTATGCACGATAAACAAATAACACACTCACACTCACACGCTTACTTCATTTCAATGTTGTCATTTCATAACACATAAAGAGTATTACCGAGAGAAATTCTAAAGAGAGTAAAAATTAAAAAAAAGCTTTTTTTAGGTGAGAGTCAGAGAACATGTGTGTGCTTATGAGCATTAACCGTTAGAGTGGGAGCGTAATAATAAACAGTTTGCTTCACTTGGTTTCAATTCATATTTTTAACATTTTATTCTTCTTGATTTTTATTATTGCTTTTGCCTGATGTTTGTTTTTGTTTTTACTGGTGTTAAGCTATGCTGCCATTTCATTGCTGGTGTAACGTAAAAGATGCTGCATTGCATGAATTTAGTATGAAATAGGACTCATTTAAAGACGGTACGAAAAGGTGTTAACTAAACTATTCTAACACGTGCGCATCCTCTTCTATTACATTCAAAACAGCTACAAAAAAAAGAAGAAAAAATTTGGAATAATGAAAGAAAAAAAAATAAAAAAACAAAAAATAAATTAAAATGAAGTTTTATTTTTGAAAATAATTAATTAGATAAAACGAAAATGTGTTTAGTTTATTATAATAAAAAATAAATAAAATCACAGATATTAAAAATAAAGATAAATAAAAAAGAAGCTGCTTGAGGAAATGAAGTGAAACAAAAATTTTGAAATAAAATAAAAATATTACGAAAGCAAATTTAAAAATACCAAAAAAAAGTGAAATATTTTTAAAACCTTTTAATCTTTAAATACTAAAATAAATAAAAAAAGGTATAAAAATTACCAAAAAATATATTTAAAAAAAGTGAAAGTTACCAAACAAATTCTTTTTATATGAAATATAGAGGTGTGTTTGTGTGTGTTTGCAGTCATAGTTTTATAAAAATTAATCTCCTAGCTGTTTGAAAGGAGCCTCGACTTTTATTATCAGCATCTAAAAATCAACCTAATTTTACTTTTCGCTTGCTGTTTCTCTAGCTGTATGTGATTTGTTTGTATATTTAGTTTTTTCTTTCACTTTGTTGTTTTTTTTTTCTGTTTGGCTTCGAAATTATTTGTCTATGTGAAAACGACGACAACGAAATATCTTCTTATGTAAGATTTTAAATGGAAAATTGCGTTATTTTCATTTCGTTTTTTCTATTTTAGTATCTTAACTGTTTTTTGCTTTTCCTTTACTTTTTTGTTTTTGTTTTGATGTCAAAAGCATTCCTCTTGTATTGGTGCTTCTTCTTTTGGAATGACGATAACAACAACAAAAGCAACCAAAGAAAAAAAAGGACACAAACAATAGCGAAAGTAGTAAAAGTAATAACAATAACTGTTAAAAATATACAACAACAACAATGGCATCATTGATAATTATTGCATAGAAATTTATTAGTGCTTTTTAAAAAGAAAAGCAGGAAAAAATTAGTTTTTCCATTTGTATTTTTGTTTAGTTTGAATTGTACGAGTTACATGCAAATGACTCTTGTAAAATCTATTAAATTTCTAAGATATTATTTTTAGAATTTCAAATTGCAAACCCAATTGCAATAGGGTTGCTATTCATTTCGCTAAAATGGCTATCCGTTTGCCACAGACCTCCGTTTGTGGCGCCGTAAAACTTAGACATTTTTAAGTTTCCAAGAAGGTGTATTATTATGGCTATTAAAACAACTGACTTAATAATAAAGTAAAATTAAAAATTAAAGGGTGTTCCTTACGAGCCGGAATTTATAGTTTTTTAATAACAGTAGGCAGACATTTGAAGTTTACACAGAGTGCGTGTTATTGTGCCCACTATAATAACAAGTATAAGAATATAAAATTAAAGGGTGTCCCGGTATTTGAAAAAAATACTGAGACCTCATTTTTTTAAATCTTTTGGGCAGACATGTAATATTTAGGGAAAAATATTAAAAAAAGAAAAATAAAAAATTAAAAATTACAGGGTGCCCCATATGATCTTTAAGTTTATTTATGTACATTTATGCATTTCTTTTAAGCAGCAGGTAGATATTTTAAGCTTTTAAGCAGTATGCAGCACATCTTCAGCCCAATTATAAATAAAAATTTCGTTCGAGTTCTTCTACTTTTCCCTTTTCTCCAATTAAAAAATTTTTTTTCCCCATTTGATTGACTACGGAAAGTGAAAAAATTCGGGGGAAAAAAGTAGATATTATAAATTATAAAATAAAAATTGTATGGAAATAAACAAAAGCCACTCCTTTAAAATTACGATGATGCCAATTTTTTATTATTTTATTCCCACGGAATTCATAATTGGAGGAATCTTTTCTCGAGAAAATTTTTTTTCCGTTGAATAGAAATTTTGCGAGCATATTCATTTTTGGGCTGATTATGTTTGTTATAGTAAAAAATAAAAAAATTTTAAAATTAAGGGGTTTCCATAGAAAAATTGATTTTGGCAAAAGTGAATTTTTTATATTTTATTTGTAGGCAGACAGTTTAAATTTTAAAGAAGTAATATTATATCTGTTATACAAAAAAAAAAAAATTGTAAAAAATAAAATTAAAACTTAAAGGGTGGCAACATGAAAATCGTATTTCTGACATATTTTGTGTTAACATTTAAACCAAAACAGGCTGACACTCAAAATTTTTAAAAGTAACTAACAAAAATATAAAATTAAAAATTAAAGGGTAACCCATACATAAAACTGAATAAAAAAAAACAATAAAAAAAAATTAAAAGGCGGGCGCAAACATAAAACTGAACAATAAATAATAATAATAAAAAAAATTTTAAATTAAAGGGTGGCCCCATACATTAAACTGAAATCCCACTCTTATTTGGCGGATTTATTTCGACTTTTTGGTTTTCATTAAGTTTGTGGGTTTTATATCAATATTTTTGGAGTTACCAATTTATTTGATTTCATTGAAGACTGTGAGTTCAGGTATTTTGAAATAGAAATTGTCTTTTAAATTCTACCACTTAAAACTATATTGTTGTAAACGAAGCAAATTAAATTGAATTTAGTATCAAAAAAAGTATTAAAAAAATTTGCCAAAATACTAGTTAAAAATATTTATTATTAATTTTTTTACCTTGAAATTTATTAATATCTTGAGTTTTAAGGCCTTTCTGAAACTGTTTGTTGTGAAATAATCTAAAATGTTTTCAACAAAAACTTAATAACAAAATTATTTTCGTGTTCAATTTGCAATTAATTTTTTTACTGGGCTTAAAGCTTAAAAAAACTTTTATATTCAATAAGTGCTAAATTGGTTTGTGTGTATGCGTCATGGCAATTTTAACTGTAAAAAAATTAAAAAAAAAAATTCGAGAGGAAAAACATGAAAACCAGACCCTACAATTACAACAACTTAAAGAAACTTAATGAAAAACGAAAGTGTTGCAAAACTTTTTGATTGCAATTTGTTCATAAAGTTTGTGGCACAACCTCAATGTTTTTAAGTTTATATTTATGTGTATATGTGTGTGTGTGTGCGAATGAGTGTAATTATATCTAAATGTGTGAAATACTTAACACTAAAAAAGGTCGCAAAAAATATTAATAAAAGAAGATTTCAAGTTTAATGAGTGCGAGATTTTATAAAGAAATAATTTTCTATTTATTCAATTAAAAGCAAATGTAAAAAGATTTCAATTTTATTTTCAATGGCATTTTTTATAATTCATTACAAGGTTAAATTTAAATAAAAAGGTTTTTCAAATTGAAAATCTTTTTTTACATTGAAAAATCGAGCTGACGATCTGGAAATAATTTCTTTTCCTATTTAATCTAAAGAAAAAAAAAAGACTTCCCCGTCTCTCGGGTTTGTGTACGGCAGAGGTTTTGAGAGCTATGGATGATATTGTCTAATTAATATTAAAAAGAATTCGTGACTCGTTTACTATCCTCACTTTCCTTAAAGAAAATAATTCTAGTCTGACTCTAATCACTTTAAGATGTGGCGAACCTAAGAATTGTTCGAGATAATTTTGATGTCAGAGTACAATGATATACAGAAGATTGCAGTGTTGAATGCCCTTTAAAACGGTGACTGACTAATTGCCAAACAATTGTGACATCGTATTGTTGGGAGGGGCTCATAATAAAACGAATGTTGATGGTTAAAATAAATATCCTAGGATTAGTACCAAAAAACCAATCGCCAAAGATAAGGACTACATTTTCTTCTTTATTTTTTGCATATCAATTTTTCTTTTTTTTTCTCCAACAAAGAGTTAAGTATAAAATAGTTTTTATAAATTTTTCTTTAGCTGGCTGCCATGGCTATAATCTTTTACACCAGATTTTAAGAGTTAAAAAATTAAATTTAAAAATTTGTTTAATTCGCCCAACATTCAGTTCAAACATGGTGTTGTTTTTATAGTTTTCCCTTTTATCTCATCTTAACTTTTTTATAGCTTTGTTTCACACATTTAAATATGGTTTCATCTTATACTCAGGCGTATGATTGTTATTAACTACAACTTGAAAAAACAAATCATACGCCTAGGTGTTGTTTGACCTTGACTTGCCTTAATTAAAAAAAAAAACAATTTTTTTTAAAGCCCACAGCCATGTCGTTTGATTACTGTGTTAACTGAACAATAAAAGCAATTACAAAAATTGTTCTTTTTGTTGACTAAAGTAAAACACAATTGCCAAACACTTTTACAATGTTTCAGAAACTGGTGGTTAAACCATTTAAAAACTTTTATTGTAGTTTACTTAAAGCCCTTTACGTTAAAAGGTTTAAGTTTGCAATTTCTTTACTTAACAAAAGTAAGAGAAAAAAGTTAACTTATTAACAATGCAGCATAATTTCAGTAGAAAATACATTTTAATACAGAAGTTTGACTTTTAGACATGAATCATTATATAGAAAAAATTTTTTTCCTTGCAATTATATATATAAAATTTGTAGCAGTTTAAAAATTTGTAAAAGACTTCTTAAACATGGAATTTTTTTTTTCAATTTTGCGGGAATTAAACTTAATCTCTTCATTATCAATTTGACTCAATAAAATTTTTTAATTTATAGAAATTTATACAATTTATCCATTAATTAAAAAAAGTTTAAAAATCCTGTAATTCCCAAAAAAATTTTAAAAATTTCCAAAAATGGGAATTCATTATTTTTGTTGTTGTATTTGCCATTGAAAGAGCTAAGGTAGAAATTCTAAACTCACCCTAAGAAGGGACACATAAGAGCATTTAAAGCAGATCTAAGTATTTTGATTACCTTTAATCTATAAGAGAAGATCAGGTGCAAACTGGAGGATTGCTCTTTTTCGGAAGGCTAGAGGCAATAATACTAAAAATTTTAAATTTATTTTCTTTATGTAATATTTTGTACGGAAACAGCTTTCTAATCAGTTTAACTATTTTGTAATTGTTGTTATAGTTTTAAATAAAAATAGACGCAGCGTTTTTTCTTTTTCCTATTTTCTTTGGAAAAGGATGGTATACATTTTTAAATAATTTTATTTCTTAAAAATGTTTAGAAATTAATATAAAAATTAATTTAAGACGAAACTAATTTTATTTAATTGTAACAAAATCGATTTAAAAATTTTTACATTTTTTTTTATTTTATTTTTGATCTAAAAAGGAATTTATATTAAAAATGTTTTTCTCAACTCGAAGGTCAAAGTACTTAAATAAAAATTCCTGTTTAAAATAAAACTTGGTTTCTTGTGCACGCAAGCTAATTTAAGGTGTTTTAAAACGTTTTTTCTTAAACTTCGTGAGTGTTTTTTTAACAAACGTTTTTTAGAGTAAAAATTCGTCAACGTGCGTGATCAAAAGAATATTGTTTTTCGTTAGAGCTGGTGATAACAAAATTTAAAGCTCTTGTGAAGAACATTGAGAAATGTTGACAACTCGTGAGCGTGCCAGAGCAAAAATATTTTTCGTGAGTCTTTGTGTATAAGAGTGTCTAAAAAATTTTGTTTCGTGATAAGAGGCAATAAAAAATATGAATGATCTTTAAAAAAGAGAGGCTTATAAATATTGAAGAAAAAACAAATGGCAGGTTTGGCTAAGTTTCGTTTAATATTATCAAAATATTCTGCTGTCTTCTTAAAATTCGTAATTAAAAAATAAGAAAAAGATGCCTGGTTACACCTCTAATTATGCATCAAATTAATTTGATAAAATTTTTAATAACTCACAATTTCCTTTCTCTTTAACTGCAGATAAAGACTAGAGACATTTAAAGTAAAATCACGGCTCTATAGGAACATCCCTTCTATTTTAGTTTTGCTTTTGCATTTGTTCTATTATTGGTCATGAATATATTTAAACTTAAATTGTCTGCCTATTGCGACTGAAAGCAAGTTCACTTACTCAAAAATCTTGTTTTTATTGGTACACCCTTTTATATTTTTAGTATTTAAGTTTTTCTGGATGCCAAAAAGCTTAACTGACATTATACAAGTTTGCCGTATTGACGTATCTGTCTATTACAATTCAAAAAACCTTATTTTTTGAATATCACGACACTTTTGGGCACCCTTTATTTTTAGAATTTATTGTTATTGTAAGAATTTCAAGAGTCTACGTATAATCGACAGCTGTAGCAAACGAACTGTCGAACACATGACTTTTTTACACCTTTAGTAGGAATCTCTAAAAAAAAAAAAAAAATAATTTTCTAGCTTTTCATAGACAAAGAAATAACTCATTAAGTGCAAAAATCATAAGTAATTTCTTAATAGTAAAAATATGTTAGTGGAAATACTAATGACATTATTCAAATGAGTTTTAAATAAATAATTTTTTTCTTTCTTCAATTTGTAGTGCCCTAAATAAATTAAAAAAAAATTAATTTATTTCGTTTTAATTTTGTTGAACAATTTTTACATTTATTTTAGGAAAATTGCACATTTTAAAATTTTCTATATTCTTTTGTGATTATGTCAGACAATTTCTTTTTGATGTGTTTGTAGTGTGCCTTTTATTTGTTAACCATCAAAGAACTAACAACATTCCATCCTTCCTTTTTTATTTATTTGAAAAATATAATCAAACAATAGAAATTTCTACCAGCATTTAATTTATAGTCGTCATCATATTTCTTTTCATTTTTTATTTTTATTATTTTCAAACAAACGTTTTCCCTTTTATGTTGTTTACATTTGTCGCTGTTGTTATTATTATTTTGTTATTTTTATTGTTGTTATAGTGAATCGAAGGATTCCTGTAAAATCTTTTGAGCATTCGTATGAGTATTAAAACAAAAATATTTCTCATTTTTATATTTAAATACAATACGAGTAAACGACCGAGTCAAAGCTGGCGTATGATTAATATTAATTTTTGATTGTAACACTTATACGTCAGAGTGCACATTAATAAATGCTGCAATCGAGCACATCAGCTTGAACATATGTGTGTGTGTGTATGTATGAGTGTGCTTCTGTGTTTGTGATTAATATTTTAAATTAATTTACTTATGCGTGTGTGTAAGTGTGTATGTGTGTGTATTTACAACTCTCGCTTTTTAAGTTTTATTGCAATTAAATGTGTTTAGTTTGATTGGTACTTTCTGCTTTATTTAACAAGTGCAACAAAAACAACAACAACTTATCAACGATAAGTGCAATTAAAGTTTGTTGTTAATTTTATTTTAATTAAAATCAACTTTCACTTACCGACATTCCATGGTCTGCTTGTTGAAGTTGGAAAATTGTGTTAATTTTTTTAATCCATTAAATTATAATTTAATCAATTAAATATAAAGTATAAATATTTTTTAAAATTTTTTAGTGATTGTTGTTGTACAAGCTGCTGTTAATAAGAGAAATTATCAGAAAAGTTAGGGCGAAAATATTTATAAAAATTTTAACAATACTTTGCTATTTAAGAAATGATTAAAAACAATTTGTTAAAATAAATTTAATAGTCAAAGGATTGTAAATTAGGCAAGAATAAATTGGAAAAACTACACAAAGTGCACGGTATCCCAGACCTGCTTAAGAAATATTTTGAAATTCTTTAAAAAGCACAAAAACAATTCAAAAATTCATGTAATTTTGGTCTGGTTAAGACTGGTCTAGGAAAGATCTTGCTTTTAAAATGATAAAAAAAGGGATTTAACCAATAATTTTTATTCAGGCTTAAGTTCGCATTTTTATATCCATTGTTTTCGTACAGAAAAATATATTGTTACTTTTTTCCCTTTTTAGAGCAAACGTACGGATTTTTTTGATTGTGGCTCATTATAAATTCTGAATTCTTACTATATGGCTTTCTCTGGCTATGCTTCTTGATCCTACCGGTCTTGTGAACCCTTGGTCTCGTATTTACTAAACATGTGTTATTATTACAAACGCAGCCATTCACGCTACACTACTGCGTTACTCCGGCGAGACATGAACTACTCGATGCCTTCTTTAGGAACCTTAACCATCCACATACAACTCCACTTTTCGTCTTTTATCCAAGCCAGTCATCCCCTTTAATCCAATAGCCACAACACACGTCTGCCATACACTTTGTTGTGCTGTTACACTTCCCTGCGCTTACTGCTACCGTTCTTACTTTTTTATTATAATAAATGGCTTCTTGACAATTATCTTTTACTCTTGTATTTAGTTGGACTTTTCCACTAAATTATCTGCCATGGCTTCACACAATATTTGCCTCTTGCCTCTTGGAAGGTTTTTATTGCTGTTTATTAATTTTAATTGCTTTATAAAAATTTTTATTTTTCGTTGTGCGCATGTCCGACGGCGGGGATCGAACTTACAATCTTCTGTTTTACAGCACGCACCTCTACCAACGCAGCCATTGAGGCTGCTCAGCTTTCGTTGGCTAATTGTGGTATTATTCTATACACACAGGGGTTGCCAGATCTTACTTTCGTAAAAATATGTTAAGTTTTCTTTGTTTCCATATTCCTAAAGTGTGAATCACAATTTTAAAGGTAAAAAAAAAAATCATTCTGATTTTATTGATGTTTTTCAAAGACGCAGGCTGAGTTGTATTGAGTTTAATTTTATTATAAATTTATAGATTTCGTTAAATTTAATTGTTGTAGAATATTTGCCTTTTTAAAGACAAGTTTAACGACATCATGAAATTAATTTGTCACTTAAAATTTGCGTCCTCGTTCTAAGTTTGATACTTCTCAGGGACCTTATTAACTTCTCAATTCTTCATATGTGTTGCTGTAATTCGTGATTATATGTTAATGTTTAAATATCAAAATAAATAATTTTTTAGAAGCTTTAATTTCTTATTATCTGAGTTTGTACATATGCCAGTTCGAGACTTTATTTCTTTCTTGTAGTTTTCTAGGGATTTATTAAAAATATTTAACTTTTTATTATATTTTATTATTTGTTGTATTATTATAAAAAAAAAAAAAAACTGTGACACGGGAGGGTCTACGTTTGCACTTCATTTTTTTACTTCCTATAATTTCTTTAAGGAATCATTTAATCATTTTGCTATTTAAACAAATTTATGCACTAATTTTGATTATTGCGAAAAATATTTATTTGTCATCGCAACTAAAATTTATTCTGAAAAAGAAACCACTAAAAATAAAGAAATAAAAAATCACACGCAGCCATTCCTGACTGTTCATGTAAAACAGTCTTGTGGCGATACTTTAGTTTGCGTTAATAGTAGTGATAGTCACGGTGTAGTGGTTTCTCTAAACACATAAAAATATTATTCTTATTTCTATTAATATCTTTTTACTGTGAATGAATTTTGCTCTATTAAGTGTTTGATATTTTTCGTGTTTTAATTAAATTTATTTCATTTTCTACGAAAGTAAATATTTTCTCTATTTTTAATTTTCTTCACAAAAGTTTAAGAGAAACATTTAAAATACCACTTTAAATCTTATTATTAAGTGCCATTGGAAATAAATATGAAATCTACTTTAAATGAATTTTAATTAAAGTTTTAATACAATAATAAACTGTTTAAACGAAATAAAATTAAACTTCTATTATTAAAGTTTTCAAGTTCTATTTAAATGAAAGCCTAAAGGCTTTAAATAAAGCAGTTGTCTCTGGTTGTTGAATAAATCAATTTATGACAAAAGCTTTTTAAATGAATCATATCGCAATGATTATGCAAAATTTATTATGGAATTTAAATGAAATTATCCATATTTCAAGAAGAAATATTTAAAGTATTAAACTACAGCTGAATTAGTATTTTGCAGTTAGGCTTAAGTTCGCTATTAATTGTGATTAGCTTTAAGGAGGCCAGTAAAGACATCTGCAGAATTAATTGCATTGTTCATATTGTTACGAATAATAAAATCTGACAACCCCTGTAGCTGTTTCCGTATGAGTGTGGTGAATAAAGTTAATTCAACAACCAATGGTGTGTTTACGGAATAACAAAACCACAAGTTAGCCAACAAAAGCTGAGCAGCCTCAATGGCTGCGTTGGTAGAGGTGCGTACTACAAAACAGAGGGTCCTGAGTTCGATACCGCATTCGAGCATGCGTGCAACGAAAAAAAAATAATAATTGTTATAAGCAATTAAAATTAATAAACAGCAGTACAAACCTCCCGAGAGGCAAAAGGCAATTATTGTGTAAAGCCATGGCAGATAATTTAGTGGAGACGTCCAACTTAATATAAGAGCAACAGATAATTGTCAAGAAGCCCTTTATAATAAAAAGTAAGAGCAATAGCGGTTAGCACGGGGATATGTAACAGCATAACAACAGTGTATGGCAGACGTGTGTTGTGGCTACTGGATTAAAGGAGATGACTGGCTTGGATAAAAGGAGTAGTGGAGATGTCTGTGGATGGTTAAGGTTACTAAACAAGGCATCGAGTAGTTCATGTCTCGCCGGAGTAACACAGTAGTGTAGCGTGGATGGCTGCGTTTGTGGTGGTAACGCATGTTTAGTAAATACGAGACCAAGGGTTCACAAGACCGGTAGGATCGAGAAGTATAGCCAGAGAAAGCCATAAAGTTCGAAGACAGAATTTAGCCACAGTGGTATTTGCAATCAAAAGAATCCGTACGTTTGCCTGCTAAAAAAGGGTAAAACGTAACAATATCTATCTGCAAGATAGTTATTATTTACAAAATTGTCTACTTATGCAACTATTAAGAAGAAAAAGAAAAGACATTTAATTTTGCAAACATTTTTCTCTCTACAAAATTCATTTTATTATAATAATTGATTGACAACGAGTTATTTACACACACTATCAAAAGCGATAACCTAATTTCACAATTTATAGTTTAAGGGTTCCATAATCAAAGGCCATTTTTTCGCTAGAATTCTGTCCGTCTGTTTCTGGAATCATAATAGATGGACACTTTTTGTTTAAATACTCTTATGTCCGCTAAAAAAAACAAGTAAAAAAATTAAAATTAAATTAAAACATAAAGGGTGTTCCGAAAGTAACATGCTATTCATAAAAATATAATTTATTTTGTGTAGAGTCACTTAAGTTATGCTTACTATAGCAGAAAGAATGTAACTTTAAATTAAAGGGTGCTCCAATAGTGGCGTGATTTTTAAGCACTCGATTTTCTTTTTCATCAGAAATAAATATAATTTTTATATTTGAATAATTTTTGTATGCCATACGAACAAGTTCAAAATATTAAACTGAGAAAATAAAGAGTGTTCCTGTAGTGACGTGATATAAGGATTTCGTCTTTCAACTCTATTAGTTAGATATTTTGAATTTACACACAGAATGTTCAAAGAATTTTATTATTTTACATAAAAATGCCATCGGCTCTTAATGGGTTAAGCATTTTTAAAAACATTTAGTATTTCCTTAAAGACCTTTTCAAAAGCTGTAAAATGATACCCATATTGATATTTCAAAAAATTTTAAAATTTCAGAGCCCCGTAACTCGGAAAACATGGGCGTGCGAAAAGAAGTCGATTGAGCGATGTCCTGTCCGTGTAAAAAATAAATATGTAATCCCAATCAAAAAAATAATTAAATGGGGCGATAGAGAATTAAAAACTAAGAGAAAAATATCAAGTAAAAAAATTGGTGCTCGCCCATATTTTCCGAGCTACGGGGTTCTGAAATTTTCAAATTTGTTAAAATATCAATATGGGTATCATTTTAAAGCTTTTAAAGAGATCTTTAACGAAATACTAATGTTTTTAAAATATGAATAACCCATTAAGTGTCGAAGGCATTCTTATGTAAAATTATACATATGCAGCACCAAATTTTTTTTATTTGTTTTTTGGAGTTACTTCACTAAACTTGATTTACCTAAATGGTGAAGCGTATAAAAAATTCGGCATAGCTGCATACAGCACTCTTACTTGTTTTAATTGTGATTGCTGTAAAATATTCGTCTTTATGTTGTTGTAATTACTGATTTAATGTTGATGTTCAATTATAAAAATGAGCGGTTTTTTAAAAGCATAAATTTTTTATTATCTAAATTTGTATGCCAGCTCAAGATTTTATTTGTTTGTTCTAGTTTTCTATAAATTTCTTTAAAATATTATACATTTATTCTATTTTATTATTACTTATATTATTATTAAAAGAAAAGAAAACTGTGACACGGGTGGGTCTATGTTTCCATTTCATTTTTTCACCTCCCCTAGTTTCTTTAAGGAATTCTTCATTTAATCGTTTTGCCATTAAAACAAATTTATATACTCGTTTTCTTGATTGTAAAAAATATTTATTTGCCATGGTGTATAAAACTTATTCTGAAAAAAAAAAACCTACAAAAAAAGTTGAAATAAAAAACAACAAAAAAAAATCACCCGCAGACATTCGCACTGTTCATGAATGATGATCTGGTTGTTGGTGGCGAAGCACAAGGTGGCATAAATATTGGTGCAAGAAATAGTACAGTCGCCATGTGTTGTTGTATTGGTATTTGTGGTTGCAGCTGATTTTTAAAGGCAATAAAGAGAATTTGATGAGCTTCTTCCAGCCATTGTTATTTGGATGATTGTTAAAAAATATTGAAAAATGTTTGCTATAATATTTTCTTTTCTCATGCACTTTCTTGTGCAAAAAATTTGCATGCAAATAATGATTGTCAATATACATGTGGCAGCTGGTGTTTACAACACATGCTCTGCCTGCCAAAAATTGCAAGATGAAATTAAAAATATATAAAACAAATGATGTGGATAAATGGAAATATATTGAGATCAGACCTTCAATAAAAAATGTCAAGAGTGGAATATTGAATGGAATATTGAAAAAATATATAAAATTAATTTTAAAGAAATTAAAAATTTTAGAATTCAAGCAGCTTAAATTGATATTTTATTCATATGGGAACTATTCGATTTTGTTATTTGAATCGGAGTTATGTAATAAATATTTCATATGGAAATAATGTAAGACCTTTCAACAACTAAATTAAAAAGCTTATTTTATCCGTTAAAAAATTGTGATTAAGTCTTTAAAAAATATATCAGTCAAGAGCAAGATGGGCTCTTACCCAGAAGGTTCCATACCATGTCTATGCCAACCTTTAATTCTTAATTTTATATCATTGTTGGAAATGAAAATAGGCCGCCTGCTGCGGCTGCATTGATAAGACAGTATGCATTATTATCGAGGGCACATGCTCTGTGCAGTTTTCAAGCGTCTGTCCATAACGGTTTAAAAAATTGCACCATATCCTTCATAATTACGGCCTTAACGAAAACATCCTTTAATTTTTAAATTAATTATTCACACATATTTTTAAAGCGGACAAATTTTAAATCTCTGCCTGCTGCCATTAAAAAGCTAAAGCCGTCTACGTTAAAATCACATCACTATAGGAGCACGCTTTATATGTTCGTTTTAATATTAATTGTTTGTACTTGTTCTAAAAAAGGTTGTAAAATGTTAAGACTTAAAAACTGCTCGTTACGGTTCCAAAAGAACGTTAAAATCAAGCCACAATGGGGCACCCTTTAATTGAATAATGCTTTGCTTGTTACTATAGAGCAAATGTTTTACTAACGATGAGCATAAAATATAAATTTTTTTTTTATATTTCATCACTTTTGGTACACCCTTTATATTTTAAATGTTTAATTTTTTTTGTACGTGTTCTTAAAGCAAATATAAAAATACCTAAAGTGTCTGTCCATGACAGGGCCTTGTATATGAAAATAGTGTAACTATTGGGACACCCTTTAATTTAATAATAATATTATGATCCTTAAAAAGGATCAGTATAAGTAGTTGGTTACACCACTAACATATCTAGTATATGTGTGTGTATGATGAAACAGAGAAAAAAAGAAAATACAGTACTTTTGGAAGAGGTCCCTCTGCGTTTATAAACAAAGGATCATGAGTTCGAAACCCAACACAGTCTTAAGAACGAATAATAATAATAATAATAATAATAATAATAATAATAATAATAATAATAATAATAATAATAATAATAACTGGTAATTAGTCACGATGGATGACTTGTTTAAAAGGCAAGTAAATCAAAAGCTGAAGCTTAAAACCTATGGAGTTATCGTATAAAATGAGCATCTCAAAGTGACAGTATCTAAGAACAGCAGATTAGATGGTTAAGCCGCCTGTATCCTCATTGGAGCTTTAGCTAGTTAGAGAGAAATGTAACAGAACAACAGTGAGAAATGTTAGTTGTCATTAATGGGACAATTATACGAAGAATCAAAGAAGCAGCGACTCAACAAATAATTAATTTGCCTGAAGCCACATATGCTCGAGTTTTAAACTAAAATACACGAAATGCTACACGAAAAATTGCTGGAAATTCACGGGAATAAGTTTGTTCTCCAATCTTAGGTTGTATGTGTTTTTTTTTTATTTAATAAAACAAAGAAAAATAGAATCATTGTTGGTTATTGTTGTTTTTGCTTCAACCAAGGCGAATTAATTATAAGGTGATAGCGGTGGCGAATTCAGTTATTTTAGCCGGTATCCTTACTGTCAAACTCATATAAAAAATCTGTATTACAGTTAGATAAACCTTTTATATATGCAGTTTGACAGTTAGAATACCAGCGAAAATAAATGGCTTAAACTTTAATTTTAGTCTTTACTTTATTGCTTAGACAGAAATCTTTAGTTTCTTTAAAATGTTTGTGGGAAGTTTCCTGACGAGCTAAGTAAGCGGTGGCGAAATGGCCACCGTGACGTGCTTTCAAATTCAATAATAAATATCGGTGATTTATAATTCAAATCGGGATACTGAGGAATTAGCAAAACGATTTTTTGAAAATTAATTTATTTAATAAATGTTACCCGTGTTTTTAATTTAAAATTTTTATTTTTTTAATGATATATTTAATTGTAGAGTAAAAAAAAATTTCCAATTAAAAAATAATTGACACAATTATAAATTTATTTAGAAACCATAGAAAACAATTAATTAATTTAAAAAATAAAAGAAAATTGAATTAAATTTCAATTGAAAGACAAATAAAAACTTTCCTCTCTATTTCTTAAATTGGACAAATTTGAAGAGTCGTTTGATGCTGTGTATTATGCACACAAAGTTGACACTTTTAAAGTCAACATAAAACTGTATTTTGCTATGATTTGTTGAACAAAAATTTTATGCTAATCGCAAAGAAAGTAATCGAACCGTAACTTTCAATCAGGATTTTATATATTTTTCTATGTGTGTTGCTACAAAAGTCATTTACTTTCTCTGAAACAATTAAAGTAAATTCCTAAAAAAAGAGACTGTTGTCTGTAAATAAACATGTGTCGAGTACTGTATCTTAGATTAAAAACTAAAAATACACATGAGCTATCTTAATGTGAATTTCGAATCGGCGTATGCCAGGCTATTTTTAAATCAAACACAACGGCTTCTCTTAATCATGTCCTCACATGCAAAAGCATGCAGCCACTAAAAGTCAATTAAAGCTGGTGGCATTATTAAGCAACAAATGCAAAAAACTTAGATTTAGTCATAGCGAGATAATGTGTTTATATATGATCAAACACATTATATGTGAATATATATGTGTGTGTGTGTGTGAGTATGAAAGAAAGAAAGTGTAAACAATTTTCAATGTAAAAAAAGACATTGTTGTAAAAATAGTTGACTGACTGACTCACTGACTGGCTGGCCTGGCTGGCTGCTCTTGAAAATTCCCAGAGACACAGTTTTATAATTTTTAGCACACTGATTAAGTGTGCAAGTGTGTGTGTGTTTGTGTGTTTGAACTATTATACTGTAGTAAAAATTATCACACGTTTGTTTAACAGCGAGAAAAAATTAAACAATAGCAAAAGCAATGATGACAACCAACTGACTGGCTGACTGACTGACTGACTTACTCATTATATTCTTTGTTGTTTCTTGTTCCTCATTCTTGTTGTTGTTTATGTTTTACTCGACAAAAGGGACACATAAACAATGAATACATTCCATAACACACACGCATGCAGTCACACAAAGACACACATCTATATGTTTTTTAAATACATAGACTCACTAACTCGCTGCTAAATACCAGCATTTTCCGATAAATTTGAAAACATTTTGCTTGAATAAGACTAAACAAATACATTTAAATGCGTTTAAACTTGGCTTGCGTGAGTTAGCAAGAGATAAAAATTTAACCTTAAAATGTTTCCAAGGAAAATAAAAAATATAAATTATGTTTTTCGTGTTAAAGTCAAGGATTATAGTTCTTGTTGTTTTTGTTGTGACTACTGCGCAATTTTTTTATTTTTTCTTCTTTTATATATATTTTAAAATTTATTTATTTATAAAGTTTTTGTTTTGTTTTTTTTTATTACAATAGAGCAACTAAAATCACGAACTATTTAATTATATTTTAAAGGGTGTGCCAAAGTAAAAAATTTAGTTTTTCTATGGATTATTTATTTTTACTTTAATTCTAAAATATTAAATATGTGTAAAAATTTAACGTCCATTTTGCATAATTGCAGCAAATTCCGTTAATAATGCAGCAGCCAGCCATCGTTCTCCTTTAGTTGATTGGTAGGTGCGGAGTTTTCTTTCCCATAAATTTTTTGTTTTAAAATGTGACAGAAAAATTAATTAAGAGAACCAACTCTAAACATCGAACGGAAATGTTGTTTTTTTTTGTTATTATTAAATTGCTTGAAGGCTTTTGTGTCAATGGCCACTCAGCCAGGAATCCGCTGCAAATGGAGACACATTGTGGATAAATTTAGCATTTGATACTGACATAAAGGCTCTCTCAAGACTTAGTACTGCAACTAAAATAAGAAAATAAATTGCATTCCTGCTTAAACAGAAGAGTAGCAGAAAGCAAGTAAAAATATAAGTGACGAACAATAAAAAGAACAATGCCAACAGATTGAGTTCACTGGGGACTTCGTCTGTCTATTTAAAATATAATTGATTAAAAGCTTTTTCTCGTATTCCAATGTGTTACATTGGCTCCTTAAATGGATGCCGTATATAACTCAAGGTTAAAAGATAAATGGCATGCTGAGAAAGGCTGAAACGACCTGCAATACTTCCTTCTAGTATCTAATCTTTTTTTCAACATATTTTTTGAAATATATTTTTGAACTTATTAAAGATTTTATTAGTTTTCAGTTTGAAATTTAATAAAAATTTTAATTCGCTCAATTATATAATTGGAAAATAAATAAAACATTTTCTAATGAAATAATTAAATAAATCAATTATATATTTAATTAATAAAACAAAGGAATGAATTTCTAATTAAATAAATAAATAATTAAATCAATGAAAAATTTAATAATATTGCAAACTGGAAACAAACAAATGTTTAATTGATGCAATGAATTTTTTTGTGTGTTTTCTTTAAATATTACCACAAATTTTCTTAAAATTAATGTGAACTTAAGCCGTGTTAATAATTATTCATTAAGTTAATACTCTTTTACAATGTGAGAGGCCTTATTGCTTCTAACCCCAAATTCTTAGCTGTTTATTTATTTTTTGGTTTGAAGTCTTATCCTTCCTTCAAATAATTTTTATAAAACACACAAAATACAATTTAATAAATAAATGAATCAATTATACATTTAATTGAAATAAATAAATAAATAATTGAATCAATGAAAAATATAATAAAATTGTAAACAGAAAACAAACAAATTAATAATAGATGCAAAGAAGTTTTTTGTTTTCTTTAAAAATTACCGCAGAATTTGTAAAAATTATCTTATTTTCTTAATAAAGTTGGAAGAAAGATGTATGTGTGTGTGTATTCTTCAACAATATGCAATCATTTAAGTCTGTGGTGAGGCTTCATTGCTTTTAGCTGAAAATTCTCAGCTGCTTAGTGTTTTTTTAGTTTGAAGTCTTATGGCAAAAATTGTGTTCAAGTTTGATCTATTTTAAAATTTTAGGCCATCCTTGAATTACACACAAACTATTAAAAAACTTAATCAGCTTTAAATGGATCCTATGTTTAATCGCGAGATTGTGTTTCGCAATGAATCTAATTTTGGGCTTAAAGGGTTAATTCGTGTTGGTTAATAGACAAAATTACCGCATATGTTGTGAAGTCAATCCCAAAGAGCCTCCATTTTTTGAAAAAAAAAAAATCTCTCTCTGATGGGCTTTACAGCCTGGTTAAGGGGGAAACCTATTTCATCCAAAATGAAGCTGGAACTTGCGTTATGGAGATTGCTATCACACTATAATTAATGTTTTTGTGTTTGAAAATATGCGTGACATTGATCCCGACAAGATATTGTTTCAAAGACCTCAACAATTGACTTCTTCTAATCCAAATTTGGTGATAAATTATTTGCGTTACATGAACCTGTAAATTTGACCCCAAGATCATGCAATTTGACGTCATGCTATTATTTCCTGTTAGGATTTGTGAAGCCACTGATTTATGCTGATAAATCATATATAACTTACAGAATGTTGTCCCTCAAGAACAGCCGCAGTGGCCATATGTTGGAAATCATTTTTAAAGGTTAATGCATTGTATTTGACTTTCAAATAATTAATTTTTTTTTGTGCTATTTTTTAAAACGCAAAATTCTATTCGACATAAAAACTGCCCTTTGTGCGGCGATCGAATAGTTAATGAAGCTGCCAAAAAATGTTTATGCATATGAATTCATAATAGTTTCGTTATTAACCACCATCCATGGTGGTGGCAGTAGTAGCAACAACAATAAAACTTAGAATAATAAAATTGTAAAGCAAAAGAGTAAAAAGCAGCAACTAGGCCACAGATTACATTAGTTTGCATAAAATTAAATAAATATTTTTTATTTCGTAACGAGCTTTAAAAGTGGTTACATTTTTTTCGAAGCTTCGTTTTGTACGTCTTGCTACTTTTTAAGCAAAAAAAAAAAAATTATTTATTAAAAACTAATTAGACTAAAATTTTAATTAATGAATTCTTAGAGAATTTATTTACTGTTGAAAAGTGAGATTACAATTGAAAAAGTATTTAAACTAATTAAACACACACACACACACGCACATGCACATAGAATTGTGTTGCAGCAATTTGTTTAATATAATTGTAACTAAACCGGAACTGCCGCAGTTAATTGTATTTCCTGTAAATATTTAATTTCCTTTTTAGAAGGCTGGCGTTAAGTTAACATGTGCTGTTTTTTTTTGGAATTAAATTTAATTACCAGATTAAGATAAAATGATTATTCCCCGTTGTTTTTTACAAAACAAAATTCAATTACAGTGTGTACTCAATTTAAATAAATAAGACTGATACTTTGAACTCTATTCATTTACTGAAAAGTTAAGTTTAAACAAACATATATGTTTTAAAGGTCAGGATATTTTTTGTTTGAGTTTATTATCCCCTGTAAGAAAAGAATTTTTTTTATTGTAAATTTTAATTTCTGCCCCCGACTTAGTCTGCGTTGTTTACTGATTGTAGGAAGTATGAAAGTCTTCACTAGATATTGAAGCCTTAGGCTTCAAGAATCGATAAATTTAGATCTTCCTCCACACTTTCATTTATACAGATGATATTTACGTCATTATGCACATTCGCCTCAATGTTGGTGTTATTGCATCATTAAAGACTATTTGATATGAAATCTATTCACAGTTCGACGGATGGCCTGCTCAGATCGATGGTTGTGTGAGTCATAAAAATTAAAAAAAGTGGTCACAATTTGGCAAAATTGTTCAAGCGTCAACAATTTCTGGATGATAAGGATAAATAAATAATAAATGTCAAAAAATGCACACAGTACGACAGTTCGTTTGATATTTAATCCTTTTGAAAGTAATATACAGTTTAGGAATATTATCCTTTAACTCATTAAGAATTTTTCTCTAAAGGACTATTAAACAAAACAATGGAAGTGTATTGATTTTACGACTACTACGACTACAAAAATGATTAAATTATTGGCTTATTTCTCCTTCGATTAAATACTCATTTCAATCCAGCTGTGTTCTATTATCCATTTGTTTATAATCATCTATTGTTGTTTGTTATTGTTTAAAAATGCAAACATCAACAAGTTAACAAACACGGCTGAAAGAATATCAGTTAATTAGTCAAATAATTTATATTTCATTTTTAGTTGGTTCAATATAGGCAACAAATGCAATGGTTTGTGTGTATGTGTGTGTTTGTGTGTATCATAACAACACTATTTTAAATCCGCATTTTCTTGTCATTAAATAAATTATTGGTTAAATGTTGTTGCCCGTACAACTTGCTAATGAGCAACCATTTTAATTAAATTTTTGTGGCTGCTGTGCAAAGTTTTCTTTTGCAAAAGCTTTTGATTTTAGCGCTGGCATTTTAAATTAAGAAATAAGTGGCCAGTACGTTGTAATAGTTTTAGTACATTTTTTTAACTCAATAATTATTTGTGTTTAACAAGAGCAAGAGAGTAATTGATATTGAGAACTTTTATATCACAGGACAGTTGCCATTGGGATTCGAACCTTGTGTACAGTAGCAATAACCAAACTTCTACCTCAGTCAAAATGATTTCAATGTGTGGAGTGGTGTTGAGAGATTGTTGCGGTAACTTAGTAGGTAGATTCTCCTGAGATTAATGCTGAAATCAGGATCTAAAATTCAATGGAATTGTAGCGAAGTGAGTGCCTTAACACTTGACGAGTCGCAATCTAGCCAATTAGATTATATTGGCTCTAAAAATTTACTCAGTGCTCCAAGATTAATGAAACTTACCACGTAGATCTGCTATGGTCATAGGCTATTAAAGCTAAAGAACAAGAAAAACCAGGCAAAGGAGAAAAAAGTTACCCTTAGAAGAACTAATCCTACCTCTGAAAAATGCAAGGTTTTTTTTTAAATTTTTCAAGCCATTTTGCTTAGCAATTGCAACTTTAAAGGTCAAAGATTGCTTAAAAAATAGATGGACTTAAGTAATTCTAAAATGCTATTCTTGCTGCTCTCTTTTTTGAGGGCGGTGAAATAAAACATTATTTGAAAAAGTAATGTAATTATTAAATACAAAAAAATTTATTTATGAAATTTTACTTTAATTTCGGCTTTTTGGTTCTTTTTAATTAATTTCTAAACATTTTTTTAAAAAAGAAAAATTATTTACAAATGTATGCGGACGTTTTCCAAAGAAAACTAGCTAGCGTCTAATTTTTCTTGTTTTCTTTGGAAAACGTCCGCATACATTTGTAAATAATTTTTCTTTTTTAAAAAAAGTTTAGAAATTAATTAAAAAGAACCAAAAAGCCGAAATTAAAGTAAAATTTCATTAATTTATAAAATCGATGGTTCAAATCCTGGTCAGGAAAAAATTAAAAAATTTATTTTTAATTTTTTTTTTCCAATTTCCTAAAAATATTTATAATTAATCTTTCCAATGCCATACCAATCTCTGCCTCCCAAGAATAATATTAAAACGATTTATTTGTAATTTGTTAATTTATAGTATTTATTTATCTAAAAATAATTAATTAATCCATAATAATTATTTATTTGTGATTGTAAAGATAAATTTTATTTAAAAAATTGTTACAATTAATTTATTAAAGAGAACTTCTACTTTGCACTAAAATGATAATGAGTGCCATGGTCGTTCTTCGGCTAATTCTTCAAAGATCTCTTCCGAATCTGCATTCTATTCAGTGTTAAGTACAGGTGGAAGCATGAAAGAAAGGTAATAAACTTTTTTTTTTGGGGGGTGGGTCTTATACTAGTAAATAGTGGGTCAGGCGCAAAAATGTGCAACGTTTTTTGTTTTCTACAGTATAAAAGTAGATATAATTCTCAAAAACCTTTTAACTTTTTTTTTTACAAAAATTTAGCAAAAATAAAAAAAATACTTTTTTTAATTTCGAAGGAAATTTTTAATATTAAATCACGGAAATATTAAATTAATTAATTTTCAAAAATTATAGTGCTATTTATACCGAACAAATTACTAAAATTACCTATATTGATTATTGAGGGTGAAAGCACGTCTCGATAGCCATTTCGCTACAGTTTACTTAGCTCTTCAATTTTTTTTAAAAATTATTAAAAGTAGCTGCAAATATAGTCTTCCACAGAAAAAAAATATCAATACAAAATCTTTATTCATTTAGTAACAAGAAAATATATAGCAAACCTCTCAAAATCATATATAGTCAATGAAACGTATGCGCTTTTTTCAACTTTCCTGATTTTAGCAGTGTCGCAAAACAAGAAATCTCAAGCAAAAGCTTTCAAGGCTTCACTACACGATACAGAATTTTGTTATCTATCAACTTCTCAAAATTAATTTTTGGCCTAAAGTCCGGCTAGATTGGCAAAATACCCCTAAGTGCGACTGTCGGCCATAAATTAAGCAAGAAGATCCTCCAGGAATAGCATTTAAAGCGTTAGCTTTTAACGCGAAATAAATGCAGCGATTTTTTTATTATACTTAATAATCCACACGAACTTTCAGCGTGCGATTAATTATGCGTCTCTTCTTTCTAAAAATTTTCCAAGTTTTAAATAAATCAGAGCAGCAGTTACGAAGTTCCAGATTGATAACCATATGATTTGTGAAAAGCGCCACTGTGCAACGTAAATATAATGAATTCAAAATTATGCGTTTTGCTGTTACATCCCCTGACTATTGACTTTTAAAGTTTAATATTGTTTGATAAATAAAAAGTTCCAAAAACTAGAAAAGAAAAAAGCGTATGAACTCTAAAAAAATATGAAATCCTAATTTGTCAAATTTTGTAAAAAATACGATTGAAAGCGTATCATATTTCCTTTTGATGAAAATAGGTTTTTTGTTTTATTTTTTTGCTCATTTTATTTAAACAACTTAAACATGAAAAGTCCTTTAGTTAATTTTTAAAGCAGTTATTTTCCCTCGTGCAGTTTTATTTTCTTTAACAACGAAAATCATGTTCTGGCTCTTGTTTAACATAAAGTCTTCGTCCATTTATTCCCTTCTTTCTTTTTTTTCGTTTTAATAGCTGCTGTTTATTTCCTGTTTAGCAACACCAACAAATGGTCCGGTTGTTACTTTTACTAGAAAATTATTGTCACTGAGGTTTATTGCAGAGTATTCCATTTCTACTGTTACATTTTGCTCTTTTATTACAACTGCCGGTTTTGTTTGTGTACGTGACCTGTAGTGTGTCAGTGTTGTGGCCTAAAGTAGATAGAAAGGTGGGTCTGGTCATTTGGTGAATTACAGCGGATAGAAAACCAAAAAAAACCTATTTTATTTTTTTTTTGTTCGAATATTTGGCTTTTGTTTAGAAATTTGAGGACACATTGGTTGGCCTTGGCTAATTTTCTTGGAAGACAATTTCTTTCAGAAAGCAATTAATGAAATGAGAAAAGATTTCAGTTGTTTTTTAAATTAAAAAGAAATCTCAGCAATGGTAAATAATCATTGAAAGTTTTCAAATTAATCAAGATTAAGTAACAATCTTGGAATAGTTTTAATGAATGTAGGATATTTGAGATAAAGCGAGCTTATTTCTAATTAATATATTTGTCTTAAATCTTTTTTCTGTTGTTTTTTCAGAAAACTGTGTAATTATGTATAAACTGGAACATATTGTGGATACGTAAATATAAAAAAAAAACGTAAGTTATACTTTTAATATTATTGAAGGGAAATATTTTTTTCTACAAATTTAAAATTTAATTTTCGTTATAAACTTTGGTTAATAATTTTGGCTTTATCCCGTCCTCTAGTAAGATTTTATATATATGACATTTGTGTATTAATAGCTAAATTAATTAACTCCATTTAAAATTGATTAAAAATAATTAAAATACTTTTTAAATAATTTATTTTAACGAACAATATTTTTAATATGAAAAATGTTTATTATGAAAATTTTTTTATGTTAATTTTCGTTAGTTGTTATTGATTTCTTTGAATATAAATATTTTGTAAGAGTGTTATAAAATATTTATTATAAAAAGCCATAAATGGGAGGATTTAATTAAATGGACTAAATAATTGACGATGTCATTAGCATTGAATGATAAATAAAGCTAATAAGTTTTTTAGCATTATCATTATTTTTACTAATGATAATTCATTATAATGAAAAGTTTTAATTGATAATTAGTTAAAAAACAAAATCATTATTTTAAATCATTATCATGAATTAATATGATCCTTGTCGTTGTACACTGAATACACATCTTAAAGTATAGTAGACTAATATTTTAAAATTCCATTTAGATCAGAAAAATTCTGTGAAATGTTTGTGTTATAATTTTTTTTCAAAATTTTTGATTTGGTGTTAGTTTTACACCCATTTCACATAAAAAATGATAAATTATTAAAATTTTCAAATATAGATCTATTTACAAGAGTGTTAAGATGTATTTATTTTAAGCATAGTTTTTTAAGTTTCTGCCATCAAATATTTGTGTTTTATAAAAAAATTCTTTTTGATTCAATTGTAATTAGTAATGTAACAATTTCATTAAAATTTCATTACCATTATTAAAAACAATTATAATTTAAAATGAAATCATTAGCATTAAATGATAGTTACATTTTTCATATTGTCATTATTTTAAATAATGCCAGTGAAATTTCAACGGTAATGAAAACATCCCAAGTATTTTTTAAATTCCAAAAATTACATATGTTATTGCGGGGAAAGCATATCCATATGACAGAGCAATAAATGAATTACTAATTTTTGAAACAACTCGCGAAGCATTCATGTACGGAATCAGCAAATTTTGAATTAAAAAAATTAAAAAAAAATTATTTGAGTGAAATATGAGTCAATTCAAAGGAAATGGTTGAAATGAATTGCAATTCGTATTAAATTCAATTTTAAATAAATTTAGAGGATAAATTGCAATTGGTTTCTTATTTAAATGAATTATTAAAAATTTGAATTGAATTGATTGGAATTGAAATTGATTTTGTAAGTAAATATGCATTAAGCAACACTTTCGTTTTGTCATAATAGCAAGCATTTTACTGGTTTTGTATAATACCTAGTATAATTATAATCAACATGTTTTCTTTGATCATGCACGGATCCAGGACAAGGCTTTTCAATTTTTAATGTACTGAATATTTTTATTTTGTTAAAAGAAATTCCCATTTGTCATCCCCTCAAGATCCGTTCTTGAATTTAATTGATTTCAACTCATTTTTACTTATATATTCATTTGAATTGTAACCTAACTCAGCTATAGGAATTCAACATAAATTCAATTCAAACTAATTGGAAACGAATCTTAACTCGTTCTACAAATTCATTTGAATTAAAAACGAATTAAAATTCAATTCTGTATAATTTGTTTTTTTGTCTTTACGTTATTGTTTGGACAAAAGTCTTTAGTTTATTTAAAATGTTTGTGAGAAGTTTTCTGAAGAGCTAGGTAAGCCGTAGCAAAATGGCCATCGAGACGTGCTCTCGACCTTTAAAATCAATAACCGCGATTTAATTATTTAATTGGGATAATAAATAAAAAATAGCACGAAAAAAGGATTTTTTTTTTCAAATCAATTAATTTAATATAAAAATACAGTTGTTTAAATTAATTTAATAACTCCTTTGTATTAATTCACATTGAATTCAACTGCTTTTTTTTTGTGAAAAGAATTAATTGAAAATTTAGCTTATTCGTAACGAATTAGAATCCAAAAATATTGATTCATTTACAGGTCTGCCATATGGCCATTTCGATACTGCTTATATAGCTAATCAGTAAATTAAAAAACATTTTATGTGAAGTTTTTCTTATGTAATCAAAATATATTTAAAAATTAACAAAATTTGTTGGGTCTTAAAAATAGTTTTGTTTCTCCATTGACTGGATGCCTTTGCGCCAATTGAGTGATTTGTTCGCAAGTTCATTTGAAAACATTAAATAATAAAATAAAAAAGAAAAAGAAACTTAGATAAATGAAAAATATAAAAAAATACGTGGACAAAAACATTTCATAATAATTTTAATTTCAGTTACACCTAAGGCGTCGCATACTAATGCTACCTTTACAAATATCACTGCGACAATAGAACAGCATTTACCGTGATGTGAAGACAAAAGTCTAAAAACTAAATTAAAATTAAATTTTATTTGTTGCTAAAACCTAAGGATAACAAAAAGCAAAAACAAATATATGTAAGGATTAATAAAGAGAACAACGACAAAAAGTTTTTGGTTGTGAGTGGATTTCGTCTAACCAAATTAATATTGAAAATTTATGAATATTCATTATATGAAGTTGAAACTGTACAAAACATAAAAAGCGATCCAGTAGCTTCTGCTTTGCATTCTGTTAGCGACTAATTTAGTTTTGTTTTCTTAAAAAAAAAAAAAAATTAACGTAAAAATTTGTAAATAGTTTTGCCTTTTTGATAAATTTAGGAATTCAAATATAAGTAAATTTAAACCGGTTTAAAGTTTCTCATCTGGTTACAATTGACTTTATTTATCATTTAATACTTTAAATATAGGTATGGTTATTTTTAACAATGTTATGGTTATATTCGACAAAAATATGGTTGCACCAACCATACTATTTTGTAAAATAGTAATAATATGATTTTGTTCCAGCTATAATTCAAATATGAAATAATACGTACAACATAGGTATGATTATATTTAACAATGCTATGATTGTATACGATAAAAATATGGTTGCGCCAACCATATTGTTTTGTACAATTTTATCATATTTTTTACTCGTATTTATGTACTGTGTGTAGACCCTACACCCTGTAGAAACTCATTATATTTGTAAAATGTTTTAAGTTACGAAGTGTGGCCAAAGAATGTATAATAATTATTTCCGACTCAAAAATATCGTGTAATCACAATATATTATTTCAGTTTGTGTTATTTACTTTTATTTAAATAACAAAAAATTCTATCATGACCCCAGAAGGCGTTAAATGCTACCAGCTATAAAACCAGGTGTATAATTACCATCATTATTTTTATTTCAACATTATTAGGTTTATGACAAAACATTATATAAAAACTTTTACTGTAATTGGCTCTGACCAGAGTTTAAGTAACAAAGGAACTAAAGATTAAAAATAACACAACAGCAAGTAGCAGAAAAATTTAATAAAACAAGTATCTGTTGCAATAAAAATATCACAAAGACTATGCTGCCATATTATATCAATGTTCATTAGTAAAATCCCAAAAAACAGTAACAAAAAAAAAAAAAAAAAATTATAAAGACAAAATCAACCAACCATAGAATCGTCTGCCATCAAACCAGTTCGTCCAAACATTTTGTTAAAATGAATTCTATTGTCTTATGGTTTTCTTTGGCTATCGGTGTTGTTGTTGTTTTTTCTCTTCTGTTATTGTTATTATTTATAAAAGCCCATTTGAATGTGTGGTTTACCATGTAATTATGTATGTATGTATGTATGTATGAATGTATGTATGTATGTATTTATGTATATATGTATGCATATATTCGTACGTGTGGTTATGTAGAAACAAAATTAAAACAAAAGTCGACTTGCCATAATTGAATGACAAAAGATATTGGTTAAGGATAAGATTACATAAAAACACTGATGCCTGTTGGTGAGCCTATAAACAAGAGATTTGACCGTGAGCTTCAAGAAATTAAAAAAAAAAAAAAAAGATTTTATATTTCAAATTTGTGTCAAGATTTGCGGCATCAAAGCTTGTAGTTACTTTATTTTTTATTAAAAATGCAAAACTGATTATCAGTTTTTAAATCCTATGAAAAAAAAAACAAAATACAAAATAATTTGTTGTTTGAAAATAAATATTTTAAAGGACTTTAGAACAGAAAACTTTAGTATTAATTTTACAAAAATCAAATAAATCTAGAAATTTAAAATTAGAAATTCTGTAAAATGAAAAAAAAATGCTAGAAAGGCCCATTACAGAGCAGTTAGGCAGGCATAGGGTCATTGTATATGAAACAAAAATTTTCAGATTCAAAAGATAAAGCCACATATATGCATCAAGTTACATGGGGATATCCTTTAATTTCTAGGTTCAAATTGTTTTAGCGGATACAAAAGTTCAAATTCTGTGTAACGTTCAACAAGACCTTTAGGAACATCCTTATATTTTTTTAAATTTATTATACCCTTCCCTACAAAAAGTGTAAGAAGGGTATATATAAGTTTTCCATTCCTTCTATTCTACAATATCAATTTTCGCCCCTAAAAACTATATATTCTCGAATAAGCGACGTCCGTCTGTCCACCCGTGTTAGTGTTGAAATCAAGTTTGCAAAGGCACTAGATTAGCTAGAATAAAAATAAATATGTCAATCGATCAGATATAGTGTCGAAAGAGGTGCTATTGGAAATCAGCATGATCGGTCCATGTCCTTCGAGGCAGCAGGCAAAACACCACGCCTACCTCTAATTTTTTTTATGTCATTTGGAACAATAAAGTAACTCCAATCAAAAAAATAAATATAAGGAGCGATAGAAAATTAAAAAATTAGAAAAAAACATCAAGTGAAAAAATTGGCGCTCGCCTATATTTACCGAGTTATGGGGCTCTGAAATTTTAAAATATTTTAAAATATCAATATGGATATCATTTTAAAGCTTTTGAAGAGATCTTTAAGAAAAAACTAAAATTTTTTAAAAATGCTTAACCCATTAATAGCCCCCACCCACATTCTACCACAGCTAAACAATTTTTGGTTTCTCTTTTGAATTGTGTTTTTAGGAGGTTTAAGGTGCTCTTTTCCTTCATTCGCCTTTCAAACAATTCAATCAGGGCGGGCTGTTTAATAATAGTATTTATTTCTATCCGAATATTTGTTTGGGTTGGAAGTCTGATGTCCTTTTTACAAACATACATGATCACCATTGGTCTTGGTTTCATTTTAGCTCACCTGTATTAATTTATGATTTGCTGTTGTTGCCTTTCATATTCATCACTAAGCTGTGAGTACATTTTAATATTTCAATAGCCAAAATACCACTTTGGGTTTCCTAACAAGGATCTTCCTTAAAACTATTCGAGTATGTTAATCGGAGGCGACTACTTTTTTTTGGTTAATTGGATGTCCTTTTGCTTTCAAGACTATGGGAGAAGCAACCGGTATCCAGTTCTCCCGGTTATACTATTCTCCAGTGGAATCGCCACTTTCAAGCAATTAGAATCCCATAGCAAATTATATGCTGTTTAACTTTCTTTATAAAAATTTTATTTTGGTGGATTGTTTCTCAGACCATCCGCTTTAGGCATCTGTTGGTGGATTTCGTTAAAAAATGTATACACTTGCACCGTCGTCCTACGCTAGAGTTCGACACCACAGTGAATATAAAGCTATTTTTAATCAAAAGGTCATTTTGTATCTGGAGCTGGCGCTATAGTTTCTCTCAAGTATGCGCTCTATAACGTTTGATGTTCTACCAACACAAGGGATACTTTTGAGCATATTACCTTTCTTTGCCAGTTAAGAGTTAATTTCTTGTACCATCCTCATGGAAATAAATCTGTTTGAATTTATTTTAATTTATTACATTAATTAATCACAATTTATTTTGCCCACTGTTGCTAACAAATATTTTGGATATTCAAGTAAATATTTAAGAATTTTGTCACCCTCCCAAAATAATAACAAATACAAAAGCATATCTTCATTATGGGAAATCAACAACAAAGAAAACGGATTGCTAACAATTTATATATGAAAATATAAAAGTAAAATAACAACAACAACAATTATATAAAGATACAAATATAAAAGAAATTTATTTAGTTACATTGTTCACAAATAAACTGTTAAATATGTTTCCTTTTTGTCTTTATTTTGGGGGGAAGAATAGTAGACAAATGTTTAAAAACAATACATAAAAATAATATCTTTAAATATTTTACTTGCTGTTTGACCGTTTGTTTGTTTGTTTGTCCGTGTACTCTAACAGTTAACGAACGGCTTGACATTAAAACGTATTGTTTTGTTGTTTTTAGTTTCTCATATTACTTTATTTAAACATTATGAATGAAATGAAGGCCTAGAGGATGATATAAAATAAATAACAATAGAAATAAAAGATATAAAATATTGCATTATTAATTTATTGTTTCAAATGTAAAACAAAAGGAAAGTTTTTGGCCAAAAAATTAGGTTTCGAAATTACAACTGGAGAGATATAAATAATTCTATTATAACATGTCCTAAATAGCAGCAGGTTAAGAAATCTTTTTTTTTTTTTTTTCAAATTCTTGTCCAATAATTTTAAATATTACCAAAAGTTGGCAACACTCAAATAATATGGACAGATGCTTTTAATTTCAGCTTACCACATCAGAGATGAAGGACAACTTATAGTATTAATTAAGACCATTATAATTTTAAAATTTAAGATATAAAAAATTACTATATGTATAGGCCAGGGTTTGAAAACAAACAAAACGTTTCGTGAACGTTTTAACAAGGACAAAATATTTTTTTAAATTTTTTTAATTCGTTTTGTAAATGAGCAAAACCTGTAGAAATGCTCTCATAATGCAAAGACGAAGAGCGCAAACCAAAAAAAAAAAAAAAAAAAATACTTTTCGCTCATTTACTTGCCCTGATATACGAATACAACCCTACAATTGTTTTGTTTATTTCCCTAAGAAATAAGTGTTTCATTTTAAGGGCTAATGCATTCTCTATTATAATGAGCAAATCCATCAGCAAACGTTTGCGAAACGTTTTTTCGTAAAACTTTCAAACGTTTCGTTTCTTTTATTTTCGTACCCTAGCTTAGGCGGTAGATATATAATAAATAAAAGCAAACCAAAAATAAGTAAAGCAAGATTGATGTGTTTGTAACATTACATCTGGAGTAAATACGTTCAGAAGAGAAGGAAAGAGAGAACCGTGGGTGTGAAGATACAGAGAAGGTCCGAAAATTGCATAGAAGACCACGCTAAATAAGGCTAGTAAGCCAAAGTGTGTGCTGATCCCGTTGACTAAATCACAATGTCCGGTTGTGGGCCAGTAAAACACCCGCTGGACGACAAAAAGGAATTTATCCTACCTTGACCTAGTGATGATATGCTAAACAGGCCCTCGTAGTACCACTGACCGAGGTATTTCTGCCGCATATAACTCAGTGCGGGGCACATACAGAGGAGGTGTTCCACCGTCTCCTCTTCCTCCTCGACCAGATAACTTCTGCAGAAGTCATTAAATGGTAGACCCATTCTCCCAGCATGGGCCTCGATTAGACAGTGTCCAGTAATAGCAGCCACCAACTCACGCAGTCGACCCCTCGCTAACTGCAGTAGTGCAACCGCCCTGCCCCGAACCAAAGAGGGCCAGATTGTTCTAGCGCTCAAAACTGTCGACACGTTAGACCATCTGATCTGGCCAGCCCATAGAGAGCAGCGTCGATGCGCTGTCCGCAAGCAGAGAAAGGTATGCTCCAGAAGGTGTCAATGGCATAGTCGTCAAGAATTGTGCCCTTCTTTGCTAGTTCGTCTTCAAGATGGTTGCCCTAATCAGTCTCATGTCACCTCACCAGTCACCCTAAGACTGTCGAAACCTCCGCCATCGCGTTAAGGGATGTTCGGCATTCAGAGTCAAGCTTAGATGTGATAAACACACTTTTAAGGGACATAATGGCGGCTTTGCTGTCGGTACAGACGAAAATATCCCCAATGGATATGTTATAGTACCTCAACCTGCACGCCATTCTTCTAATAGCAGATATTTCCGCCTGTAAAACATTACAGTTATTTGGGAGTCTAAAAATCATCCTTATCTCCAATTCCTTAATATAGACCCCAAAAAGTACAAGAACAAATTCTTAAAGCTTTAAATTTTGATATTTTTAGTTAAATTGAGCCTGACAACTCAGGAGAACCTCCACTCGGTGATGATCTGTATGGCTGCAGTTTCAAACTAAATCGTTAAGAGTTTGCATTTATAGCAAGCTATGCTGTTTGTAGCGTATTTATAGGTCAGATAAGAAGTAAAAAACTTCCACCCATGGCCGTTTGGTGTTTATTGAAATGACAATCTTTGATGCCAGCGAAAGAAAAATAATGTTTTATCAGGTTTTAAGAATAAAATTTATAATTTAGTATTAATTAAGTCTCAATAAGATTTGTTACCCTCTAATTTACATTTTTTTTTTGGCACGATCATAAACAATATAAGTTTCATTGCAAATTTTCTTGCAAAAAGCCCATTATGTGAAGGAAGAAACATCTGTATCAAAATTTGCTGGGCACTAGGCATGAATATAAAATGTTTATTAGGTATTAAGGATAGATTTTAAAACGGAGTAGATTTTAAAATACCATAGAAATCTAGATTTAACGGCGACACAATATTTCCCTGAAGGCCTTCAGTCGTTCAACACAACTTTTATGCCAACACATCAATAACAATTCAAAACACCATAAAATAAATAGACTTTAAATTGTCCTTCTTTGTTTTATTATATTCATGTGAGCTTGTGTGTATGCGTGTGTGTGTGTGTGTCTGCCTTTGTATATTGGTTAAACAGAGATACATTTGTAGAATATTGTCGTTACTTGTGGTTGTTATTGGTGTCATTAAAATTATTTGTTAAATTCAATTGTTATTTTATTGAGCAAGATGGTCAATAATTTTACAAAAGTGGTTTCATTTTTGGTTCTTAAAATAATGATAATTTGCAGACTGTTGTATTTCAAATTAGAAATTGTGTATAAATGGCAGAAGGTTTGTTGGTCCGATTTCAAATTTAATTGGTTTTGATAATCGTTTCTTTGTATTTTGTCTTTTATTGCGGTAATTATTGTTTAATGTTGCCAAATATTTAAAAAAAGAATTGTTGTTGTTGTTTCATAAGCAGTTAAGGATGTCTTTGGCAATGTTAAATATTTACCCAAATAATTGTTTGAAAGTAAGATTGTTGCCATGTATAAGATCAAACTAAATTTTAGGAATCAGTTTAAAAAGGGTAAATTGTAATGCCAGAATCTGTTTTTTTGCTCTTGGACTCTGTATTTGTAACTGTAATAACTAGATAGTTTAAAGTTTGAAGAAAGCTGTAACAACAAGTAGTTCAAATTTACTTTCATATATTTATTCATTGCTCGTAGCCAGAGGCAGAATATGTAGTACTATGCCCCTATTAATGAGAATCTTAGAAACATAAAAGAAATAAGTAAAGGGTATCCCGCACAAGACGTGAATTTTGTTTACATAAGCTTAGGTTTTACCCAGAGTAAATACCCTTTACAAGCAAAAGTACAAAACTTACACGGATAAATACCTTTTATGACCAGAGTTGTAAAAAATAAAAATAAAACAAAAAGGGTGCCCCAAAAAAAAGACTTCATTTAACGTATACTGGCATATTTTAAAAACTGCAAGAGGCAGACCAATGAAATTATAAAATCTGAATCAATGCAACCTTGTATTAAAAAATAAATATTGAATTAAGACTTAAAGGGTGCCCCACAAGAGACACGCCTTTTAAACTTACACTGAATAAATACCCCTGAAATTAAAGGTGTAAAAATAAAATTGTGCATTTTTTTAAAGGATGTCCCAACAGAAGATCCAAATTTGAAGTATATTGTTTTACTACTTGAACAGTGACATGCAGAAACCTTAAATTCGACATAACATATAATAACAAAATAAAATTAAAAGGGTGGCCCCAACATGGTACAAAACACTTTATGCCTGAATTATTAAAAAGGGTGTGACCAGAAACTTCAGTATGGCACTAATTAAACAAGAAAATTATATTTCATGTATAAAAACCCGGCAATAATTAAATTAGAAAAATTATGTCTTAAATCAACATAGTCTTAACGTTCAAAATTATAAGTTAAAGGGTGTACCAATAGTAAATTTAATTTGATATGTGTGGCCAAACTTTTTAATCGTTATAGACAGACAGCTAAAATTTACAAGGAAGCTGCATTAATAACAACAAGAATACAATTCGAATTTATAAATTAAAGGGTGTTCCAATACATTGACCTATATGGGCCTATCTTTTAAACCGTAAAAGACAAACGCTTGAAAATTGCACTGTATGTCGATTGCAATGACCGTAGCAAGCATTAATATTTAAAATTTTAAATTAAAGGGTGCCCCAATAGTTTACTTGCTATGATGTATATGACCATACTTTTGAAAAGTTGTAGACAAAGTGTTGAAATTTACAATAAACCTGTAATGCTAACTCTAAAATTTGCTAAGTATAAAATTTGAATTTGTGAATTAAAGGGTGCCCCAATAGTTGCTCTTTTTAATGTATGCTGCCAAAAAAGTTGTAGACAGCACGCAAAAAGTTTAAAAATGAAATATAAAGGTGTCCCAATAATTAATATAATTTGATTTACATACTTATGTGGCCATATTTTGGAACCGTTGTAGGCAGACAGGTGAAATTTGTTTTGAAGTAGATTTATTTTTGTCAGAATAATTAAGATTCTAGTAACTCAATCAAAAGTTATTAAAGGCTTAATGTGTTCGAAAACTAAACGAATATTTCTTTTTTTTTATTTGTTCCTTATTTTTTAATTTCTTCTTCTTCATCTTATAATTTCATGGAGTATACAGATTACGTTTCTAAAAACATTAATACATTTTTGATTAAAATAATAAAGTGTTTCTTGCATTTTTCTTTAATATGTTTAATGACTGAATATAGATTACAAATTGCTTTAGTATGTCAGAATTTACGTATTCAAAATTGCTTATAAGCTAAAAGTAATTCCTCAATAATCTTAAAATGAATTGTAGCGAAGAATTTGGTAAGAAAAAATAAAATAAGAAAAGTCATAAAATTTAATCCTGAAAAAAAAATAAAAGAGAAAAGTTGTTAACACATGTTAATTTTTAAGCATTATTTTGTTTACTATTTGATATCAAGAGATCCATATAAATACATAAATTTGTATACATGTACATACATACATATATACATACGTATTAATATATGTATGCATTTTTTCCAAGAATCAAAATTCTACTCTTGTATTATTTTTATTCAACTTTTGTTAAGCTGTTTTTCTTTTTTTGCTTATAAATATATTCGTTTTTATTTAATGCAAAAAAAAAAAAAAAAAGACAAGACAACAGGAAGAGAGGGATGTAAGAAGAAGAATAATTTTTAGTAATAAAAATAAATTTCATAAAAAATAAAAACGAAAAGCAAAAACTAATGCCAATGCAAACAAAACAAAAAAAAAAAAACGAATAAACAAGAACTTGCAAAACATATCGTGCAAACAAATGAATTCATACACTCACTCTAGATACTATTCATAAAAGCAAATTTATATATTTATATTTACACACACAAATTCATACTCGTATGCAAATTTTAACTAATACTTTTATACTTATGCATACATTCAACTACATTAACACAATATTGACATGAGTTTTTTTTTCATTTGTTCCTTTTTGTATATGTTATTATTAATATTTGAAAAGTTTTTAAGTACGTGAGTGTAGTGGTATTTTTTTTTTTGTATGAAGTATTTAGTTATTAAAAATTGTTCGCTTTAAATCTGGATGAAAAGAAGTATTATTAATTTTTAGCAAATTTTCTTAAAGCTTCGTGGCTTATTCTTTTAAAGAGCATTCTGGATGTTTAATTTTTTAAAAATATTTTAATCTGCAAAATGTTGTCTGTTACTCAGAAAATAATTAAAACAGCGCAATCGTGGCGATACAATATGTGATACAGATTAACGTCTGTACCTGGCCGTAAGGGTCCTATCCTGGCAGTGGTATTACAACTGACTGAAATATAATGCGTCGTTTAGTGCCTTTTACTGGCGCAGCCAACGAAGTTGCAAATCCAACAACATGGGTTTCGCGACCATGAACTGCCTATTACTTCAGGTTTTAAGACTATCCAACCCCGTCTGTTGAGAGTGCAACAGCACACTTCGGTCTATTCCGCAGCGTCCCTGCAGACATATATCTAAACCACATCCACTACGTGTATCCCGAAGGAACCTCACCAACAACCAGCTACAGAGATAATCGGATCTCTGTATGAACTACCTGTCTCCGTTGTGCCAGTAAAATTAGGGATACTTTTCGGTCCTTCGACAAGCGCCCAACTTGCCTATCCAGAGGGACTGCTTCCCCCAATGGCCTTAAAACACTTCGTATGAACCTAGGTTAGCTTAGCCAGTCTCTTAGTGCCCCCGGCGGGACGTGACGGTCAAATATATGGGGTATTTAAAGAAAAAGAAAAGAATATTTTTCAGTTAAGATTCCATCCAATTGAGGTCCCGCTAAAGTTCTTTACAGCTCGATGGTGATGGTGTACCAACAATCGCGGCGGCCTAGTTTTAAAAAAAGTAAGCATCAGTGACTCCAATGACCCTTGAAAAGCCAGTTAATTTTCAATTCAAGCCAAAAATAATCTTATCACTGAATAGAATCCATTACTTAGGTCCTACCCAGAACTAAGATTTGCAGCAGCAATTATTTCTTTCAAACGCACTGTTTGAGCGCTTTAAGGTAGCGTAATATTTCTAAAGTATATATGGTGCGATACACATCGTCTGTGAGTTGCTTGGTGGAGTTCTCGATCGGAATCACGGCTGTTGAGTGTATTTACACAATTTAACAGCACTATTAGTGCACTAGTCAAACACAGTTTAATAGAAAACCGAATTGAGCACAACTTATAACCGGGGTGCCATATCAATTTTTGGGACAGTTTACAACTCTTGTTAGAAAACTGCGGTGTTGGCAGTTAATTCTCTTAACGCTTAATTTAAAAATGTTTGCATTTTGCCTTAGAAAAAAAAACGAAGATTAACGGATCTTTTAGCCTTTTTTTATGTTCAAAATATCCGCAATGTATTTTTTGTTATATTACATTTTTATATACTCGTTGGGTTCTTTTAATTGGAAAGTTAAACAAAATTGGAATTTTTTTCTGCGATTTCAATTAATTGGTGTTATGACATCTATATCATTATATAAACAATATGTTTTCTAAATGCTGCCATATAGCTCAAAATTGCGATTTAGGCGATTAAAAACGTGTAGATTGTTTTACTACATAGAAGAACTGGCAACTTTTTTTCTTTGTTTATTGCTTACAAAAGCTTTTTTTGTACGTGTTGGTGTAGGTCAATAAAAAAAAGAAAAAGTGCAAAAACTGAAGCAAACTCTGTGTGCGCACTGTAAAATTTTCAATATATTTTTTACTTTTTCTAGTTATGCACTTTTTAGGTAGTATTTTTTTAAAGTTGGCTTTATTGACATTAACGAACTAAGAAATTAATAAAGTAAAAAAATAAAGAAAAATTTTACTCAATAATAGGGAAACATATGTAAATTGTATAGTTTCTAAAATTTAAACTAATCCTCGCTACAGTTCTACCTGGTCGGAATTACTAAAATCTATATTAAATAAAAATCGAGTTGCAACTCTACTAGAAATTATTTGTCAGTTAATTTCGTAAATCTTTCGTCACAGTTTATAAGCAACAATAAATGATGAAATTGCGACCGTTGTTTAAATAGATAGTAAAAGGTCCTTCTGGTTAATCTATATATATACATATAAAGTGGGTTGTGACTTTATTACTCAAGAACGGTCAAAACGAATTTAATTAAATTTTTAGAGTATGTTCATATATGATAAAAAAAGCAATTTTAGGAAAGTTTGAAAGATAAATAAGTCCTGATTCATAAGGTCCAAAAGACAGAAGAACTTTTATATCTTCTATATTAATCAAATAAAAAACTTGCTTGGAAGAGTGGTGGTGGGACGATTACTCTTATTGGGGCAGTGAATAGCTAAACGACATATATGAAAGATTGACATTACTGCGACATAAATTCCTTTAAAACAGTAAGCTAACAAGTAAGAGTGCTATATTCGGCTATGCTGAATCTTCACAGTGACAAATTTAAAAAAAGATTTGGTATAAAATTTAGTATTTATATTGATATTTAAAAAAAAAATAAATATTTTAGAGCCGGAAAATATGGGCGAGCACCAACTTTTTTACTTGGTGTTTTTTTCTTTCTTATTTTTTAATTCTCTATCGCCCCATATATTTATTTTTTTAATGGAGTTTTTTTATTGTTCCAAATTACATGAATAATTAAGAGGTAGAAGGCGTGGTGTTTTGCCTGCTGCCGCGAAGGATATGTACCGATCATGCTGATTTCCAATAGCACCTCTTTTGACACTATATAGTATCGATTAACATATTTATTTTACATTCTAGTTTGCCTGGGCGGACAGACGGACATCGCTCAATCGACTTCGCTATACATAAGAAGTCAGAATATATATACTTTATGGGGTCGGAAATGGATATTGTAGAAAATACACACGGAAAGATAAACTTAGATCTACCCTTTTTCCACTTTTTTTAGTGAAGGGTAGAAAAATTAATGAGCGGTCCATGTGCGGTATTAAATACTCTTTGTGTTTGAACCCAATTCACATTTTGTTGATAATTTTTAACAGAAATAATGCAATTATTTGGTAGAACAGGGTTGGCTTTTTTCATAAAAAAAGAAAAAGAAAAAATTTAGAACCAGTGAGACCCTAGTAACTTTTTTGTAACTTGATTAAAAATTACTGTTTATAATTCAAGCTTATATATCCTTAATAACCCTCGTATCTTCATGTATGTAATTTTTTTGCATTTGCCTTCGAGTGCTTATACCCATAGACTGCCACTTTAGTTAATACTTTTGGTTTATTTCAAGTACTTTTGTTTAGTCGAAATAAAATGCTCCCCCTTTTTTGTCATTTGATGATGCTATTGTTGTTGGTAATGTGTATTTCAAATACAGTTGTTATGTAAATGGTTTTAGGAAAAGTACATTTTCAATTTCAATTTTTTATTCTTTTTATTCGAAGCCGAATTTAATCCTCACTTAACGACTGTCTATGTAAATTAATACACAAGTAGCAAACAGAAGGCCTTAATTTTTGGGAATATTCTGCGAGACTTTTTTTTTGCTTAGAAACTGAACACTTTATTACTTTGGAAGGGAAACCTTTTCAATCAAAAATGATTTTTAGTCTGCAAGAATTGCTTTTAGTTTATGTTGTTCCAGAATATTTTAATTTTTGCTCTCTAATTATGGTAATAAATTCAAACAAAATTTGCGGAAAATTTTACCCTGTATTTTGAAAAAAAATAGACCAGGTTATCGAAAAATCAAAAAATTTTAATTTTAAAATGCTTAAAACACAATAATATTAAAACATAAACATGCGTATTAAACTACCGTTTTGTAGGTATTCACGAGGCCTTTAGGACCATGTGTTATTTAAAAAAAAGACCGGACAAAAAATAAAGAAAGAAAAATTAAAGAACGAAAAATTGGAGAAAAGCTTTAGAAAAATATTCAGGTACGAGTTACCCAAATTTGAGACCACATAGACCCATCCCTGAAAAGTGAATAGTACCCAGCTTTAAAACTTAAACTTATGTGCTCCTCTGCTATGCTTGAGCCATTCAGCCAAGCCTTTAACAAATGGCTTAATTGTATCAAAAATGTTTTGATTTTGCCCCACTGTGCACTATGAATTAGAATTCTATTAAGGGCTTTCTATATAACTGCTTAAGTGTAATTGCGGTCATCAGCATACTTAAAAATTAAAAATAAAATTTTCCTAATTGAAGTTCCCGATAAGAAGTAAAACGCTTAAAACAGAATTGGATGTCGGAAATTGCTTTTAATCCGCAAGAATAATGTCACACATTTACTCGTTAAAGATCATTCGTATATCAGCCGCATCTGCGCTAGAAGGTTTCATCTTCAATTAATGTCCCCAGAATTGCTATCTATCAGTATCTCACAAATTAGACGAGAAATTTTGTCTTTCAAGTAATAAATCTTTTCAGTGAACTTTTGACTTAACATTACACCACCGTTGTTTATCTGCTTTAGTATCTGTCATACGTAAATATTATTAAAAATTTATTTACATGTTATGAGAGCCATAAAAGAAAACTAATACGTCTTGTTAAACAAAACCATAACACTCATTTAAAGAATACTTTTACTAAATAAACATGTTCTCTTTGTTTTACTTTTACAAAAAAAAATCTTTTTCTTTATTCATTTTATATTTAAAACTGACATCAAGTGTAAACACTTTTTTAAAGCTAGTTTGTAAAGATTTACTTTTTTATAATTAAGAGTTCATATTTACTAGCGCTCGTTTTTATTCAAAAAGCCTGCTAAAAGACCTTCAAAGATTTGTATCTTTTGGTGTAAGCAAATGTATAAAAATACATAAAATTTAACCGACTTCGAAAAAAAGAAGGAGGTTCTCATTTCGCCTGAATGTTGCTTTTTTAATGCTAAAAAATTAAAGGGTGTCCTCATAGGTGATTTAAATTGACCTATATGTGCCTAGCTTTTAAGCCGTTATACAGAAATTATTATTATTATTAATTTAATACGTTTTTAGTCATGCTTCGAATAGTTAATATTTGGTGTTTATTTATAATATATATTGCTTAGAAAATGATATCTGGCAACTCTTACATTTCTAAAAAACAAAAACAAAGGGTAATAAAGTTATTTCATGCAAAATGGTGTGTATGTAGAATAATGCGATAACTAGCTAATACAAGTTGAGAAACCTGGTTTGGTGGCATAATATTAGTAGTATAAAGGCAATTAAATGGGAAACAGCAGCACAAATCTTCCGGAGTCCAAATTGTAAAAGAAAAAAACCCATTATTGTGTAAAGCCATGACAGATACTTTGGTAAATGCCTCTATTTAATATAAGAGTAGCAGATAATGATCAAGCTGGCGTAGGGAAGTAACAACATAACACAGTGTAGGTAGATGGAGATAAGTTCATTTAAAGAGACTGGCCAGGATTAAAAATGAAAAAAGATGGTTATATATGCGCTGGCGTCTCTGCGTAGGCAATAGCGTAGTAAATAATCTTGGATGGTTTTTTACTAAACAAGCCATCGATTAGTGTATGCCCCGCCGGAGTGACACGAAAGTCTAGCCTGGATGTAACGCTGCATTTAGAATACCCAATCACTATTTTGTTGCTATTAATTAAATTTGGTTGTGTTTAAAATTCAACAAAATAATTTAATTAAATACAAAAATATTTCATTGCGTTTGTGTGCGTAATAATAATAATGTTACGGTTCTTTTTATTGCAAATACCACTTTGGCTCATTATAAATTCTGTAGTCTTTCTTGTGGCTTTATCTGGCTATACTTCTTAATCCTAAGATCTTGTGAATATTATGGTCTCATATTCACTAATCGTGTGTTATTATTACAAACGCACCCATCCACGCTACACCACTGTATTACTCCGGCGAGACATGAACTACTCGATGCCTTGTTTAGGAACCTTAACCATTCACAGACATCTCCACAACTTGCCTTTTATAGAACCCAGTCATCCCCTTTATCTAATACTCGTAGTCACAACACACGTCTGCTATACGCTGTTATTATGCTGTTACACTTTCTTGCGCTAACCGCTACCGTTTTTCTTCCTTTTTATTATAAAAAGCATCATGACAATTATCTGTTACTCTTATATTAAATTATTCACACAATAATCTTTCACACCTCTCGGCAGGTTTGTACCGGTGTCTCTTAATTTTTAATGACATTATAACAATATTTATTATTATTATTCGAACGCAGCCATTGAGGTTCCTCAGCTTTTGTTAGCTAATTGTGGTATTATTCTACACACACACCATTAGTGGAAGTAATTTATTCACCACGCTCATACGGAAACAACAGGGGTTGCCAGATATTATTTTCGTAATATCTGATAAAATTGCAACAACAACTTATTTATTGTGATTTAAGTATATTTTAAAAGTTCTATAATTTATTACCCATAATTATGTATTCTTATAGAGAATATTAGAGAATATAGTATGTTTGTTGTGACCATGTCATTACCATAATTGCAACGGGCATATATAATTTTGTCACAGTACTCATTTTCAAACCATATAAATATAAATTTTACTAAAAAAAAAAAAAATTAGTCAAAAGAATTTAATTTTCATAAAAAAAAAATCATCAAAAATCGAAAATGATAAAAAATTTAAAATAATTGCGAATTCAAAAGATCACTTAGAAACATATGTAGTTTCGAACCAAACATATTTTCAACCCATAATTATAAAGAAATGAAGTATAAAATAGTAATGATTTTAGTTGAAGCTTTTAATTCAATTTTTAGTTTTTTTTTTAGTGTCTTTATATGATTTGTTGTTATAATTGTTCAAATATATCATATCATATATTAGAGTTACTTCACTGAACTAGATTTGCATGCATATGTGGTGAAGGGTATAAAAGATTCGGCATAGTCAAACAAAGCACTTTTACTTGTTTTGATTTTAAATTGAAACGTATTCTAAAGAATATTCTTATAAAAAGGTTTTGCTAGACTTACTATTTCAAAATTTTTTTTTCATTGTCACACTGTCACAAGACAATCACAACAAACCTAATTTCAGACTTATGCATTAACTTACTGACTAACAGGCTGAACAAATAAATGAGCGTTTAAATTAGAGAATGGCTAAGTGGATGGATGGATGTGTTGTATTAATAAGTGATTGCGTATATGTGTGTGTGTATACTTTGCAAATGTATTTTATTCATTTAGAAAATATGTATGTAACTCGACGTACATAAATGCCTTGAGCGTTGACACATGCCTTTTGGCATTGGCATTTAGAAAACATGTGAAACCAAGAGAAAAGCAAATGAAATAGAAGAAAAATAATAAATAGGAAGAAGAGTCTTTAGTCTGTGGATTTGTGTGTGTAAAAACTTGTAACTACTTAAAAAAATTCATTAAGTTTGTGTGGCTTTTCTTTAGCCTTTCTTTTCTTTTGTTTTATTTTCTTTTTTTCTTCTTTTAATATTATTATTCATTTCATTTCTTAATATAATTCTTTTAAACTTTTCTTTTATTTTTATTGTACTTGAGTGAACAAAAAACATTGTTTTATAAGAATTTTTTTCTCTACACACTTACATATTTAAGTACACATACACATACACACATTTACAAAAAATATCATTTTAAATGCATCTTTGTTGGAGAAAAATTGAAAGTAGACTTGAAAATAAACTGACTGTTGTTATTGAAGATGCGTTAAACAAAATAACATTTTTATTTGCAATTATTGTATGATTTCTTTTTTTTTTGATGCCTTTGTTGTAGTTGTATTTTGTTACTGAGTTGGCTGGCTGAGAATACTTGCCGCTTAATGTGTGCTTGTCTGCCGTTCTCATTGTGTTTTTTTTTTGTGTTTGTATTTGTTGGTGTTTCTTTTTAAATGGAAATGTTTTTTTTTGTTGAATTTTCTCTTTTTTTTTCTTACAAATAGTAGAATTAATTTAATTTCTAAACGATTTTTAATTTTATTTATTTAAGCAGCAGAAATAATGAACAAGAAATATTTCAAGTATTATCTTTGAAAAACATATTTACTTTCCAATAAAAAAAGAAAATCCTTTCAATTCATGTAACAATGGCTGCCTTAAAGCGAATGTTGCAATAAAAAATTTGTCTTTAAGAGTCGTCATGAATAACGTGGTGATGATTTAATGTTAATTGATGTTGAGTAAAGAACTTTTAATAAATTGTTAAATATTCTTTTTCTGTCTTAAGAATTATTTGGTTTTTTTTAACCTTAGAAAATTAGAAAATTTCTGATAATTAACCACTATTTGGTTGGTTAGAGAAAGTTTTCTATACACCACTTAAAGCTCTTTTCTTCTACTTTCTTTATTCGACATCACATTAAATAAATTTTGCTGTAACCAACCATCGCACTATGGGAGAGTTCACCATTTTGTATGCTAAAATTTTAACCAAATGACTGATCTACTTTTTGTATTTTTTTCATACGATATTTATGGAAAATCTTCTTTTTTTAATCCTTAAAATATTTTTTATCACAAACTCTCACAAAGAATATTCTTGGTCACGAAGGCTCAATCACTCTCACAAAAAAAAAAAAAATATTTTTGGCCACGCAGGCTTCCACGTTCTCAATATTTATCAGTATTATTCTTAAGGTACTTTAAAATAATTTTATCTCATACACCCACGAAAAAATGTTTAGTCACGCATGCTCACCCACTCCCAAGAAAAATATTTTTGGTGACACAGGCTACCGCATTCTCAGTAGTACTCAGTCTATTTCTTAAGGTCCTTAAAAATTTATTGTCACATGTTGTCATCAAAAATATTTCTGGTCACGCAAGATCGTGCATTCTCACTAGAAAAAATATTTGGTGATTTACATCAATGAACTTCAATATTTGACCATTTTAAAACCCCTATAAATTCTTTATTCACAATAGAAACAGGATTTTATTTAAGAACTTTGATTTTTGAGTTGCAAATTGTGAACCAAATTTAAATAATAAAAATATGATTAAAACACGTTACATGTTTTCATTTTTTCAATTAAGAGATTTGCAAGAATTTGCAGCTGAAATATAATGCGTATGGAAGAGAACGGATTGACCTAAAGAAGTTAAAGTTTCATACCAAACAACTGTAATAATTAATATTAGCGTCTAAATAAAATTCTAATTCATAATTCTTCTAGTACTTTTTTAGGTCACTTATTTTTTCAATTTATTTGTTACAGAAAAAATTATCGATATTTTACTATATATTAAAAAGAACTCAATTCCGACATTATCTTTCATTTTTATGAAAACACTCAAAAATCATTTTTTCAAAAAAAAAAAAAACAAAATTAAAAAATAAAAAAAGTTGAAAATTTCAGAAGACAATAAACTACTATCAAATAAATAAACCCAAAGCGAATTCATAACAGGTATACTCGCGGCAAAACTAAATACAACACTGCAATAAAAATATGTACATTTTGTTTTTGTACAAATAGTTTTCGGCTGTCGAAAGCAAAGGAGATTATAACTTTTGACACTCAAAGAAGAAAAAATCACAATAGTCACCTGCGCTGTTAAGGCCACCTGTTGTTAATTCGCCTTGAAGTAAACCTAAAACACTTATCCCAAGGCGAATTCATCAATTTTCGTCGAAATGCTAAATGCCAAACTTCATATAAAAAGTATATCTACATCAAGTACATGTAAGTCTACAACGAGAACAACATTAAAACAACAATAGGCATTTTGTTTGTGTAAATCATGTTTTACGTAAAAAAAACAGCAGACTATAGCTCAGAGTAAACTTAAAAATCAATGTGAATTTTCCTTAATTATTATAAAAAAAAAATAACGGAATGACCTTTTAATGACTTTCTATATTAATGTTAAACAAGAATTCAATAAAAGAATGTTTAATGCAATTTGAGCTGGAAAAGTGTAATTTGAAGATTTCGTTTACCATCCCTGATAATACACAATATAAATTGAAAGAAACACGACAACAAACAAGATTAAAAAAAATATAAAAAAAAATTAAACAAATTAGAAAATTGGTATAGGAATCACCTAAAAACTTTAGATGAGTTGCTCGCTCTTTTTTGACTCTTCTACACGATTAAAATAATCGTTTATGCGCCCGTTTAAAAGTCGAAAATGATTGTTTTGTTAGGTGGAAATGGTACCCTTGAAGCGACTCTTCTGAACGAGTCCCTTATGACTCGCGTTTTCGACTCATTTTCGATACTGTTTTGAATTGTGCTTATAATCAAATACGAAACCTTTTCGAGTCGTTTTTTGATCATATTACTAGCCGTATGTGAGTTTTCTTGGAATTATATTATACAGACATTGCATTTTCTCAAAATCAATTATAGCAGATAACATGTTGCTTATTTTTTATTACATTCGTTAGTGTGTTATTTCTAATTTTCTTAAAATTCAAATTTAGAAACATTAATTTAAAAAAAATTTTTTACCTTTATATGTATGTGGTTGCCAGATTTTTAATAAATTATCCCTGAGGAAGTTGGAAAATACCAACGAAACGTCGGATTAATATGAAATAAATAATCTTTTATAATCTTTTATTTACTTAAAAGGAAAGAAATAAATGACCTTGAAAGCCCAAGTATAATTTATATATAATAAATTATAAAAAAACAAAAAAAAATTAATTTTACATTTTCTTTACGAAATGATAAATTTTTAAGAAAAAAAAAAAGATTTGAATAATTTTTTCGCGTTAAATATGTCTCTAAAATAATTCTAAAAACAGTAGAATTTCAAGCATATGCGCTCTGTTTTTATTTGTCAAACAAGTCGTTTACTTTGCGTTTGTCGGAATTATATTCCAGTCTCATTTTAAGCGTACAATTGATTACTCAGTTTTAAGTCACTTTCTTCCATTGCTAATGCTGGTAATACACGACATGTTTTTTACATCTGACATGTCAAATTTCCCACTGTTAAACACATACATGTCGTGTAGGGCTGTTGAAACATTGCTTCTGTAAAATACATGTGAAAAGTCATCTGACAAATTTTCGTTTAGAACGTGTTCTATTTTGATCTGACAAACCATCTGACATCAGCTGTTTTTAAAATTATAAAAAGTATTGCTAAAAACCTATGCCGTATGAAAACAATCAACGGCGGTTGACCATTGGCGGTAGCATTAGCCGGCTGATAGTAATATTCCATATGATCAAAATAAACATTTTTTTAACTATTTGCTAACAATTATGTAAATTCTGTATCATTCAGTGTTGCTAGAGAAAGCCAGGAAAAAGTTACGCTTTTCCTTAAAAAAAAGTTACATCATACAAAATATTCCAAATATTACATAATAAATAAGAAGACAACAAAAATAAAACGAAAAAAAAATGAAAAACGTATTAAAAAAAAATTTGATACCCATGATATTCATGAGGATTTAAATTAGGACTCCATATTAATATTTCGGTATGGAAAAGTGCATTATATTGACATTCAATAAAATTAGTTAGTTAGTACGATTTTTGTAATAAATCCATTTTAACTTTTTCTTTGAAAGATTTAGTTTCGATAAATTTTACTACACTAATAATTTTAAAAATACCGTTTTTAAAGCCAAATTTGAGCCTAATTTGCTTAAAACATCAACGTATTGTTAAATTTTTTAAGCGAAGTAACTGAAGTTGCTAACAATTATTTTCAAAGTTTACACAGAATGCTTAGTTTTTCGCACGAAATGTTGCTCATAATACCTTACCGTCGGGAAGAATTGTTGCAAGTAACATCTTACTGTTTCTAAACATGAACCAAGAAACATTTTGTGATTTCTCACGAATTGAACTGCAGCAAAGTTTGTTTTTGCTTATTTCAAGCTAATTTTTTTTATATGGAATTTTAAATGCATTTGCAAGGTAACCTTTGTTATTAAAATCGAATTATATTGTTAAGAAAGGTCGATATCTTAAAAGAGATTCTTACCTCAAATAATGAAACAAGTACTCTTTCAGTTTTATTAGCTTATTTAGTGTCTTTACCAAAATTTACGAAAATTTGGCCTAATATAATAAAATTATACATGTTACGTGGAGCCTTCAAAAGTTACAAAAATGTAAAAAGTGTAACCAAACGGCAACAGTGGTATAATTATTTAATGTAAACTGATCTTGTTTATATTTAGAGTAAAATAAAATTATTAAAATTGACAAGTCTTCAGTAATTCCGTAACGCAGGCAAAAATATTTAAAGACGACTACAAGCCATTTTGAAACCGGACGGCTTGGATATCTCTACAGTGAAAAAAAGCGCATTTGAACAGCTGTTGCAAGCAAATAATAATTATGTCAGACGTAATTATACATGTACGTTTGCGACCAAATATTAAAAGTCTTCTGTAAAATACCAATTTTGACACACATGCAGAATTACATATGACAAACACAGATAAAAAGTCAGATGTAAAAAACATGTCGTGTATGACCAGCTTAAATAATACAGGCGGTCTTAATGGCGAATTCATTCATTTTTGCCGTAAACGCTAAATGTTAAACACCATATAAAAAATTTATACCGTACCACGTGTATTATTTCACCATGCGTTGTTCATGTCAAATTATAAGGTGGTAGCGATAGCGAATTAATTGACTTTCGCCAGTAGTGTAATTGTCAAATTCCATATATAAAAAATCTGTTTACTATTTTTTTATATGTAGTTTGACATTCATGCTAACGGCGAAAATAAGCGAATTCGCCATTGCTACCACCTTATAATTTATTCGCCTTGGTTCATGTATAAAAACTTTGTATAATTTTGTATATGGTATTTGACATTTAGCGTTGATTGATTCGCCTTGACTTATGTCAAACTTTGAGTAAAAATTTTACAAAAATCGAAAAATTAAACTTTTACAAAATATCCAGAATTTGCAATAAACTCGATTATTAAAGAAAAAATAAAAATTTAAAATGAAAATAAAAATAAAAAATATTTCTAAGAAATCAAAAATTATAAACAAAAGATAAAATAGAATTAAAAAAAATCAGTAATTCATAAATTTTTTTTATAAACTGAAAATAAAAAAATTAATCCATGGAATACAACCGCTTATAAAAAAATCACTTCAATTTAGATTTTTTAACATTAAACTCTAGTCGGCTAATTATTTAGATCTCCAACTCTTAAGTTAAACCTTGCGAGATCGAATAGAAAAATAAGTAGCTAAATTGAAGTAGGATTTTCGGTGTCCAACACCTTTTATCAACATCTGACTACTTGCCGATTTCTGAGAATTGATTTTAAATCAATTAATTAGATTCAAAACTTTGCAGAAATCCAATTTGCTTAAAATTCTTACGATTTTCATCACATCATTCACCTTGTTTACCTGTCTAACGAAGTATAAATTGAAAAAAGAAATTTGTGATGAATTTCTATGTTTGTAACCTTTAGCTTCAGCAAATTAAGGATGTTGGTTTTGTTTTTGTTGTGAAAAATAAACACTAAAATAAAGTGTGTTATTTTGTTTGAGTTAAAAAGATTTCTAAAGAATAAAAGTAAAAGAGTGTTTCCTAAGTTTTCTTTAATAATTGATATTGACACCTTCACTTTCACACACACACAATTGGTGGCTTAGTGCATGTGTGCGTGTTCGTGCTTTGGCATGTATGAATGTTTGTTAGAAGACTCATAAGAATTTACTTTTTATCATTTTTAAACATCAATGAAGGTAAAGAAAAAACAAAGATGTGTTTGCATTTGAAATATGTTTGATGTTAAAAAGGGTAAAAATAAATGTATGTACGTGTGTATGTATATTATTAGTGTCTTTATATATATACTAAAATATGTATTTGTGTATTCTTGTGCATGTGTGTATGCATTTGTTAACAATGAAAGCAAAACAGAATTAAAATCAAGAAATGGAACTAAAATAAATAAAATGAAAAGAAAAATTAAATAAAATAAAATCCCATCAAAAATTTTGTTTGATGTTTTCGTTTTTAAATGAGTTCAACAACTGAAACAAATATTGACTTTTGAGATTGACAAATAACAATGTTTAAACAAAAACACACACGCACACATACACGCATTAACTTGAATACGTTTTAACACTTACACAGTCATTTATTTAAATATCTTGGCCCACTTTTCGCTTACTTTCGTTTTCTACATCATTTTAAAAAGAAAAGAGAGAAAAAACTTTCAACATTTGATTTTCGAAATATGTATGTTGAGGTTACTTTACAACCATTTGAATGCTCCCCCCTTTGCGCTCCCCCTTTACTTTATTGGCACGAAAAATAAAGCTACTTAATTATATTTCAAATGTCGTCTTTATTTCAAATAATTGTGGAAATGTGGAATTGAAAAGTTTCAAAAGGTTTCAAAAATAAAAAGCCTGTCAAAGAATGGAATAGGAATGACAATTTGAATAATTTACTTTGTGTAAATGTATTGTATGGGTTAAATGCTATGGCTATGGCTACGTCATAGAAAAAGTGTTATTTTACGCACACAAACATAAACACACAATAAGTCAAGAATCACTTCATGCGAGGACTATCGTGTTGAAATAGACTCTACAAGAAATTAATTTATTCTTTAATTTAGACAAAATTATGATTGAGTGATATATTTTAGCAGATGATGAGAAAAAGTTGCGAGGATGAGTAACACAGTGGTCGAACTTAACAATTGGTTACATTCTAAATGGTGAAGAATGTGTATTGCCCAAGTATTTTTGTTGACATCCAATTTTAAGTGGCCCATTAACCAGGCAGAGTGTATTTTAAAAAAGAAAACAAATGAAAGAGAAATCTTCTTGTAAATTTAATTAAGCTGTAATCGTACTCACACAAGTGTACCTTGCATGAACCAAAGAATAAATTTGTAATCTTAATTTTTAAAATAAACTAATCACTTAACTATTGGGGCAATACATACTCTACAGTTTTGTGAAGTAACTCTAATCAAAAAAAAAAAAAAAAAAAAAAAAAAAAAAATATATATAAAAACAAAAAAAAAAACAAAAAAGAAAAAAAGTTAAGTACTAAATATCATTTTACATAAAAATGTCATCTGCTCCTAATGGGTTCAGCATTTTTTAAAAATTTATTATTTACTTAAAGATCTCTTCAAAAGCTTTTAAATGATACCCCGTAACTCAAAAAAGAATATGGGTGAGCACCAATTTTTTCAGCTAATGTTTTTTTTTTTCTTATTTTTTAATTCTCTATCGCCCCATACATTTTTTGATTAGAGTTACTTCATTGTTTCATAGGATATTTAAAAATTAGAGGCAGGTGTTTAGCCCTCTGATTCAAACGACATGAACCTATCTTGCTGATTTTCAAAGCAAAATTTTTGGAAACTATGTCTGTTCAGTTGGCGTAATTAAATTTTCTCTAGCTTATCTAGTGCTTTAGTAAAACCTGAATACGGGCGGAAATCGCTCGATCGACTTTGCTTTAATAAGAACTCAGAATGGAAAGACGAACTTAGATGTACCATTTCTGTGGTAAAGGGTATAAAAATAAGGCCCTATAAGTGAAAATCACTTTACTATTATGACATCCTTTATTTAATGTTTTTCTACTTGTTCTTATAGCAAAACATCCTTTGTGAAAATTTTACATTTCTCCCTATAACGGCTTAAAGGAAAAGGCCATATTTGTCGATATTGGGGTCTCTATAGAAATACTCTTTAAGTTCAAAATTCTTTAGTCCCACTTATTTTTATAGCGGAGATATATGTTTATACTCCGACTGCCTGTAATGTTTGAATATAACGTTGTAAATTTCAAGCAAATTTCAAGTAAATTTCAAACAAATTTCATAAAATAACATTAACTACTGTAACACCCTTTAATTTATAATTTTAAATATTTATAATTATTATTACACCAGATGAAGTAGTAGACATTTTTTCTAATTTTTAAGTTATTGTTTATAAAGTTTAAAAAAATAGCGCCACATAAGCCAAATTACATTAATTATGGGAATACCCTTTATTTAATGTCTTAATTCAAATTGCACAATTGTTGTTATAGCGGATACTGCAATGCAGGTTCTTTGTAAATTTCTGCTTACTGTCTATAACTGTCTAAAAGTTCTGTCACATACACCAAATTATATCTACTATTGGCACACCCTTTACTTTCTAATTCCAAACTTTATACTTTTAGTTATAGCGAGCTTAGCAAAATAGGTTCTTTCTAAATTTCAACTGTCTGTTCTTTCTAAATTTCAAGTGGTTAAAAGTATGCCAATACACATTAAATAAATGAGCTATTGGGACACCCTTTATTTTATAAGTTTTAAAATTTGTACTTGTTATTATTACTGCTATAGTTCAATCTTGAAGCGTTTGTCTATAACGGTTCAAAGATAGCTACATACAAGTCAAGTAGATGAAGTAAAATCTATGAGGACACCCTGTAATTTTTAGATTAATTATTCTTCTTTTAAGTCGGTTAAAAAAAAATGGCTTAATATTAAAGAATTTTCCAAAATATTTTAAAAGGATTATGAGATGATGACTAGTCATTGTAAGGACGTTAATTAAGTTTCTTGCTTAAATATCCAATTAAAGTTATAAATATTATTGGAAAAACAAAGAAAATTTTCTTTATATGTTCCACTTTCTCTTGATACACCAGATAATTTAGTTGGCACCCTCGCATTCTGGTTGAATTACATGACAGTTTTTGCGATTTTATTTTGTTTTTATGACTGACTATTTCTGGCAGACAATTTAACTGGACTGAACTGAACCGAAATGAACTGAACTGAACTCTTTCAACTCAATCCAACTGAACGTAACTTTGAACTTTGCTTTGACACATTCATTCTAATCCAATATACTCAAAGCAACTCATTATGAATTATGGGAGAAATCCTTTTAGCGCTTGTTTGTGTTTGTTTGTGTGTGTATGTTTTTTATTTTAAAATACATTAAAAAGTCTTGACATGATGTTGTTTTTTCTCATTTTGGCATCTTTTTAAAGTCATAAAATTAATTAGTGTTTTGTATGCTGTCAATTAATGCTTTGTTCAATTTTATTCAAGCCTTTTTATGTAATTTTTGACAAAAAAAAAAACATAAAAATAAAAACAAATTAAAATTTACAATAAATGGGTTTTAAATGTCTAAAGATGAGATGAAACTTATGTTTATTTTTTATTTTGAATAGAAAAACATATTTATTTATGCAAGAAATTAAACGAAAGTATTTTGACCAAAATATTTGATAAATCACAACATGACGAATTTATAAGAGGTGGCAGCAGCGCTACAACAATACAACAATCGAAAGATAAATAGGCACTTAAGTGTATGGTAAACTTCAAAGTACAAATAGTTACTGCACTCTTTTTTACCATTTTTAATAGCGTTTTTGGTAAGCTTTGTTCTTTAAATCGATTTAAAACTTATGTTACAGTTATTTTTTAAAAAATATTAAAAAAAAGAACTTTTGCAATATAAAGTGATACATTGTTGGCAGATAATTTACATGTAACAATATTAAGCAAAAAATAGTCAGCTGCCACAACGATGCCACCTAGTAAAATTAGTTCACAACTAAAAAAAATTTTTAAGCGAATAATGCTTTGGCCGGTATTGTTTAAATAATATAAAATTAATAATAAACAAATAAAATTGAAGAGTAAAATCCTGCTGCGTCCATTTTATATCGTTGATTTAGATTGTTACTTAACTCAGATCGTTAAAAAGCATTAACCTTCCAAAAATAACGTCCAGACTTTAAGACATTTAAGGGGACCTTGTAACGCCAAAATTCGGTACCCCCGTTTTTGGCTCCACTAAATACATTTTTTTGTAACCTTCTAATATTCTTTTTATATATTTCACTCCTTGTTAAATATTATCATATTCAACATCTTCATTTATTTGTGAATTTTAATAGAATACTGAATATTATCATTTTTTTGTGTATTTAATATTTTATAAATTAGTTTTAAGCTACCTTTAATGTCATTATTAATTTAAAATTTAATTCGTTTTAAAATTAACGGCCTGTTAAAAAATAGCGCCACCTAATTGTTGAAATATTAATTTACATAAAAGAAAACAACTCTACCTTATACAGCTGTGCACACGCAACGCAGCTTGTGTGTGTGTGCCACTGGTCAGTATAAAAGGCAAGTTGTTCATTGAGGACGTTTTTATATCACCAATTGCTGCTTGTATAAATCAGTCACTGTTGCAGTCTCTGTACTGGCTATAGTGGTAGAGACGGGCAATTCCCACATGAGGTTATATCTCCAACTGGTTTTTCCTGCTTTCTGGCAAGAACTGACTATTGTAAGAGCGACACGTCATTCCGACATGAGGTTATATCTCCAGCTGGTGCCGTTCTCTCTGACAAGAATTTGTTTTCGTGTGAGGCTACTGCGTGTGAGAAGAGTACACTCAACCCGGGGTTATACCTCCAACCGGTTGCTCGTGCTCTCTGTGAAGAGCTGCTTGTAGACAACTGTTGTGTGTAACAGTGCTCAGCATTAGCTGAACGTGTGAGACAGTGCCTTGCTGATTTTCTGAGTTCGGTACTACCAAGAGCCGCTCACCACCGGACCAAACTGTTGGCGTTATCATCAACACCCGTGAATGTAATAAAGCGATACGATTTATAACGTAAAGAGAAAGAGAGGTCTTTTTATACACCACTGCATTGTAGCCAGAGTGAGTACTCCGCTGAAGCTACCCCAGCAACCAGCGAAAACGTGTCGTTGCAACCTTAACCCTTTCGGGACGGAGTTTTATTTTGCAAACCAAATTATGTATGGCAAAATTTTTTTCATATTCTAAAAGGTATGATAAAAGTATTATGTTCTCCATACTCAAAAATTTTAAATTCGTCCTTTTTTCCTGGGACATATAATCCCAACAAGTATTTTCATGGGACATAAAACCCCAATCAGTGTTCTCGAAGAGCGATTCGAAATTAAAAAGATAACTAAAATATAAGTATTATTCGATTAAGATAAAAGTTTACATTTATTTTTAACATTTAGGAATGCAATTAGGTATTTATTTGTGGAATGGCCCAAAACACTTGTAACATAAGGCGTTGTTACAACCTGAGCATATCATCTTTGTTCGCTTTTCTATGCCAAGTGAAGAACAGCGGACACAGCGACAACGCTTCTCTTGCTCTACTGGCAATTGGTCTCCAATATTGATGCTATCTGTTTTTGGACGTTTGGGAGTTCTACCTCCCTGGCGATTGCGTTGAAAATAAAGAAAAAAGACAGTTTGAAAATTGCTGGGACGTATTATCCCAGTAGTCCCGAAAGGGTTAAGCAGTCAAGGCCATACCGGGAGATCGCATCAAAGGTAAATGAAAACTGAAGGAAAGAAATTTTGTTCAGAGATCAGGACTATTTTACAATGAACGGGTACGCCAACGCAAGCTCTTTTGACACTATGTCTAATCGATTGGCGTACTAAATTTGCAAGGGCAAACTTGATTTCAACATTAACACGGACGGATAGACGGACATTGCTCAATCGACTTCGCTTTGAATAAGAAGTCAGAATATATACACTTTATGGGGTCGGAAATGGATATAGTAGAATTAAGACACGGTATATAAATAAATAAAATTAAAACTTACAGGTTGTCTCTAATTTTAAACCGACGGTTGGCAGAAATCAAGAACAAAAATATGTGATTCTTTATAACAACTAAAAAAGTCTTTGGATTGGTTACGGACTTGTCTAAGCAAATCAATAGTGAATGGTAAGATGGTTAAATAGATGATGTTTACAATGCACACAACCTAAAGCAGATAGATGTGTAGATTGCTGATGACGTATGTAGCGATCCAGCAAATGCGACATATTTTATTAAAAAAATTATTATGAAAATTTTGAAACATTTTTCGCTCTTAATAAATTTAGAACATAAAATATACGTGAACTTAGGCCGGATTAAAAATAAATTATTTGCTTGTGAAAAATTTTCCCTTAAATGTTTTTTTTCTCATTTTACCTGAAATGTCTATCAAGTCGTTTTAAGCTAAATTATTATAATTTAAAAAAGAAGAATTCGGCAGCATTTTGTTGTTCTTTTGGTTATCTCAGACATCATACAACTCAAAATCAAAACTAAGGGTTAAATGACTGAAATATGACCCTTGAAATTGTAAATATTTTACTCAATTATGGGTTTGAAATAAAAAGATTTTTCTTGTCATTGTTAATTTTAATTTAATTAGTTTGTAAAGAATACAATTTTTCTTTGCTTTAAAAAGGTTCAAATGAAAATATTACTTTTATTTAATATTAATACCAGCACTTTCAAAAAAATATCCCTGAAAAAAAAGCTTTTTCATAATTTAGTTAAGAAGACTTAAGCTCAAAAGAAAAAAGCAGAGAAAAAATTATAAAGACAAGGATGGCAAAATATTTTCAAAGGAAACGTGTAGAAAATAACTGAATTATAATTAGTTGGGCTTGTTAAACAAAAAAGGCAAATCATATGAAAGTGAAATAAATAATCTTATGAAAAAGATCTCAACAGAATTAGAAAGAAAATAAAATATGAGGAGCAAAACTAAATAAAATTGTCATGTGTGTCACGTTGTAACCGGAATGCGAATATTATATTAAATAGAAAGAGGACATTATTAGAATGCAAAAACATCCTTAAAGCAGAAATATTTACATATGAACGTGTGTGTATATGCAAATTTAAATAATATATTTAATCTAATAAAGAAAGATGCTAAACTATTTTTTTAAGATGTCAAAAGGTTCGTTAATATAAAAAAAGTTTCTTAGAAAAAATATGGGAGACACTTCTAACTTATGAAAATATATTTGCAAAAATTCAACATTTAATAAAAAAGTAAATTGAACAACCATTAAATTAACTCGAATAAAAAATATAATTTTTTGGACCGACAAATTTTCAATGTTCCATACCCAAGGGATTTGAGATCCTTCTATTTTTTGTTATAATGTCTGTTCATGTGTTCGTCTGTCACAGCTATCTTTTTCTGAAACCGTAATAGGTAGTCTCTCAAAAAACAAAAAAAAAAATGAAAGGGTGGTCCAAAAGTTACATAAAATTCATAAAAATATTGCAAATATTGTAAACTGTAAGAGACTGAAACGTAAAATTTGTATAGCAACAAGAAGAAACAATTTTATATTAAAGGGTGTCCCAATAGTGACATTATTTTTTTTAACAGAAATAGGCAGCTCCTTTAAGCTTAAGGATTTTTATCACCATTACAAGAAAAAGAAGAAAAAAAATGAAAAATATAAGTAAAATATAGAGGGTGTGCCTTTAGTAACATGTTTTACCGTATATGGATTTAGTATTTCAACCACAATAGGCAAACATTTAAAATTTACATAGAGTATGTATATATAGGTCAGCTATAAAAAAAAGTGTAAACAGCTAATTTAAAAATTAAAGGGTGTTTCCATAGAGTCCATGGTTCTCACGAATATGGCCTTATCTTTTAAACTGTTCGAGGCAGATGTGTGAAATTATTAGAGAGTGGTATACTCTTAAAAAACATAATTAAAAAAACTAAAAATTAAAGGGTGTTCCAAAAGTGACATTAAATTCATATTAATATTGTAATTTTTTCAACTATGAGAGGCTGAAACGTAAAATTTGTATAGCAACAAGAAAAAAAATTTAAATTAAAGGGTGTCCCAAGAGTGACATTGCCTTTTTATTAACAGCAATAGGCAGCCCCTTTAAGCTTAAGGATTATTATGACCATTATAAAACAAAAAAAAAAAATGAAAAATATACCTAAAATATAAAGGGTGTGCCTGTAGTTACATGTTTTTACGTAATTTTATATTTTTGAGCTTAATATGCAGACGTTTACATAGAGTATGTACAAATATTTTAGCTATAAAAATAAGTGTGAACAATTAATTTAAAAATTAAAGGGTGTTTCCATAGAGACCATGCCTTTGACGAATACAGCCTTATCTTATAAACTACTCAAGGCAGATGTGTGAAATTTTTAGAGAGTATGTATTCCTTCGTCTGCAATAAAGAGAAGAACAAGTGAAAATAAATTTAAGTAGAGGGTGTCCCGATAGTAACGTGATTTTGTCTACTCTTTTAAATAGTAAGAAAAAAGGCAGATACTAAGATTTAAAAACGAATTAAAAAAAATAAAATTGTAATTTAAAAGGGGGCTCATACATGATACGGAATCTTTAGTAAGTCCAAGTCACACTGTCTTATTTTATGATACAGCTGCTGCTAAAAGCAGTTTAATACTTGAATAAATGAAAATTAAAAGGCGTAATATTTCTGTCACCTCTCTTTTTTTCAGTTTATTTTTTACTATTATTAGTTTAAATTATAATTAAATTTTAAATATTTGTAAATATTTATTTTCTAACTCAATTACCAGTGTTATAAAAACCTGCATAAAAAATTTATCACGTATCAATACAATAATTAAGATTTCATTCAAATCGAATTTCTATGAAAACATTTATATTAAAAAAATAAACATAAAATTTTAAAAATTTTCCATACACGATTCGACATGTTTTCTCATGTTGTATCCTTTGGTCATTACAAATTTTAGTTATATTTAAATTATAATCCAATTAAATTGGTTTCATTTTAAGCTTTTCGAACTTAAGCTGCTACAAATAATTCTAAATGAAAATGGAAAATTTTATAAAACGACCAAAAGCGATAAAAAAATACGTTATGAACGCCCTTAACTTTTGCACAAAATTTAAAATAAATTTCATATTAAATAAATAAATAAATATATTTTAATCTTTAGCTAAAAAAATATTGCGGAAATATAAACAAATTTTTTTATTTTTGCTTAAGGTACGGTCACATTTAACAAACATTTGCTAAAAATCATCAAATATTTGTTTGCAGTGGACTAACCACAAAATATTTATTGGAAGCAAATAACATAACAGCTGATTTCGGGCAAATAAAATTATTTTCCTGCAAACAAAAATGCTGCTAATGTGAACATAGTGTGACCACTCAACGGCAAATATTTGATTCATTTTTAGGCAAATAACAGCTGTATTGTTCAATGTTGCATAGCACTTAAACTTAATTATTAAGTTTCGGAAAAAAAAAATAGCTAAAAGTTTAAAATTATAATATATGTACATGTGTGTTAAAAAAAGAACTTAATACAGTAAAAGCAATTAAAAATAAAATTTCGAATAATAGTAATAATAAAATCCAATTTTTATAAAAAAAAACGCATAAAAAAAGATGGTAGAAAAGCATATTTTTCGTGTTTTTATCATTAAATTTATATATCAGCACTTTAAAAACAAAAGTAGATTTAGTACTTTGAAAAGGAAGCACCTTAAAATCGCCCAGATTTACACAACTTATATATGTATATACCCAAGGGCGAATTCATGTATTTTTACTTACCTGCTAATATAACAAAATCCTTATAAGCGAAGTAATTTTTTTAATTTCATCAAAACCAATTAAATTTTAAATACGAAGGCTGCTATATATATTTCTGGCCTGGCAACACTGAGTGCTGCCAAGTGCAATCTGACATTTCCATTGGAAAGTTTGTCATTTTTAAGCATAATCGTACTCAAAACGTTTTGACGTACGACCATTATTTGTGTTGTTTACAGTGACTTGAAAAAATTAATATAGAAAAAAATGGAATTAACTCGTGAACATTTTCGTGCCATCATTTTTCACAACTTTCGACGTGGATTATCACGACAAGAGTGCATTGATGAACTTAAATCTTTGTATGGCGATGAAGCACCATCCTATAGCACTGTGAAAAATTGGTATAATAAATTTAATCGTGGCCGAAGCTCGCTCAAAGACGAATTCCGTGAAGGTCGTCCAAAAACGGCTGTTGTGCCAGAGAACATTGATGCCGTGCGTGAACTCATAATGCAAGATTGACATGCGACATACCGAGAGATAGAGACATCCTTGGACATTTCTTCCACCAGCATACATTCGATACTGCATGAACACCTGGCCGTAAAAAAGGTTTGTTCTCGTTGGATCCCGCACAATTTGAAAGTCGCTGAAAAAAAGGCTCGTGTCGATTGGTGCAAAGAAATGTTGCAAAACTACGATTGCGGTGCTTCAAAAGACGTTTAAAAGGTCGTCACAGATGACGAATCATGGATCTATGCGTATGAGCCCGAAACGAAACACGACCGTGTGGGTCTTCAAAGACGAGCAAAATCCAACAAAAGTTGTTCGTGGAAGAAGCACTTCGAAGCAAATGGTCGCCTGTTTCTTCGGCCATGTGGCGACTGTTCCGCTTGAGCAACGTAGGACGGTCACTTCTGAGTGGTACACTACAATTTGTTTGCCTGAAGTCATCGGAGAAATTCGAAAAACCAACAAGAGAAGACGAATCATTGTTCACCATGACAATGCGAGCTCTCACACATCGGCTCAAACCAGAGCGTTTTTGACCGACCAAAACGTCGAATTAATGGGTCGTCCGCCGTACAGCCCTGACTTGGCACCTAATGACTTCTTCTTGTTTACGCATATCAAGAAAAAAATGCGTGGTCAACGATTTTCGTCGCCAGAAGAAGCTGTTGAAGTGTTCAAAAACCATATTTTAGAGGTGTCTCAATCGGAGTGGAAAAAGTGCAACGACAACTGGTTTGAGAGCATGCAAAAGTGTATAAATCATGCTGGGGAATACTTTAAAAAACAATAATACCATTTTTGATTATAAATATTTGCATATTCACTATTAGGCCGGAAATATATAGAGCAGCCCTCGTAATATAACAAAATCCTTATAAACGAAGTAATTTTTTTAATTTCATCAAAACCAATTAAATTTGTTAATAAGTCATAAAACTTAATTATTTTTGTGTAGTATAAATTTACTTTAATCATGCTTGATTCCTTCAAATATAAATATTTCATGAATTTATTATTTTCATTATTTGCCTTGTTTTGGACGGTTTAAGCTTAATTGGGCTGCGCATTACTCGAAATCGTGCAGACATTATACCAAATGCATTTTCAATCAGTCTTCTGGCTCGTGACAATCTATAATTAAAAACTCTTTGTATGGCGTTTAAGTTGCGTGCACTAAAAGGCTTTAAGATGTTTGCTGTTAATGCGAAGGCATCGTCAACAACTAAAACATATCGAACGGGTAAAGTTCTCAGCGGTAGTGGTTTTGGCGTAGGCAAATTAAGTTTTTTGCTTGTTAGCGCTTGATTAAAAGAGGTTTTGCGAAAAACTCCACCATCAGATATGCGGCCATTTAACCCAACATCGATGTACAGAAACTTGTATGTTGCATCGTCTATAGCCATTACAACAATGCTGTGTGTTCCTACAAAATAATAAAACTTAAAAAATGTCCTAAAAGAAACTAAAGTCGACAACAACATTAACCTTTATAGTTATAATAAATGCTTCCAGAATGTGGTGGAGCAGTCATCACTACATGTTTCCCATCCAAGGAACCAATACAATTGGAAAAATTCCACATTTTTAAAAATGACTCAGAAATTTTTTCCCACTCCTCTTCTCTTGATGGCATCTCAAACAAAATCACGAAATATAAAGAGTAAATAAAAACATATAATTATTTTCACCTTTAAATAGTGTAACTGAAGAACTTTGTAAATGGCCTCACATGTATCGGGAATTATTCCCGAAATCGTATTGTGAGGGATTCGAAATACGTACTGCTGAGATCGAAAACTCTCGCCAGTCGCCAAGTACTGGAGTGTTACCACCAAACGCTCAGAAGGGGAAATTGACTTTCGAAGTTTTGTAGTCTGTTTAGTTGTTAAAAGGTGTCACTAATTGTAGCTATAAAGGGATTGAAAGGCATTTTGTTAAAACATTTACATATCTTATTAGTACTTACCAAATGATCAAAATCACTAGAACTCATTCGTCAAAAATTTTTGTACAGCTCTGGAGTTTCTGATCGCAGCTCCAGTAATAATTTTGCGCAACACCCTTCCTCCTTTCGACGTCGAATCCAGTCCTGTATCCATTGCCTTTTCTTATTTTTCCTCAAATCCTCTTCTAAAAAGAGAACTGATGCTGCTCCACAGCTTAATAAAAGAAATTCTTCACATATTCCGATATCCATTTTTTGTAAACTTGTCAGCATACAAATGTGCAGTTTTGGGTAAAATAGATTTTTGTTTTTTAACAGTTTAATCACATATTTTTTAAAATTTTACTTTATTTTCGGCTTTTTGGTTCTTTTTAATTAATTTTCTAAACATTTTTAGAATGAAAAATTATTTACAAATGTATGCGGACGTTTTCCAAAGAAAACAAGAAAAATTAGACGCTAGCAGAATGAAATGCAGCAACAACAAATGTACAAGACGAGTTACAAAGAGAATGACAAAGAAAAGCTTTAAGTTGTGTGTGAACTTCGTCTCAACAAATTAACATTAAGATAAGTTGGTTAAATAGATGATGTTTACGATGTATACAACCTAAGGTAGATAGATGCAAAGAATGCTGATGAAGGATGTGGCGGTCCAGAAAATGCTGCATTTTATTCTGCTAGCGTTTAATTTTTCTTGTTTTCTTTGGAAAAACGTCCGCATACATTTGTAAATAATTTTTCTTTCTAAAAATGTTTAGAAAATTAATTAAAAAGAACCAAAAAGTCGAAAATAAAGTAAAATTTCATTAAGTTATAAAATCGATGGTTCGAATCCTGGTCAGGGTAAAAATTAAAAAAATCAAATATTTTTTTTAATAAAATAATTTTAAGTGTGAACACAGAGCAAACATGTTTTGCTAATTAATTATTTGCAGCTATTTTACGTGTGTTTGGAGAAACAAAATAAAGCAAATAAATGTGTCTAGTGTGACCATAAAACATTATTCGTATTGTTTTGACACATTTTCGAGCAAATACGAGCAAACAAATTTTTAGCAAACATTTGACAAATCTGACCGTACCTTTAGATAATAACTATTTATTTAATCAATTTATTTCATTGATTGGCTGTTGATTTTTATATAATTTGTTTTAGTTTTTTAATTTTTTTAAATTTTTTAACACAAAGTTAAACTGAATATTTGAAAAGTTAAATAGGCTGCAGTGTAATTAAAATAAATAACTTCTGCGCTTAGTGAACTATAATAAAATCAACAGTTTTAATTTATTAAAAAAAGGTGTTTTGTTAAGCCTAATATAATATAAATTTTTCATTATTTAAAAGATGTATTGATGGTGTTGGCATTTAATAATAATGTCTGTCATATGGCAACTACGTCTATTCTTGTCGAAGCGCGCTCTTGACTTCCGATTATAGTCCTCTTTTTTGAGCACTGCTGATGGTATTTTATGTATAACACTAACAATGTTGGCCCCTCAGACCTCAGTTGTTGTAGGGTTAAAGTATAAACTAGTGACTTCAAGTGACCGTAATGAAAATAATCGAGTACTTTTAAATAGCAGGATCTTGGAGCCCAATTTAGAGGTCGATTGTTCAAAATCAACTTATCACAAGATTTTTATTTAAAAAGTTAAGGTTTGAGGTCACCGTATGGCTCATAGCGTTATCCTGTTGACACTGCATTGTATCCTCCAACCCAATGAAAATATGGCCCAATAATGCTTCCAGACTGTAAACCGCATCAAACTTTGTGGGTTTAGTGATGTTTATAGGGTTTGCTGTGTATTTCCTTCATTCTAAATGCGGTAATTCTGTTAGTTGATACCGAACCCTTTAAAGCAAAAAAAGCGATATTTTTTTGTTACTTATGTTTGTTTATTCACTTATAGAAAATTAGCGGATTCCAGCTTGTTTCGCTGCGCAAGAATTTTAACATTGAATACCATGTGTATGAAGTAAGCACGCAGGATATATACCGCATACGCTCAAAGGGGCCCAGTTATTTGTTATTTTGTTTTTTTTATATGGAAAAAAATCACATATGTTCATGAAAAGTCATAACTCACGAATGCGTCAACCGTGAGATAAACTATCTACATGACCATATGAACAAACCATAAGAATTTAATCGAAATAGGTTTGACCAATCTTGAGTTATAAGATCACAACATACTTGAAACAATTTTTTATATATAAAGATGTGGTATTAAATCTATTTACAATTTGGCGGATGAATTGCCCAAATGGACAATTTTGTATGCTGTAATAAGTCATCGATAAGTTGCTTGAATTGATAACTGATTTTCCAAATGTTATTTAAGCATCAATTTACTTGTTTATTCTACTTGTTTATATTGATCAAAATGTGAGTTCAGTATGTTGGCTCGTTTAATATTTAAATATATGATAAGTTTTATCAGACTTCAAACACAACAGCCCTTATAAAAAAGTCGTGAAAACTCTCAATAGTTTCACAAAAACTTCTTCAAATAAAGTATAATCAGTAAATTATTCAAAAATACTCAGTACAAAATTGCAATATCCAGCGAGAAAAAAACCTTAGTAGTACTGAGTCTACTTTTACAGCCAGGAAATAATTCCTACTTAAAGAATCCTTTATGCTAAAAGAAGGGAAATAAATTAAAGGAAGAAGTACAAAGGAATTAGGGTTTGAAAATTTTCACAACATAAGTAACAGGAGGAAGAAGATTGATTTATTCATGAGTAGCAAAACTTAAAAACAGAAGTTAAGTGATCCATTATAAGCACACTCTGCATTTGACTGTATCATTTGAGTTTCGTTGATCTCTCTCTCTCTCTCTCTCTCTCTCTCTAAAGAAATTCCAAAACAGACTTGTAAACAGCGTTGCCGCTTTGGTCCAATCGGACCAAACTTGGTAGTTTTTTGTTTTTAAAAAACAGTTTGGTAGTTTGGTTGGTTTGTTGCATTTTTTTTAATTTTTGGTAGGTTTTCCTCATCTAGCAATTTTTTAGCAATAGTAAATTTTTCACCTTAAAATTTCAGAACATAAAATAAAAAGAAATGTAACTTTGAATTAAATAAACAATAACTTTGAATAGTGTTACCACTGTTTTCAAAAACTGTATTAGGTGCAATCAAAAACATCTCTGCTTTTTTGCATAGAGATGATTAAAGCTATAACCATCTCTGGTTTAAGAAACGCGAACAATATTATGAAATTGAAATTAACAATACTTTTGAGTGAAGGTTAATTTTCAAGTGTATGTATTAAAAAAATTAACAGACAAAACGGAAAAGTAAGTAAACTTTTTTAATTGTAAATATGTACCTATTTATTACATAAAAATTTACTAATATTGCATGTAAAGAAACAGTCAAAAGAATTTGATGGCGCCAGGAAAGATATGGGTGTTCCTCCTGCATAGTATTCTCTAAAACTATTTAAAATCATAACACCCATCTTAAAAATCACCAAAAGACAAACTTCCATCTCAGCAATTACACGAAAAAAACCAAGTGAGTATAACAGAGTTTATATGCAAGAAATGCATTTTTAAATTTTTGGTAGGCTGTGAACGATTTTGGTAGGATTTTTGAAAATTATTGGTAGGAAGTAAATTTCTTGTGTGGCAACGCTGCTTGTAAATATCATCGCAAATATGACAGTTTCATCCGCAGCCAACTAGAAGTGACGGTGGTTAAAAGGAAATTCAATTCTTAAACGAATTACACTTAGCGCCATAAGTCTTTATACAAAAATTACTTCAAACATATGCAAATTTCTTCCTTTCATCTGACTTAAGCTTAAACTAAAACTAACAAAAACACATTCTCTTTATTTTATAACTACAGAAATCCTCAACGAAATCCGAAACACTACTAAAGTCAAACTGTTCTGATGCAGACAACTAAATGAACAACTAAAACTGGTGTAAAATAACATACAAATATTAAGCATTAAAGGCTTTGAAAACTTGTGTTTTTGTTCTTGTGAGAATTTTCTTAAGTATTTAAATATTTTCTAAAAGAAAAATTTTGGGGTTTTTGTTCTTTTTCGGTTTGTGTGGATGGTATTTTTTAAATTTAAGTTTTCAAATGAAAAATATAAAAATATAAAATGCAGTTGTTTAGAAGTAAAATTGTCTTTTTGACAGCTAACAATATGCGATGCATAACAGTACAGTGGGATAGGAAAAGGAGAAAAGTCATAAAATTTTATATTTATTTTTTTTATTTATTTATTTATTTGTAATTGATCACAAGCTCCTGATTAATCAAGAACATACAATTGGCATCGAATATCATTATTACGTGTAGTGTTAGTTAGTTAGGAGTGGCAGTCTCTCACGACGAAGCTCACTTGAGCACAATCGAATGGCCCGTTGTGATACCACAAGGAAGACGGCGCGACTCCCCTTACCCAATTGAGAACCAAGAAGATTCCCGGATGAACTTAGCTATGTCCCCTATAGAGTGAGATGATAGCTCTGTAAGAGTCCCGAAGAAAGGAGATCCCAGAATTCTAAATCATCCTCGAGCCAGGGATGGGCAGTGGCACAGGAGGTGCAGTATGGTCTATTCCTCATCCTCCGAGCTCCTGCTGAGACAGAAATCATTAAAAGACAGACCCAGTCTTTCAGCATGCCTGCCCATTAGACAGTGACCAGTAAGTACCGAAACCGTGATACTTATGGATTTTCTGTCTAGTCCGAGCAGCTGCCTGGTCTACCTGGGGACTAGTGTAGTCCACAGTTGTCTGGAGATACAACAGGAACTTTCCTCCGCCCATAATTTGCGAGCTAAATTGTGGTAGTTGTTCTTAGTGGCCATTTTAACCGTTACCAGAGGAATTCCAACGTCGGGTAGCGGGGAGACGCTAGGAAGCAAGGTGCCCCGTTTAGCGCAATCGTCGGCCTCACAGTTTCCCAGGGTATTCCTGTGACCAGGGACCCCCCAAAACAGGTCAATCTGTGATCGCTCCTATAGTGTGTTTACTAAAGAGCGGCATCTCTGGAGTAGCTAAGATGTACAGTATGAACCAGCAAGCGCTCTGATTGCCGCCTGATTCTTCGAAAATATCTAAATTGCAAGGTCAAAAAGTTTGTCCCTAAGCACAATTTCGGATGTTTTCAGGATAGCCATTACCTCGGCTTGAAAGACGCTGCAGTAGTCAGGGAGTCTAAAGGAAAGTCTCAGTCCAAGGTTATTGGAGAAGTTCCCGCAACCGAAGCTGTATTCCAGTTTGGAGCCATCGGTGTATATGTCAACAGTATTGCTCACAACCACTTCGTTATAGACCCATTCCTCCCTACTTGAAATATGGATCTGAAACCCGTGGTCCAGAGCAGGTGTAGAAGAGTTGTAGTCCACCATTGATGGTATGGGCACATCTCGAACGATAATCTTGGAATGACCTATGTCCGGCCTAAGCCAGCGTAAGAGGGCATTAAATCTGGCTGCACAGCATTTGGCCTGTTGCAACATTAGGAGTTTGGTGGGTAACCAGTGGAAAAGGACATACAGAGCCTTTATCGAGGTAGTTTGAAGAGCCCCAGTAATCAAAATGGCGGCCGTTCTCCTGACTTTATCAAGAGGCTTTTGGTTAACCGCTTTCTCGAAAGCGGGCCACTAAAAAACAGCACCATAGAGAATATTCGGCTCGATTACTGCCTTATAGAGTCAGGAGCTGATAAGAGGCATTATTACGTATAAATTCTCTTATTAATTATTCATTTATGTATTATATTATATTAAATTCAAATTCATATTACTTATATACCTTAATACCTTATGTGAAATGTACATACACAGCGACTGCAAAAATACTGAAAACGATATAACAACCCTTAAAAGTAAAAAAGCATTGTAATGTTTTCTTCATAACCAGGATGTAATCATATGTTTAAAACTTAATACCGATCTCGAAAGCCTACTTTCCTCATAGAGAACAACATGATTCCACAATCTTGTTGCTCAAACCGTGAACGATAGAAGGGTATATTGAAAAAATTCATAGCATGCGTTCTAGTCAACTGGCCAACGTTAAAGCCATCGACGATGTAGGAAGGAGATCTAAATTAATAAATTTTATAAAAGTAAGACAGTGTTCTCAACTTGACGAAATCTTCAAAGTCATATCCTTATAAACGAATCACATAGAAAGTTATATGTATATGATATCTGTACCTAAGATGGAAAATATCTCTCACAACTCTTTTAAAGCATAGCTTAAGTTTCGTCATGTTATGTTGCGACATACGCCCAGCAAATAATTAGAAATTACCTTAAAAATTACTTGTCATATAATGATTTAATTTTGTGGTTGCCATACTTTTTTACTCGCTTACAAAACACATTACATTAGTTTCCAAAAAAGGAAGTAGTAATGGAAATAGTTCTTTATGTTTAAAGAGACTACCGTGCTAATGGTTCTCATTATTTCCTACAATAATTAATGTAATCGATTCTCAGTAATTGATTATAAAAGTCTCATGCCTTGCTAAAGTTATTAAGTTGGCAATCTAGTTGGGAAGTACTTCCGCCACAAATGCTTAATTACACACTCGATTACCTTTTCAAAAATTTTTTGCTGGGCGCGAGTATATTTCTAGTCGAATTGTCCTGGTTTATGAAATAATCATCCGATTGCAATCGATTGTTATAATATTTGATTTTCTCTATGTCTAGGATGCCTTTAGCATAAATTTTAAAAGAGGGCTAGCATATCGGTTGCGGTTTTCGAGTAAATGGGTGTCGTCATATGACGATGCTATTAAAATAAAGCTACAAAAATTTACACATGGATTTTAGTTTTAGAACTTTTATGCACATTTTCCAAATAGTTTTTTCATTTCTTTATTACCCTGATAGGTTTTTCCTTGATATGGATTAAACGGAATAAGTTGGCACAAAGTTTTGTACCCAAAACTTTTCGGCTTATTTCGGATAGCTTGCTCACAATCGCTTTATCATGTGACACTGATTCCGTAGGTTAAAAGTACTTCATAAAAGCTTTTTTCTGACGATCGAAATTCCGAAAAAAATGTTTGCGATTTTAGATGTTTTCCTCCTAGTTTCTAAATAATTTCATGTTGCGTTATCTCTTACACTTTTTTTTAATGTCTTATTGTTCGGTGTTTTTGGAAAGTTCTTTACTGATTTTTCGTATTTCAGCAGGTTCCAGAAGTTGGGTACGACACAAAGAATGACAGCCAGTTTACAGAACACAATTTGCCGATTAGACGCACAAAAACGTTACCGTTTCCTATGTTTGTTTTTAAAACGCGAATGTCATTTAGTTTTTATAAAAAACGTAACAAATGACAATTGTTTCATCAAAACTGAGCAAAGAAAAAAACCATTCGTCAGGAGTTAATATTGGTGGGCAATTGATGGGCCACTTTTACTTATAAAAACATGTATTAGTATTATACATATGTACATTTGTGTTATTGTTTATTTTTATAACTATTGTTTAAACCTTTTTATTTTCACAAATTTTTGTTTTGCATATAAAAATTTTTACTTCAGTTTTTGATACTTTTGCTTTGTTTATTTAACTCAGCTGTTTCTTTTTAAGCGCCGAAGCAGGGCTACCATCATTTAAGGAAAAAAAAATGTCTAAGAACAAAAGTAAATAAAAAACATTAATTAAAACATTGGCAATACTACGATTTGACACAAAATTTATTTATAAGAAACACAACATAAGTTAAACGAAAAAACCGGAACGTGTTACACGGACGCTAATGATTACGTATTCGTCCATATGCCATCCGGTTTCGTTTCACTCTTGACGTGTTATATAAACAGGCTGTTAATATTTCCTTCGATTTCCTCATCAGTCAAGATGTCAACATCTGGAGATTCGATTAAAAATTCTTTTAAAATAACTCGAAAACAAAAAAATTTTGGCCAGATAGTACCCGTTAAAGCATAGTGTTGTTTTTGACGAAACCCAAATATATTCTCAAAAAAACTTTAATTTATTTAAAACTCGAATAATTTTATGTTACTTTTAGGGCACATTTATATAAATTATTAAGTTTTTAACACTTGTTTTCCCGCTGAACTCATAATTCTGAACTTTTTCAAAAAACTTTGACAATAGAAAATTAATCACACGCGAAATCTTTAAATCACAATACTGAACTAAATTTTGTATGCAAAAGTAATCAACCCACAAGACAATTGTTATTGTTTTATTTGTTTCTATGCAATATTAACGGTTCATCAGCAAGTTGAAACTGCTAATGTTTTTGTGGTCATTTGACGACGCTAGGAGAATTCGCGATACGACATAAGCAATAGAGCAACTTTTCTTCTAACGAAATCCGGCAAACGCATTCCAATGTTGTGTAATCGCCTTAAAACAAAATTTACTTTCGAAATAATGTGATTCACATGACATTCAAACTTCAGACGAACCTAAGGTTTTATAATACGACATAAACTTAATTGTGTTATAACCTAATCCTAGATAAGGAGTGGTAATCTTCTGAGAAAAGCAGATTGCTTTTGTTTTTAGAGGATTTAAGTTAAAAAGATTCAATACCGACCAATTCATGATTATTTTAAATTCATATTAACGTTGTCCTCAAGGTAAGTCGATCCTTGACCTCTATCGTCAGCAAGTAATTGAAAATCATTGGCAATATGAATTCAATTTGCAGAATTTAACCTGCTGGTACAAGTCGCTTAAATTGAATTCTGTGGCACTTCCAAGTAGTTTTTTCTTAAAGAGATGAAGTATAACTCTTGTATTGAACATATTGATATCTTTCATTCGGAAAGAAAAATATTAGTCTACACGCTGAAAGCCCTAGGTTAAATTCATGATATAATTTGTCGCATAAATTGTTATAATTAAGGAAGTCTAAACTTTTTTTTTAATTAATGTTAAAAATAATTTTTTTCATTAACTACACTACAGTAATAATTTTTCTTTTTACTTATGGCTCTGGTGGGATTTGAACTTATGCTAATGTAAAGTTTTCACTTATTATTTTCATTAAAACGTACCCTGCAGTATAAAAATCATTAAAATAAATTATTAAGTATATTTGACCTTTTTAATTAATTTTATTTTCTAATTGTTCAAGCACAAGGTCAGTTTCATTAAATAAAAATATATTTTACATTCTTTTATTTTTATTTAAAAAAAAGTGATCTAATGCTTGAACAGTTATAAAATAATATTATGTTTTCATTTTACCTAAACCGAAATACTCACTCATTTTTTTAATCGCATTATAAACTTTTTAGGCCCAGTGTGCTCTCAACTTTTTGCCTGAGGTTTACAGCTTTGCTTTGCTGCGCTTTTAAAGTTCTTTGTGTTCGTTGCACATTTACAGATTTGTCGTGGTACTCTCTCTCTATCCCCTTGCACAGCCTTAACAAATGTAAATGTTCAACTGTATTTATATAAGAGTGTTAGTGATATAAGATTTTCAGCCACATTAAGACTTTTGTTATTCTCGTTAGCACCCTGTTTTAGACACCATTTTTATTTTTTGTTTATTTTAGAATAATTTTTTATTTTATTTTAACGTTTAAATTGCTTGCGTTTATTCAAACACTTTTACTCTCTAAATGCCTCTGCACTTTAAAAATAAAGGATGATGATGATGCTAAAGAATTCCTACAGTTTTCTTGCAAAAAAAAGGACTTAAAGAAAAGCAAATGGAAAAGAGGTTCGTTTTTTTCTTGTCTTTATCTAGTTTTATTTTTAATTTTTTTTTATATCTAAAGCTAGAAAATTGTGTGAAATTTCGCAGTTGCTTTATTATCAGTAAATGTTTAGGTGCAGGGGTTTGTGTTTGTTAGAATTTTGTTGACACTGCTAGAGGGTGTAAAGGCGTGAATGTACACTTTTTTCTTGCCTTTATTTATAGAATTTTAATATTTTCATTTGTATTAGAAGAGTATGAGAAGGTTTTTTGAAAAACTTTTACCGCCTTCAATATAATGTGCACAAATACAACACAAATTTTTTAAAAGAAATCTATTTATTACAACTTTAAGGAGTGCAATCATTTTCGATGGCCAAATTTTTAAATTAATAATATTTTGTAAAAGAAAACTAAATAAATAAAATTTTTGTTTGGAAAATAATTGTATTTTTCAAAAATGATTTCATATAAAACGATCGCTTTAGGATGTAAAAAAGATACAATTAAACCTATAAATTTTAAGTAAATTTTAAATTAATGTCTTGAAATATTATTCGCTTTTAGGGCTGGATCAAGGGTCAAAGGCTTAAATCTATATAGAAAAAAATTTTTGCAGGTATGTTGTGACTTTATAACTCACGAGCGGTCAAACTGAATTCAATTAAACGCTAAGGGTTTATTTATATGGTCGTGTAGATGGTTTATCTCGAGTTTGCACGAAATCGATCTACGCGTTTGAGAGTTATGACTTTTCATGACAACATGTGATTTTGTTTATATATAAAAAAACAGCAACAAATACGTAGGCGCCCATTAGCGTATGCGGTATGTGTTAAATGGCTGCATCAAGACAATTATTTATGCGTCTCCGCATTTGTTTTATTTCATTGCACTCTATTACGTAGTGCTTTTTGCAATGACTAATAAGAGAATGAGTATTCTAGTATAGTACAAATTTTGCAAGAAAAACAGCAAATGGAACCATTTCAAGAATCTTTCAAGAAATTCGAAAGAGAGAATTATGCAACGCTACATCTGGTTGTTGTTCATATTCATAACTTGAGGAAAGCGTGTGCTGAAAGTTCGGAAGATTTGTTAATAATTAAAAATTTGAACTTAATAATTTACCATAAAATTGCACTTTTTCTTTTCCCTCCAGCTAATAAACTACTTCCTTTCAATGAAAATGAAGAACAGCTCATTAAATCCGAGTGCAAACGGATAATGGAAAGTTATATAGAAGATGCATCTGAGATAGAAGAACAAAATGATTCTACATCACGATTTTCCAATTCCGACATTAAAATGTTTTATGATTTTGTGTTACAGGATGATAATATAAATGCTAGTGGCAAAATCAACAGTGAAATACATATGTATAAAAGTGTTAAAGTAATGCTACATGATGATTTTAACATTTTGCAGTGGTGGGAACAACATAAAAATGAGTTTCCTTTATTATATAAAACCAGCTACAAAATACTAGCAGCTCCCGCAACTAGTGCATCCTCTGAAAGGACATTTTCCATTGCCCGCAATTTAATTTCAGATAAAAGATGTAGCATTGCTACAAATGATACTTCCATAAATCAAATTATATTTTTACATTCAAACATAGATAAAAATGAATTACAAGAAGTGTGTAACTTTAATTTACTATTGTTATGTATATGATAATAGCATTTCTCTTTGTACAGCAACCACGCCGACTATTCAAAACTATTCAATGTCTTGTTCATATATGCACATTAAAAAGATTTGTAGTTAAACGAAATTTAAAAACTCTAACAGTTTTCTAGGTAAATATTAATAGTTCTTGATCTTGTATGGAAGGAACCACGCCCACTGCCGTAGTCAAGCCAGTATTTCACTTGCATATGCACATTAATAAGAAGTTACTTGTACAAAATTATAAGGCTTATGGTCTTATAATTCCCTTGGTAATAACTAATAATAACTTTTTATTTTGTGTGGGAGCCACCACGCCTACTCTCACAATCCAGTCATTATTCCGATGGACTATAAATATTAACAGAGGAGATAATTGTACAAAAACTTAATGCTCTTGTCATATTTTATGGGAAGTACCACGCCTACTGCCGCAATCGAGCTAGTATTTCACATTAGCAAGCAATTTACTCGAATTACTGGAATTAAAAGATCTGTGGGATAATAATATAATATAATAGTAAATTTTTACATTGTATGGAAGTACCATGCCCACTATTCCGATATCAATTACTTGTCAAACCATAGTACAAAATTTAAAAACAATCCGCTGTATTTTTCAAGTTAAAAATAAAAAATAATTACTTTATATGATTTAGCCATGCCCACTTCTATATTTCTGGAAAATAGGTCCAATAATTTAAACAGCTGTAGTTTTTTGACAAATAACCTAAAAATCATATTTAAGTCTTTTTATGTATAACATTTTATGTATAAAAAGAAAATCAAATGAAAATTTTCTCGAAATTCCTTGTATTTATAGAAACACGTAAATGTTTTCATTGTTATTAATTTAACTTTATTTTGTAGAGGCGTTCTTTCAACTTTGTGAATACGAAGGGGAGATGAAGAGGTATTAAGTTGTGCCTTTCGTTTAGCAATGATTACTTAAACATCGTTTTAATTAAATTAATAAATTAATTGTTCAAATCAGTGTATGAAAACGAGCAAAACTTTTTGTGTAATTTTATTACAACGACATAAACTTTTTAATTTTTCTGAATCCTTTTGTACATTAAAAAACTTTTAGAATGAAAAAAAAGCAAATAAAACAGTTGGATTTTCGTTTCTAGATTTGCCTTCATATATTAATACAATCCCAGAATTGATTTATTTAGTTCCTTAACATATAATCATTCCTTTTTCAGATCTAATTCACTGTCAACTATAGAAAGCCAAAAAATCAACAAATTTGTCTGAAACGCTTTTAATTTTTTGTCATAATTTTTGTTCTCGCTGTGTTCGGTTAATTTGGTGTACATTTTGTGCACACGAGCAAAACCATTACAAAATAATTGGTACAATTATGCTCATCGTTTATGTTTTGATTTTGTTTTACTCACTGCAAAAAACAAAACGAGAGGAAACGTTTTTTTTGTTGATATTTGGTACCCTGGTTGAAACGTTACGTTTTAAGCTCTTATAAAGTCTTGAGTTTAAGCATGTCATATATCGACAATTTTAAGTTCACTTACGTTTTTTGGGAGCCGCATAGCTGCAGAGCAACTTAATTTCGTCTACACAACTTCCGGGTACCTAAACACTTTAACGTTTTCTCAGTGACGATGCTTACAAAAAGCGAACAATATCTCAGAAAAGAAAAGAGGGCATTTACTCTAATCGATTTAGGGCTTAAGCTTTCTACATAATCTGCAAGTGCTGCTTGTACATTACTTACGACCCTCACCCGCACATCGTAGCATTCGCATAAAGCAAGAATAAAATCAAATCTCAATTTTTTTCCAAATATTTTAATTCAAGAAATCAATTTTCAAATCAATCAACTTTTTTTCATTTATTCAATATTTATTTATTAGTTATTCAAAATTATTGTAAAATTGTCAATGAAAGAAGAATTAATGCTTTCAGTTTTCTACAAGACCCTTCTTTGCTTTAACCATTGCATCGACACACTATTGCTCCAGATAATTATTGTTGTTGTTGCTGCTAACATTTTTTGCTGTGTGGGTGTGATTTCGTAGTTCTTTTTTTTCAACATCCCCAAGAGAAAGTTTTATTTCATTCTCTTTAATCTACGTTTTTTTTATTTTCTACTTTTTTATTAACAAAAAAAAAAACATTTTTTTTTTGTGTTAAATGCACTTCAGGGCAAAAGCACTTAAGTCAATTTAATCGTAATCGTTGTGATGAATTACTTCAGTATTAGACTTTTACTCGTTTTGGTTCAGACTCATTTGGCAGGCTTTTGCTTAATTTACATTTAAACAAAATACACCCACACATACGACATATTCTACAAAAAAAAAAAACCTTAGAGTGGCATCAGTCAAGCATTTTGGCATAAGCCAGACATGAACTCTAACAGTCTGCCATAGAATTGCATGTTTGATGTTTTTTCTTTCTGCACCTTCTGCAATTTATGCACTCAATACTTTATTGTTCACATTGACACGAAATGTAAGTGGTATGTGTGTGGATCAAAGTGGGTGTCAAGCCAAGTGTCTATGTATATGTATGCTAATATTTGTGTATTAGAAAAGTAGACTATTCAAATTTTTCAATACTTAATAGTTGGATTAACATTTTTTCTTATTTGATTTTTGTTAAACTGCAATTTCACTTTTAATTCATGGAAATCTCAATAAATTTAAGATTGAAATAAATTAAAAAAAATTTTATAAATTGTTGTTTTGATTTCTATATCAATGCAGTTTCTTGTTGTTGTAAAAAATTGTTTAGGCAATTGCTTGGATAATTTATTTTTTTTTTTTGAGTACACTTTTGGAAAATATTTTAAATGATTTAAGATTTTAGAACTTGTGACAATATTGGTTTGTGAAGTGCTGCAAAAACAAATACGACAAATTGAATTTCATTGCAGATAATTCAAAAATGTCAGTTATAAAGAATATCCTTTTACTGTATGTAAAAAAAATTCGAATGTGAATTTCAGTCAGGATTAAAGGATTTAACAACGAAAGCCAAGTGTAAAACTTTTGTTCAGTTTCTGGTTCAATAATAGTTTTAAATCTTCTTTTATCAAGAAATTGAAAATATTTCCAAATACCAGCTAAACGGTAGTATACACGCAGATAAAAAACATGGTTGTGATATGGTCACAATAACCATATTATGTTCTTTGTAACAATGTATGGTTGTGGAGAACCAATTATAGTTGTTTTCAACAAAAGTTTAGTCACGATAAACATTTTTTGTTAACTTTTAACGATTATATGGTTACTGTGCACCAAAAATGCAACATGGTTGGTTTTATTTTAAAAAAATTCCAACCACAACCAAAGCTTTATAACTTATTAAAAATAATATAAAATATATAACCATAATATATTATAATTAATCAAAGTATGGTTAAAAGCAACAGAATAATGTTTGCGCTAAAAAATATTTTGTTCTAATACTTGACAGCTTAGTCATTTTTCTGGAAGCTAAAATTTGAAATTGTTTTTTATTGTTGAAGAAAGTGAAAAAAAAATAAAAGTTTATATACAAAATTAATAATCAAAAATGAAAACAAAAAAAAGGGAACTACAACATTTAAAGAAAGTTGAAGTAAATATGCATCTATGTATGTATGTATGCTTACAGCATTTAATGTTTAAATTTGAAAATAATTAATGAATTTAATTCATATTAAAATTTATACTTTGGACAACAATATGGTTGCAAATGTAACAATACTATGTTTTGTTAGCAACCATATAACGCAACCATACTATGTTGCTCTTAGATTATGGTTACCTCAACCATATTTTTTCTTTGCGTGTACGTTTTCCGGCCAATTATCGTTATCGATTGTTTTATTTAAAAAGTGGCATATCAAAATTTTTATATCTTTTAGGTATGACACTCTGACTTCCCAGATGACTTTTACTTTTCTTAGTAATGTTTGAAAAACAAACAAAAAATTTGATAAAATAAGCAAAAATATAAATAACTATAATAATAAAAGTTACATAAAATATTCGAGCAAATCAAACATTCGAATAATACTGACTGCATGTATCACTGCACAAGAGCTAATGTCTATTGCAAGTGCAATATTTTAAAATTAAGCACACAATAAAATAAAATTTATCGACTGTTGTAAAAACCGTAGTGTAAAATAAACGCTGCACAGTGGCGTGAAATAACAAAAAATGGAATCAAAGTCTGGCACTTCTAAACTATTTACCAGATTTTCATGAAACAAACTGCGATTTATAGAGGAGGTCATAAGCTTCTCGCCTATTGCATTTGGATACATCATATTTCAGCACAGAATAGTACCACAGGGCGTCAGTGTAGGTAACCTCGAATTAGAAAGCCGTTTCAGAGTACGGATTTACATGTGTGTGCACGTAAAACATAAAACCACAGTCACGAACATTTTAAGATTTTTGTTGAAAAAAAAAAAAAAAAATTGCCCATATTCGAACAATGATGACTGTAGAGTGCATAGAATTCCATAGAAAGACATCAGGTGGACTACACAAGGCTTTTTCTTAAGCAAAAAGTTAAAATTTTTATAATTTTACTTAAAAATGCTTAAAATCTACTTAAAAACTGAAACTATTTTTTTTGCCAAAATTTTACATTTTTTAAACTTTTTATAAAATTTCAAATTTGTCTTATATGCCCTTCACCGTCTATGTAAGTAACTCCACTAAAAAAATAAAATATTAAGGTGACAGAGAATTAAAAAACAAAAAAACTGGTACTGCATTAACCCTCTAGTACCCAAGACCGCCTGTAGACGGGTTAAATTCGTTACTCACTTATTTGCTTTCCAAATACCGTTGTTTTTTTTTTTGCATTTTGTATAATTCGGAGAGGTCCAAAAAATTGTTTTTTATATATTATTATATATTTTTAACTCATATTTTTAACTTATAGTGGCATTTTGGGTAGCTAACACGATCGTTTAAATTTAGAAAGTTGTGAAATGCGGACGAAAAATTTGGGTACTAGAGGGTTAACGAATACATAATATTACATAAAAAGAACATCGGCTCTTAATGGGTTAAGCAATTTTAAAAAAAAATGTTAGTATTTCCTTAAAGATCTCTTCAAAAGCTTTAAAATGATACCCATATTTATAATTTAAAAAATTTGGAAATTTCAGAGCCCCTAAACTCTGAAAATATGGGCGAACGCCAATTTTTTCACTCGATGTTTTTTTTTTTCTTATTTTTTATTTCTCTATCGCCTAATATATTTATTTTTTTGGTTCGAGTTACTTCTTTGTTCCAAATTACATTAAAAAATTAGAGGTGTGGTGTTTTACGTAGGACATGGACCGATCGTGCTGATTTCTAAAAGCTGCTCTTTCGACACTATATATCTCATCGATTAACATGTTTCTTTTTTTTTTTGTGAAATCAAGTTTGCCGAGGCAAACAGACGGATAGGTGGACATTGCTCAATAGATTTATACTATACATAAGATGTCAGAATAAATACACTTTTTGGAGTCGGAAATGGATATTGTAGAAATTGCACACGGAATGACAAACTAAGATATACCCTTTTTCCGTTTTTTGTGGTGAAGGGTATAAAAATTATTACCACTAACATAATAAAGTCAAAGAAAAAAATTTATATTATTTTTTCACGTTTTAGTAAAAGTGTTGCTTAAATGTTGCCAGAAACATTTTATATGATCATCACAATATTTAGAGAGTTTTACTTCCATTAATATTTTATGATAGTTGTCACTTTTTATATGAATTTTGAGAGCAGTTATTGTGAAATATTGACTAGGCTATTTAGTTCAGGCAAAAAAAAAAAAAAAAAAACTCCCAAAAAAAACCTAGATTAAAAACAGCGAATTATTTAAGAGTACTAAGTGTATTTGTAAATTTATGATTAAAAAAACTTGCGAAACATTTAATTTTATATTTACGCTTTGCAACAAATGTAGCTAGAAAGTAATCAGATATATTTCACTTGTTTTCTTCAATAATAATAAAGTTACACTTTTGCAACATTATCAACTGAGTAGTACTTCTGTAACAGTATTCATTCCGTTAATATTTCATAATAATTTTTTTATATAAAGCCCAGTACTCTGTTCGATATTGCAAAAAATGTGTAAACAATAAACTTATATTTTGTTTTGTGTGTCTGAAAAAAATTTAAAAATTTACTGAAGCCGAAGAGAAATACTTACCCAAGCTTACGGAATTACTCTTATTCTTATATGTTTTTGTTTTTTAATTGCAGTAATAAGCAAACGTTTTTCTGCATCTGCATTTATTTTTAGCGGAAGTCACGCTTCGTAGCAAACTGCTATTGTAAGCCCTGCAGCACTTGCAAACATAGCATATATGCTGTGTTTTGCAACACCACAACAACAAAATATAAAGAATTAAAATTTGCTACACCATAGCACATTTACAACGCTAAATACTATTGCATACTTTCTAGAGCAAACTTTTGCAAATATTTTCAAGCAAAAAGTTTATGGTTTTGTTGTTTCTGACTCCTTAGGCATTGTATTTTAGTTGTTTTTTAATAAAAACTTTGACGATATTTAAATATAACTTTAATTTAACTAATTAATGTTCAGTTGTTAAAATTAATTTGCTATTCTTTTAAAAAACGGCACTCACGCTTCGTAGAAAAAAATCGTTGCAAATATGCTAGACTTGCAGATATGCTACGAAAAGTGAATTCCGCTTTTGTCTTTTCTCTTTTTAAAAGTACACTATTTTCTTTTTGCTTATTTCAAATTTTCTGAGCACAAGAAAATTAAATCAAAACAAACGGTCTGAAAAAGTGGCTGTCACAAATTCCCTACGAAAAAAGTTCTGCTTATGTTATTTCGTAATTTAAAAAAAACATGTTGCCAGAAACAATTTTTAGTAAGAAAACATGCTGTGGGAAATATTTCGAGACTTTTTCAAAAATAGTGTATTACTTTAGCAACATTATTTCTTATTTTTTTTTTCGCTGTAATTTTTTTATATAGACTTTTGATATTAAACAGGATTGTAAAAAAAATTATTAATTTAAGGCAAAAAAAAAAAAAAAGAAAAACAAATAATTTAAATAAAGTTCTAGAATAAAAAAAGCGAATTATATTATTTTTTTTTTTTGACAAGTACTCTATGTATTTGTAAATCTATTTATTGAAAATAGCTTGCAAAAAACTAAAGTGCTGTTTCTATATTGCAGGCGATCAACTCGTCTAAAAAATTTATATGGAAATAACTCAAAAAACTGAGTGCTCTTCATACAAATTTTTCAGACGAGTTGATCGCCTGTAATACAGAAACAGCACATAACTATTATTCATAGTTGTTGATAATTTGAAATAAATGTTGCTTGAATGTTGTCAGATACATTTGACATGTTTATAACAATATTAACAAAGTTCTACTCTTCTGCAACATTATTCTTATTGGTTTTTAGGCTTTTGTCTGCGTGCACGAGTAACTACTATAAATCAGAAACTATAAAGCCTTTAGCATTAATGAGAGGACCTTAAATATTAAAAGAAACAAAAATACTCGTTTATGTAATTGTAATTGTATTTTAAGATTTCATCTTTATTATTGTTTTCTTTCCTGTACATTTGCTAGGGATTTGAGAAACACATTAATATTAAATGAAATACAGCTTCCTGTCTGGGGCTTAAGACAAAAAACATAAACACAAACACACACACACATACACAATTACTTATTCACAACAGGGCATCCTTTTAATTTATTATATTTATTTTTTGTTAATTGTTTGTAGCGTAGTATCATGTAACCCAACAAACATGTGGTGGTAAATTTTTTTGCTTTTTTTTTTTTGAGAAATAACAATTGTATGATGAAAAAAAAACACAAGCTGCAGATCTTTGTACGACGATTTATTTGACTGAGTTTTTAAGCACCCGCCATTAAGTGTCAAACCATTTTTGTAACAATAAAAAAGACTTCAAAGGCAAAACCAACAACAATAGTCGACATTTTGTAAATGTTTTTTATGTGTTTAGAAGCACATACGCCTACACATTTTGTCTGTGTCTCTGCAAAAAAAAAAATGTGACTAAAGATAAGCACAGTCTGTCATGTATACAACTTTTAGACAACCAAATGATAAATATAATTTTAACATACTTTTTGCAACAACAACAAAAAAAAAATAAGGAATGAGAATTCCAATCTTAAAGTCGCTTGCAATAGACGGTGTGAACTTAAAGAAAAGAATTTTATTTAAAACTTTTTTATAAAATTGAAATGAACTCTTGGTTGTTGAGCCCAAGAGATTTTGTCAGTTGACAAGTTTTTAAATACATCATTGTAATCTGTTTTGACTTTTATTTCTCGTATTTCTATTTATGTTGTCATTTTTTTTTTTGATTTTTTAAGAAACACTAAATCTCTTGTTTGTATTTTTTTGTTATTATAACTACCAAAAAGAAAAAAAAAAAAAGGGAGATTTAAACCTTTTCCAGCACTTAAAAAATCACTAAACTTTCTGGAAACTCTTTAGGGTTTTAAGAGGAAAAAAATAAAACTTAAACCTGATTTTTCTGTCTTCTCAGTAGTCACTGTTGTTGTAAAGGTATAATTTTCACTAGTGTTGTTGAGGACGGCTTAACTAGAGCAATCCAAACAATTATATAACTTTAAATTTATAGATAATTGTTATTGCCGATACTAAGAAATATTCATTACAGCAAAAAACGCAAATGGTTGCTTTAAGATCAAAGACCTTAAGTTAAACAAATGTCATGACAAAAGTAAATGATTGTGTTTCTGTTACTAGTTGAGAGGAGGAATCGTTTTTAGCTGTTAATGAAGTAAATTATATGACAAGCACAGTAACACCAAGACATAACCATACGTTTGCGGTATTTTTTAAGCGACTTAAAAAAAAGAAGATTGGCAATTTGTCAAAATGTTGCTTTTTTATGATTGTGGCCGCTGACCTCAATCTTTTATGAGCCGATTTTTGATATTTGGTCCCGTTTAAAAATCGTTCAAAAATTTAAAATTTAAAGAGTGTCCCCATACATGTTTTTATGTATATTATTAATCGTAAAGGGCACCACTTTTAAATTAAAAAAGACTTCGTTTCACTATAGCTTCCAATAGCAAAAAGTAATATAAAAACAAGTAAGAGTGCTATATTCGGCTATGCCGAATCTTATATACCCTTCACCATCTATTTGAATCTAGTTTAGTGAAATTATTTCAATCAAAAAAGCAAATATTGGGGTGACATAAAAATGACATTGGCTCTTAATGGGTTAAGCATTTTTAAAAAAGTATTTTAGTATTTCCTTAAAGATCTCTTCAAAAGCTTTAAAATGATACCCATATTGATATTTAAAAAAAATTTAAAATTTCAGAGCCCCGTAACTCAGAAAATATGGGCGAACACCATTATTCTCACTTGATGTTTTTTTTTCTTATTTTTTAATTCTCTATCGCCCCATATATATATTTTTTTGATTGGAGTTGCTTTATTGTTCCAAATGACATGAATAAATTAGAGGTAGGCGTGGTCTTTTGCATGATGCCTCGATTTTCAATAGAACCTCTTTCGACACTTTATCTGATCGATTGGCATATTTTTTTTTTTGTGAAATCAACACCAACGGACGGATAGACGGACAGGTGGACATCGCTCCATCGACTTCGCTATGCATAAGAAGTCGGAATATATATACTTCGGAAATAGATATTGTAGAAATTACATATGGAATGACAAACTTTTCCTTTGTTTGTGGCAAAGGCTATAAAAATGACACGAAGACAAAGAAGAGTTGCTAAAAAAAAGCCACTACAATCAAACTGAATAAATTTGGTATTCCCCTTCATAAAATTAATTTAATATTTATTTTGCTAAAAAAAATGAATTTTATATCTTTCCATGTTCTTGTTATTAATAAGAAAGAAAATAAAGTAAAAGAAAATAAACATATTTTATTTTCGCATTGAGAACTAAATAAAAGTTTTTCTTCTTCCAACTTCATCAAACTCATACACGGTATCCATAGCAGAACTAAAGAAACTTCCACTTAATCTAGAAGCTTTGCACCCACCATGACAGAGATATTAAGTCTTATACTCGTATATTTATATAGAAAGTTAGGAGAAATTAAAATTTAACTTTTGAAAACTGAAATAATAATTTAATAATTATATTTACTCGGTAAACATCATGTGGTTGAGTGTTGTTGGCACCATCCATATAAAATGGCGCAAAATTCTTAAGAAATGAGTGTGAGTTTAACTTAAAATTAATGAGATTTAAATAAAACGTGTACATTTTTCTATAGTTTCAATTTGCTAGATAATGGGAAAGAATACTTTTTTAATAGTTTTTTGGTAAACCAGATATAAAGACAATGAAATCATTCAAAATATCTGCATTCAGATTAAATGAAAGCGATCGATCAATAAATAGTTTGGGAAAAAAACATCACGTATACATATGTATGTATGTGTTTTAATAAACTTTATAGTTTCCTCCATTCCTTAAAACTTTGTCCATTTTTTATATTACGACGGCCGTCTTAAAATAACGTAAGCCTTCATGCATTTAGTGGCTCTTCCAGAAAGCTGTAATTTTCAAAATCGTAATTTTAAGCAGAATATTTATTGGACATAATTTGTATCAAAAATTAAACAAAAGATTTAAATTTTTTTGCCATTTGGACAGTAAATTTCAAATGAATGAAAAGTAAAAAAAAATGTTTCGCAGTTTTACACTTTTATTAAGAGCTGCAGCTCGTTTAGTTTTTTTTATAAATTTCACACTCTGTGTCCTACAGTTTTTTTATATTCTTATGCTTAATAATGAAATGCGTCCTATTTATGCTATTTTATACTGATGCCATTTTTATACCTTACACCACAAAAAGTAGAAAAAGTTTGTCATTCCGTGTGTAATTTCTACAAAATCCATCCATCTCCGACCCCATAAAGTATATATTCTGACTTCTTATGCATAGCGAAGTCGATTGAGCGATGTCCGCTTGTCCGCCTGTCCGTCCTTGTTAGTGTTGATTTCACAAAAAAAAAACATGTCAATGGATCAGATGTAGTGTCGAAAGAGGTGCTACTAGACATCAGCATGATCGCTCCATGTCCTTCGAGACAGCAGCGAAAACATCACTCCCACCTCTAATTTCTTCATGTCATTTGGAGCAATAAAGTAACTCCAATCAAAAAAATAAATATATGGGGAGATAGAGAATTAAAAAATTAGAAAAAAACATTAAGTGAAAAAATTGGGGCTCGTCCGACTTACGGGGCTCTGAAATTTAAAACTTTTTTTCAATATCAATATGGGTTTCATTTTAAAGCTTTTGAAGAGATCTTTAGGGAAATACTAAATTTTTTTTAAAATGCTTAACCCATTAAGAGCTGATGCAATTTTAGTGTGAATTATATATATGCAGTACCAATTTTTTAATTTTATTTTTTAATTCTCTGTCACCCCAATATTTGCTTTTTTGATTCAAGTTACTTCACTATATTAGATTTCCATATATGGCGAAGGGTGTATAAGATTCGGCATAGCCGAATATAGCGCTCTTACTTGTTTATTTTCTTTTTAAACTCAGCCATTTACAAAACAAAAAGCCCTGACACCATGACTGCTCTCCATTAAAGAGCAGAAGAATATAAACATCAATACAGACGAGGGAACATCGTGTTCGAAAACATTAAATATAAAAAAAAATGTATTTCAGGACACATGAAAAGAAACGTAAACATCAACAAGAAACATTGCTACACATAAGGAAACATTAAGTGCAACATGCCCATGTTTTCTTCAATGATCTCAACTGAGAGTCTAGCAGTATAAATATTTTTTTGTTTTTTAAATTCCTAAAGTTAGCAACCAGGCTGAAATAAAACTTGAAATCAGAATTTAGTTTTCGTTGGGACGGTTTTTGTATAAAGATTTTCGTACTTTACTTACGAAAATCCACACTTACCACACTAATATTTACTTCATTAAAAAACTTGACTTTTCAGAACAGTTAGTAAAAAACAAGCTATATTAAAGAGAAAATATAGGTTTTCCCATCTTAGATTAACAAATTTTGCCACCGCTTTAGAATATTTAACTACGCATCACTAGACTCTTATGTTGTGTTAGAAAACTTTGCCACTTTTTCAAATTCTTTTTTTTTCAATTCCTTCCTTTTTATTTCTATGTGATTTTTATCTTTAATTAAGTTTTTATTTTTGTTGTTTTTGTTTGGAATAAATCATAATAAAATTTTGTTTAGCTTCAAAGAAAAATAAATAAGGAAACAAAATCCAAACACACACACACACATGCACATGTGTAAATACATAGAAAGTCAAAGTATTAAAAATCAGACCATAACTTTTAAAAAAGGCGGGAGCAAAATAAAAAAAAACTTTTTATTAGTTTTTCCCCTATTTGAAATTGACGAGAAAAAAAAAGACAAATGAAATAGAAATTTTGTAGCAAAAAATAAAAATTATAACAAATAGAGAGCAACAAAAATGATAGCAAATTTCAAAAAGAATTATTGTGTTGCAACATAAAGATATAAAAGAATTGTTTCAAAATGTGAAAACTTTTGTTACAAACGATGATGATGATGATGATGACGAGAAAACTAAAGCCACAGAAAATAAAATATAAGAAATGTTAAGTGTATAAAATAAACAAAATTTAAAAAGAATTTTAATTAATCACAAATCTTAGGTGAACTCAAAAGTCAAAGAGTAGAAAACAAATAAAAATTATAAAAATAAAAAGTGACACGACTTGTACTATTGAAAAAATTATTTATATTTTTTTTAACTGAAAATATAATAAAAAACATAAGGAGATTTGCGTCAAATGGAACAGTTAAATATTATCCCTCACAGATTATTTCGAGGCAACTTCAGTACAGAATCCGGGGCACTTTATGATAATATTTTGCTATTTGGATCAGTAATATCCACGTTGTCTTGGCACTATCACGGATTTAAGATCAGAAGTGAAAATGTTACAAAAGTTTTGTCCATGCAAATCAGGTAGTGCTGGCCTTTTTCAAATATTTGCTACTGTAGTGTGCTCTATGGCTGGACTGATGTTAGAACGAATTTGAATTTCAAGCGGAGTGAATTTAAAGGCTGGGACTCTGATACAGCTTATGAAATAATTCACATGCTTAAGCAATCGTTGCCTACTGTCTCGTTTTAACGATTATCGCAGGAATATGCGACTGGATGGAAATCTTAAAAAGTTTAAAAATATGATTTTGATTTCTTATTTATTATCATACAATTGGAAAATAGTAGCAAAAGTCGTTTCATTTTTTTTTCGCTTACATAACGGCATTGATATTTTTTTATTTTTGAGATGAATTATATTTATTTTGCACAATTTATTGTCTCATTTTTTTCTAAAATTTTTTTTATTACTAATAACAATACCATTAGGTGTTTCAAGTTTAGCTGTAAATAAAAGGTTTTTTTTTATTTAGTAAGTCCCTGTCCACACTTTGCAACTTTTGTTGCGCAACCCTTGAGTTGGCGGTGTGAGAGGAAGGACGAATAGCAACATGTTTTTGCAGTTCTCTTTTGTTTTGTCTTTCATGGTTTAAGCAAAGGCAAAATTTAGGCAATCAAACCAGAAATTGCAGAAACATAATTTTAATGTATGCTTACGAATGAAATTTCAAAAGAGAATTAAGAAAATTGCAGAAAAAAATTGCGTCTCAACGAGGACTAAGTTTAACTTATACGGCATTAACACCATTCTATTTTTTATGAAATTACCATTCAATTTTTGTTTGTTTGTGAAGCAGGAGGAGTAAGCAATATGGCGCAAAATTGAGAAAAAAATTGCCTCAAAAAATGCATGGTGTAAATCTAGACTTATTCGCTACATGGTATAACCTTTTTTAAATGCGTACTGCCATCTGCGAGTCGCAAATAACATTATAAAAGCAGTCAGCTGTTAAGTATATCACTCAGCCAAACACACGTATTAATTTACATGTGTGGATGAGAGTGTGAGCGGTTTGAACAATTATAAAAGGCTGAAGAAAATTTAAAATCGGTGAGATTGCAAGCAACTTGTTTGCCAGTAAGAAGTGTTTGGTGAGGAATTGTATGATTCCCTAGGTTATTTATTGCCAAAAGATTAAGCTGAATTGTTGTAAGCAACAACATAACATAAGCGTTTCTTCTACCGGTGTTGACTCGATTCTGCTCCTAATTCTGGTAAGGAATTTTAAGTTCCCTAAAATCAGACCGCGTGCTCCCAGCAATCTCTGTGATTAAAATTCTGTGTTGCTCCCATCGCAGGCACCTGTACAGTCGTTGCCTGTACAGCTGGTGCCGTTTGCCGCGATCCTCGTAGCCAGCCGTTTTTTCCGGCCTATGCCTCGATGCTGACGCTGACTGTTGTCATAGCAGCCCGAATACCCGAACCTCTATGGTCATTTGCGGCAAAATTAACCGACCGTTATTCAGCGTCCATTGTAACCATAAAGTTAAGAAGAATAAGACGTGATTTAAAGTTTAATAATGTTATCGAAAAAAAGAATTTCTTTATTTCCTTCCCATCCTAAGACGATAATTTAAATGTCAACAACTCTGGACTCCGCTGCAGCTATCCCAGCAACCAGCATAAAACGTGTTGTTACTACACTCAGTAACGCATTTAGATAGCAGGGTCCTTTGTGATGCTATGGTAACTAAGAAATATAAAGAATTCCTCTTTTAGTTTCTTCTATCGCTTATTGCCTTGAAACCCACAACTTTTCTCCATGCCCCGCCGTCACACAGTGTCTTGAAAAGGCAGCCACGAAGGAGAGATGTTTGCTTTATTACAAATCATTAGAAGACGAGCCTTTTATTTTAAGATTGTTTATAATGAGCTCCTGTTTAAAACATTAATAACTTGCATTAACTTGCGGCTGTTCTTAATTAAGCTATTTTTACACATCCAGTTTTGATCCAGATTTCCGTGTACTGATGGTAGTGTTTTACAAATAGAACACGAAAAATGCTGATCTCCAACGTGTCAATTGTTGCTGGTTTATCAGAGTAAATCAATGATTTTACCAGGCAAAATCAACTCAAATTTGGACTTCAAAAAGTTGATTGTTGTGGACCCCGTATGGCACGTAGTGTCATCTTATTGAAACCATACCTCGCCCAAAGTAATGTCATTAATATTTTTAAACAGACAATAATTAATGATGGTGTAGTAATGATCTTCATTGACTTAAGTGCGAGCTCCTGCTAATTAACGAAAAAATAAGGTTTAGTCATACCACAAGAGTGTAAAATGCCTCAAGCAGTATATTTTTTGGGTGCGATAATGTCGGTAGGAGGTTATATCCCATAATTTTGTTTGCAACAAGCCCATTAAATCAGAAACAAGTAAAAACGCTATATTCGGCTATGCCGAATCTTGAATACCCTTCACCATCTATTTAAATCTAGTGTAGAGAAGTAACTCCAATCAAAAAATCAAATATTGGCTGACAAAAAATTATTGGTACTGCATTTATATAATTTTATATAAAAATGACATCGGCTGCTAGTGGGTTAACATTTTAAAAAAAATTTTATATTTTCTTACAAACCTCTTCAAAAGCTTTAAAATGATTGATATTTTAAAAAATTTTAAAATTTCAGAGCCAAGTAGCTCGGAAAATATGAGCGAGTGCCATTTTTTTTTTGATGTTTTTTTCTTATTTTTTATTCTCCATCGCCCCATATATTTATTTTTTTGATTAGAGTTACTTTGTAGTTCCAAATGACGTGAAAAAATTGGAGGTAGGCGTGGTGTTTTGCCTATTGCTTCGAAGGACATGGACCGATCATGCTGATTTCTAATAGCACCTCTTTCAAAACTATATCTAATCGATTGAGATATTAATTATTATTATTTTTTTTATTTCAACGCTAACACGGACGGACAGACGGACATCGCTCAATCGACTTTGCTATGCATAAGAAATCCGTATATATACACTTTATGGGGTCGGAAATTGATATTGTAGAAATGACAAACTTATATGTACCCCTTTTCCACTTTTTGTGGTGAAGGGTATAATAAGTCTCATCCCAAACGACAATATTGTGCTAAAGCAACGATTCAATTTCCAATTGCTCTAAAGTCTAAACTAAAGACGTGCACAGATATATCTGTTTATATCAGTTTTTGTGTGTCTACTCTTATGAGTGCGTATTGGTGAGTACGTTTATGTTTCTGATATAAGTTGATATTGTTACTTTTTCTCTTTGGATGGATGCGAATGAGTAAAGAGAGAATGAGAGTAACATATCTGTTCTCCTATGTTTTTACCAAACTGATATAAACAGATATTGATGGTTGTACCATAAGTATTTATTGTATGCTGCGAAGTAATATACAGTAATACGTATTAATTTAAAATGAAAAAAACCATTATTGTTTAAAAAAAAAACCAATATTGTAAATTGTTATATTATGCTTTATTCAAGATAAATAAATATATAAATAGGTATTTCAAAAACAAATAATGAGTCTTAAGATTTAACGCGTATGAATTAATTAAAAATATTATTATGATTATTTAATAAGTTTTACAGGTGTACATTATTTATTTCGGAAGATTTCTTTCGTTACGATAAGGAAAAGAAAAACAATCTAATTTTTTTATGTTTTTCTTTAGTGTTAAAGTATTTTAAATATTAAATGAAGTTATAAAAAAATTTCTAATTTAAAATCAAATAGCATTACGTGAAAAGTTTGCTGAAAATGCATATTAGATCTAAGTTATTCTTTATGAATAAGGCTGTAAAAAATAACAATTAAACTAAAAATAAAGTATCTGTAAGTATTTCTAGTTAAAATAAAAATCAGTCTTTTGAATTAATATTTACAAATAAAATATTATTAAAAGATTTTTCATTATAACCAAGCTTTGATCTCTTGTCTGTAATAAGAGCCCTAGCAATAGAAAATATCCTTTCTGAACGAGCACTAGATGCTGGTATAGAAAATATTCGGCAGCTTAGTTTGTACAACATAGGGAATTCATTTTTTCTATCATGCCATCACTTAAGAGTATTAAAATTGTTATCTAGAGGCACAATAGTATTTTCATACTTGGCTATTTCATTTTCAATTATGCTTTCGCTTGAATTAGCTTTTTCTATTGGTTGAACATAATTTTCAAACAATGAATAAATTTTTGAAGAATTTGCTTCAATGAGCGAAGTAGTTGAGTATGTGTCATTACAATAAGACTGTAACAACGATTTGCACTTTAATATTACTTCAGTTTTTTCTTCAATATTAAATTGGGTTAATTGATTAGCTGGCGGAAATAAAAATATTGCTAATTTGTGAAAAATTGTGATCTTGGGATCTACTAGCGTAACTAAAATTTCGTGCAATTTTTTCTTAAATTCCGAAATAAAACTAGATTCATCATTATTGATGCTATTACATATGGTTTTAAGTTTTCTTATGTGCGGATGAACTAAATGAATTGTTATGTAGGAGCTGCCTTCCAGTTCTGTCGAAGCATCCATGAAAGGCTTTAGAATTTCTATTAATTGATCTAAATGATATTCTCTTATAATGCTATATTTGTCTGTTAAATTTTTCTCACATAGTATTTTTTGAATAGTACTAAAGTTATCTTTTATAGATAATAAAGTCAGATAAACTGTATTCCATCTTGTGGGTGTAAAGCTTTTAATAGATGTTTTTAATTCACAATTCAAACCTGATTTCTTGATGAATTTGACCAGTTTTGATGAGGCTGCAATGATTTCATCCACTTGTTCGGAAGTTTTAACGGCATTTTGAACTGTATTGTGAAGTAGGTGACATATACAGTTAATATTTTCGTAGTCTTTTAATGCTGCCTTTATATTGCTTCCTCTGTCTGTGACTATAACTATCGGGTCATCTAAGGAGCAGTTGAATTCTGCGAGCAAATTATCCAGTTTTCGTTTTATATTGATGCCTGTTTAGTAGATAAATTTAAAATATGTAAAATTATAAGCCAAAAGATTTAAAATATATATTTTGGGTTGTAACAAAAGTCAGTGATGACTTACTTGAATTCGAAAATCCTTTCATTGACTTTACTCCTAGTAGCTTACTTTTACATTCCCCATCCATAACAAAATGACCCGTAATGGCAAGATAGGAAATTTTACTAAAATTTTCTGTCCACAGATCACAAGTTAGGGCATAACCAATTTTCCGTATTGATGAGATCTCTGACTGTAACTTTTCAAATTGAATTAAATAGCTATTCTCAACGTTTCGGTTAATTGTTGTTGGGTGTGGTATTAGGGCATCTATGTTAAGACCGGCTCCAAATTTATTTCCAAGTGATAACAACAATTTTGAATATTCTTTAAGTCCACAATCTTTTGCTAAAGAGTATGGTCGTATATCTCCAGTAACCCATTCGGTCAGAATATCAGTGCAAGCCTTTTTAGCTTCTTGATTTGGCTCAATTAAAATATTCTCATTTTCACTTCTTAAAACTTTATAGCACTTGTGTTTATTTAAATTAGATACCCCGTTTTTATTGTATTTATATACATTTATACACATTTTGCATGCAACCAAATTTGGTAGTTCCACATCGTTTTCATCTTTTATAAAACCAAAGCAATCCCATATCTTGCTTCGCCCTCTTTTTTCACTAATTTTATATAAATTAGACAAAATTTATTCTTTTATTTCAATATTATTCATATTTTCCCACTAATTTATTGTTTATTTTCCTAAATTCTCATTCGACTTATACCAAAGACTTTATTTAAATGTCTGTTTCACTAATCAAGGCCTTTTATATATTTATAAGGTCGTTTCACAAAGTTAAAAAATAAGTATTGCTTAAAGAAAAAAATATATATAGAGAATAATTTGAATTGCAGTATTGACACATAATGGGTTAAACCCAGGTAAGCCAATGCAAACCCTTTTATTCGCACTGTGCCTTATATGCTTCTAATAATATATGACAAAAATACATATGCACACTTTTCATTAAAAAATTGTGGGTTTTAAAAGTCATAAAACAAAAACATTTGTGACAAAACCAAATATATACAGTAGCCAAAAATACCTAAACTGCATTAACTGGTTATTTTTCTTACAATTTTTTACCTGTAATCATCATGATATTTTCCTATTTTTATTGACACATGAAAATATATACATTAAAAAAATGTATTTATGCTAATGAAGATGTATAAATTCCACCACAAACAAAAAGTATACAGCAAGCATTGCTTATTCCTTTTTATGTACAGGTACTTCTTGCTTGATGTTGTTGTTGCTAAAAATTCCAATAGGATTCAGTTTCAATTTTTAGGCTTTACCAAGAATTATACTCTACTAGTATTTAATATTAATTTTTCATTTTGCTGAGGAACGTAACTTTTAGCAAGCAAGTACAGCGAACCAAAAGGTCCGCTTCACTCTACTAAATTTTACTCTAAATTTTACTTTCCTCTATACAATTATTCGCAATTAATAACAAGCTGAATGATAAACTCCAATTCATTTGCAAAAGTCGTTAAAATCAAAATGATTTTATTAAACCTTCATTATTTATTTATTTAATCTGTAGGACTTTTTTAATATAGAAAAAAGTGTAAATGTTTCTACATGTTAGAGACTTTACAGTTTCCCAATAACACAAGTAATTAACAAAAAAGCATGTTTCCTAAGTTATGACTCATAACATCATATTATGTTTTTTTTTAATATTCACATACGTTAATTACATATTATTTTATTGACTATATAACATCAATTCTATATGTTTATCTAAAGGTAAAAATATTTTTTTCTTACATTTTTTTGTTATTGAAATTTTTGGTTTTTATGTTCCAGACAACAATTTAATAATTTTACATTTGTTTTTTTTTTGTTTAATTATTGATAATGTAGTAAATATTGCTAATATTTCTAATTCTACCTTTAAAATCATATAACTAATTACTAAAACTAAAAAATAATAATAACATTATTACGTACAAAATTTAAATCCTACTTATTAGCTCTTGCCTTTATCATAAGCAGCACACAATCATCTTAAATATCTGTTTCAAAAACAGATATATCCAAATACTCATGGTACAACAGATATTTGAGAGTAAAAAACTGATAATTTTGTTACTCTATGCAATACCATAAACAACTGTATGTGTTTATATCCATAGTGTGAGTACGCACAAGCAAAAGCATACAATATCAACTACACTCATTCGTTCTTTTGTATCAGTTTTACTTGTTATGTATATGATATATCTGTTTTTGCCATACTGTTGGATATACTGGTGCACGTCTTTAGTCTAAACCGCGAATGAGTGACGCAACAAATTGATCTCGTAGTTTCAGCTCAAAGTAAATCTAAACAATTCGTGAGTGTTGTTAAAGGGTTAAGTTATTTATTAAAAATAAAATCCTAAAAAGTCTTAACCACCGCTTTTTTTTTCTTATTAAATTCGTCATCTTGTATTTAGATTGGTTATTTTAACATTTACTAAAATTTTAATTCAAATCTAAACAGTTTACGAGTATTATCATGAACAAAATTCTTATTAAAATGCATAAATAAAATACAATAAGATTTCTTACAATAATTTAAAATCATTTTGTGATTATTTTGATGAATTACTAAGACTTCTTCAGCATTTGAAGAGAAGTTTTTTCAAGTTTTTTTTTGCAACCTATTTTTTAAAGTGTTCAACGTAAATATTTGTAACCACTTAAAGTGAAAGAAATTAAATCTAAATCATGTTCAGCATAACTTTTGTATATTATTCACTCATTTACTCATTCATGAGTTCTTATGAAGTTGAATGTTTGAAAAATTTCTTCTAATCATACACCAACTCAAGCAATAATACGAGTTTAAACCACAAAAATAAAAATAAATAAAAAAACAAAATATGATGTCTATGAAATACAGCTAAACTAAGAAAAAAAAAAGACGAAAGTAAGCGAAAAAAAAATTTTACTTACAACGTCCTTGCGCCCGTGTAGTTCGTCTGCCATTAATGCAGAAACCTGTACCAGTAATAAAAGCATCAAAAGTAGTTGTGATAAATTCTATGAAAACATCTCCTCCATCTCTGGCTCATCGTTATCATTCAACATCCATCCATCTGTTATCTCTTATCTTATTTAACAATCTACCAAAAACCTGATACATCTTTGTATTTTGAATGAACACGAATCTAAAATGACTGGTAATGGATGCATGAATATATTTCTACTTTTTACTTATTTTTTCTTACGGTTAAATACAAACTAAAACAGCAACAACAATGTGAATTTAGAAGAGAAATAGAAATTGGTGTTTAATAAAAAGTTAAATAAAACACCCAAAACTGCATCACTTATTTGAGGTGGACGGTTACAGTATTTATGATTGTTAACTTCAATTACATTTAAAATAAATATTATTGCATTACAGGGTGTTGGCGCACAGCTATAAAACGAAGTTTATTACTAAAAACTGTTCATTAAAAATTCGGTTCACCATAATTTTGTTATTACAAAAATACCGGCCTTGGAAAAAATATCAAATGTCCAAAAGTTTGGTTACATACATCAAATTACATTAATTTTTGCGGCACCCTTTAATTTCCAAATTTATATTTAATAACTGCTGTGTAGCGTCTTAGCCATATAGGTTCTTTATAAATTTTAACCGTCTGTCAAAAGTTTTGTGCGTATACATCAAATTACATTAACTATTGTAACACCCTTTATTTTAAAATTATAAATATTTATACTTCCACTTATTTGAGACAAAGTAGTGGATATTCTAACTAATTTTCCAGTGTTGATATATAACAGTTCAAAAGATAGGGCCATATACCAAGTGTATTCAATCAGCGAAATATTTATTTTACCAAAGAAAATTTTCATCTGCGATTGACAGTAAATCTAAATGGAAAGAAATCTGACAAATTGGCATTCGGCAGTATAGACTTTCGATATGTAGTCATGATGTTAATGTAAACATGTTGAATAACAAGTTTTTAAGTATTAATGTTTTATCTTCGTTGAAAAATATATATGAAGATCTTCCCTTGTCTCAATTAAAAATCCATTTAGTTTTCATTGTATTAATCAGCTTGAAGTACTAGAAAGTTTCGCTGCAGTCAAATCTAACGCTATTGGTATGGATGAGATAAATCCTATTTTTTTTTTAAAGTCTTAATTCCTAAGCTCTTACCGTTTCTAATACACCTATATAACTCTATTCTTATGAAATCTGTTTCCCCAGTAGAATGGAAGTTATCAAAAGCAACAATGAGTTTCGGTCAATTGCCATCCTTCCTCTTTTCTCTCCAAGGTGTTAGAAAAAAATCTTTTATGTAAAAAAATAAACGGGTATCTAATGCGTAATAATTTTTTTAGCGAATTTCAATCCGGTTTTATGAAGGGCAGAAGTTGCGTAACAGCTCTATTAGATGCAATAGAGGATCTTAGATCAAAACTTGATAATAGTATGATTGCATTGTTGATTCTCCTGGACCACAGTAAAGCATTCGACACAGTGGATCAAAAAATTTTGCTTAATAAACTTGAAAAATTGTTTTATTTTTCTAAGACGGCTTGTAAGCTTATATCCTCGTATCTTACCAAACGCTCTCAAAAAGTTCAGCTCGAAGGTAATATTTCTAATTTTCACTATGTCAACAAGGGTGTTCCGCAGGGCAGGGTTCAACACTTGGTCCTCTCCTTTTTTTTCTTTACATAAATGACTTACCTGATATATCAATTAGTAGTGGAATTCATATGTACGCTGATGATGTGCAGCTCTATAACAGTTGCAATATTTCAGATATTTCTTCATGTGTAAATGCAACCAATGAAGATTTAACCAAAATTAGCACCTGGGCTAGTGACAATGGATTATGTATCAACCCTTCTAAATCTAAATGTATTTGTCTATCTTAATTAAGAAAAAATTTTGCCACTCCTCAAATAAAAATTAACAATAATCCTATAGATTATGCAACCTCTGCAACTAATTTAAAAATAATTTTTAATAATAAGCTTACTTGGTCCGACCATATTAATGCTGTCGCAGTAAGAGTTAATAGTATGCTTCGAAATCTTTGACTTAAGGCTTCCACACCATTTGCTCTACGTAAGCTTTTAGCAAAAACTTTTCTCATCCCATCACTCTTATAGGGTTGCGAAATCTTTGCGAACTGTAATAGTGAAGACCAACGCAAACTAAATGTATTATATAACAACATAGCGCGATATACGAGTATTTTTCAAAAGGGCTGACGGGATTGTATCTCCTATATTCATACAAGATTTATTAAATAAATTTTAGCGATCTTTTAAAATGCAGATGTCTTCTTTTTTTTCACAAAATTGTAACATCAAAAGAACCAACTTATTTTTACAAAAAAATTGTTTTTGCTAGATCTAATCGTGGTAGAAAAATAATTCAAATTAAATACAAAAGCCTTCTTTTATCTCAACGTCAATTTTTCTTTTACACAACAGGTCTTTGGAATATCTTAACGAACAATATCCAAAAGCTTTACAACGCTTCTAAGTTTAAAAAGGAGTTATTTCAACTATTTAAATAATAATCCTCTTTTTTGTATTGTTCATTATTATTATTATTTTTAACCATTTGTTTTTTTGATAACGTTATTATATTTTTTTATATATATTATTATAATTGTTATTATTATTGTTACCATTATTATCATTGTTGTTTTTTTATTATTTAAACATACATATTTATTTTTTTAATCACTATATCATTTATGTATTTTATAACTAGTACTGTCATTTATAAGATATTAAATCTTGTTGTGCTAGATAATTAAATAAATAAATGAAATGAAAATGAAATATACATATGTCAAATTACATCATGTATGGCAACACCTTTTATTTTCTTAATTCAAATTGTATACTTGTTATTATGGCGGACCTATCAATAAAGGTTTTTTGTAAATTTCAGTCGTCTGTCTATAACTCTTCTAAAGTATGACCGTATATATTAAATTAAAAGAACTATTGGGACACTCTTTAATTTCTAAATTCGAATTTTTTTAAATGTTGTGTAGCAGCAACCTGTTGGTATAACATTTTAAATAAAGAAAATAATTTCAAAATCGGTTCCGAAATGACTGGACTTCTGCGGGCACAAACATAAAAAGAAACATTCAGAAGAAGTGACAACTTGCTTCTTTTTTTGAAATCCTTAAAGAAGTTAATTATTTTTATACCCTTCACCAAAAAAAAAAAAAAAAAAAAAAAAATTAAGAAATAGTACAACTACGTTTGTGGTTTTTTTTTTTGTAATTTCAACAATATCCATTTCCGACCCCATAAAGTGTATATATTTTGAATTCTTAGGCCTAGCGAAGTCGATTGAGCGATGTCCGTCTGTCCGTCTGTGTTAGTGTTGATATCAGGTTAGCCGAGCCACTAGATCATATACCCCAATTGATCAGATATAGTATCGAGAGAGGTGCTGTTGGAAATCAGCAAGATCGATCCACGTCCTGTAAGGCAGCGGGCAAAACACCACGCCTACCTCTAATTTTCCATATTTTTTGGAATAAAGAGGTAACTCCAATCAAAAGAACAAATATATGGGGCGATAGAGATTTAAAAAATAAGAGAAAAACATCAAGTAAAAAAATTGGCACTCGATAATATTTTCTGAGTTACGGGCCTCTGAACTTTTCATAGAAAAGTACGATGGTGCACTATATTTTTTTAAATATAAATATGGGTAACATTTTAAAGCTTTTGAAGAGATCTGTAAGGAAATACAAAAGTCTTTTAAAAATGCGTAACTCATTGAGAGCCAATGACATTTTTGTTTTTTCTAATTTTTTAATTCCCTCTCACCCCAGTATTTGTTTTTTTTTTTTATTGGAGCTACTTCACTAAACTAGATTTACATACATGGTGAAGGGTATATAAGATTCGGCATAGCCGAATATAGCACTCTTACTTGTTTTTCTTATAATTCTATTGAAATTTCAAAGGGTTTTTATTATTTTTTATAAATTTGTTTCAATTTTTTTTTTTTTGCTTTTCTGTTGTAAAAAAACATGATGTCTGCCATATCATGTACACTAACATATTTATATTAATAAAAATATTCCTTCTTTTATTTTATTTTAATATGTAGAAGTGTAGATGTGTCTATACTGATAGTAAACCACTAATCGATTCTTTGTGTAGTTGCATTTATATTTAATTGCACACACATTCCCAAACTCATGCTTGAATACATTCGTTTTTCTTTTTTTTCCGTTGCCGTTATTGTTATGGCTTGTATGTGTCTGTGTATGAGTATGTAACGTAAAATACATAAATATATTCATTTGATGTTTTTTTTTGTAACTATTTCATTTCAATTGCACAAATTTGAGTATACGAAGGCATTTAGCTGAAGTTGTCTGAGAGCAAGTTGATTGTTAAACAAAGGAAAACGTCGGCTGCTTCTAGGAAATATTTTTGTTAAAATGAACAGTGAGTTATATTTTTGATAAAAACAGATTTTTTCATATGATACGACTACGGCCAGAGGAATTTGCCGATATATTCAGCCTTATAAAAAATTACGATGTTTTTCACACAATTGTCGAAAGGCTCCAACTACGCATTGACTTGCAGCTTAAAATTGTACTTTACTGCTTGGGATCTTCAGGAAATGGTGCTTGTGTTCGTAAGGTAGCATCTCTTTTTGGTATAGGTGATGGCGGTACCATACAAAATATTAGAAATCGAGTCATTAAAGCAATATTAAATCTTAAAGAAGAGTTTTTATATTGGCAGAGAACACACCTTAAGATATGTTTCCAATATACCCACTCCTACTATACACAACAGAAATGACTTATTCCACTTTCTAATAAATCAGTCAAATCAATAAATTAAATAAATAAAACTAATAAAAATATCTTTTAATTCAATTTAATTTAATATAATTTACACATGAACACAAAAATAATAATTCATTTAAACATAAAACATTTAAACAAATACAACGTTTGAAAAACATATGAAAAAAAGTACTAAGTGTTGTATCGCATGTTTGCATGAAAATTACCAACAACACAGCTAGCACCGTTGTATTTTGTTAGCACTTAGCACGTACTAGGGGGCTTGTGAATAGGGCATATATTTATAAGATTTTGTTGTTACAATCAAAATTTTCCTCCTTGTTGTCTCAAGCAGTAATATTGGAAAGTAAGAACAACTGTAATACGACGCACAGCGGGGGATTTATTAAAAAAGTGGAAATAATTCTGTACTTTCTTAATGGGACCAGTCGATTGCATTGAAATTTTGCACCGCTATATTAGAGCTGTAATTAGTTTTATGATACACACGTTATTTCTTATGAAACCTGCGCACAGTGTAGCGACTTCATATAGGAATCGTCCAAAAATCTAAAGAGTTTTAGCAGAAATATGAAATTCGGTACAGATAACTTCTTTGCTAAAAGATACATTTTGACGAATTTTGGTAAAATTCCAATGAGTGCCGCGCCCACCGCCCATACAATTAAAAGTGAAAATTGCGATAACTTGGCACTTAATAGTCTGAAAAGAACGAAATTTTGTATGCAATGCCTACAAATAGTAATAAATATAGGACTTAATTTAATGAAAATTGAACAAGTGTCACACCTACCGCCCATACAATCAGAATTAAAAAATTGCAATAACTCGGGAACTAATGGTCCAAAAAGAGCTTAATTTTCTATTCACTGTTTCTTAATAAAAGTAAATAAATTTGGATAAAAGTTTAATAAAATTTAACAATTAACGCTTACGCATTCTTAAGCAACAAATGGCAATAACTCTGAAGTTTATGGAACAAAAAGTGCAAAATGTAACAAAAATGTTGCGTGTTGATTTTTGTAATAAAAAAGAATAATAAATTAGAATAATAAACTAATAATAAAAAAGAATAATAAACTAATTTTAGAACACATATTACTAAAAAAATACTTAAAGTTTTTCGCTCTCACGATATTGTGCGCCGCTGCAGTGCTTTAGTGAAGCACTCCACGGGTGTAAGAAAAATTAAATACCGTTGGCATATCCTTATTTTTAGTTCTTAAATTTTAAATTCTATCTATTGAAATTGGATAATGCAAATCCCGTAATTCCCACGAAAAATTTTTAAAATTTCCAAAAATGGGATTTTCATTTTTTTTTGTGTAAATATCACAAAACGATTTATGGCAAAAATTGTAATTTGACGGTAAGAAAGGACATATCAGAGCATTCAAAACAGGTCTTCGTCTTTTAATCCATGAGACAAAATCTGGCTGAAATTTGATTTTTCACAAGGGAAAAATGCCGGGAATTAAATAAAAATTTTGTATTGTTAGTTTTAACTTGTTAAATTAATCAAATAGAATAGATGCAACTTTTTCTTCGCAACTGTCTGTTGCAATTGAAGAATATTTTTGACTTCTTGGTTGCTAATCAGTCACTGTATAAAAAAGGTTAACGAGGAAAAACTGTTATGCTCAATTGATGTAGGATTACGGTCAAGAATGTCAATGGCTTTAAAATGTTGTTCACTAATTTTTTATCTCGCTTTACGCTGCATTTAAAGTTTAAAAAGATTTTTATCTCGGTCAGGGCCACTAAACTTTGGATAATCAGATTGAACTGATGGCCATGTTAAATGAGCGCACAGAGGACAACTATTGCTACAATAGTTCATTCGATTTTTGTAGTATTTATTAATGCTTGACGCCTGTTTTACGCCATTATAAAAAATGCATTCCTATTTTAAAAACGATAAATTTTATTTCAATAAGAATTATAACTTTAAAATAAAATTCAGGAAAATTTCTATTTAAGAAGCAAGCATAATAATACTTTTAAATACCTTTTCAACCTACACCCATACATTTCTCTAAATTTGCTTGTAAATGTTTTTTACGACCTTTTCCAATATAACATTTCAATCAACCATTTTTTGTTACAATTTTTTGTTGACATTTTTGTTCGATTTTTTCATTTATTTTTTGTTCTTTTTTTTTTTGTTGTTCCTGTGGCAACATTGGATCTAGATCAGCAGCTGTATAGAAAATTTCAATATAAAATGCTACAAACAACCATCAAAAATTTATATGAATTGAGTAGAATGACGTTATGAAAAACTGTAACATCAATAACGACAACAACAGCCATAAGGACAACAACATCAATAATAAGAAAAAACTAATAGTGTGTACTTGAACTTACGTGCAACATTCAATTGATACTCGAAGGTACTGCCACTCTACATCTAAGAGGATGTATGGAATGTGTTTTCCAGCTGCTATTGCTTTTGCTATTTTTATTTCTTTTAAGTCTACTGTTCGTGTGATAGTTGTGTATGTGCTGCATTTATTTGGATTTCAAGTACAATTTCTAGTTGATTTCTATTTAGTTGATTTCTTTATTCATATTGATTTCTTTTTTATTTTAACTCTTCCCGGGCCGTTGATTTTAAAAGTCTAATCGAAAGTGTTTATAAATTTGTAAGAACGAGTGAGATTTGAATATAAATTTTAATGCACAAAGATCATACTTGCGATTTTATCATTGCCATTGAAATCTCATTGGCAAATGAAATTACAATGAATAAAATTAAACAACCATTTAATGCTAAATGTTTTAAATAATGGCAATGACGTTCATAGTGTCTCATGTGTGCAGAGAAAGTTAAAACATAAATATTTCACCAAATTTTTTTGATTTAAATGCCATTTTAAAACATTGCACTACTATACTTCAAGATGTGTATTTAGTGTACAAAAACAAAGAACACATATTCAGGCATGTTACAGAACTCAATTCCGATCGAAAGTGCTTTCAATTCCGCAAATTGGTAATTCGGAATGAAACCACTTTTGAATTCTAAAATGGAATTAATTTTATTAGAAATTTTGTTTATTTGCGTTTTTTAAATTTATTTTTATTATGTATCCTTATTAACATTGGCTTAGGTCTCTAACTTAGCTGGGCGCAATATTGCCACATTCAGGTAAAAAGGTGGAGATTAAGTATTTTTTAGAAATAAGCAAAATCGATCGGAATCTAAGGAAAGTAAAACCAAATCAATCGAATTTGTTAACACGGAATTAATACTATTCCGATCGGAATTCGTGACATGCCTGATTGATTAATGGTAATGATTTTAAAGCAATTAGTCATTAGCTTTTGTTTTTAAATAATTTTCATTGAAACCTTTTCATTATAAAGCATTACCATTAGTTAAAATAATGATAATGCTGAACAAATCATTAGCATTAGTCATCATTTAATGCTAGTGAAATCGTCAATTAATTAGTCCATCTAATTAATTACTCCCATGTATGACAATGATAAGATTTTATTGAAAAGGGCTTGAAGGAGAAAGGTTAAGATATATTTAGTTTTGTAAATATACGTCCCTAAAGAACATTTAATTAAAAAAAAAATAGAATAGCAAATAAAATATTAATTTAGAAATGTCAACAACTTTTAAAAATGAATTCTGGTATAAGACTTCCACTGCTCTTGCTTGACGAAACACATTCTGGACAACCAATCTTGAACCACTTTTTCGGATATTGCTGGTCATAAGTCTCTAAGAGCTCGAGTTTTGTTGCTCTCCAAGGCGCTAATCTTTACGCTTTTTACTCGCATAAAACAGCAACTTTATATGGAACCACAGAAACTAACTATGAGAGGTCACGATCGTGGATTTATCAATTGAGAGGTTTAGTATTCGAAATGAGCTTATCGCCAAAATTTTTGTATCACTAAATAGATGTTTAAGATCTCCATATAAAACCACATATTACACAGATTAGTTTTCTTCTTATTTTCAAACAAAATTATAGATCATTATGCGGTGACGATCTCCACCGACTGTAACATAAGCTGCGGCTAAATTTTTGAACAGCACAAAATTCACCTTTTTGTTTGATCTGTTGCGATTTAGTTTTACACAAATTTTCTATAAATTAAAATAATGTGTAATATTGTATGTGTCAGTGTAAACTGATCATAAACGTCCATAGAGTGTGCAGTCTGGCAGTTTGTTTGGCAGTTAACACTTTCATAAATCTATCGGACATAAAAAACACTCGCACTGTAGCAGGGCGAAAAATAATTTAATGTATTTACATGCTGAAATAAAATTAAATACTAATTCATAGAATCAGAGTCAGAGTCTCTCATAGTTATTTGCAACACTTTTATATTAAGAAACTTTTGTTACCCTAATTTATTTATTATTTTTATATAAATGAAATGCGGTGTATCGCATGATTACAAATATGTATGTCAAAGGGAGTTATGTTTTCTGTTCTTTCTCTTTCTTGCGTGTTCCCAGGCCAATAACTTGAATCCTTAAAAATAAGCAGTGAAAGGAAATGTTGAGGTCACGGAGAATTATAAAATAAAAAAATTAAATTAAGTACTTTATATAATTTTACATAAAAATGTCATCGAATCTTAATTCGCTAGGCATTTTTTAAAAATTTTAGTATTTCCCTAAAGTTCTTTATAAAAGCTTTAAAATGATACCCATACTGATTTTTTTAAAAAATTCGAGAATTTTAGAGCCCCGTTACTGGGAAAATATGGGCGATCGCTAATTATTTCACTTGATGTTTGTTTTTATTTTTTAATTCTCTATCGCCCCATATATTTGTTTTTTTATTGGAGTTTTTTTTTTATTGTTCCAAATGATATGAAAAAATTTGAGGCAGGCGTGGTGTTTTGCCCGCTGTCTCGATGGACATGAACCGATCGATCTGAAATTCAACAGCAAAATTTTCGAAACTATGCTCGATCAATTGACTTATTTAAATTTTCTCTAGCTTATCTAGTACCTTGGCGAAGTTGGTTTCAACCCGAACACAAACAGACGGATGGAGAGTCTACGAGACGGACATTGCTAATGCGGAAATTAAAAATAAATGTTTTTTTTTCTATTTAGTGGTATAAAGATATATTCAGAACTTTTATTACAGCACGCAGTCTACTTCGTCGGTTCTTCTTTACAGCCTGTTCGCCAGCGAAGTAAAATAACTAAAAAAATGGCCATATCTTTCTTCTTTCGCCACCTGTCTCATCTCTCATCTATAACTTTCGTTAAGAATGTAGCGCAGTTATAAAATAACTAAAAAGGTATTATTGCCTGAAGTGCTACTGCTCTTTAAAAAACAAAAAGAACAGGCTCTCAAAAGGTTAATTTACAAAATTAAAACAAAAGATATATTCCAAATTTACACACGTTTTTGCTGTAATAGAAAATGCAATTTTTTTGATTGAGTGCCTGTATGGCTTTGCAGTTATGAACTCTGTTCTCACTCTTTTCTGGACTGATAAAAATGACTGGTTCAGTGTTGAATTTACTTCTATCGAGTTTGTTGTCTAATTTTCGCAAAAAGGCCTTTGAAGTCTAAAGAAATTAAGAATTCAATATTTGATTACCGAAATGAGAAAATTTGCAAAATAAAGAAGTGTCATGCATTACTTGAATTTTTTTCTGAGCCACATGTTTTGTTCAAACCACATACCTTCCTTAACAGCGTCTTCTGGTTTTGACAGAAATAGTGGTGTAATCGTGTTGCGATATTAAGTAAAATAACAGTCATTCCTCGATCGGTCAGGAAATTTTCATTATGCCATCATGCCGAAGTTTATAGCAAAACAATTTTAATTTGTGAAATGATTTAAATGAAGGCTCTCATAACTTATAACTTAACAATTTTAACAAAATTTACAGAGGCCTTTAGGTGAAAGTATGATCAATTTACTGAAATATTTTTTGAAGAATCAACCTCTATAACATCCGTCCTTCGCTGATGTTAAACAAAACTCACTTTTGCAGACACTTAAGTAACAGCTAACGAATTGTTTGTTGTAGGGTTTCCTACACTTAACTGAACAAGCAGCATAAAATTCAAATCTTGCATTATTTTTGTGACAACCTTTTTATTCATGAAAAAATGCAGGGCATCAACGAAAAGTCAATTTAGTTGAACATTTCACGTTTATTTCTTTAAATGTCAAGTAAACAATTTAGTTTTTTTTTTCAACAAAATATATTTTCTTCGTTGTTGTTATTTTTGTTGTTATTTATCCATGAAAATGGACAGAAAAATTGGCATGACAGTTATTACTTTTTGAATGGATGAATGTATGGATAAATAAATGAATAAATGAAGATGGTTGAATGGAAATAATTGAATGTTTGAATGAATAAATGTTCCTCGTTTGATATCCAGATGATTTATTTTCTTATTTCAGCTCTTAAAAATTTTTGTATTTTTTCAAAATTTTGTTTTGATTAGAAATATTTTACGTATTTTAAAATAAAACTTGATATCTTGCATTTTGTTGGGAAATGATTATTGAAATGTCAGTGGTGATTACTAAAATTAAAAATGAAAATATCGTTATTTAAGATACGAGATATTAAGTATGAAAGAAATTTTTTTACTAAAGTATAATTATTTTTCGGTAATCTACTCTTAAGGGTCCTGTAAAATTAAAAGTATACGGGGCAAATTACGGCACTCGATATCGATCGAAATTTCTATAGAATTTAAATGTAAATTTCGATCGATATCGAATGCCGTAATTTGGCCATTGAATTGAAAATGGCATCAAAAATATTCTTGTTTAATTTCACTTTCTAATTTTAACCTGATTGAGAAATATCGAGTTTTACACAAGTAATTTATTTATTATCACAGAACTTTAAAGAGAAACGCAATCATTCAATTTACAACCTGATAGAAGTGTTCCAACTCCTCGAATTCCATAAAAGTTGTAAAAATTTGGTTATAATATTTAAAAAAGCATTCGCTACAACACTGAGAATATAATTTCATTTGTTTTCGTCACGTGGTGGGAGGTAAATGAAGTTCTTTTACACATTCCTATTTCCTTAGTAATTTTTGTTTGAATTTAATTTTTACGTCAGATGGAAAGTAATTAAGTTTAACATTGCGTGGGTACTGTTTATATGTAATATCCATTTCCGACTCCACAAAGTATATATATATATACAATGAGCTCTTATGGATAGCGAAGTCGGCTGAGCGAACTCCGTCTGTCCATCGGTGTTCGGGTTGAAATTAACTTTACCAAGGCACTAGATGAGAAAAAGAAAATTATATACGCGAATTGATCTGACACAGTTTCGACAATTTTGTTATTGAAATTCAGCTAGATCCGTCCATGTCCTTCGAGGCATCGGTCAAAAGAACACGCCTGCCTTCAAGTTTTCTACATAATTTGGAATAAATCTAGTTAAGTGCAGTAATCCCAATTAAAAAGCAAACATATATTGCGATAGAGAATTTAAAAATAAGAAAAAAAAAACATCAAGTGAAAAAATTCGCGCTCCCCCATATTTTCTGAGTTATGGACCTCGGAACCTGTCATAGAAAAATACAATTGTGCTGCATTTTCTTAAGATATCAATGTGGGTATCATTTAAAAGCTTTTAAAGAGATCTTTGCTTTAAAGGAATTTAAAAAAATGCTTAACCTATTATCGGCTCTTAATAATAACATTTTTTTGAAATGTATTTATTTTTTTTTTTTGCTTTATTTTTAAATCTAATTCGCCCCGATATTTTTTCCTACGATTGGAGTTACTTCACCAAACTAGACTTAAGTACATGGTAAAGCGTATTCGGCATAGTCGAATATAGCAGTATTACTTGTTTATTTTAAGTTTAATTTAATTGTTATTTAAACAGTTTTAAATTTTTCGATTTCAATTTCTGCAACTACAGCAGTATGTCCACACGTATTCTGATTGCTTTTGCTAAAACTTCCAACTTTCATTCAGTTGTGAATTGCACAATATCAGGTTTTTTAAAAGAGCATTGCAACTATGATACCTTGAAACATAGAAAAATTTTATAGGTACTTTTTTAAAGGTATTTTTAAAAAAGTACTTTTCAAAAAGTACTAGCTTAAAAGGTACTTGTTCAATTAATATAAGTATATTTTCAAAAGTTTTATTTTATTTTTTTGGCATTTTAAAACTACTTATTTTTAATGTACTTTTTTGAAAGTACTATTGCAAAAACGTACCATTTTTGTAGGCAATAAAGAAATAGTTACTTTCTTAATGGAAACTTTGATATTAAATTTTTTAAGCTCGAACATCAACTATGATACCTTGAAACATAGAAAAATTTTATAGGTACTTTTTTAAAGGTACTTTTTAAAAAGTACTTTTCAAAAAGTACTAGCTTAAAAGGTACTTGTTCAATTAATATAAGTATATTTTCAAAAGTTTTTTTTTTTTTATTTTTTTGGCATTTTAAAACTACTTATTTTTAATGTACTTTTTTGAAAATACTATTGCAAAAACGTACCATTTTTGTAGGCAACAAAGAAATAGTTACTTTCTTAATGGAAACTTTGATATTAAATTTTTTAAGCTCGAACACCAAACGTTGTTTTTTTATAATGGTTTCATCAAAGGTATTTTTTAAAAATGTTTTTATAGGTACTAAACGCAAAAGTACTTTTTAAAACAATATTTTTATTTGATTTTTTCTTTTAATATTTGATATGGCCTTTTATTAAAAGGTAAATATGCTTTTTAGAAGCTACTTCTAAAACAAAGTTTTTTTTTTATTTCAAATATACATTTTTAAAAATTCTCTCATATAATTTTGAAATATGCATGTATAAGTAAAATTTTACTTCTCCGAACTATCCTTAATTGTATTCGTCAAAGTTAAACATATTTTTTGCGTAAAATATAAGCTATATATTTAAATGGTTTTCACTTTCATAAGTTAAATGTATTAGTCCAATACTACTTTTGTCTATCTGTACATTTTTTCACGAAATGAAAATGAATGTGCGGTTTCCATAAGGTGGATAAACAATTATTTAAACTAAGACTAAGTAAGTAAGCTTAAGAAAATCTACATCAAAAGAAAAGAAAGGTAGATTATATGAAAAATCTGCTTTCATCATTGTTTCATGGCAACCAATAATAAAAAAAAAAAAATCATTGCCACAGTAAAATAAATACAAAAGGCCACCCTTTTGCATGTTTATTCGTTAAACAGACTGTTTAAAAAGTATTTTAACGAGGAGAAAAATTACAAGCGACTATAATTAGTTAGTAAATTGTTTTAAGTCTTATTATCTAAAAGACTTGAATAGATTTTAGGGAAATTATAGAAAAACAAAGAAATGCTAAAGCAAAAAAAAAAAACTTTTAAAATTGTAAACTAAATAAACTTTCTTCTATAAAGGATTTTTTTTTAATTGGACGTGTAATTCAAGAGCTTTTTAAGTCGGTTCAATGAATTTTTGTTTAAGAAGGTTCCCTTAATTTTTTTTTTAGAATATAATCTTTTTAAATGATTTCCCTCTAAAAAAACGCCTTGAAATCGTCTTTAGCAAAATAAAAATTTATAATTTCCTTTTAGAAATTTTTTTTTTATAAAATTGCATTTAAAGTTTACAAAATACTTCCAGAAATTAACTTTTATAATGAGCCTTAACAAAAAAAAATATCTCTTAAACAAATTTTGTTTTATAAAACAATTTATATTAAAATATAATGTTTGAAAATGATGGCTTTAAAAACGAACTCTTCGTTTCTTTTAAAGAGTGCTTTTTTAACAAGAATTATGTTTGTTTTATTTAAAAAATATCTTCAAAAAGGGTGCTTGAGAAAGTACCCCTAAGCAAGTACCCTTAAAAAAGTACTCTTGAAAAAATAACTCTTAAAAAAGTACTCTAAAAAAGTACTCTTAAAAAAGCTCCCCTTTAAAAGTACCTTTAAAAATTACCGGTTCAAGCTTTTCTAAAAATTGCCTTTAAAAAATTGCTTTTTAAATTGATTTAAGTTTTCTTAAAAAGCATTTTTCAAAAAAAGTACCATGCCGAGAAGCATGAAAACAGCATCTTAGCAAAATAACCCTTTAGCTGTAACGAAAGTAGCTCGTAAAATTAAGCATTAAAAATATTCAAACAAATAATATTTTATAAATGAATAAAATTGACTTTTTTTCCCCTTCTTGGTTCATTTTTAAATTCAACTAAAATTTTAAAATAGTGTTACGAAAAAAAGAAATCTGGCAACCCCTGCTGTTGTTTCCGTATGAGCGTGGTGAATAAGTTATTTCCACTAGTGGTGTGCGTATAGAATAATACCACAATTAGCTAACAAACGCTGAGCAACCTCAATGGCTGCCTTGATAGAGGTGCTTGCTGTAAAACAGGAGATCATGAGTTCGATCCCGCCTTCGGACATGGGTACACAAAGAAAATAAAAATTGGTATAATGCTATTAAAAATTAAGAAGCAGCATTAAAAACCTCCCGAGAAGCAAAAAACAATTATTGTGTGAAGCTATGGCAGATAATTTAGTGGAGACGTCTTATTTAACAGATAATTGTCAAGAATCCCTGTATAATAAAAAGTAAGAATGCGGTTAGTGCAGGGCAGTGTAACAGCATAACAACAGTGTATGGCATACGTGTGTTGTGGCTATTAGATAAAGGAGATGACTTTCTTGGATAAAAGACGCAGTGGGAGTGAGTGGTCTGTGGATGGTTAAGGTTACTAAACAAGGCATCGAGTAGTTTATGTCTCGCCGGAGTAACAGTGTAGTGTATCGTGAATGGCTGCGTTTGTAATAATAACGAATGTTTAGTAAATACGAGACCATGGGATTCACAAGACCGATAGGATCCAGAAGTATAGCCAGAGAAAGCCATCAAGTAAGAATACAGAAATTATAATGAGCCACAGTGGTATTTGCAATTAAAAGTATCCGTACATTTCTCTAAAAAGGAAAAAACTTAACAATATTTAACTAAAAGTACCGTAAAGTACTTTTTTAAAATATAGTTTTTTGTTTTAGTTTTTAGGTATTTAAAACGTACTTTCCCTAAAAGGCTTTTTTCTGGAGTTGCTTCTTAATTCATTATTATATGAATGGAGTGTTTTTAGCTTTACCCCAAAAGATATAAGTAGTGGGGCAAAAACTCTATTGTGATGGCAGCGTTGTCAAGACATCTGAATATATATACACACGGCTCTACAATAAACTATGACATCGGCAGCTATAACTTCTTAGATCAAATTGGCATAAGTCTATTTTATCGTTTTTCGGACGATTCAACGAGATTGAGAGTTAACCAAAACAAAATATGACTCGGTGAGTGATGTGTAGTCCTTAAACCGGTGTTCTTTCAATTCTACAAAAATTTTTGCGAGAATCAACTTAAAACGTAAACAAGACAGTCAACTTTAGAAAAGTGTATTCTTTAAAAAATTAAATTTTAAAGATAAATAAAATAAAATATATAACATTCAACAAAGTACCCTTAAGTCTGTCTATATCTACAAAAAAAAAAAAAAAAATTAAATTTATATTTAAAATTTTTTTGATCTGTTTCTACAATTTTGTTCAGAATAAAAATTTATAAAAAGTTTTGTTTGTTAAATTTTTTTTTTGTTGAAAGAAGATAAATTGAATTCACAATTACGTTTGCCTTCCCTTAAATTTTGCAAGTATGCGAGTATACTTTAAAAGGTATTGCTATTCAGTAGTACTTTTAAAGAATTGAAAAAAAAAAATATTTTAAGTCATACATATTCCCAAAAATTGTTAGAATCCTTTTTTTTCTTTTTTTATTAATGTGTTTTATTAAGGGATTGTGATATAAATCTTTTAAAATACTCTAGTTTTTTGCTTAAATAAATTTATTTTTGTTAAAACTTTTGTTTGTTTGTTTTTGGTTTATACTTTTTATCTTGAATGTGAGTAAATATTTACAAACATAAAAAAAGAAACAAATTACTTATGAAAGGTAAAGTTGTAAAATTAATCCTCATATGTTGAAACAAAAGCGTTAAAAATTACACTAAAACATTTTTACAGTTGATATATTTTTGGAAAATAAAAACGCACATACATATATAAACCTACGCAAAAAAAAACAAAACAAATATTTCTTTAAATTTTACAACCTTTTTAAAGACTTTAGAATAACAAAAATGGATAATAAAATAAAACACAAAATCGTATGTTTTTTTATTTTTCTCTAGCCACAAAGAAAATAAATTTATAGTAATTTCGTATTCTTTTAAAAAATTCTTTGACATCAAAAAAATTTACTATTTGTAGTCTTTCTTATATTAATTTACTTTAATTAAGCTTGATTCCTTCAGAAATATTTGGCTACTGCTCATTTAAAACCTTTTTAAGTTTTTATTGCTTTTTGCTCAATGGACTTCTCATTTAATCAATTTGGCTTTCGATATATGAGACTCCTAGGTTTTCTGTAGAAAATGTGGGTAAAATTCAAGCAGTAGTTCATATAGCCATATGGATATGTTTTCCCCACAGTAATGTATTTCATTTTGTAGTTTTAAATAATAAATATTTTATAAGAATATCATGAAATATTTATATTTGAAGAAATCAAGCACAATTAAAGTAAAGTAATATAATAAAGATTCCGAAAAATAAATTTTTATATTGATTAATTAATGATAGTGATTTTAAACCATTTAATCATTAATCAGTTGTAATGATTATCAATGATATTTTTTTAATTAAAAAGCATTAGCAATGCTTAAAATAATTATAATGCAAAAAAAACCATTAGCATTATTTATCAATCAATGCTAATGAAATCGCCAATTAGTTAGTCCAGCTAATTAATTACTCTCATTGTGTTTAATAAAATAACATGAAATCATTTGCAAAACATGGTGACGTATAAGTATGAAACAATTTTGAAGAAGAAAAATATTAATTATACGTATCGTAAAATATATTCTCCCAATTTATGAAAATTTTAAAAGTTTTGCCGTCGAAATCGTAACTAAAATTAGAATTTCTCAAGCAAATGCGTCTAAATTAATTTAGCGCCCTAAAACCTTTGTTTCATGTAAATAAAAAAGTTCTGGAAATTCGTTTTTCGAGTAACCTGCATGGTGACGTATAAGTATGAAAAAATGTTTAAGAATAAAATATTAATTGTACGCGCCGCATCATAAAATGTGTCACCCAATTTACGAAAATTTTAAATCTTTTCTCGCCTAAAAGTTTAGAGTCTCTTTTAATATAGCATCATATAAGAATGAATAACAATTTCGAGTAACCAATTGCTGGTTAAACAAAGTTCAAACAAATTTCATTCTTTTTCACATTTCATCAGATGGCCAGTGTGATAAATATTTAGCAAAACGTATACTTTCGTGTTCTTATTATCAAGACACTTTAAAATTGTATATCGTCCTTTTCATACAATTTTGAAAATTCGTATATTTAAATGTTTTGATGTTCAAATATTTGCTGCTCCTTGACAGCCAAACGGCCAAGCAAATAATGTTGTAATTTGTATCGCAGATAGTTCTCCATACTAGTTAATATATCCAATACAAATTTCTTGGTTTAATCCCTTAATTCAAATATATTTTCAAGAGCAAACAAGTACAATTATTTTTATAACTAAAAGTCATTATGCAACGACTGACTTCTTATATATAGCGAAGTTGAGTGAGCGATGTCCGTCTGTCCGTCCGTATTAGTGTTAAAATCAAGTTTACCTTGCAAAACACCACGCCTACCTCTAAGTTTTTCATGTCATTTGGAACAATAAAGTAACTCTAATCAAAAAAAAAATAAATATCTAAGGCGATAGAGAAATAAAAAATAAGAAAAAAAACATTAGGTGAAAAAATTGGCGCTCGCCTATATTTTCCGAGTTACGGGGCTCTGAAATTTTCAAATTTTTAAAAATATCAACATGGGTATCATTTAAAAGCTTTTGAAGAGATCTTTAAGCAAATACTAAAATTTTTTAAAAATGCTTAACCCATTAAGAGCCTATGGCATTTTTATGTAAAATTATATAAATGCAGTACCAAAGTCTCAGTCACTCCAATATTTGCTTTTTTGATTTGGAATTACTTCAGATTATTTAAGATTTTGCATAGCCGAATATAGCACTTTTGCTTGACTTTAAAAATATTTTCGTATTTTTTACATCAGCATGGAGAAGGCACATAAAGAGGTGCGTAGAATTTAGCATAATATAAGAAAAACCATTAAGCACGAAAAAACTCAACAATTCTTAAAACAAGAACAGGTAAAAATTTTATTTATTTCTAAAATAAAATAAAATATTAAATTTTCCTTTTTTATGCAATACGAGTACAAACAGAAAGAAACATAATTTTTATCAAGAGACAATTTATATCAGAAAATAAGAACCAGCTTTTTTTTATCAAAGATTACAAACATCCACACATTGACAACGTTATACACACATAGACATTTTAATACTTTAGGGAATAATTCTTGTTAAATTTATGGTTTCATTTATTAACTCAAACACACCTTTAAGAAAGAATCAGTAACAAACAGTGTGACTTAATTTAGTGCCAGGAAGACAAGCGGAAGTTGTATATTTCCATTTTAGAAGATATCAAAGATACATTTGTGTCATTTGTTATTTAGTAGAGAACTGGGAGTTGGTGGTCTTTGATGGCAGAGTTTACATTTTTTTAAAATTAAAAAAATAATTTTGTGTATATTTTGGCTATTGGGGATGTTTAAATTTTTTTCGGAACCTATTTATGTGTGAGTCAGTCAAGTTGAGTAATTTGTTTAAAGACATTTTGGTTAAACAAAAAAAGGGACTTTTATTAAAAATATATTTATGTGATATTTTTGCAATATATGTAACAAGATGTTCATGAAGCGATAATCAAGAGGTGCTATTGAAGCTGTTAAAATAAATTTAGAGGGGTTTAGATTCTTCCTAAAACTCATAAGAATTATAAATGCGAGCAAAATTTTTTTGTCGCTTAAACTAAAAATTTGCTTTTTCATTTCACACACACTAATTTATATTAAAAAAAACAAAATTGCCAATTTTTCCAAATACATCTCAAAAATATATTTCTTCTAATTCAAGTTCTTATTTGTTAATAAAATTATGGAAAATTTTTTTCCACCTAAATTCTTTGTACTTTGAGTTTACGTCAAATTTTGATGACCCTGCGAAGTTGTTTATACTGTTGGAAGTAAACTTTAAGTTTGACAAATGTTTTAATTAAATCTATAAATATTTTTATTAACATTTCAATTTCATTTTGTGTTAATTATCAAAATATTAAAAATATTAATTTTTGAAAAAACTTTTTTAAAATAAACTGTGGCAATATTCATGAAATAACATTACCCATAGTAACACCGTTTAATTTTTAACCAAATACTTGTTGTATAATAGTGGACAAAGCATTGCAGGTTTTGCATAAATTTCAACCCTTTGTCTTTAACAATTTAAAAGATAAAAGAATATACATTATCTATTGTGAGTTTTTTTTAAGCCCGATAGAACTTTAAATTGTTAAAAATAACACAAAAAAATTATATTATAACGAAGATTTTTCAATTCGAAACATTAGAACATGGCATTACTATTTAAAAATGATTTCGGGCCTATGGCTACACCAACTACTCATGACGAAGCGCATTCTGGACGTGCAATTTCGGCTCAGTTTTTCAAGTACTGCTGGTCGTATGTCACGAATAACACGAACAATGTTGGCCCCCAAAGCGTCAATTATTGTTGGTTTATCAGAATACACTAGTGACGTCATATGCCACCACGGGAAATAACCGAGAGGTGTCAAACCGTATGACCTTGGAGGCCATTTGACAGGTCAATTTCCCGAAGTCAGTTTATCGCCAAATTTTGATTTCTATATTTCGATCGGCGTATGGCAGGTAGCGCCATCCTGTTGAGACCACATTTCAGCCGGATCAATAACATCCATATTTTTTTACGAAAAAGTCATTAATCATGGTAATCATTGACCGTAACGTGAGATCCAGCCTCATTTTTGGAAGAAATAGGGTCAGATGATGCCACCAGCATGTGAACCACACCAAACGGTGCATTTTTTTGGATCCAATGGAGTCTATGGGGTATATTGTGGATTGGTCTCATTCCATATGCGGCAGTTTTGGTTATTAATAAACCAGTTAAGCCAAAAATGAGCCTCATAGCTGAAGACAGTTTCTCGATAAAACAACGACCCATATAGTGGTCTTGTGGCTTTAATTCTGCACTATCTGGATCTGGTCCACGTGGCGGACGGACAGAGTCACAGTTCGTGCGACAGATGACGAATCGATAAATTTGGATCTTCTTAACCACTTTCGTTTGCAGCAGCGGTATTCTCTTCAGTACGCACATACCTTTGATGTATTGATGTTACTGCATTCTCTAGAGAGTGTGTGGTATGAAATTTTTCCACACTTCGATGAATGGCTTGCTCAGACGGACGATTATGTGCGCCATAAAAATTGTTGTCTATAAGTTGTCTATAAGTTGCTCGAGTTGATGACTGATTTTTAAAGTAAACTTGTATTTTTTTTTTATTACTATTTTTATAAAATAAGAATACCCTCCAGATATTTTAATTAAAATGAATTTGCAATTATAATATAAAGATGTTTCAAACCAAATGTTTTATACTGAGATGAAAACATCCAAAGTCCTTTAAGAATTGGAGGCCTTGTGTCCAATTTGAGAGACCATAACACTTCTTGCTTCTTTAAGACATTAAGAGAAAAGCTGCACTTGAATAATTATTATCAATCAATTATTATTTATTTGTTAAAATAAACTTTTGCTAATGCTCTGTTGAGACCTTTTTTCTTTGAAAATTCAGTAAACAAATAAACAGTTCAATAGAATTGCCATCAAATTTGACATAAAAATACATGTTTAGCTGTGCACAGAGATTTAGTCTGTACAAAACCCAGTCTTAATTTTTTAGTATTATTTCTCTTTTTCTTATTTTAAATTTGTGACTGATTTTGTTCACTTCCTTTGTTGATATTTATTATGAGAAATAAATCCTTAAAATGACTTAAGAAATTCATGTTTTTTTGTTGCATTGTATATGTGTTTGTTTATTATTCTATTTATCTTAACTTTAATACTTGAGAAAATTTTTTTGTTATCTTCCTAATATTTCCTTAAAAAACAGAAATATAAATCTAAGAAATAATAATCGAAATAATTTTTTTTTTGTAAAAATTATTTTAACGTCTGTTACACTTGTCTGCTTTTTCAGATACTAATCGTTTGTTACTCCCCTGGCAGTACAGTGTGACTATAATTTGGTGTAACGTCAAGCTAACGGATAAAGGGAAATTCGTCAAGCAAACATCCAACCAAACAATCAATCATTTATTCATTTATTTATAATAATCAGCTGCAACGTTGTTTAATAAAATGTTTTATAGGTATGTACTAATAATAGTAAATTTATTTATTGATTTACATAAATGTGTGTGTGTGTAAGTGTGTTTACAAAGAAAACAAAATTTTGTGATTTCGCCTGATCTTTTAAAAAGCGACTAAATGATGTCTTGAAATTATTGTATGAAAAGGTTAATTGGCACTTTTGTTTTGTTACTTTATTTGAAATGATTTCCAGCAGAACAAAAATAACAAACTGGCTTGTGAAATTCCGTTGCAGGCAGGCGGAAGGCCGTACATGACTGATTAATTTCACAGAGATTTTCTTTAACTTAAAGTAAAGATGTTTTAATGTTGAGGCAGATGATGCGGTTTTTAAATAACTTAGCGGCATTCAAAATGAAGACGAATTAGACTAAAAAAGCCAAGAGAGAAAAAAGAGATCTGAAAGTTTAAATGCTGGTGGCATGATTGCGCCTTTTTTAAAATTTATGGAAACCGTTAAAGATTAATTATCACTGATTTTTTGTTCGAAAATATGAATGTTATTGATCCGAATAAAATTTCAGTTAATCCATTTGGCCCTACGTGTAATAAGGCACACGTCACCATCGACTTATAATCGACTTAATTGATTTCTTTGGCGCTACATAAAGTCAATCGTTAATGCTGATAAACCCGCAATAATTGATACGTAGGAGGCTAACATTGTACACGTTATTTGTGACATACGGTCAGCAATGTTTGAAAAATTACCTTGAGTCTGGGCTTCACCACAAAAAGTCACGGTGGCCACGCTCTTCTAGTAATTTTTAATTCTTAATGCCATTTATTGATCTTTGTAAAAAAAATAATTTTTGATTAAAATTACATTCTTTGAATTGTTTTTCACAATTTAAATTTATTTTGGGAATGTGAGACTGTTTGTTTGTTTGTTACGCTTGCAGGGCTTAACTGCTCAGGCAGTTGTTTTCATTTAGAAACAAAATAACTAACCTATTAGAGGGCAACTAAAATGATGACAACTGAACTCGCAACTTGTTTTCAATTGATGAAAATGAAATTATATCAAATTATTTTACGTTACAAGATGTGATCAAGATTAACGTCAGTACCTGGCTCGGGGTCCTTACCTGACGTGGTCTTACCACTGAGTGAAATACAAAGCGTCGGCTAGCGCCCTCCACTAGACGTAGCCAACAGAGTTGCAATTCTAAGAAGATGACTTGCAAGACAATGCACTGCCCCTTGCTTGAGGTTTAGCGACTATCCAACACAATCTGTTGAGAGTGCAACAGCACATTTCCATCTATTCCACAGCATCTCTGCAGATATAGACTTTTTAACCACAGCTTCCACATGAACCCCGGAGGGACCTCACCAATAACTGGCTACAGAGATGGGAGGATCACTACGTATGAGCTAGCGGTTCCCGTGGTGCCAGTTCACTTAAGGACACTGGTGTATCTTTCGACAGTACCCAACTGTCTATCCAGTTTTGGTGCCTGCATACCGGGGGACTGGTTACCCCTATACCCTGAGAGCACTTCGTCAGAACCTAAGTTAGTTCAGCCAGACTCCTAGTATCCCGGGGGGGAATTTTTGGAAACTAATAGACAATTTTTATTGATAAGCATGTAAACGTTGAATTGAGTACGCCATGGATCTCGTTAGGCTTAAGTCTAGCAGTTACACAAGAAGCTCGTGTCATGAAAAAACTTCGACTGCTGCAGCAGCCTAAGTATGACTAAAAATGGCAGCCATGATGAGTACAAAAGTCTGTACTAATTATTTGCCATCCAAAAATCACTAAAGAAAGTTAAAATGGAAATAAGCTGAAGACAGTGTTGCCCTATTTCTGTATTTTTTTTTTTTTTTTTGTCCAAAGCAAATAATTTTTCCAACTTTTAATTGAAATATTGAATTTTTCTTTTTTACCACGAGGCAGTCAATCCTTATCTGCACATCACAAGTTTATATATAATTTGTTAGGAACAAAGACAATTTAATTATATATTACAAGTTTATTTATCACTACAACCAAACAAAAAAATTGTGACTAAAGGCAGCAGGGACAGAGGAAAAACAAGGCTCCGTAGACAATTCTTAAAACGAATTAATGCTGTTATTAGGCAACAGTGCTGTAACACCCTGGGACATGTATATGACTGCATTTAAAATTTTGCTTTAATTTTGAGAAATAACAACAACAACCACTACACAGCTATAGATACCAACAGTAACACTCACAATAGCAGCAATTTATAATTCATTTTGGCTTAAGTTTTCAAAGGGAAACGACAACAATAAAAAGAAGAGAAAAACATGACAAAAAATAAAATTACATACAAATTCCAGAGAAAGTAAGAAATGAAAACACAAAACACATACATACATACATACATACATACTTATGTATATTTGAAAAACTACAAAAGAAAATATCTACAACCACAATAAACAGAAAACAGAAAATGATGAAAATAATAATAAAAAAGACCACAAAAACATTTTCAAGAGTGGGAAAAATCTACAACTTTTTCCTTTTACCATCATCATCACCAGTAAAAGTAGAAGCAGCAGCAGCAGCAGCAGCAACATCATTATTATTATAAAGTGACAAAAAAAGAAATGTTTGTTAGTAAAGAAAATTATGTGAATTCAAGAAACAGGGAGTCATATAAAAAAAGACCACAAAATAATACTTCCAGGCGAAGAGAAAAAGCAGAATTTATGAAAAATAGAAATTTATGAAAGAAAAACTCTGTAGTCATGGTCAGGTTGTGGTTGGTCTGCCATAAATTTGGTCACAAAAGTTTTGCATTAAAAGAGGAAATGTACAATAAATGAATTATTGACAAACTATTTAGTGGCTGGTTGAAAATGTATGTATGAGTGCACTAAGTAGATGTTGAGAAGAGAAAAGAAAAGAAAGAAACAAAAAACTATCAAAATATGCTCTTCATTATCAAATTCATGTGACAGTTTTTTTCTTTTCTTTTTTTTTTCTTTACTAAAGTTGCAGTATTTAATTCAACATAAAAGTTTTACTGGTACAGAATTAAATAATGAAGCAATTCATTTTTAACCGACTTTAAAAAAAGAAGGAGGTTATACAATTCGACTGAATGTTGCTTTTTTTATATTTTTGCCTCCAGAACTCAGTCATTTCTGTTCCGATTTTGATTTGAATTCTTGGTAATATGATAGATTGTGCTTACAGATTGGTCCCGTTTTAAAAACAGTTTATAATCTTAAAAATTAAAGGGTGTCCCCATACAACATACATATTTTTTAAGTGTATTATGAACTGTAAAGTGCGATTCTGTAAAATTTAAAATGACTGCGTATTACTCCCAAAAACAAAAAATTATACAAAAATAAATCTTAAAGTTAAAGGGTGCCCCCATAACTGATGAAAATTTATTTATATGGGCCTATCTTTTGAACCGTTTTAGATAATCTCTTGCAAATTGGACAGAATGTCGATTCCTATGGCCGTTAAAGTAACAAGTATTAATATTAAGAATTATAAATTAAACGGTGCACCAATAGTTCATTTAATTTGATGTATATCGCCATACCTTTTAACAGTTATAGACAAACGCTTGGAATTTACAACAAACCTGTATTGGTAAGTCCGCTATAACAACAAGTATAAAATATGGATTTAGAAGTTAAAGGGTGTTCCAATAGCTGATGTAATTTCAAGTGTGTGGCCGTACCTATGAACCGTTATAGACAGAAACTTAAAAGGGACCTGTATTTCTAAGTCCGTTATATTAACGAGTTTATAATTTGAATTTAGAAATTAAAGGGTGTCCCATAATTACTGTAGATCTACTTATATAGGCCTATATTTTGTTCTTTATAGACAAGCACTTGTAAATTTGGCGCAATGTCGATTGCTATGGCCGTTATGGTAAAAGCTAATAATACGAGGGCAGCTATATATATATCTGGCCTGGCAACACTGAGTGCTGCCATGTGCACTCTGACATTTCCATTGGAAAGTTTGTCATTTTTAAGCATAATCGTACTCAAAAGGTTTTGACGTACGACCATTATTTGTGTTGTTTACAGTGACTTGAAAAAATTAATATAGAAAAAAATGGAATTAACTCGTGAACATTTTCGTGCCATCATTTTTCACAACTTTCGACGTGGATTATGACGACAAGAGTGCATTGATGAACTTAAATCTTTGTATGACGATGAAGCACCATCCTATATTTCTGTGAAAAATTGGTATAATGAATTAATTCGTGGCCGAAGCTCGCTCAAAGACGAATTCCGTGAAGGTCGTCCAAAAACGGCTGTTGTGCCAGAGAACATTGATGCCGTGCGTACCGAGAGATAGAGACATCCTTGGACATTTCTTCCACCAGCATACATTCGATACTGCATGAACATCTGGCCGTAAAAAGGTTTGTTCTCGTTGGATCCCGCACAATTTGAAAGTCGCTCAAAGGCTCGTGTCGATTGGTGCAAAGAAATGTTGCAAAAATACGATTGCGGTGCTTCAAAAGACGTTTATAAGATCGTCACAGGTGACGAATCATTGATCTATGCGTATGAGCCCGAAACGAAACACGACCGTGTGGGTCTTCAAAGACGAGCAAAATCGAACGAAAGTTGTTCGTGGAAGAAGCACTTCGAAGCAAATGGTCGCCTGTTTCTTCGGCAAAACTGGTAATGTGGCGACTGTTCCGCTTGAGCAACGTAGGACGGTCACTTCTGAGTGCTACACTACAATTTTTTTGCCTGAAGTCATCGGAGAAATTCGAAAAACCAACAAGAGAAGACGAATCATTGTTCACCATGACAATGCGAGCTCTCACACATCGGCTCAAACCAGAGCGTTTTTGACCGGCCAAAACATCGAATTAATGGGTCATCCGCCGACTTCTTCTTGTTTCCGCACATCAAGAAAAATGCGTGGTCAACGATTTTCGTCGCCAGAAGAAGCTGTTAAAGTGTTCAAAAATCATGTTTTAGAGGTGTCTCAATCGGAATGGAAAAAGTGCTTCGACAACTGGTTTGAGCGCATGCAAAAGTGTATAAATCATGCTGGACAATACTTTGAGAAACAATAAAACCATTTTTGATTATAAATATTCGCATTTTCACTATTAGGTCAGAAATATATAGAGCAGCCCTCGTATAGTAAAACATCTGAAAATTAGATAGAATGTTTGCTTCGACGACTTCTATAGCAACAAGTATAAATATGGGTGTCTCCATAGATGTTGTAGCTTGATGTATATGGCCTTATCTTTTTGATCATAAATTTTTATTATACTAGATAGCCAGTTTTTTTTTGTTGTAATTATTTTGCAGTAGTTATTATCAATTGATAAAAAAAATGTTAATATAAAATTTCTATTTTTTCAAATTACGGCAATAAAAAAAATTTGGGTGATTTTATTTCAAAAATATTAATTTTCGATTTTTACATTGGTATTTAGTGGACAGATACATTGGGACCAACCAGAATATAAAATGTTGATGTAAAATTATAGACAAAAGACGTGTTTGGGAACTTCGAAATAAATGAAAACAAGTAGGAATGCTATATTCGGTTATGCCGAATTTTGTATACCCTTCACCATCTATATATGTAGTAAAATGAAGTAAGTCTAATCAAAAAAGCAAATATTAAGGTGACAGAGAATAAAAAAATAAAAAATTTTAGTACTGCATGTATAGTATCTTACAAAAAAATGTCATCGGCTTATAATGGTTTAAGCATTTTTCAGAATTTTTTGTATTTCCTTAAAGATCTCTTTAAAAGCTTTAAAATGATACCCATATTGATATTTTAAAAAATTTGAAAATTTCAAAACCCCGTAGCTCGGAAATAATGGGCGACCGCCAATTTCTTCACGTGATGTTTTTGCTTATTTGTTAAATTTCTAACGCCTCATACATTTAGTTTTTTTTTTATTGGAGTTACTTTATTGTTTGAAATGACATGAAAAAATTAGAGGTAGGCGTGGTGTTTTGCCTGCTGCCTCGAAGGACATCGACCGATAATGCTGATTTCCAATAGCATTTATTCGACACTATATCTGATCGACTGATATTTATTTTGTTTTTGTGAAGTCAATTTTGCCTCGGTTTGAGATCAACCCTAAAACGGACGGACAGATGGACATCGCTCCATCGACTTCGCTATGCATAAGAACTCAGAATGTATATACATTATAAGGTCGGAAATACATATTGTAGAAATTACACACGGAATGACAAACCCTTTATCCACTTTTTGTGGTGAAGGTTAAAAAAAATAGGTGCAAAGATAAAACAAAGAACGCTTATTTTGTTTATGCAAAAAGTTCGATTAAACATCTCTTGTCTTCAGATCAGGATTTACAATTGCGATTCTAGATTTGTCCAATCCCTCTAGATTTCAAATATTAGAAAAGCTTCTCTTTCGCACTTACATATATTCATTTGTCTGGAAGTTATATACCGTCTTTATCATTACCACTATAAAGTATTTCAGGACTTTAATTAAAGATTTCTCCTTTATAAATGTAATATTAATATGTTAAATATTTTCACTACTATTTAAGGCTATTGCGAATCTCTTTCCCATTTACCTAAGTGAACGAGGTAATTTTTAACAGACACCTTTAAACTAAGAGCCCAATTTAAACTAAAAGATTTTACAAGCGAAACTGAATAAATGCTTTTTTGAAATGTTTTTTAACGAGTATATTTATTATAAAGCGACAGATTTTGTAAGTTTGAGGGAGGAAATATGCGCTACCCCTGATCTTATGTTGAAATCAACGCTCAGGATGAGCATCGCTCTTAATATACTTGTCACTTTTAACTTACAGAAGTGCACGAGCACGTCTTCACATACGATTTCCATCTTTAAAAAAGCTGGCATTATTTAAGTGTACTTTTATTTTTTTTTTGTAAATTTATTTACTTTTAATACCCTTTAGATTATAAATTAACGCGATATAAATCAATTTCCTTTATCCTCCAGGGAATGTCACTTTAAGTTTTCTATTCAAATGCATAAATAAAAGGGCGTTTTCAAAAATTTACTGGCTTTTGAAATCTAATTTAATTAATAAACAGTCTACGAGTATTACAGTTTATTACAATAATTTATTTTCTTATTTATTTAATTTGTATTTAAAGCAATTGCAAATTCAATACTACCTGACAGTTATTATTGCAAATTTATTTGTTCCTGCATACAGTGAAATTCATAAAATTTTTTATTAAATACAAAACTCATATCTAAATGTAAACGTCGCTTTTCTAATTTCCTTGTTTTTAGAAAATTGCATTTAATTGCCTTCAAATAAAACAAAAAAAAAAATAAAAAAAACAAAAACTTGGGGTAAGTGTTGTTGCACATATTCATGGGGGTACCAACAAAAAACGATTTTTATATTGCTCAACTCAATCCTCTTCACAGAAACTTGTATTACATTTACATGCACTCATGTTTTACCTTGAGATTCTTATATGTACACACACACACACACATACACACACTTATGTATCATCAATCATTTATCATCACTTTACACATCTATCAATGGCTGAATGAATGAATGAATGAATGACATTTACAGCAGAAAACAGTCACAATCCCGGAACTTTAATTTCATCGAAATCACGCTGGGCGTTGCTGTTCTGTGTGTTACATTTTCTTTAATTTTTTATTTTACAGATTCAAGGCTTAAAGGAGTGTTTTCTTTCGCTTGAATAATATTTGTAGCTTTTTAAAGTTATTAAACAAACTTTGCATTATTTGAAGAAGCTATTTGCAAGAATTTTGTGTTAAAATATTTAATTAATTTAAGATTACTAGTGAAAATTGTACGAAACGCACTTAGATCCTTTAAGAGAATCAAGCGAAATACACAATAATTCAAAGTGCACCCAACAGTAAGTCAATAGCTACGGTCATGCCAGAGCCAGAATATTTTTTGCCCAAATTGATCTACAATTTTCAGACAACCTTGCAGTTATCCGTTTATTTTTTCTTCGTATGTTTAAGCCCAAAATTCAAGAGGGCAGATGTATACGTCCACCTTCATTTTAAGGTTCAGGCAGGAAATATAGGGAGCTCTACTTTCTCCATACTTGTCCTTGTATTCTTGTGGCTCAAAATCCATCTGATCCTGATTTTAAACAGCTTCTTGGTTTAAATGAGTGATCAACTTCAACCTAGAAATATCTGCTTATAGAGGACAAATGAAAAAGATATTTACGCTGTTATTTAAAAGGACCGTTGTACAGAAAATCTATAAATAAAAAAACTTTTTCGCTGGTCAAATAAATGATTCATTTCGCTTGTATTTTATACTATTTTGAGAGATATTTTTTTCCTTTAACAAGTGGCCTATCGAACACTATGAAAGTTGATTGATATAATTTTTTAGTTTGACGGGGCTTAGATCTCTCTTTATCTTTTGACTCATGACTGCTGTCGTATCTAATAATTTCTGGGTGTCAGTTATCGTAGTCAACTTTATCATCACTTTGGATTATACGCGCGTATGTCTTCTTACCCTGAAGATGGTTTTATTATTCGTTTCACTGCCTGCAGTCTTTATTTTAACATCAGCTTAACCCACAGGCATAACAACTTCAACACATATAAACTGCTTTAATTTCTTCTCGTTAAAATAATATTGGAAATTGTCGCATGTTGTCATCAATGCTCTTTTCGGTTTAAGACTTTCAGAAATTCAAAGAAGCTCAGCAAAAAATATTAAAAACTCTAATCGAGTGTAGAATTAATCATGTTTGGGGGAATGACTTCCCAACTATATTACCAACCCAATGACTTTTACAATTTATTACTGAGAATTGACTATAATGATTATTGCAGGAAATAATGATGATCATTACTACGTATTTTAAGGTATTCTCTTTTAACGTAAAGTACTAATTGAATTATTACTACTCTAATGTATTTTAAAGACAAAAGTAAGTCATTATATGACAAGTACTTTAGGAGGAGGTTATCGTCTTAACTGCTAAGCTTTATTATCAGAAGAAGATAAATAAAGTGTGTATTATAGTGTATGAACTTCCATCATGAATTATAATATATTTTTATTGACAACTCTTAGGGAATTAGCTCTCATTACCTCCAGTCACTACTACTATCAATCCTAGATAAAATCACAATAATTTCATTAATAATTTTTTAATGCTAGTTTTGCAATTAGATATTGGATTGACCGGTTTGAATAATTAATGTTCTCATCAAAATGCTATCAGAATTTTTAAACAAATGCAGTTGTTATAAATTTCCACAATTATGGACTGTGAACAACATAGTAATAGCGGAGATAGGGCCGCTGTAGTCATGGTAGCAGGCTGCTGTTGTCGTGATTGTAAGCATGTTATTTCAAATTTGGTTGGCCAGGATTCAATCCCTGCGGCAGTCAAAAAATAAAAAGTGTTTTTTTTTCTGTTTAATGGTATAAATACTTATTCAGAATTAACATTACAACATGCAACCTTCTTCGGCGCTACTGCTTCATAACGTATGCCCAGGCGAAGTAAGATAACTAATAAAATGGATAAATTTTTCTCCTTTCACCACCTGTCTTATCTTTCACCTAAGTAAATACGTATTTTTGCCTGAAGTGCTGATTCTCTTAAAAAAAAATAAAGTATTGAAACACGTGCTTCAGGTAACCAGAATGTGATTAAAGCCTAATCGTATTATTATTATTCAGAATAATACGAAACTTACTGGAACCATAGTTTTGTTGAATATATAGTAACAAAATTGTCAAATAAAACCATAATTATAATCAAACTGTGAACATATTTTTAAAATTTATTGTTTACAACTTTCATTTCCTTATTTTTAATTTTTTTATATTTTATTTAACGCGAACTTATTATTTAGTTTAAATACTTTTAGACTAAAAAAAGTAAAAATATTTTGGTTAATTTCATTTTTATTAAATTATTATTTAAATATTTATGATATAATAAATAAATAAAACTAATTTTGGCTTAAGGTCAACTCCAGTCTATTTCAAGTTTTTTTTTAAAGAAAAATTATTTACAAATATATTCGGACGTCTTTCAAAAAAACAGGAACAGCGGAATATAATTCTGCATTTTATGGATCGCTACATCCTTTATCAGCATTCTTCGCGTCTTTCTACCTTAGTAGAAAGTTGCATTTCGTGGCTATCAAAGGCTAGTACAAAAGCAACAACAAATGTACAAGACGAGTAACAAAGAGAACTACAAAGAAATGATTTAAGTTGTGTGTGAACTTCGTCTCATCAAATTAGCATTAAGATTATTTGGTTAAATAGATGATGTTTACGATGTACATAACATAAGGTAGATGGACGCGAAGAATAGTGATGAAGGATGTGGCGATCCAGAAAATGCTGCATTTCATTCTGCTAGCGTCTAATGTTTCTTGTTTTCTTTTGAAATTATCCGCATACATTTGTAAAAAATTTTTCTTCCTAAAAATGTTTCGAAATTAAATTCAAAATGAACCAAAAAGCCGAAAATAAGTCAATTTTCATTCGGTAATTCATAATATAATTGCCGTATTCACAAGCTCTGCTAAGGTGTAGGTAGTATTGCATACTACCTTTTGTTTACTTCTTTGTGAATAACCATTGTATCAATGTGCCATTGTACATTGTACTTCATACGTCAAAAACTAAATAAGAAGAAGAAAAGTGCTATTCACCAAATGGGGGAGAAAACAGAAAAAAGTAAATTAATAAATTTTTTGTGTGAAAAATATAATTTCGATATATTAATGGTTGACTCAAGTAAGTTATAACCGTTTTCCTTATTTTGTTTACATATTTTAAATAAAAAAAAAATTAATAAAGGTGATGAAGAAGATGAGGATGAAATTCAAGACATTTTTAGGATGAACCTAATGTACTTGCTCTCCAGTCGCAGAAGTATACATTTAGGGCTACCAAAATCATCATTATGGCATAATCGTGTTTTAAGATATTTTGATGAAAACAGATTTCTTCATATAATACGACTACGGCCAAAGGAATTTGAATTCAACCTTATAAAAAATGACGATGTTTTTAACACAATTGGCGAAAGGCTCCAACTACGCATTGACTTGCAGCTTAAAATTGTACTTTACTGCTTGGGATCTTCAGGAAATGGTGCTTGTGTTCGTAAGGTAGCATCTCTTTGGTATAGGTGATGGCGGTACCATACAAAATATTAGAAATCGAGTCATTAAAGCAATATTAAATCTTAAAGAACAGTTCTTATATTGGCAGAGAACAAACCTTAAGATATGTTTCCAATATACCCACTGCTACTATATACAACAGAAATGACTTATTCCACTTTCTAATAAATCAGTCAAATCAATAAATTAAATAAATAAAACTAATAAAAATATCTTTTAATTCAATTTAATTTAACATAATTCACACATGAACACAAAAATAATAATTCATTTAAACATAAAACATTTAAACAAATACAACGTTTGAAAAGCATATGAAAAAAAGTACTAAGTGTTGTATCGCATGTTTGCATGAAAATTACCAACAACACAGCTAGCACCGTTGTATTTTGTTAGCACTTAGCACGTACTAGGAGGCTTGTGAATAGGGCAAATATGTTTATAAATGACATACTAATTTTGTACTTTATAACCTTTTAAAAATCAAATGTAAAAACAAACTATTTTTCTTGACAAAATTATCGCAATCATATACTAATGCAGAAATTTTTAAAGTACTTTCGTATCATCATGCAACTAAAGTGATCTGTTTAGAAATTATTTTCAACTTAGTAAAATCAAAATAAACTGGCAGGATAAACAGTCACCTTCGTTTTGTAGCGTATTCTTTTTTTAAAATAAATATAATTTTCCACAGAAATAGTACAAGAAATGTGGTATGAACTGCACTGCAACTTCAAAATGTTGGCTTCAAACAACTGGCTTCAGTTGATTAACGGGGGGTTGGTGAAATTTTTCTTTTGTACGAATTTTGTTGGCTTAAAATATTTTTAGTTGTTGTTAAATACTTCTGTCACTCTCCATGACCAAATTGCAAGTTAAATGGTTCGCTGGATGCCTGGCTGTAGCCAGCTATTGTGTCCCAGGGCTTTGAAAAACAAACAATGCGCTTTTAATTTTTACAATTGATCTCTTAACTTAAAAAAAAAATAATCCCACCGTACAACCATTCGCTGAAACACAAACAAAGCTGGATATTTGTGAAGCAAATAGCAACAACAACAACAACAACAGCAATACAACTTCAGAAATATGGCTTTTTTATTTTTATATTTAAGAGTAGGTTATGATGATGGCGTTGCTTAAACGAATGATTACGATGATACTGACGATGTAGAGAAAATTTAAAATTTTTTATAAAGTCACTGATGATGATGTTGATGATAATAAGACAAATGTATGATGTGGTCATGATTTTCATCACTTTCTGAGTAGTAAAACGATGACATAAATGTATTTATAGTGACACATATATATAATGATTATGTTGACAATAATAAGGATTATCATGGTAACACTTCTCAATGTCATTTTTAATGAACAAACAATCAAGCCAAAAACATAAAAATCATATGAAAAATTAAGAAGAAAGAAACACTAAAATGAGGTTTGTGAGATGTCCACAAAAGAAGCACCGACAGTAACAGCACACATACAACTTAATCAACCACAAACTTTGAAAGCAATAAAACAAGCAGTCAGCCAACGACAACCAACCAACCAACCAACCAGTCAACCTATAAATACCATTTAGATTTTGACAAGGCGACAACTAATTCGTTTTAACAATGTGTCAACAGTCAGAGGGCAGGAGGGAAGGAAGGAAGGAAGGAAGGTAATAACACTACAACAGCCATAATAATAATGGGAATAACTTACTTCTGTTTCTTAAATGTTTAACATATCAAACTTTTCATTTTATTTTATAGCAACAAAAAAATCAACGATATAGAACAATAACAACAAAAACTGTAAAATATAGAAATTTATGACGACTAAGATTATCTAAAAAAGTAATTTTTTTCGCTGTAGCTGCTACAGTGGCAGTTTTAAGTAAAAGAGAAAGGGAGAGAGAGAGAGAGAGATGTTTCCTGTCACAACCGTAATGAACAATGACAAACTTTTTTAAGCTTTTAAATAACTTTTTCCGAAAAATTTCATTATAATTGAAAAAGGAAATTTTTATATTATGAGTATTAAAAAAGAAAACATAAAAAAGAGAAGCAGAGGAACTATTGAAGTTCTGAATATTACACAGTTACACTGAGTTAACTCTGCTTTAGCGTACGAATTTTAAAAAGAGAACCCACATTACTCAGTCTAAAGGGACATTGGCTAAAGAAGAGTCAACGATAATTGTCATTATCGTTGATTCTTCATAGTTAAAAATAAAATATACTTTACAGGAACTAAAGTCGGTTTTACTTTAGAGCTGAATCTAACTCGTTCTTAGACAATTAAAAAAAATATTTTGACGTAAAAGTCCACTCTAAATTAAAAACTAGCTTAAGCTGTTTTTGACTCGCTATTTTTTTTTTTTTTTTTGGTCAAATTAAATATCTTTATTCTGCTTATATCCTTAAATATACATTTCGGGGGAGTCTTTAAAAATTGAACAGAATTTAAGGCATTTTCAGCAGTACAACTTTTAGTGCAGTTAATTTCCGTAACACAGTAGCTGCCAATTAAATTTTCGCCATCGTCTAACTCGTATACAATCATAGCTTTAACAAGATTGTCTTTTTTGGCGTTAAGTTTCATATACATCCATTGCGCCCATACCTTCCTGTATTGCTTTACATGACTTTTTCTTTTTGTCTATCGTTGACATGTCCATTACTTCTGATTTCCATCGTATCTAAGTGCCGGCTATCTTTGCACCAATATGATAGATAATGAGTGCCATGGTCCTTCTTCGTCTAATTCTTTAAACAAAGAAAGGAAATAATTTTTTTTGGAAGTGGGTCTTATACTAGTAAATAGTGTGTTAGGCGCATAAACGTGCAACGTTTTTTTCTACAGTATAGAAGAAGAGATCGTAAATTTTATAGTGATATATAAAATTGTTACGACCGCGATGGAGATTACTCTCAAAAACTTTTTCACTTTTTTTTACAAAAAAATTAACTAAAAAAATCCCTTTTTCTAACGTCGAAGGAAATGTTTTATCAAAAAATTGTAAAAAAATTAATTGTCTAAAAATTAATATAAGCAGCTGATAATATAACCTTTCACAGAAAGAAAATTAATACAAAATCTTTATTCGTTTAGCCACAAAAAATATATTGCAAACCTCTCAAAATCGGTTAAACTCATTAAAAGCGTATGTAATTTACTCAAGTTTCCTGATTTTAACAGTGTCCCAAAACGACAAATCTCAAGCAAAGGCCCTGAAATTTACTACCAGTTGGCCTTTCTATCTCTTACTTTCCTTAGAGTTTGTAAACAAATCCGTAATTAATTAACACCAAAATTATATCTACATGTATATATAAACAAACCTTTTCCATAATTTGTATTATTTGTTTTAAGAACACAATATTCTATATTTGATTTTTATAAAAAAAAGTCAACAAAATAAAAACAAGGTTACCTTTCTTTGTGTTTGTTTAGAAATTTATCAAACTAGAGTTAACACCGAGTTGAAGTCTGTTCAACTTAAAGTATACTTTATTTTTGACTACGAAAGCAAAAAAATATAATAAGAGCTTTTTAATTTAGAGTATACTTTAGCAAGAGTCGACTTTATAATATAACTATGAATATGGGCCAATGTATTAATACATCTAATGGGATTGCAATTCAAGGCAGCGTTTGAACGTTAAACTCGAGAGAACACATATTTTTCTTTCTAAACGCTCACTTTGACAAACATTACGTTATAATTAAGACAATAATAGAGCTCAATAACTAAGTTTTCTGGATCTAAGATAACATGAGAGATGAGCACCACCCCAGGTGGAAGGAATACCAAGTGATGGATTTAAAAGAATTAATAATTTATGCCATCGGATCATTACCCTTTTATAGCAAAATACTACAATTGATGACAAATAGAAGAAAAACTTGCTCCTTTACGTGTAACACTAAACTAGAGAAAAAGCCGAAGACTGTCACGTGACAAAAAACTCTCAAGTTTTCTGAAAGTTACAGAATAAGAATAACTTAAATTTTTGAAGTTAGCGAATTAATATGTAAAAAAGCAAGGATACAATTATGAAAAATATGGTTGCAGTATGGCCATACAGTCCGCACAGATGGGTATTATGCCAATATGCCGCACGTTAGGCTAAAAATTAATTTTGAGAAATGTAAATATTTAAGTGCTCAACTTGATAGTCAGGAAAATTCTGCATTGTGTAATGAATCTTAAAGTATTTTGTTAGAGATTTGTCGTTTTGGATCACTGTTAAAATTAGGAAAGTTGAGTAAAACGCATACGTTTTTATTTAAAGATTTTGAGTGGTTTTTGCAATTTATTTTACTGTAGCTAAATGAATTAAAATTTAGTTTGGCTTCTACTAATATTAATTTACTAATATTAATTTTTAGAAAAATTTTGTTTTATATTTTTATTATATAAAATTGCGTTCAAAATTATAAAATGAATTTTTTTTTCGTTAAATTTATTGCCAAAAAAAAAAAAATGTGAAACTGTTTTTGAGAGTGATCTCCATCGCGATCCTAAAAATGTTATACATCACTATAAAATTTGCTATCTCTTATTTTTTACGGTAGAAGAAAATCCTTTCGGTCGTTACAGACAGAATTTTTTTAGAAAGTTTTCTAGTGTTCAATGTAACCTAGATATTATTAATAGGCTTTTGCTAAGTTCTGACTCACTTGTTACTAGTATAAGACCCACTCCAAAAAAAGGTCATTACCTTTTTCAAAAGAAGCTTCTTCGTTCATGACTCCACCTGTACTTTAACGCTGAGGAGAGGATTCACGTTCGGAAGAGGTTTCTGTAGAATCAGATGAAAGAAAACCGTAGCGCTCATTATCATTTTAGTGTAACGGAGAAGTTGTTTTAAATAAATTATTTTTTAATAATATTCTTGAGCCACGGAGCTTGGTTAGTGAAAGCTTAAAATTTAATATTTTTAAGAAATTGGCAAAAATAAAAATAAATTTTTTTCACAGGGACGTTTATGCTTTTAGGCCATTATATACGGCTTTTTTATATTTAATAATAACTTTCTTTTTTCAATAATATATATTTCACCGCCCACAAAATGGGGCTGGCTAAAATGCATTTTGGATTCTCTTGAGTCCAAATTAAAGTTTTGAACATTCATTGACCTTAAGAGTTTTAATCGCTAAATAAAATGATGGAAAAATTAAAGAAAACCTTGAATTTTTCAAAGGTTGGAGTAGCTCTTCTAAAGGGGACTTTTTTCTCCTTGCTCAGATTTTTCTTATTTTATAGCTTTAATATTCTATGACAATAACAGATTTTCCTAACAAGTTTCATTAATCTAGGGGCGCTTAATAAATTCTTAGAGCCAATATAAACTGAAAGAAAAGTAATGTCCGGCTAGATTGGCAAAATTTAGTGGGTGCACCGTTGCTTCTCTTGACAAAACGCATTCCGGAAGTCTTATTTTGGGCATGACTGTCTGTCATGAATAACATAATCAGTGTCAGCCTCCAAGGCATCATTTGTTGCTGATTTATCATCGTAAAATAGTGACAAAACATGGCCCCACAGGAAATAATCGATGGGTGTAAAAGCGCTCGACCCCTTAATGCCCAATTAAGAGATCCATTCTCAAAATCAACTAATTGTCAAATTTTGATTTTAATAACTCCACGGTAGCCATTGTCATACGGAATGTAGCGTCTTCGCGCTGAATCCCCTCATTATTTCTGGATCAGTGTCATGCATATTTTCGAGTAAAAATTAGCTCGGGTTTATTTGTCAATAAATAAGTTCCATGAAAGCCACCAGGTAGTAAGCCGTATCAAGTGGTGTACTTTTCCAAGATTAAATGGAGCCTATAGGGTCTACGAGTATTGTTAATTAGTTTCACCCCGTATGAGGAAATTTTGCTTATTAGCAAACCAGTTACACTATAAATGAGCCTCGTCGCGCAATGAATCATAGAATCAAGTCTGCTTGCTCAGATGGACGATTATGTGCACCATAAAAATTAAGAAACCGTCTACAAGTTGTGTGATTTTTAAAGTAAACATGAACAATTTCGTAGTGTTGTTCAAGCGTCAAGCTATTCATGACGATTCGGGAGAGTATAGTGATCATAAGTGTCAAAAAGGTGAGTGCAGTTGGAACGTTCGTTTGGCAGTTAACTCTTTCGAAATTTTCATCGATTTTGAAAAAGATCGGAATCGGTGATTTACATAATTTGTTCGGGATAATTAAAGATTAATTGACCCGATATTTTATTTTAATTTGTTTATGTCCATAAAACTCTTATAATTTTAAGTGTTCTAATTATAACTTCAAATCCTCTAGTTGCTGCCTTTTGTTACCTGACAAGCCATAACATACGCCGCCTTCTTATTGTCTTTTTATTTTTGAATATTTAAACATTTTTTTGCGTTGTTCTTGTTTGTTTTCTTTTAAAGCAATTGGAACACGAAACCAATTATGAATGTTAATTGTGGCTTAAGTGTATTTCTATTATAACTCGCAAGTTGTACAATAAAAAAATTATATTTTTAAATACTCTTTAGTTTTCTGTTGGATTCAAAAACTGTACACGAGTTTTATTTTTGGAAACACACAACTTAAAGCCCTTTATTGGAATGTAAGAAAAAAAAAGAGTTTTTTTATGGCAAAAATTACTAATTTTCGCTCCATAAACATTTGTCTAGTGGTTGTGTTTAAATGGTTGGTTAGCTGGCGTGGGTTTTCTCATATCACAGCAACTGCAACTGCCACTGCGATACTGATGTTAATATTTATAATGTAAATGATGCTTCACACGGTTACGGTGAATATATTAATAAAACTTTTAAAAATTTTATAAAATGTGCGAATCCATGACCGCAAACGTTTAAAAAAAAATTCATTTTTACACAAGTGTCATTATCATCATTATCTTCTTTATAATGTTTATCACCCCTTAAGCCAGCTCTGAAGTATTTCATAGTTTAGTATTAAATTCATTTTAAAAATATTTGTTGCAAATGCCTTCTTCATGCAACCTGAATTCTTTTCATTTTTATTTTTCTTTTTCCATTTTTCACATCTACAAAGTTGTTGGTTGTGAACGCTGCAAGAAAAAAATATGAAAAAGTAGAAAACTAAATAAATGAGACCACTTAGCCAAACACGGCAAGCGCCCGTTGTGATGGTTATGATGTTGTTGGGCCATTTATTTTTTTTTCATTCTTTATTTTTTTATTTTTTATTTTTCTATTGCATTTTTTATGTTTATTCAACTATAAATTTTACCCAATTCCATTGAGAGAAAAAAGCACAGTTTGTTCTTTTTTTTGGTTAATACTTTTAGTGCAATAAAATTTTGAAATTTTTTGCATCGTGTTTTATCGCTTGCACTGTGGGCGGGAAATCGAAAGCAATAAATACCAATATCATATAGAAATTATTTTAAGCATTTCAATGAGCCTACAATGATTATGAAATGTGTTAAGTGAAGTGCTAAAAAAAAAGTTTTTTTTTTAAATCGTAATTTTTTAAAAGTTAATACTTTAAAAATAGTACCTTTTGTTAACTACTTTTTTCACAGATGCTTTTAAAAACAATAACTTGTATTTATTATATTACACTAATATCCCATAACATTTTCAAATAAAATGCAATTTATTTGTTGGTTTTGAAAAGCAGGTATCTCTATACGTATTCCGTCGGTTGCTTAAGCCAGCTCGTGAGGACACCTTTCTCCAAATTTTTGGAAAAGCCAAAAACATTTCCTTTAAGTATAAAAACTTCAAAAACAACATGAATACTAATTGTTAATTAAATTTTTTTTATGTGCCCTCGAAAAATGGTCATTCAAAAAATGTTTCTTTAAAAAAAGTATCCCTCTTTAAAAGTATGCTTTTATGCAAAAACTTATTGCATAGTGAAAGTTTTTAAAGAATTAATTTTTAAAAACTTCTTGGTACTTAATTATGTATATATATATTTTTAAATTAACCTTTATCAGAAAAAGTACCTATTTGGAAAAAGGTACTTTTAAAGTTATTTTTTGGAAAAAGGTACTTTTTAAAGAGAGAGCTTTTCTTGAAATTTAGTTCTTACTATTCCAAACTTAGTACCTTTTTAAGAAGCATTTATTATTACCAAAGTACTTTTAAAAAAAAATGTACTTTCTTCAAAGGTACTTTTTAAATATTTTTAATTTGTATTGTTTTTCTCTAAACTACTCTGTTGAGAACGCTGACTATCATAAAATTATGAACAGCGTTTTTTTTGAAATGGTACCTTAAAAAATACGATTTTCTTATAGATATTTTTATTGAAAAATTTTGATAAGTACTATTTGCTTAAATTCTTTAAACACGGTAATTTTTCAGGTTAATATTATTTAGGTTTAAACTAAGATACTGTTGATAAATAGTTTTTGTTTAAGTGTGTAAAAAATGATTTTAGTATCAGGTACTTTATAAAAACTCCTTTTTCAAGCCGGTACATTATGTTTTGAGAGGAATTCCAGGTTTTAGCTACTTTTTTTTTATAAATAAATGCATTTTTATTAAATAGATACTTTTATAAAAATATATTTTTTTATAGGGTACCTTAGTAAAATTTTCTATTTTTTTTTTAAATTATTACAAAAAGTCTTCTCAAAAGACATAATTTTTTTACCAAATAATTTTTTTGATTATTTTTCTTGTACAGAAAAGTACTTATTTTAGATGATAAAATTTCTATGTAAATTTCTACAAAAAAATGTAAAACACAAATTTTTATATTCATTAATTAAAAATGATAACCTTATGGGTTGCTGATATAAAATACAAATTTGCTTAGGATTCTTGTGTAAATAGAAATGTACACTTATTTAAGGAAAAAAAATCTGAAAAAAAATTTTTTTTCTTAAATATAAATTTTTATCTTAAAGAACCAAAAAATCTTTAAATTTTTATTTTAAATTTAAATGTAAAAGTTTGCTTTTAATTGTTTTTTCTTAATTTACCCCATAGTGCATTTCCCTTTGTTAAATTTTTTTCCTACATTTCTTTTACTATTATCTTGTGATGAATATTTATTGCAAGCAGACCAAATTTGTTCAATCTCAGTATAATTTTTGTTTTCTCTTCTTCTTTTTAAAAAGCACATTTTTAATTCGTTTAACGAAAATAAAGTGGACAAACAAAAAACTCGTGTCTTCTTTTAATAGTTTTAGTCAACATCTGCTACAGCAATATTTAGTGTAAAAGACAATGTTTTCATGCATGTTTGTATGGTGTGTGTGTGTGTATGAAGAAACAGAAAAATTGCTTACAGTATCCCAGCAAACATATGTTTTGAACGTGATATTTTAATCAATTATTAACATGTTTATTATAACACCATGTTTCAAATGTCTGTTGAATGGGGAAAAACTTAATCTGTATAATATTTGCAACAGCTTATTCCTTTGTATGTGTGTGCGTAACCGTGTACATGTTTCTTCCGTCTTTCTTATGAAAACATTGTGCAACTTGTTTATAACATAATTAAGATTTGTTTGCATTGTAATTGTGATTTTTTATACCTTTTTTCGCTTTATTTCACTTCTTTGGTAAAGTCCGTTTACAAGAAAATAGAGTTGTTTTTCATATTTGCCAACACTTTTACTTTAAATATTCTAGAGTCTACTTGACAAGCGAGATGAACAAAATTGTTAGAAGCGAAATTATAAGAAAAACAAACAAAAAAAATACGACAACAGCAACAACAATATGTGTTTGTTTTTTTAGTTAAATATTTTACAGCAGCTGGAAAACTAACAACTCCTTTGGCTATATTTCATTAGAAATGCATAACAAGTGTTTGTGTTTGTGTAAGTGAGTTTGTGTTTTAGTTGCATATACACACACACACATACTCTTGTGTCTGACAACAATAGAAAAATCTATTCTGACTGCTGCAAAAGCATTACAAATTTTATGAAAATGTTATTTCTGGTGTTTGTTTTCCTCTTTTTTAATCACAGAAATTAAAGTCATAAAATTTTAATGCAAATTCTGATTTAACTTTTAATAAAATTAAATATTTCATATCAGTTTTAATTACCAGCACAGTAACTGGTTGTTTTATTTTAGCACTAGTATTTATAACAGATTGTTCAATTTGGATTGCTTTGACTGACTTAATAATTTTTGATCAGGCAGGGCAGAGACTAAAGATTAAACACATTAAATTTATGCAATCGTTCTAACGTCAATTTATTTATTTATTTATTACTTAGTCTATAGATTTGATTCTTACATACTATGAAATGTGTTTTTTAGAGTTACAGTTAGTTATTTAAATACACAATTCTATTTTGCTTCAAAATATTTAACGGAATAATCAATGAATTGGTATAAGTAAAGATGGGTTTAGATCTGGGTATTTCCCTTTTAAAACCCACTTTCATACCTGGGTATTTATCCAATTTTGATTAAATACTTATTTGAATAAAAAATACTCTCTTTTTTTGAAATTTGAATTTAAAATGGCTGGGGTACATAACCACAGCGCCAGGGTATCCCACAAATTTTTAGAAATATGTAGTTAGTCCCTCCAGGAACGGCACATCGACCTATACCTTCGTATAGGAAGTGATAAATCCTAAACAGGATATTATAGTTTAAATGATTAAATTTATTTTGTTATTTTATTTATTTGAAAACACAATGGCATTTTAGTAAAGCCAGTTGAAAAAAACGTGCGCGATGCGTAAACATTTTCCAATTTATTTTGGACATAATTTATTTAAGTGTATTTTCTTTATACATTTTTTGAAGCGTTTTACTCAGATAACTTCATCACTGACTTCGTCAAACATAAAAAGAATTCTTTATAAGAACCGCTAATCAGCGTGCTTATGGCAATTGAATGTACTGAGTAGGAGCGACGGCAACAACAAGAACGATGGCCAACATCTCGATGGCCACTTCGCAACCGCTTTCTTAGCTCGTCAGGAAACTTTTCACAAATATTATAAATGAACTAAAGATTTTTGTTTAAACTATTTTCATATAATTTTTATTTTATAATTTATAATACCTAATTAATCCCCCCGAATTTTCTTTCACTTTCCGCAGTCAATCAAAAGGGGGAAAAATTT